>CM022876.1:27328414-27368624 GCA_012654025.1 Pachypsylla venusta | reverse complement strand
AAAAAAAAAAAAAAAAAAAAAAAAAAAAAAAAAAAAAAAAAAAAAAAAAAAAAAAACATCACCTTCCATGATAATGATTTTCAGGTGTTGGTCCTTCCTTGGCCTTCAATGCTTTGGACCCTCCCCCCAGTGAGAAAAAATCACTGCCACAGTGTGTTTGATAATAAAATCACCCTGTATGTGATATTTTCCGAGGAACAATAATCGAAATGACCCAGTATAATCCATACTGATGCTTGTGAATAGATTTAAAGTACCGTAAAGTTTGACGGAATAAGCTACACACTTCTTGGTTGGGAATAGATAGACCTCTGAACTTCAAACCAACTTTCTCATATTATTAAATTACCTGTTAGTAAATTAGCAAAACCTCTTTATTCACATAATTTTAATATTTATGATAAAAGTAAGATACGGACGTTACATTATGTTCATATGTAATCCGTACGGAACGTCTTTGCTGAGCTAATCGCAGGATTTTGTGCATTAAACTTGAACTATAGCCGGCACGTTGAATACACCAGTTCCCGATAGATCACTGAAGTTAAGCAACGTCTAGCGAGGTTGTGCCATGTGGGGTTCGCGCCCTCGTGATGCTGGCTATTTTTCCGGCCCAACCCAGGCTTGGTGAGGTCAATGTGGGTAGCTGGTTTGCAATTTTCCAGCAAATGGAGGGTGAAACCCTCGTCTTGAATGACCAATAGATGTTAAAAAGACGTTAAGCCAAATTAAAAAAAAAAAAATTGAAATATCTATCTTTTTTTGCTTAACGTTTAAAGAGACGTCTATTAGTCATGCGAGACGCTAGTTCTACCCTCCATTTGCTGGAAACATACAAACCAGCTACCTAAATTGACCTCACCCAGCATGGGTTGGGCCGGAAAAATGCCAACTTCATGAGGGCTCGAACCTACGAGGATACCCACTTGGTAAAACCTTGCTGGACGTTACTTAACTTCAGTGATCTAACGGGAACTAGTGTATTCAAAGTACCATAGACGGTGGCTGAAATATTTTCTGATGTGGTTGTTGGCGGGGACTACAGCGGCTGATGTCGGAAGTTGAAATTTGAAATGAAAACTCGGATTTAGTAGTGCCTGCTTATTTAAATTGATTTTACACAGGATGGGCTCAACTGGTCTCAGCTGGAACATGGATATACAGTATTTCCTAGAAGTCCTGCCCGGTTAGGGTTACCTGACGCCCGGTTTTGTCAGGAAACGTCCTGATTTTTTATGTTTGACATACGTCCTCTCCCTGCTTTTGAAAATAATGGAAAATGTTCTGTTTTTTTTTAAATTTGCACAAAGTCTCTATTTAAGTGTCAAATCAGTTGTATCCAAAAATACAGTATATAACTTCAGTGAGATGGATTGTGAACAGTTCTACACATACTTAATGAAACCAGAAGACCCTGAGGTAAAAACCCTCCTGACAAAAGTCCCTAGAGCCCAGAGCTCTCAAAAAGATGGCTGTGGCCAGTAGTGGTAGGTATTAAGATTATGACTACAAAGCACTATTGCATGTATGTTAAATAACAATTTTTACTTTCCTTATCCTATAAAAAGGAAAGTATTGTAATGGTCTGAAATTTTTGATGTCGAGTTTTCAATGCCGAAACACGTTTTGAGGTCCTCAGACTCCCAATCTCGAGTTTCAGCCATTGTTCCATGTGTGTATCAGTGTGTCTGTCTGTGAACAAGATATCTCAAGAACGGCAAGTGCTAGAGAATTAAAATTTGGTATGTATGTCAGTTTTATGAACGCAAAATAAGCTTTTGGTGGAAATCGAATACATCGTTGGCGGTTTTATGCCGCCTTTTAGCGGTTTTCGCATATCTTGCTTAAAATGAGGACGGTAATAGCTAGAACTTTAAACTTGGTGCCCATTCATATCAATTTCATAAGATAAATTTAAAATTAAACTTAGGTTGAAGTGTAATATATTGTCGGCCGCTAATTAGAGGATGAAGCCGCTTTTTGGCGGTTCTGCGTAAAACCAGAATGGAAAGAGCTAGAACATGAAATTTGGTGCCTATTCGTATCATTTTTATACAAGAAATTGAAGAATACAACTTAGGATATAGTGTAATATATTGTTGGCCACTAATTATCGGTTGGAAGCAGCTTTTTGGCGGTTCTGCGTAAAACTAGAATGGAATGAGCTAGAACTTGAAATTTGGTGCCTATTCATATCATTTTTATACAAGAAATTGAAGAATACAACTAGGATATAGTGTAATATATTGTTGGCCAGTAATTAGCGGTTGAAGGCAGATTTTTGGCGGTTCCGTCTAAAACTAGAATGGAATGAGCTAGAACTTGAAATTTCGTAAAAATACAACTTAGGTTGAAGTGTAGTATATCAAAAAGTGTAATATATAATTGTATTTCCTCTCTGGGGACTTCAAAAACTATTTTGGCATTGAACACTCGACATCAAAAATTTCAGCCCATTACAATACTTTCTTCTTTTTTTGTAGATAAGGAAAGTCGCGTGATGGTCTCACCACTGGCGGATTTAGGGGGGGCAGGGGGCCGCCCCCCCAAAGTGACGTTAATTTTTTTTTAATATTACCTATGACTTAGGTTTTAGGTACCTGGGAATAATAATAATTACTCCAATAATCATAACTTTCATTATTATAACATCTTCATAACCGTTGTTTCCCAATACATAATAATATTATGTATACAGGATTTGCACTTTCTAGTTGACCCATAGGATTTTACATAGAAATTTCGACTTCTGGCCCAGTATGTCACAAAATAGGAGTGATAGTGACATTTGATGTAACTTTTAACGAGGATTCCAATCAAACACAAAAATCGGACCTACGGTTCTGGACTTAGAATCAATATAAGGACTGAGTTTTCTTCATAGGATAATGGTTAATACTTTTGATAATTTGCGGAAAAATGTTTATATAAACCTATATTTTTTTGAAATTGTAATTTCCTCAATTATCAGAAACTGTGTTGCCTAAATTTAAAGTGAATCGAAAAAGTCTTCCTTGCTAGTCAAGTAAGGACACTTGTGTCTTGAAGTCGAGATCGGTTCCCGCCCGATAGAGGGAGCTAAAATATTGTAATTATTGGCGTCCAGAAACGAAGAGAGAAGAAGATATAGGATGAAAAATCTAGTGTGAACATCACACGACTTTCCTTTCCCATAATAATAAATCGAGACGTGTACAATACATAAAATTGACAATTGAAAAAAAGTGAAGTCTCTAGCTATTTCCGTTTTCTTTTTATGCCAGACTCGTTAAAACTGCTAAAAAGCGGCAAATAACTATAAAGAGTGAATTCGATTTAAACAATCATTCGATTTAAAGTGTCATTTTTCATTCCATGCTTTATTGATATAACTAGGAACCAAATTTTAAGCTCTAGAATTTGCCATTTTAGGAAGGAACCGCCAAAAACCGCTAAAAAAAACTTACCATGAGTTGATCTAATTTAGAGCAAACGTGTCATTTTGCATTCCATGCATTGATATTTCAGCTGTAGCACTTAACGTTCTCTTTTTAGGCAGGAACAGTCAAAAAAACAGCTGAAAACCGCTAAAACCCCTAACGGTAAAGCACGCTACAGCCAAATGTATCCACGCTCAATCAATGCATAAACTTAATATGAATAGGCACCAAACCACAAATTTGGCATACCTAGCATATTTCAAGTCTCTGACCCTTACCAATTTTCTTTTTAGACAGGATTAATGAAAACCGTTAATAAGCGGTAAAAAAGCCAGATCGTTCCGAGCATAAACTTGACGTACGTATATAAAATGTCAAGTCTCTAGCAATTACCGTTCTTGAGATATCTATCTTGTTGAATGTCGAGATTTGGGCTCTGGGGACCCCAAAACGTGTTTTGGCATTGAAAACTCGACATCGAAAATTTCAGTTTCAATACTTTCCTTAAAACCGCTAAAAAGCGGCCTCCGGCCGGAATCGAAATTCCGAGCTCGACCTCAAGAGACAAACAGTATTACAGACATTGCTTGTCAAAGACTATTTCGATTCACTTTGATTTTTCACCTTCATGGGACCGAAGATTCTGATACCCTAATAAGACCGAAGAAGGTACCCGGGTACCTGCCTTACTTTACCTTTGAAAGACATACTTTTCTTAGAATTCTCATCATTTCTCATTGATTTTATTTGTTATTGTAAATTTTTATGCTACTTCTGAATAAAACGGTTAAAAATCTATAGGAAATAAATCAAAACAATTCATAAACCAGTCCATTGTCTTTGGAATGACCCTGCCAAAATTAATGGAGCAGAAGAAATTGTCATCAATATGAAATATATCTCCAACCTGTGATGTTTTATTGTAAATGTCAAATATTATTTGCATTCATTTTTTTCCTAAGTTTTATTCAAAGTGTTTTCAACACGAATTCTCATAATGCTGATGCTCCAGTCAAAATTCGAAGGTATGTAAATCACTTTCTTTATCTCAAACGATTTTTTTTTTTTTTTTCTGTCATAAAAAAATAACTAATCGACCAAATTAGCCCCAGCAGATCAATTAAGAGTGGGGCTCTCGGGCTGAGTGTCAGCGGTTTGATGGCCGGTATTGACCTATAATTAATTTTCGGAATTGAAAATTGATTTCTGTGACTGGGCTTCTATCGTTTAAAATAAAGTCCCCCATTCTTGTAAAGTGACGTGACTAACAAATATGATGTCTATTTCAGATTTAACTCAGAAGAAATTTTGGCAATACTTGATGAAGAATATGACCAAGAAAATGAAGCATGCACCTCAGGCGAGCCAATTATTGACGGTGAAATATCAGACGCAGAAGAAGATGGTGTCATATTTGAGGAAGATGACTATGATTCAGACGACAGTGCCGAAACAAACGTTGGAAATATTCACATAGAAACACTTCCACCAACAGCAAGAAAAACCCCTGCAAGTAATATTCTGCGGCAGAAAGGTGGTCCTCCCAATCGCAGCAAAAATTGGTTCGCAAAAGAAAATTTCAAGTCATTCATATCATCTGAAATGTGTTCGAACACACTATAAAAAATCCAACTTGCAAAGTGTGCGAAACAGAGGTTTTGTAGGTATTAATAAAAAAATCATATAAAATTCCTACAACTTGTTGATATCAAAATTAAAAAAGGAAGTAATTAATTAATTAAAAATAATTAATTAGAGATTATACATAAAAAATATGGTGAATTCCTAATATGTAAAGAAATTTTTTGTAAATTTGTAAATTGATGTGTTGTAAATGAAAATTATTATTTTATTATCTTTTAGTTATGTTTATTATATTGTAATAATCTATCTTTTAGTTATGTTTATTATATTGTAATAATCATTAATTATTACAAAGGTAATTATAATAAAATAAATTCTTGTCAACATTTAAAGAATTGTCTTATTTTCAATATATCCGTATGCAAAATGCATGGGTACCCGGGTACCTCTTCGGTCCAAATCAGGTGTCCGGTTTTGTTTGGCTCCCCATGAGCTCCCTTTTCATGATATTTTTTTCAAAATTAGTTTAGAAGACATAGAATTCCTAACTTTAGCCATTCAGAATGTTTCAACAAAAAATATCAACGCTAAGAGATTGAAAATGGCAATCAAAGTCGCTATGGACACCCGGGTACCCCTTCGGGCCGTTGAAGGTTAAACAAGATTTCATCAAACGAAAAGCAGGAGATATGCGAGTAATATCTACTAAAGAAATCCATGCATTTAGATGACTCGAATCCACGTCCTTTGTATAACTAGGTATGTACTTCACTCTTCAGGCAATGCAGTTTCTGATATTTGAGTAAAATACAGTTTCAAAAAGTAGGTTTCTGCATACATTTTTTCCCAAATTATCAAAAGTATTATCTAGAAACGTCCACCCGGTCGATTTCAAGTCCAGAACCCTAGGTCCGATTTTCGTGATATTGGCTTTATTGGTATTTGCGTTAAAAATTACATCAAAAATCACTATCATCTCTATTTTGTGACATCCTGGGAGGATATGACAGCCATACATCGAAATTTCCGTGTAAAATCCTATGGGACAACTAGAAAGTGCAAACCCTGTACAGGTATACATAACAGAGTACATATAGAGAAGAAGAAAAATCNATCACCCCCCCCCCAAAAATATTTTTCTAGATCCGCCAGTGGTTCACACCAGATTTTTTTACCATAAATATAAATGAACTGTTTTTTTTTAAATACAGCTTTTTAACTTTCCCTCAATTTCAACTCACGCATGTTATCATTTTTGATAGTCCAGTCTCCTGATGTGTTTGTTCTCCAGGGTAAACCACCTGGAATCAATCTAATATTGTACCTCAAGTGGTAAATTACAATTAATGACACCCGTATTTGCTTTTTACAGGATGTGTGTATAACGGGAAAAGTTTTGACGAAGGTATGGCCATTCCAACCGAAGAAAATTGTCTAAATTGTTCATGTACCCGAGGATCTCTAGTTTGTCATTTACGAATATGTCCGACATTGCCCGATCCTCCTCCAAGAGGATGTTTAATTGTACATAAAGCACAAAAATGTTGCCCACAGCTAGTTTGTGAACACGGTAAGTTTCCTTTTACTGTCTCTTCATATGGAAGATAAAGTATTGTAATTGTGCAGAAAATTTGGACATTTTTTAAATGGTAACGTGTCCAGGTGTTCCGGTACAAAATTTTCAATCAGGCAGTGGCCGCCTGAAAGGATCCAAGAAAAAGGAGGCCCTGAACGGATTTCCCAATTTTTGTTAAACGATAAAAATAAATGATGTTTTTCTCACGCCACATTGTCGAAAAAAGTCGTCTCCTAATGAACTTAAGGCTTTGTCTAGCAAGATTGCTCAGGAAATTCTATCCCTGAATTCTATCTCTTCTATAAAACTAAAACTCTATTCTATAGAATTTTAGTTTTATATCGATTAGTGACAGTGAATATTTCCAAACTTCTTGGAATTTTCGAAAAAATAGAAACACGTTCATTTTTTATGCTTTTTTGTTGCTGCCTTTGATATTATAAGGGGTGCTCCATACGGAAAAAACAGTGCCAATTTTCCATTTTTAAATGCAAAACCCCTCATTTCTCCTCCATATTTTCCCAATAAATTCTACATACGTTTGGCTGATGATTTCTTTTTTCTAATTTGGAAATGATTGTCACATATTCCGATAGATTTCATATCAATGAAAGGTAGAATTGTGACTAATCAAAATAATAGCATTCGTTTTTCTTGCTTTAGCTCAATGATATTATAAAAGCCACTGTAAACAAAACTACAGGGTGGTTTCCGTAAACAACAGGAGTTTTTTTGATGAGCGATCGGATCACTCTGTAATTCTGTCCAGACTAGTCCCAAGGCTTATCTAATATTACTAAGATGTTCAAGAAAAACCAAGGCTATTTGATATGTCATATATATTGACAAACCGAGTAAAATCTTTTGGGTCACCCTGTAAAATGCCAAATCAGAAAAAAAAGTGAGCAGTCAAAAGTATGAAGAATCCTAAATTCTTCATACTTTTGACTTTTGGGAAATGTAAAGATTGTAGAAAAATATCTAATTTTGAAGGTGGGTGGGTATTTTTTTATTTGACAATTCTAAAGGTTCATTATTAAAAATAATAGGTAAACAAAAATTAGGGGTTTATAAAAATTAAAAGTTGACATCACGCCTCGGCCAACAAATGTTAGAGACTAAAGCTCCCCACACAAAAAAGGGCCACCCGTGTTTCTGGTAAATGTTTTGTTTTAATTAATTTTATTTTAAAAGTAAATCTTCAAATATTTAGCTAATATGGTAAGGGATATCAAAATATTGATAGGACTGGACCCACTTCAAGAGCTTGAACTATGAAATCTTTATTTGATATTTCCAGGAACAAATGAGGACATCAATTCTATAGAAGGAAGGTCGGGAGCCATTCATTTGCAAGAAAAGAACGAAGGGTCCAAAGGTGAGGAATATAAACTGGTAGGACCTAGGAAACAGTGGCACTCTAATTCTATAGAAGGAAGGTCGGGAGCCATTCATTTGCAAGAAAAGAACGAAGGGTCCAAAGGTGAGGAATATAAACTGGTAGGACCTAGGAAACAGTGGCACTCTAATTCTATAGAAGGAAAGTCGGGAGCCATTCATTTGCAAGAAAAGAACGAAGGGTCCAAAGGTGAGGAATATAAACTGGTAGGACCTAGGAAACGGTGGCACTCTAATGAAAATGTCTATTCCTATGTGAAATGTTGAAAAATTAACGTTTTTATGGTGTATCACAAAAAAAAAAAAAAAAAAAAGCGTAGATTGAGAGCGGTTACTTATTGCGACAAATACTGAAATAAGGGTTCACTTCAAAAAGATTTTCTTGTGGTTTTCACATCCGGGGGCAACCCCCCCCCCCAGTTTTTTAAAGCGGGCGATGTTTCTCAAATTTAATTATACCTAATCACCTAAAAAATTTAACAAAAAAAGAAAATCAAATGAATGGTGATCCGCTGTGTCTTTTAACCCATTGATTGGAGGGGGAGGATGCACAGACCCCTAAATAATTCTCAATTCTGAGACTAAATAGAAATTCGTACCTAAATAAAAAAATCCTCAAAAATTCGTCATACGTCATGGCACTTTTTTTCATCATAACGCTTATAAAATGGGCCTTATGAAAGGTAGTTGTGGTAAGCTCTACAGCTTTTAACAAATTAGGTATCGTTCCTCGATAAACATTGCATTAAAAAGTACTGCCCTCCCCCTCCAAATTTTCTATTATTATATATTGTGCGATTGTGCCCCCCCCCAAAATAAGAGGGCTATATCCGCGCATGAAAGGTAGGCAAATCAAAACCGCCAACGGTACATTTGTCTTCCAATACAGAGTCTAAAATTGTATGTCCTAAACACACTAGCAACATTTTTCCCGTACTTACTGTATTTCCTTGTAGGCAGGATTCGTGAAAATCATCCAAAAGATTTAACTTAATCCAAAAGTATCCTTGCGCTCGTTATGGTATGAGGGGTTCTCAACATTGTGTGAAACCAAAATGTCTTTTGAATTACTAACTCTATTAATTCTTGCCCACTCTTTTGCAGGTTGTATGATCAATGGAACTCTCTACGCTGAAGGATCAGCAACGGATACTTCTAGTTTATGTCAATATTGTTATTGTATCAGGGGTTCTCAACATTGTGTCAAACCAAAATGTCTTTTAAATACTCCCGGATGCTCTCCGATGTACAATAAACTGACATGCTGTCCAACCAAATATAACTGTACCAACACAAATAATAAATTGGATAAATTTGTTGGTGTACCAAATACACAAATCCAAAAAATATCAAAAGGTATGATATTCCGAAGCCGTGATTTCTGCCAATCTAGGTCATAATTGTAGCCAGCGAGAGGAGCAGGCCAGTGTACAAAAGCATCAGGTTACGGTCCTAATTCTAAACCCGGGTAAATACGGAAGATTTGGTGTTAAGAAGAGCACTTTTGGTGGTACCCACCCACAGGGTGGAAACGGCTCCCATTTAGAAAAATCAACATATAACTCAAGGATATTTTTTTGTGTTTTGGAATATCACCATAATCAAATTTAGCTCAAATTTGGTACTTCTTAATTTCGACTTTTTGGACGTGATTAAGCGGCCATAAATTGGGGACAAATGGGTAATAAAAATGAAATTTCATCCCCTGATATACTAATTGGTGGGGAGTACATTCCCGGTCATTTTTCTTTATCTCTTTTAGTTTGTTCAGAAAAAATGCCAAAATAAAACCCATTTTTGGAGGTAGCATGCTATTTTAATTTTCGATTGTTTCCTTTCTTATTGCTTTTCTACATACTAAAAGAAATCTGTGTGCCAAATTTTAAGTCTCTAGGCTCTAGATTTAGCCATCAAGTTGCTACGTTGATTATGAGTCTGTCGGTCAGTATACCAACTGGGCTTTGCGTTTTATAACTAAGTATGGATTATGCATCAAACCCACGGCCTAATGCTACAAGTTAGGCTGTAATTTAAATTATTTCCAGTTACACTATTCATGGTAGATATTAAGTAAACAGTCTGCACCCAATTTTGTTAGATTTTTTAAATACACCTTTGGATGATCTCCGATGTTAGCTCCATACAAAAATCGTTAGACACTTTTTGTAAAATTGGGGTGTTGGGGTCTTAACACCTCTTTGGAATGGCGGACATTATTTTTTTTCCTCAATGGACCCATTTTTTTTTTTTTTTTTTTTTTTTTTTTTTTTTTTTTTTTTTTTTTTTTTTTTTTTTTTTTTCGTTTATTACTTAACTACTTAAATATTATTTTTTCGTATGTAATTGATGGTTTATATCTATTTATGGTGTTTTTATCGCCACTTAAAAATCGATTTAAATTTTCAAAAAAATTGAAATTTTTTGTTTACATTTTTAATTAAAAATGTCAGTGCTGGGTTCGTGAAAAGATCTTTGGACTCTTCTCCGTGCGTTGCTCAATTATTTTGACCTTTGAGTTGAAATATTTTTATTATTTCATTTCCACGCTTGTAATCAAGGAGAACGTTTGGTTTAGCTAGACAAATAATTATTATTAACGATAGGTTGATGTTTTCCCCTAAAATTCTGCAGGATCCAGAACTGTACATTCAAATTTTCGGCACTAAAGCTAAGACCCTAATTCATTTCAAAAGTGTCGAGCGATTTCAATTTATACATTTTTTCCTCGTTATGTATGTTCTGTGTCTCCGATGTACTTACAATAAACCAACATGCTTTCCAACCAAATATAATTCTAATCCGCGCGCGATCAACGTACTTTCAGGTTGTTCAATAGACAATCAGCGTTACCAAGAAGGGGACAAAGTCGAAGGCGTTACAAACTCTACCTGTGTTAATTGCTACTGCATTGCAGAGAAAATTACCTGCGAGCAGATTATCTGCACTCCTCCAGTCAAGCACAATTGTAAACCAATCCATCATAGAGAGCATTGCTGTCCCGTTAGTTATAACTGTAGTAAGTGAAACAAGGTGCCCTCGGGCAACTTTTTGGTTTGTTGAACCATTTTCGAATTTTTGATGGGATTTCCGGGTGGCACAGTAAATCGTATAATTTCTTATCCGGATACCTTTTCGATTCTTAACGGAGCCCGAACGATAAAAATTAAGGGGTGTTTATATTATATTTATTATATATATTCTTTGTGAATCTATTTGTTTGATTGAACTTTTTTATTGATCCGCAACCAAATTTTCTGACAAAAGTGGAGACGAAAATAGGAATTTCAAAAGATACCCCACTTCTCGAAAGTATTGGAATAGCTGCAGCCAGACAAAGGCCACAGTCGAGTGGCGTGAGAGTTACAATGGACTCAATTACTTACTGAAGGTGGCGTTGAAACTCTACCGATTGCAGAACAACTAAGCCCAATCTCCCCTCACTTCCACAGCCGAGTAGCGTGGAGGTTATATTGGACTCAATCTTAACACCAATTTCTTAACAACCACCCTCCCCTCTCTTCCACATTGTCAGCTATTTCATTGATCTAAGATACGAAAAGCTTCTAAAATAATATCTATTATTTTACAGGTCAAGAACAAGAAATAAAATTAAAAAATGAAACAATATCAAATAATAAAGAAATTTATTCAAATTTAAAAACCGAAATTAATAACATGCAACATGAGTCTAATATTGGATACTATTCCAATATATCAATAACCAACATTAACCAAAATAATGTAGATGATTCCTTGGAACATCGAACAAATGATGACACAGAATTAGTACAAGATAAAATTGAGATCAATGAAAATGGAAAAATCATTGACAATCCAAAAATAAACAATAAAACAGGTCCGCTTGTTGATATAATTAAAGATGATTTAGAATCAATAAAAGTTATGATGAAAAAGAATAAAGAAAACATAAAGGAAGAACTAGCAGCCAAAAATAAAACAAACATAGACAAAAATGGAAATATTATTGAATCAAATAATAACAATAAGGAAACATCCAATGGGAAACTTAAAACTAACAATAAAGTTCATACAAATATAAAGATGAAACAACAAATTAAAAATCCAGTTGTAGAAATGAAAAATAATGCAAGTATTAAATTAAAATTCAATAATAAAACAACGAATAATGTAATAAAGACAAACAATAAATTCCTTAATGGTTCAATAACTAATCAAAACAATAAAACAATATTAATAAATAATAAATTTAAACAAAATTTTAATAATTTAAATAAAACAATCAATAAATTAAAGGAATCAAATGTAGTAATAAACAACAACACATCTAATTTAGGAGTAAATAATTATAAAATTAACGATACTAAAATTAATAATCAACAGAAAAATTCACAAATATCACAGAAGGAAAACATGAAAAATAATACTATAAAAGATTATGTGAAATTACAAAATAAATTAAATAAAAATAGTACAGGATTAGTTAATAAATTTGAGAAAATTAATAACAAAAATGATAAAATTAAGACGAGTCAAAATAATATTACTACCATTAATAAAAATGCGAATAAAACAATTCTTACTTTCATGAAAAATAACACAAACAAACTAAATGATATATTAAATTCAACAAATGATGGAATACTATTGGAAAAACAACCATTGACGTTCAATGAAAAACACGATAATAAAAAGAATGAAATAGCCGATCATATCAAATACATTGGAAATAGTTCAAATTATAATTTAGTTACAACAAACAAATCGAACACCATTCAAAATACAATTACTAATGGGGAAAAATCAAATAAAACATCTTTTGAATTTAATGAAACCATGAAAAGAGATTCTCTAAAAAATCAAAACTTAACCATTCTCGAAGAAACTGATAAAACTACAAATGAAAATTCAACGAAAATAGCAAATAGTTCAAACGACACATTGTTTATGATAACAAATGAAGAGAACATGGCTATTAGTAATGAAAATAATTTGAATGAGACAATTGTTGAGAGAACCAAATTGGGAGATGATGAAAATCTGGCAAACTCAAGTGTAACAATTGAATCACCAACAAGGTCTATAGGTTCAAATAAGAGTTCAGATATTGAATATGATTATGATAGTCTTCCACCTTCCCTGCCAAATGTAAAGTAAGTTATTAAGTTGAGTAATTTCAGCTCAAAAAATGGGACATCACAGATAGCTTTCAACTTCGAGTAACGTCTCACAACGTCAAGTATGATTGATTTTCACTACAGAAGTTATTAATTTAAAATGGTGTTGGAAGAAATTACGCCTGAGGAAACAAGTTCTGATTTATAAAATGTTTTCAACATTATTCATTTTTTGTTGTTCATTTTGCAGGATCATTCCATTTCTTCCTGAGGATGCTGTTTCCAATATGTTTAAACAGAGAGAAGATTTGGAAATCATTGCTATAACCGAAAGTCCATCTTTCTTCGATCCTTTTTCCAACTTTTTCTCACCTCCAGTCAGAACTGAAGGTAAAATATTATTAAAGATGACTCCTCACTTAGGTACATAAAATGGCCTCCATAGCTATTGCGACCGACGCGACGATGGTTTAAAAACTAATCAGAAAAATCATGTCGGCGGTTGGCGTCACTAATTTTGAGTTGGCCGTTGGTAACGGCAGAGTTGAAATGAGAAGTACGTGTTTCAATTGGATTTGCCGTCAAACATGCCGGAGCCTGATGATAGACGCAAGTTAAAAAAATGAGTTACAGAACATAATAATAATTATTGAGCAGAGTTGCTTTCGGTGTTATTTTACACCATCATCTCAGGTGAAATCCGCTAGGATGTACCTAATCCTCAAGTAATTTCACATAATCACAAAGTATGTCCTATTTTTCACTGTGGAGGTACAATTGAATTGAAAGAAATTGACGAAAGCGTAATTTCTACTGATCCAATTATCATACCGAAAAATAAATCATACTAGAGATGGTAAGAAGATACCCAAGGCCGTACCCAGGTGGGGAGTCCATGAGGTCCAGACCCCCCCCCCCCCCNGGGGTCCAGCCCCCCCCCCCCGAAATTTCATTTTTTTTATGCATGACTTATGTAATATTGCTAAGGTGTCATCACCATCACTGACAACAACAACATCATCAACAGTAACATCAACAACATGAACATCATCTTTCATGATCATCATTTTCAGGTGTTAGTCCTGGCTACCTGGCTTGGCTGTCAATCCTTCGGCCCCCTCGCCCCGAAAAAAAAATCTTGGGTAAGGCCCTGAAGTTACTTGAGGCTGACATCCTCACTGGCCAAGGCTACGTGAGCTGATTGTGTAAACTAACTCAGGAAGCAACTCTGCAATAATAATATGTTACGACATCTCCAATGCAGAGTATGCATTCTTGTTCGGCTCGAAAATTTGAAAAATGTTTTTTCGATTTTTCTACTTGGTGTAGAAAAACTCAGCCTCCTGAGCACAATTGAGTAGCGATTAGCGATGGTAATAGCGACAATCAGTGGCATTATAAGGTAATTGTTAAGTGTAGCTTAGGCTTGATGATATTTTAGTTATTGTTAAAAATACCTTGTAAAGATATGATGCCCACAAAAATTGTGACATAATAACATAGAGAAATATATATATATATATTTTTTTTTTTTTACATAATCATATTTTTGTGTTACTGTTGCAATTGCAATACAGTGATTGACATGGTTCTGGGGGCCCATTTTAATTATTAACGCAAAGTTCAGATTTATGATTGTTAAAATTTTTAGCAGCCTACAGCTGCATTTTCATACATTTGGAAATATGATTCCAGTTTTGATTTGTTTTACAGGTGGATTCATACCTAAGGAACCAATATTGGATGGACCCTATTTTGAATCTAAATTTGATCCCTCCTTAATTTCAACGACATCTTCGGAACCTACTTCCCTCCTGACATCAGAGATCCAGTCAGATATTGCGACACGAGCTACGTCAACTACTCCTATAACATTTACTGAACCAACTATGAGAACAATTGAAACTGGTAAGTTAGCAACTATGAGGACAATTGAAAGTCGTAAGTTAGCAACTATGAGGATAATTGAAACTAATGAGTTAGAAACTATGAGGACAATTGAAACTGGTAAGTTAGCAACTATGAGGACAAATGAAAGTGGTAAGTTAGCAACTATGTGGACAATTGAAAGTGGTAAGTTAGCAACTATGTTACAATTGAAACTGGTAAGTTAGCAACTATGAGGACAAATGAAAGTGGTAAGTTAGCAACTATGAGGACAATTGAAAGTGGTAAGTTAGCAACTATGAGGGCAAATGAAAATGATGAGTTAGCAACTATGAGGACATATGAAAGTGGTAAGTTAGCAACTATGTGACAATTGAAACTGCTAAGTTAGCAACTATGAGGGCAAATGAAAGTGGTGATTTAGCATCTATGAGGACAAATGAAAGTGGTGAGTTAGCAACTATGAGGACAAATGAAAGTGGTAAGTTAGCATGGTTTTTTCCAATACAATTATGACTTAATAACAAACTTTGTGAAAAGCTACTTGAGGGTGATATCCTCATATTATGACTTTTCGGCGTAACTTACACAAGATATTATGATTTTTCGGCCCAACTTAGACTAGATAAAAATACTTCTAGGCGGAACCGCCAAAAAGCGGCCTTCAGCGGACAACAATATATTAAACTTCAACCTAAGTTGTATTTTTCAATTTCTATATGAAATAGATATGAATTGGTAACAAATTTCAAGTTCTAGCTCTTTCCATTCTAATTATGACGGATATTGCCGCTTCTATACATTCGGCAGTCGCCCCCATTGCCCATGTGGTATTAAGCTCTGCCTATAATGTATAAACTCTTACTTCTGTTTGATGATCATTTTCAGGTCATTGTCTATTCGACTCCAAATTATATCGTCATGGTGAACTGATGTCTGATATTGATGACTGTAAAGTATGTGTATGTTTTTATGGTAATATTGCATGCCAAGAACCAAAATGTCCCGAAGTATCAGCAGGTTGCAGGAGAATAGATACGCAAGGTGGATGTTGTGGAAAGATTGAATGTGGTAAGTACATCTATTAAAAAAACGAGTGTGCGTCATACATGTACCAAAAAATTTAAAAAGTTTCGAATTTTCTAATCTTGCCCCTGGGGGGGTGCCGAAAGATTGACAGCCCACCCAGGACTAACACCTGAAAATGATGATCATGAAAGGTGATGTTGTTGATATGGTTGTTATTGCTGTTGTTGTTTTTGGTTTTGTTGTTGTTTTTGTTGATGTTGTTGCTGTTGTTGATAATATTGTTGGTGTTCTTGTTGTTGTTTTTGTTGTTCTTGTTGTTGATGTTGTTACTGTTCTTGTTGTGGCTGTTGTTCTTGTTGTTGTACTTGTTGTTGCTGTTGTTGTTAGTGGTGGTGATGATGAATTACACCTTACAATATTACATAAGTCATGCATAAAAAAATAACGAAATTTCGAGGGGGTCTGGGCCCCATGCCCCCCCCCCTGGGTACGACCTTGAGCATAGAGATATTGAAATGATTGTGATATTATATCTTGTAATGTTCTGATTTCCTCTAATTGAGACATACTTACATAAAATTATAGACAAGTGACAACATTTGTTGTCGTTTTAGTAGCGACTTTCCCCTAAAACTGTTCTTCCCATTTCTAAATCGATGTTTTAGGTTAGGTTACCAAAAAGGTTTGATAGCCCTTTGTTTGAACTGTTATGTTAGGCAATTAGGCGTTCCAGTTTGTTCTGGTGCTTAGAACCGGCCCTCATGAGGACGAGGGTCAAGAGTATTCGGAGTTGATATGTGTTTTATCTTTATACAATTTTCATTTATTTCAGAATCGAACGATATCATTTCAAGTATTCTGAGTGATAGAAACGATGAACACAGTCACATTCAATACATTCAAATAACAACAGATCATCCCGATCGAAACCCAATAGATTTTAATACGAACAATAATTTTGACAACATCGATCAAAATAAAATGCAGATAAGTGTAAAAACTGATCAAAACAATGAATATATATCGAACGATAATTATGTTATTATTAAAGCACCATACGAATCAACAACGTACAAATCATTGCTAGAGACATTTATGGGATCATTCATATGGCAAAATGAAGATAATGTTAACAAATATAATAATACTTATAACCATAAAATAAAAAATTATCACAAAAATAATGAAAACATATTACAACATAAAGATCTAATTGAAAATAGTGAATATAGTCATGAAAAAAATCAAGAACACTTCAATCAATATGAAAATACTCAAATTCAAGAAAAAATACATAATAAAGATGAAAACGTTACGGAAAAAGAATTATTTATAACACATAAAACAGATACAGAAATAATTGATAAAAATAAGAAAAAAATAGAACAAACAGAAGATCCTATTGAAAATGAAGACAGTTTGTTTTCGACAATTTTCCAATCATTTTCAAATATTTACAATTTGGAAGAAGCAACTAAAGCAAAAACAAAACCACTGATAATATCGTCCACAACAGATAAACCTATAAATAAAAATAATATACGAATAAAACCAATCGCGACACATCATTCACCCATAAAAAATAGAACAATAAATGAAGGACTTAAAAATAATCATCATCCAATATTATCAACTTCAACAATGAAAACAACAACTTTATTCATACCTATTTTATTGTATAATAGTACGGCTACAAAATATTATAGTGTTCTAGAAAGAACTGTAGATCAATCAAAGAATACGCATAGAAATAACAACAATCATGAAAAAGTAATTATAAAACAAAAGAACGATGAAGACACACTTCCAGTTCATATGGAATGGAATAGAAATGAAGACAGATACAATTTTAACAGAACTAAAAATAACGGTATAACGAACAAAAATACCATGGAAGATAATACAAAAGAGAGTGAACATAAAAATCCTAATAAATTTGAAGAAAAAAATGAAACAAAAAGTGATATTAATAATAATTCTAAAATACATTCTGTATTTGAGATTAAAAAAGAAAATCCTGACGTGAGTGTTATAAATTCAGGATTTAGTAATATTGGAATACTAGACAATAATGTTAGAAAAGAAGATCTGTTGACACCTCTACGAAATGAAAACTTGAATTTGTCTTTTCATAATCAAAATGGAAATGATCCACATATGAAAGATGCATCTAATGAATATAGCAAACAACAGTTCAATACAAATACTGTTGAGAGTACAAGTGAAACTTTAAGTAAAATAAATATTCTATCTCAAGCAAATGTAAATCCAATTACTACATCAAACAATTTCAACATTAAAGAAGAAAAAGAACCTGATTTGTTTAGTGATTTATTAGGAAATTTCTTTTCAAATGATCACCAACCTTTACAAACAAATAAAACTAAAAATATTGTGAAATCAGAAATAATTGAAACTAAGAAACAACCTATAAGTACTAAACTTTCAGAGCATGTTGGTAAACCTTTAACAAATAAAAATGAAGAAAATATGGAATATGATGACGACAACTTTTCATTGGGAAGTGTATTTTCTTTTCTTTTTAATGATGAACCATCAAGTACAACTAAAAAAGCAAATAAGTTTAATATAGAATCAAGAATTGATACAAATATTGATGAAATAAAGAGTGATACTGTTAATGAATACATGGAAGATAGAGATAGTTTTCATGAACAAATCAAACCAAGTCATAAAATAAATAATAAACCTAAGATAACAAATAATAACACAAACAGTTCATTAAAAGAAAATGATAAAGCTAATAAATTAAAAAATCGTACGGAAATTAATACGTCCAATAATAAAAATAATATAAAATTAGTACAAAATAATACAAAAAATAATGAATATATACAAAATAGTAACAAATCCTTACCAAATAATAAAACAAATTTTGAAAAAAATCATCTTCAAGTTAAAAATAATTCCCATGGAAATACAAATGAATCAATCAAAATATCAAACAATACTCTCCAAATTAATAAAGTTGATAATGAAAATATAATGAACATAAATATATCTAAAACAAATAAATATGAACAAATAACAGAAATTCATTTGACTAACAAATCATTTGATAATTCAAGTGGTGATATTTCAAATAATAAAAATGATTTCAATGAAGAAAACAAAAACATGGAAGACAAAATATATGACAATAAAACAAATAAAGTAAATGTTATAATTGATGAATTGATAGACAGACCTAATAATATAGATGAGATTCAACTATATGTAAATGATAAATATAAAGGAAACCAAACAAATCATGCAAATCATGAACTTGAAACAAACAATAAAAAGGTTAACGAGTCTAATATTCAATTAAACATGGAAACAATATCAAAAAGAACATCAACACATGATCTAATATCATTACATACTATACCTAATGAAGTAACAACCAAACATAATCCAGCAAATGAATTAATAAAATTCAGAACATCAACAACGCCAAGTACAATTAAAATAAGTTTAAGTCCATCAAGATATGCATCTTCAAGAAGACCAATATTAAATCGATATCGTCCATCAACATATAGACCTAAATTAAAATATTCTACACATAAACCAGCACCTAAGAAAGATATTCGTACAAGTACAGAAACACACAATCTTCTAAAGATAGATGAATGTAATGTATACGGTTATATTTATAAAGTTGGTAGTCATATAGAAGAATTGTCATCGCATTGCTTGCATTGTTTATGTACAAATTCAGGAGTTCAATGTACAAAACAATGCTCATAGGAGATTCAATGGAAAGACACCCTAAAGTTGGTGTATGTAGTCTTGCAATCTTTCTTCAGAAATTTTAGGAACAACATCGTCTAACCGATAGAGTCGATAGACCATGTTGTTCCTTATAATACTCTCAGACTGAGCCATCAGGATGTTCTCAGTGTCCAATTGTACCATCGAGCTAGTCAGCCTCTGGTTTATAGGTACACCCAAGTGAAAAGGTGTTGTATTGAGAGGCGGATACATGTGTTCAGTTGAGGGGAGCAGTCAAGGCTTAAACACAGAATACAGTACAATACAATAGTCTTTATTTGTACAAAATATTTTAACAAATCCAAAATAATTAATAATAATAATTTTTAAATTAGAATTATTCTAAACAAAATATTTTCTTTTCTTTTATAAATTTAGATCTTTGTACAAATTCAGTTTTTTTAAAAAACTGCTGATGTGTCTTCGGTAATATGAAAATAAGCCTAAATAAAACCTTACTACCATTTTTTTTTTTTTTAACAATTATTTCAACCATATCTCTATACCCCCACCTCACCCATTCGTTTCCATTCTTTCCGGTCCTGGCCTACCCTTCTCCATGTTTCACCTCCACATACTTTCTTCATTTCTTCATCCCATTTCATTTGTGGTCTTCCTTTTCCCTTTTTTAACTCTCTTGGATACCATTCGCTTATTAACTTTGTTCATCTATTATCCTTTACTCGCGCAATATGTCCCGCCCATTTCCATTTTCTTTTTTCTATCGTATTTATTATATCTTTCAGTCCTGTTGTTTTCCTTACCCATTCATTTTTTTTCTTGTCTCTTTTCGTAATTCCTATCATATATCGTTC
Source organism: Pachypsylla venusta (assembly GCA_012654025.1). Lineage (NCBI taxonomy): Eukaryota > Metazoa > Arthropoda > Insecta > Hemiptera > Aphalaridae > Pachypsylla > Pachypsylla venusta. The sequence goes on along the minus strand of CM022876.1, from coordinate 27,348,043 downwards.
CATTTTCCTCATTGTTACTTGCAGTTTATTTTTGGTTTTACCGTCTATCACCCATGTTTCGCAGCCGTTTATACTTACTTCATAGGTACTTTTGCTTTATAATAGTTCTTATATTTTAACATCACTCCCCATCCTATTCCACCTCTCCTTACAATTTGATCGGTAAAAATGAAACGGAGATAAAAGAAATGTTTTTCAAACTACAGGAAGAAGGAAGAAAGTATGGGCTAAAAAAAAAAAGTATTGGCTTATGCTTAGATGCAAACGTAATTACAACGGAAAATAAGAAAATAGAGAACGTAAAAATTTTGTTTACTTAGGCCAGCTATTAAGTGCCGATGGACAGTAAACACAGAATATCCGAGTCAATAATGTTAATGAAAGTAGAAACACGTAACTTACACGTACGGAAAATAACGTTAACTACAGTCAACTGAATTATCTTCGAGAACTTGATTCCCGGAGATTTTATCTATCTACTTTACTTTCCGAGTCCTCCAGGTAGCATATTATGCAACTTTGAGGACAAACACTTACCAAAAACACTATTTATAATTATTTGCGAAGAAACTAGTTTCGAATCATTTGATAGTGATGATGTATCGAATGATTCGAAATTAGTTTCTTCATAAATAATTAGAAATAGGTAGTGTTTTTGTTAAGTATTTTGTTTTAATTTATTCAAAAGTTAATATTTTTCAACACTTGTAATTTAAATGTTATTCTAAGATTTAACTTTGAGGACGCCGGACTATTCGATGTCGATCATCTTCCATGGTCCTCCAATAGTGAAATGAGCAAGTTTTTTTTTGTTGATAGACGTTTTTCTTGTATAAAATTATACATACCTCCTCCAACCTCTACTTCGAAATTAATTCCTGGCTACAGCACTGACAGGCTCATATCTTTCTATTAAAGAATAAAAAATCGAATTGAAATCCTCCCAAATGAAAATCCTGTGCTCCACAGTATTGCTTCTTAGGACTTTGAGTATTTTCAGCGTCATACATGCGGAATAATTTTCTTGATTCTGTGAATCGGATTAAATATTATTGTTAATAAAATGATTATACGAAATATACAAAATACTTCTTTACTGTGTAAATTATCTTCGATGTTTAATATTTATTTCAAACGACCAAGTTCAAATTTGAACATGTATCTCAAATTCGAGGATATCTTAAATGCAAAGGCCCTAAAGAGGCGTTTACACTGCCTGAACATCCCCGAGCATTAAGCATTCGTGATCGTAGCTCGCCAGTTTTCAAAGAGGGCGAACACAAACGAGAAATCTGTTCACACTGCTCGAGCATTTCTGACGATCAGTTACTCGCGATGATTCGCAGCGAAAAGTCATTCCGTTATCTAAAATTGAGGTTTCGGCGGCGGTTATTCTCATTTTAGACCATCTAGCGGAGGAAAAGGGAAAAAGGAAAAGGCATGTGGGAGTCATCATTTCTAAAAAAAAATATTTGAAGGAGGATAACAGTGTGCTATTCAGAATAAAATAAAATTTATGGTCTGGCTGCCACAGCTCTGGGAAATTAACAAAAGGCACTTCTCATTTCCCCACTCCATCAGTCAAATACTAAAAAGCAACAACACAACCACACACAATAAAGGATACTTGTATCCTTCATCAGCTAGGCAAGAACTAGATTCATAGAACCTTTTTTTTGCATTTTTTTCTGGACAACTAAGGGATAACAAAAAATGACCGAGAGCGAAAAATGACCCAAAAACAGTATATAAGGACCTTATAACATTTTTTTTCCTGATTTCTCACCGATTTATGGCCGGTTTTCACTACCAAAAAATCGGAATTGGGAAATAACAATTCGGGATTAGCGGGAGAGCGAATTTTTATACGAAGGTGTTCCGCAGTACAAAAAGCAATATCCTTGATACAATATTGGATTTTCTAAATAGGCGCCGTGCTCACACTGGGGGTCGGTTGCACCAAAAATTCGAACTTGAGAAGCTTTATTGTTGTTTAATTTCGTAACCGTAGCGAAGCACAGGCAAACATCTAGCTCAGGATTAAACATACATGGGTACTGCACACTGCACGCACAAATTTTAGAAACCCGTTTGAGAGTCTGAATCACGTTTTTCGAAAAAGTCATTCCGGGCTCTTTTCATGTAGAATGAATGCTTCGAATGTTTAAAATCATAATGGAATTTTGCTCAAGGCGTTTTTAAACCGCCATTAATCCGACTCTGGAAATGGTAGAATACTAAGAATTTTTTCAAAAGAAATTACAATTTTAATAAGAGGTATAATTTTCACGCCGTTCCAATAGCACTCGCCGTTTGCGCAAACAAAAAATCTAAAATTTCACAGACCTGTGGAATGTGCGCATTTCCCGACACGTGCTAATAATGCAGTTCAAAGAGGACTACATGTTTTTGGGACACTCAGTATAACAAAGCTTACTTCAAACACTCTACGTACTTTAGCGGAAAAGCAAATAATTTTCGGTGCCCTTATGAAGCTGGATTCCTCCTGAAGTCAGGTCTTGCTAATAGGTCCAAATCAACATAGGTAGTTCAACGTAAAATAAAACTCTATGTTGAGCGAATTTGTAAAGGATTTTTTGTGAACGCCTGACTTTACTATAAAATATAATAAATATGCAATATGTGTAGTTCATATTCAACTTTTATTTCTTTAACTAGCTGAGTACCCGAACTTCGTTTCGAGAAGATGAGAGAACATGGGGAGTAGTAACGGGTTGTTAAGCCATGTAGAACGTGTTGGGTGTAGTATTGGGTTAGGTTCCAAAATAAATAAAATGCGTGTTCAAGTCTGCTGAGTTTAGCGACCCAGCCTAAACTTGCGCACGTTCTACCCAACAAACTTGGTGTTCAATTGTATTAAATTATAGATAAAAACCTATGCGCAGACCTGTCGAATGCACATACAAAATTTCATTATTTATTTATTTATTTTATTAATACATAACAACAATAATGAGAGGTTCTCCCCCTAAGATAGACACTATCTTCTAAAGAGAGAGTTTACAATTAATATTACAATAATTTTCAATAAATAAAAATAATAAAATTATCTAAAAGTAAGTAAATAAAAGTAATAACACTATCATTATAATAACAATTTTGATAAAACGCAGATTGTTCATGTTTTAAATGATATCCACTGTATAGTGTATAAATAATATAGGTTACACCACTGTAATTTGATTTAGGTATGAATTTACTGAATCACAGAGAGAACAAAAATATCAATAATGATAATATAAGAAAAAAATGCTGATTTTTTTGTCACTAAAAAATATTTTTTCTGACAAAATCTAGAAAAATTCAAAATAGGTGCACAACCTTCTGATTCTAAGTATCAACCTCTATTCTTAAAATCGGTTAAGCTGTTTATGAGGAATATGATACAAACACCGTGACACGAGAATTTTATTTATTAGTGGATCAATATGATCAGGTGTTCACATTAGTGATGTAGTCATTAATAGAAAAAAATATCTTAATCAAATTATAAAAGAAAAGTGGGGAGGTCATTTTCAAAAAAAAAAAAAAAAAAAAAAAAAAAAAAAAAAAAAAAAAAAAAATCGAAAAGACCCTAACACCATCCATTACATATCAAAATTTTACGTTTCTGCAACAAACCGATAGAAAGATAAAAATCATTTACAAAAAACACAATGTTGGGCCCCCTGGGCCGTGCGGGAAGGGCCAAAAATTTTGTGTATGTATATTACTTCCGACGCCGTCGTATCTCATGATCTGGTGGATGTAAGTCAAATGGACTGACCCTTGTTCAGGGACAGACTGGGGCTCCAGGGGCCTCCCGGGCATTTTGAAGAAGGGCTCCACATTAGAGTTTATGTAAGAGGCTTGTGTATTTCGAGGCCAAAGCAGTGTAAAACTGAGAAATTATGAATCAAAAGGCAAATGGAAATAAATAATACTTATGTGTCAGAAGAAATAAACATATTTTTTCTAACACATATATTTCTTTCATATTTTTGCCCCTGAGGAGCCAGGGGCCCACACATTTTTTCTCGCATATATTTTACACTAGCTGTTTCGCCCGTGCTTCGCTAAATTCTTATAATGCTATCTTTGTTTTTCAAGGACAATGGAAATTGGGGAGGGGGGGGGTATTGGTTTGTGACCATCTTGTATTTTGCAACCTTTAAAATCCAAGATTTAAGCGTTTCGCCAGACGCCTTAGGGGCTCCACGGTCATTCTGACTTTTTAATATTTTCTCTGGAATGGCTGGCCATATATTTGCAGAAAATGTCCTAAAATAAGGACTAAGGGGCCACCTAAAACTTTGTCGCTTTGAGTTGATATGTTGTCGCGACAAATTTTATGATATCGGACCGTGACTGTCCGATTTTGGTGAATAAATTTTAAATTTGGCCGTCACTCGAAAACGGCTTGACATATTTTAGTTCTGATAATTTTCCTGAGGTCATAGACCATTATTCTGGGGCGGAGGGGTTCCTTCCCATCAATTTTTCGCTATCTGTTACTGTTTGGGCTGTGGTATTGTAACAGACAAACCATCATAGGTACATAAGTACACACAAATTTCTGATTTATATATTAAGATGTATTTTTCTTTCATAATAATGTCCCATGATGAAAACTAGCAGCCAATTTTGAGAACGAATGTCCAATTGTCCATTGGATGTGTCATCAAAATCAGATAAAGTTTGAGATTTATCCCGGAAAAAAAGACAAAAAAAAAAAAAAAAAAAAAATCGGGGTGTTCAAACTGGACTTCGTTCAGTCAAATATATCAGATCTCATGGTTTTCTAAATCATAGAATTCAGTTCTAGTCTGTTATCAGTCAGAAAGTAACTGACTGTTAATAATACCGGTTGTGACAAATACAACCGGTTGGAAACCACATTGTGAGGATAGTCTTATCGTGGTCACCTGGTCTTCTCTACCCATCCCCCCATGGAACTTTGAACAATAATTGAGTGAGATCTTCATGCAGTCGTTGACCTCATCTCATTATTTCATTAATTGGATTGAAAGAAGTTTAGTTTTAACTCCATTTTTATTGGGTGCCATAAAAACAAAGCGTAATTACCTATTACCTACATATCCTTAATGGAATTTTTACTTTCCTTATCCAATAAAAGGGAAAGTATTGTAATGGGATGCAAGTACGAGTTTTTTATTATTATTTTTTTTTTTTTTTTGGAGTAACGTCTCTTTAACATCTACTGGCCATTCGAGACGTGGGTTTTACCTTCACTCGATGGAAACTTACATAACAGCTTTATACGCACACTAGCTGTTTTCCCGTGCTTCGCTACGGTTACAAAATTCAAACAACTCAATTTTAGATTTTTGGTGGAACCGAACCCCAGAGTGAAAACGGCTCCTATTTAGATAATTCAATATTTTACTCAAAGATATTACTTTTTGTACTGCGGAACACCTTCGTATAAAATTTCAACTTTCTCTCTCATCCCGAAGTGATACTTCTTAACTATGGGTTTTTGGTGGAACCGACCCCCAGAGTGAGCACCGCTCACTCTTAGAAAATTCAATATTTTATTCAAGGATATGACTTTTTGTACTTCGAAACACCTTTGTATCAAATTTCAGCTTTCTCGCTCATCCCGAAGTGGTACTTCTCAATTCCGATTTTTTGGTGGTGAAAACCGTCCATAAATCGGGGAGAAACAGGAAATTTTCAAATTTTATATTTTTTATGGGGTCCTTATATACTGTTTTGGGGGGTATATTCTCGGTCATTTTTCGTTATCTCTTTTAGTTTGCCCAGAAAAAAATTACAAAAAGACCCGCTAAATAGCGTCATTTTTGGCGTTAACTTGCTCCCACTTGAATTTTTTTCCTTTCTTATTACGCACCTACATACTAAAAGGAACCTGTGTGCCAAATTTCAAGTCTCTACGTTTAGCCATCGTGGAGCTACGTTGATTATCATCAGTCAGTCAGTCAGTCAGTCAGTACGTCAGTCAGTATACCAACTGGGCTTTGCGTTTTATAAGTATAGATTGACCACACCCAGCGTAGGTTGGGCCGGAAAAAACCAACAAGGGCGCAAACCCATACGTGGTCATTCACTAAGTAAAACCTTGCTGGACGTTGTCTAACTTCAGTGATCTTACGGGATCTAGTGTATTCAACGTGAACGTGTAATAGAAGCTAATAGGTAATATCGAGTTTTGAATGCCAAAACACCTTTTGAGATCACCAGAGACCAAATTTCGAGTTTCAGACATCTGTTCGTGTGTATGTCTGTCGGTGTGTAGACAAAATATCAAGAGTCTCCCCCCCATGGAAGTACCTCGCTGTACAATCTGTATGAAGGTATGTTATTTTTTATGCCAAGGACGAATAAAGCAACAATCTTGTCGAAATCTCAATCTATTTTTGGTTCAATTAGAAAGATAAAAGAAAGAAAAGAAAGGAAAAAAAACAACAAAAACATCATTGTCTAGAAGATTGATCGCTATGCGGTGTCAAAGGCAACCGAAATATTTTGGCAACACCCTTTATATTTTTCAAGAAATATAAATTGTTTCTCTCTCTCTCTAATACTTTTCAGGGACCTAACTAAGCTAGTCAGCACCCGGAGCAACCACCCATTTTGGCGTTCCCTCGAAAAAAGGAGCTACGCCCGTTTTGGCGCACCAAAAACCTCGCACCTGGGGCAGCCGCCCCGTTGCCCCCCCCCCACCTAGTTACGTCCCTGATCCTTTTAGTGATTTTTAGGAAGAAAAATGAACTTTCTATGATTATTATTATTAGTAATTCAAGAGACGATTCCAAATCTCTTCAATAACTCTTGGAAAAAATAACTTCCAAACATTTCTAAATTTCACCTTCCTGAAGAATGGGTGTGTTGGATCGCTTCTTCCCCCATCTGTATGTTAGTTTCATATTTTCTGTATGTCTGAACATCTTCTTCTTCAACATTTCCCAATTCTATATGTGGTACTTGAATTCTATAATGTCAATGCCATAACCTTTTGTTCTGTGCCTACTCTTTTGGGTTACCCTTTCCTGGCATAGTAAACTTCTTTTGCTTCTCACAGTACGCATGCGTAGAAACTCGCGTTTTGCTGATGACTTTTCATAGTTCCTTTAAGCCAGCGTCTATGGCACTTTGAATACACCAGTTCCCGTTAGATTACTGAAGTTAAGCAACGAACAGCGAGGTTTTCTATGTTGGTGTACACGTAGGTTCGCGCCTTTGTGAAGCTGGCTATTTTTCCGACCCAATCCAGGCTGGGTGAGGTCAATGTGGGTAGCTGGTTTGCAAATTTCCAGCGAATGAAGGGTAAAACCTCCGTCTTGAATGAACAATAGATGCTTAAGAGACGTTAAGCGGGTTAAGTCAAATAAAAAAAAAAACTTCTATAAATGTTGGATGGTATATACGCAGACTTAGAACCGTCACCTAATGAAGGAGGTTCCCCTCGGTTTGAAACTCTTACCATTCCCATTTTGTGCAGAATTCGAAAAAAGCGGCAAAAAACCGCCAACAGTGATATCTTGAGATATCTTGTACACAGATCGACACGCACACGCTCTGGGGACCTCAAATCGTGTTTTTTCGTTGAAAATTCGACATCGAACATTTCAGTCCATTGCAATACTTTCCTTTTTATAGCAAAAAAAATCTGTTGTAAACATTACACGACTTTCCTTATCTATAAAAGGTTCTTGTATTTTTCAATATCTTGTATGAAATTGATATGAATAGGCACCAAGTTTAAAGTTCTAACTATTGCCGTTCTCCTTTTAAGCAGGATATGCAAAACCCACTAAAAAGCGGCATAAAACCGCCAAAGGTATATTCGATTTCCAGCTTATTTTGACGTTCATGGCATAAAACTGACATACATACCAAATTTCAAGTCTCTAGCAATTGCCGTTCTTGATACATCTTGTACACAGGCAGACACACTCTCACGGACCAATGGCTGAAACTCTAGATTTGGGCGTTGGGGACCCCAAAACGTGTTTCAGCCCATTACAATACTTTTTATAGAAAAAAAAAATAATAATAACCTTTATTTTTTATAGAAAATAAAAATAAAATAATAACCTTTATTATCCAATAAACCACCGAATTTGGGTCCATTTGGAGGTTTATTTGATAATAACTGTCCAACTATGATATCGATAAGACTTGGACAGTTCAGGTTCTGAAGTACTCCATGGAAAATATAATATCATGGTCGGGTAGTTTGGTATAAAGATGGTTGAGTTGGTGTCAGTGTCAGGTCATTGACATTGTCCAATTCATTGATAAATACTACATCAATGTGGTATTCGGATGCGGTATTTCTAGAGAATATCAAAAATGAATTATTGGTTCCGTTCCTCTTATCACATCTAGTGATCACTGAGTAGGTAATACACACTATAGATATCAGCATGTACTTTGGTCCAAACATGGTATTGGTACTCGGACAGGTAATTCACACTAGATATCAGCATGTACTTTGGTCCAAACATGGTATTGGTACTCGGACAGGTAATTCACACTAGATATCAGCATGGACTTTGGTCCAAACATGGTATTGGTACTCGGACAGGTAATTCACACTAGATATCAGCATGTACTTTGGTCCAAACATGGTATTGGTACTCGGACAGGTAATTCACACTAGATATCAGCATGTACTTTGGTCCAAACATGGTTTTGGTACTCGGACAGGTAATTCACACTAGATATCAGCATGTACTTTGGTCCAAACGTGGTATTGGTACTCGGACAGGTAATTCACACTAGATATCAGCCTGTACTTCGGTCCAAACATGGTATTGGTACTCGGACAGGTAATTCACACTAGAAATCAGCATGGACTTTGGTCCAAACATGGTATTGGTACTCGGACAGGTAATTCACACTAGATATCAGCATGAACTTTGGTCCAAACATGGTATTGGTACCCGGACAGGTAATTCACACTAGATATCAGCATGGACTTTGATCCAAACATGGTATTGGTACCCGGACTCTGGTCCAAAGAAGATAATCGATAAAAATTAATTATTATTTATTCACTATCATTTCCCTCCTTTTTTTCATTATTTTTTTATTATAATTATTTTATTATTGCTACTATTTTCACTCAATTGCTGTAGTTTCATAATTGTTTTGGTATATCTCTTGCCAACTTAATATTTTAGTTTATTATTTTCAATAATAAAACTTTTGAGAATCGTCACGAAAAAAATACCCCCCCTCGAAAATGTATGGCTGATACACTTAAAATTTACGGGAACTGGCGTATTCAACGTGGTATGATCGTTGGCATTTACCTTTTTCCAATTAATTAATTCTCAAGTCAAATATACAAGTCTTTCCTTACTCTGTCTTATACTAGGAACAAGAGTTCTACTAATTGACCAAAAGAAGTGAGGTTTAGTTTTAACACGACCAAATTTCTTTTGTGTCTCTTCTAGTACCATTCTCGAATGCGTTATCTGATTTGGACGAAATTTGAAATGAATATTCATAGATTAGGTTGAGCCATACAGCATCTATGTTACATTGAATACACCATCCGTAAGATTACTGAAGGGAAGCAACGTCCAGCGAAATTTGAAATGAATATTCATAGATTAGGTTGACCCATACAGCGTCTATGTTACATTGAATACACCATCCGTAAGATTACTGAAGGTAAGCAACGTCCAGCGATATTTGAAATGAATATTCATAGATTAGGTTGACCCATACAGCGTCTATGTTACATTGAATACACCATCCGTAAGCTTACTGAAGGTGACTATACGTAAGTTGGTGGTTGTTGACCAAGTAAGTTTGAGCCTTCATGATGTGTCAGCATCACTGTGATGTTAGGATGTTGCTTACCTTCCTACCAACCCATATTGGGTTATGTCATTGTAGGCCAGTTCATGATTTGTATATTTCCAGCGAATAAAGTCCATCTCATATTTTATTCGCCTCTTGGTCTCCTGATCCTCTATACACCATCCGTCCATCTCATATTTTATTCGCCTCTTGGTCTCCCGGTCCTCTATACACCATTCGTCCATCTCATATTTTATTCGCCTCTTGGTCTCCTGGTTTTCTATACACCATCCGTCCATCTCATATTTTATTCGCCTCTTGCTCCTCTGGTCCTCTATACACCATCCGTCCATCTCATATTTTATTCCTCTCTTGGTCTCCTCGTCCTCTATACACCATCCGTCCATCTCATATTTTATTCGCCTCTTGGTCTCCTGGTCCTCTATACACCATCCGTCCATCTCATATTTTATTCGCCTCTTGCTCTCTTGGTCCTCTATACACCATCCGTCCATCTCATATTTTATTCCTCTCTTGGTCTCCTCGTCCTCTATACACCATCCGTCCATCTCATATTTTATTCTCTTTGATGTATAGTAAGAACCCCTACTCTAATGAAATAGAGACATTAAGCAACAAAAAAAAGGTTTTGGGTAATCTTGTTCCCCCGGGGCCAAATGGTGTCTATTTAATTGCTTGAGGTCAACAGTTCATAGAACCTAGAAGCACTATAGAAGTCCAGGGATTACATAATACACATATTTATTGTTTGCCATAGGGAAATATATGTAAATCATTGTAATATTGCATCACCATTAGTAGTTTTAGGAAACAATAGGTATGTAGTTAACCAAAACAATGTATCTGTCACAGCAAACTTGTAGAATCAGTAATTTTATAAAATTCCTAGGGATTTAGTAAAATCACGAAAAATAGACAAACGCGAGGTTTTTCGACAAATTTACTGAAATGCTTTAGGGATTTTATAAAAACCCGGATAATAGGTTAGGTTAGGTTATAAAATCCCTAAAGCATTTCAGTAAACTTGTTGAAAATCCTCGCGTTCCTCTATTTTCCGTGATTTTATTAAATCCCTAGGAATTTTATAAAATTACCGATTCTACAAGTTTAGGTGACGGTCCTGAGATCATGTCAATATAGAAGGATTGGTATTAGGAAGGGCATCCAGCCTTTAATTGTGAACGTTAGTGAATTCCACTTTTGACCCCGGTATATATCCCAAAATGCACTTGTATATGTGTATGTATGTTTGTTTGTTTGTTACGCGATACAAGCCAGAATTTTCATCCGATTTTGACCAAATTTGGTATACATATTTAGGACACGAAGGAAATTGGCTGTATTTGTGGGCCCCGGCCCCCCTCCCGGGGGCCCAATATTCTGTTCTTTTGAAAATGTTTTTTATCTTTTTAGCGGTTTGTTGCAGAAAGGTAAAATTTTGATATGTTATGGCTAGTGAGGGATTTTGAAAATTTTGGGGCCCTGGTCCCCAAAATTGGGGGGGGGAAGTGGTCCCAAAATCCGTTAGTCCGCCGTACGCCGTGATCGGCACTTTTGCCACTTCGCGTTGGTATATAAGACCCATCTGGGCTATAATTGTGCCCCGAAACTTTTGGGTGCAATCGAATACACCCTTGGCGATTTTTGCCGCTTTTTAGCGGTTTTCAGTATCGCTGTCTAAAAGGAGAATGGTAAGACCTGGAGATTAGAAATTGTATGTATGTCATATTTGGGGTCCCAGCTAGCTCCAAAACTTTTGGGTTCAATCAAATATACCACTGGCGGTTTTTACCGCTTTAAAACGGTTTTCATTAATCCTGTCTAAAAAGAGAATGGTAAGAGCCAGAGACTTCAAATTTGGTAGGTATGTCTAATTTAGTATCTAATTACGCCCTAGATTTCATCATCATGACGATAACCCCCCTCAAATTTTTGGGGGATACCTCCTTAAAAAATTGGGGGGTACCCCCCCCCCAAAATTATTATTTTTTGCCAGAAAAATAATTAACCCAGGTGTCACATTGGCAGAGTTTTTTGCTTGTGCATAACATTCCACTTTCCATTCTTGGATTGAAGCATAGTTTTTTAAAGGCTGGATGCCACCAAACCTGTATATTTACACGGAATTTAGGACCGTCGGTCGCTTGCTCCCTCGGTGGCTACATTGTATTCAATAAAATATTACTTCTTTAATAAGTACTAGACTTGCTGCTTTATTGAACCTTTGAGTAAAGAGGGACGTCTTATATCTTTATTTAATTTGGCGGGACATATACTTTGGGGGGGGGGGAGGGGAGGGTTATAGCTTTAGATTATCTTTGTTTAACTAGTGGCAATATATAGAACAGGGGTATCTAAAGTGAATGTCCCATAGTACTATAAGATAATGGAAGGCAATAAAGGTGGCCCAATTGGAACCTAATTATCTTCATGGAATAGAATGTAAAAAATTCCCATACCAAGTTTCTTCTTATTCGGACAAGGCGTTCGAGAGTTATCAGGCAAAGAGGAGGAGTAAAGAAAAATTGTGGTATATTTAAAATAGATCTTGTTTCCTTTGATCAATATTAAACCAAATTGATTAGGACCCATATAATGTAGCCACCAAGGGGAGCTAAAAATTCTTTTTTTGCTTCGTTAGGAGACGAGTCCGTGAAAATACAGATTGTTTGTTGTTAATAAGTCTTTAAAAAAATTCGCTTCAAACCAATTATAGGAAGTGATCAGCAAGAAAATGGTACAGCTAAAGAGAATAGGTACAAAGAAGAAGGTTGTGACATGGTAGAATTAAGGCAGACAACGCCGACCTCACATAGAATTCGGAAGAAGTAGGTTATGTGGGAGCCTGGTCTTCTTTATCCCGTTTCATTTCACTATTGGAAACCACTTTCTAAATAGGTATCTAGAATCTACCACCCTTAGATACCAAAATAATCAAATATTTTTATTTATTCTAGTCAGTCAAGTGTAAAACATCTATTGGATTATAGTTTTGAGGGCATATGAATAGAGGTCCTTATTCTCCTAGGGCCCCTAGCTGTTCAATATATGTTACTTGTTGATGCCCCTCAATGTGTTCCTATGTGTTTTTCTGGTGTCTCTAGATTTCCATTTAAAAAAAATAATTCTGTTGGAAAATTTGCCATAGATGTGATATGAACAAAAATACAATAACTTAGATCCATTCTCGGCGGCTGATAATTGGCATGGGCCTCCAGAACTATGACAATTACTGTAATATAAATACGTCAGTAACACAGGAGTTACAAATAAAACATATTACAGAGTTGCTTTCTGTGTTTTTTTACACCATCAGCTCAGGTGGACTCGGCCCGTGAGGATGTCACCCTCGAGTAACTTCTTACAATCTCAGTTATGATTTACTTTTCCTCATGGAATGTTATAATCATAAATGGATTGGAAGAAATCACGACTCCGGTATTTATTTATTTTTATTTTAGCTTAACGTTTCTTTAACATCTATTGGTGATTCAAGACGGGAGTTTGTTTCACCCCCCCCCCATTCACTGGAAACTTGCGAAACAGCGACCTACATTGACCTCACCCAGCCGAAAAAATAGACAGCATCAAGACTGCGCGAACCCACGTTAACACCCACATGATACAACCCCGCTGGGCGTTGCTTAACTTCAGTGATCCAACGGGAACTGGTGTATTCAACGTGTCATAGACGCTGCTTAATTATAATTCTAATAACTAAAGAAAAAGATGTGGCGGTACAGTTTTAACACAATCGGCAATTTTTATCATATATAATCTTTTATGTATATAAAAGGCAATGTCCTGAGTGACTGATCAACGTAGAGCCGAAACTATTAATGCTACAGACTTGAAATTTGGCAGGGACCTTCGTTGCACAATGAAATTTGCACTGAGAAAGGATTTTCCAAAATTTTAATTTTAAGGAGTAGAAATCGAGAAAAGTAAACAATCTCCATAAGAAATACTTTGTAGTTAGCATGATACATCATTCGGGGAATGCTAGTCATTTCATAATTTCAAATAATTTGCGCTAAATGGGAAAGCAATGTGCGCATTCGGCTTTGTTTCTATCGTTCTCAAAGGTCATTTTCGGAATTTTTTTTTAGATCTATAGTGATTGTGCAATGATTAAATTAATCGAAACCCAGCAAATTCCCGTTACACATCATTTTTGGGGCTTTTAAATAAAAAAAAAATTAAGAACTCAAAATTTTATAAGATCCGGATTAAAGGTGCATTATAACAAAGGGATAATGATTTGACCATATGCTTCAAACATGCCATTCTTAAAACCCTGAAAATTTCTTTATTTGTTATATATATACCTACCCATACCCACCAGACAGACAGACTTATGTGGTCCCCTATTTCTTATTTGGATGGATTTTAATCATTATTAGCGTACTAAAAATAAATATATAGGGCAGTTGGATTGGTGAATAACAGCGCGCGTACCAAAAATCAGCTTGCTCAGAATTAAAAATGATTGTAATGTAGAGTGTAACACAAAAGATTGGAAAGTGTACTAGAATCACTGCAAGTTCTGTTAACTGTAGATTTTACTCAAATTAAATTATTCAGCTTATCTATTTCATGAACATAAGAATTACCTTTTTTGGTTTATTATATTCAACAATGTCATCCCTCTACCCGCCCTTCAAAATTTGATAGAATCCAAAAATCGAATAAAAAAAAAATTAACTACCGAGCTAACTTTTTTAGGTGACGGTCGTAAGCCCGTATAAATACAGAAGGTTTTTTTTGTGGTGGGGGGGGGTTAACGTCTCTTTAACATCTATAGACGGGGCTTTTACCCTCCATTCGCTAGAAACGTGCAAACCAGCTACCCACATTGACCTCACCCAGCCTGGGTTGTAATTTTATAAAATTCCTAGGGATTTTATAAAAAACCGGATGATGCAACACGTTAGGTTATAAAATTCCTAAAATATTTCAGTAAAATTGTCGAAAATCCTCGCATTCGTCTATTTTCCGTGATTTTAATAAATCCCTAGGAATTTTATAAAATTACTGATTCTAGAAGTTTACTGCGACATATGCACAATAAAACAATCTACGGACACCAAAAACAGTTCTCCTTTTTTAACTTTACCTTTTTCCAATTATATTTGGGTTACCGTTCCATAACCGTGCATTACTTTCCCTACTCTCTTTAGCCGTACCCATTCCTCGCACGGTAACCCTCGCTTACGCCTCACAGTATGCATGCGTAGCAACTGCATATTGCTGATGACTTTCCATCTTTGGTTTGAAGCAGAGTTTTTTAAAGGCCGGCAGCTACATTGCTCACCTCGGCGGCTACATTACTCCCCTCAGTGGCTACATTTTCTCCCCTCGGTGGCTACATTAATCCCCTCGGCGGCTACATTACTCCCCTCAGTGGCTACATTTTCAACCCTCAGTGGCTACATTTTCTCCCCTCGGTGGCTACATTAATTCCCTCGGTGACTACATTTAAACTGCTCGCGGTGGTAACCAGAAACAGTAACATCTTGAAAAGAAATTAATAATTTAAAGGAAATGGACCAAAGCAATTTTCTTGTTTATATTGTCCGTTAAGTTACCGCCTGTGTATACACGATTCTTAAATACCACATCCCAGACAGAGGGACTTGATAATGCATTATATGCAACTCAGACTGCAGATGTTTTTGCTCTCAGGTATAATAAATAATTGCATCTAGAAGTGTTGCACTTTCTCGAGTACAGGGTCATCAAATGCATGTACATCGTAAGGGTCATTTTGCGCTTATGGGTATAGCAGCCGTTTGATTCAGGTTCTCAAGAAGTTGCGGAAAACACTTATGTTTATGACTACTCTTTTGACGTTTCCCTGAAAGAATGTGGATCTTACTCGACTTGCACGAGGGAGGTTCGCGGGTCCTGGTCAGTTTGAAATTTTGAAAAAGTTTTTTTCGAATTTTCTGGTTGTGTTTTGGGGTAACTCGATCTCATGAGAACAATTGAGTAGCTATGATAATAGAAACAAGTGGTATCATTATGAGGTAATTGTTAAGTATAGCTTGGTGTATTGATGAAGTGATTGTTAGAAAATACCTTGTAATGCTATGATGACCACAAAATTGTGATATAATAACACAAAGTGACCAGAATTTTTAGGGGCCAAAGTGGGACGCGGTATGTTTTTTGGGTGGGGGGTACACGGATATTTGTGGGAAGGGTGGTGTTTAAGGGAAATTTATATGGGGGCCTTTAATTTTTAATAGTGTTAATGGCAAACAAAAATTAACAAGGTAGAAACTATTTAATTTATCCATTCTCTTAATATTTGTAAGCAGAACAGATTTTCTTCAGCATGACGGAGCTCTTCTTCAAATGTGTACGAAATTCTACACAACTTTTGTTGATGTTTAACTTGACGATGATCATGGCTTTCAACACTAAATAAAGTAGGTACACTACCCTACCTAATACTCAACATTATAAGCATTCGTGGTTGAGAGGTAGCTCTTATAATTTTCAGCCTAAGTAGCCGGTTTGATTTCCGTCCGCAGCTGATTTTCCTCAAACGCAATCATTTATTTTTAAAAAGTTAGTTTCACCAAAATGCAGGACATACGAGTATTCATTGCTTTGGTCAAAAGCGGGTCATTTTAGCGTCCCCAAGCAATTGCTGGGGACAGCGCGACCAGGGTCTCCAAAGCGAAGCTGTCCCACCGAAAGCGGGACGAATGGTCACTGGTTACCCTAGGTATATAGTATATATTAATATTCCATTTACTCTTTATAGAAAGGATTCCTAAAAGCTTTTAGAAAGGATTCCTAAAAGCTTTCATAAAGCAACAAAAATGACATCGAAAATTTGTCACCAATACAATACTCTATTTTTCTATACTCCGTGTATGGGAAGATAAAGTAAAAAATGTAACGAACGCTAAACTTTTTTATTTCTAAAAATTATAGTGGTCACTACACTGTGAAATATAAACCAAATTTCATGTTGTTTACCGTTCCTGAAATATTTTCTTCATTGCCAAACACAGCACAAACGGACCAGATGGATTCATGGCTGAAACATGAGATTATTATTATTTATTGTGTTTCAGAGGTGTCTAACCTCTGACACATTACAATGAAAATTAAATTTCCCTATCTCTATCAAAATGAGAGAAAACCAGATAATATTATAATAGTAAAAGGGGGAATAATAGGTACTCACTGTATTATACTCTGCAAAAAAAGAAAATGATTAGTTACAAAATATAGCACTTAGTAACTTACTGTATAATATTCTGTAAAATAAAAGGAAAATGGTTAGTTACAAAAATTAGTACTTAAGAACTTACTGTAATAATCAGTTGTATAGAAAGGAAAGTGGTTAGTTCATGTACTCCTCTAGACTGTAGGGAGCGGTTTCTATGAGATGATTTTTTAGGTGTAACTTAAAATCTTTAAGTTACACCTAAAAAAATGCAAAAATGATTCCCCGAATATCGATAGCCTGGAATGTATTAGATCTTTGGCATTTCTAGTATTGTACGAGTGTGCCATTGTCGGTAAAAGATGTTTATTTTTATGAATTAATAGGCACATATCTAATATTACCTGACCATAAAGTGTTAATATCCTCTTTTCAATGAAATATTCTTTACAATGAGCTATGTTTGTTTGTGCTGTGTGCTGCTCTTGGGATTTGGTTTGAGTTTGAAAACTCGAAAATTTCAGCACATTGCACTCAGATCGTAATGAAAAAAGCTTTTAATTCCCACAACTAATCCTTTGTGGCTGATTGAAAGGGGGCACCTACAAGCTTTCGCCTGTATACCTCATTTTGTTCTACATCCTTTTTCCGCAAAATACTTCTGGGGAAAAAGTGTATGGGCCCCCATTTGAATTTTTGCGGGGGGGGGGGCTTGTGCTGCCACTCTTCTGGATGCCCATGGCAATTATTAGCCTCCAAGGTTAGATGTATGATGATAATTATAAAGTTTAGCAGTAAACAAAACTTGTTTAGATATGATGGTGCCACTATTGACTGACTAAGATTCAAATTAAGAAGCCATTAATTATTATTTATGACTAGCTATTTTGTGCTTCGCTACATCGCTACGGTATTTATATTGCTATGTTTTTTTTTTCAAGAACAATGGAAATTGGGGGGGGGGGTATTGGTTTGTGTCCAGCCTGTATATATTATAACCTTTAAAACCCAAGGTTTAAACGTTTCGCCAGACGCCTCAGGGGCACGGCCATTCTTACTAAATTCAAAATATTATTTTATCCTTTCCCGGGTTTGACCTCGTAACTCTAGGTACATGGTGAATGGGTACACACAAATTTGTGATTTATATATTAAGATTTCTTTGGTGTGACCCTGTAAACCATAAAATATACGGTTCATATAAAAGGTCAGATACAAGAAGCCTTAAGATTTTTCTCAATAAACATAAAACTATTTATTATTTCTCACAAGGGTCAGCCCTCCTGTCTGCTGGATAAAACAGTTTCAGCAATGGATTTCATGTTTGTCTGACATGAGTCTGAGATTATACAACCGTAAAATTAGTGAAAGATCGTTCCAATCAGTAACGCATCAATCATCACATTAAACATGATTTTAATTTTATTTCAATAGTGCTGCCATCATCGTGTCCGATGGTAGCCGGATGTATGAGACTGCAGATGTAAATAAGGTCTTGTGTGCTGCTAAAGTTTTCAATTGTCATCATCATTAGGTGGCATCATCGTGTCCGATGGTAGCCAGATGTATGAGACTGCAGATGTAAATAAGGTCTTGTGTGCTGCTAAAGTTTTCAATTGTCACCATCCTTAGATGCCTTCATCGTGTACGATGGTAGCCAGATATATGAGACTGCAGATCTTTCTTTATTTTAATTTGACTTAACGTCTCTTTAACATCTATTAGTCATTGAAAACGGGGGTTTTACCCTCCATTCGCTGGAAACTTGCAAACCAGCTACCCACATTGACCTCACCCAGCCTGGGTTGGGCCGGAAAAATGAGCCAACGTGTTCCCAAGCGGTTACCCATCCAAGTAATGACCACGCCCGACGTTGCTTAACTTCATTGATCTGACGGGAACTGGTGTATTCAACGGATGATAAGCAATTTTATAAGCGTGAAAAAGTGCCATGACGGATGACAAAGTTTTTGACGATTTTTTATTTAGTCTCAGGATTGGGAATCTTTTAATGGGATAAAGGACACAGAGGATCTCCATTCATTTGTTGTTTTTAAATATTTTACGTGATTAGGTATAATGAAATTTGAGAAACATTGCCCGCTTAAAAAAACTGGGGAGCACGTGCCTGCCGGGTCTTCCCCTATATCCGCGCATAAAGCTGGTAAATATGTTTGAAATATGTTTGTTGGTGAATAACGTTGTTTTAACATTTATTGGTGACAGAGACAAAGAACAGAGGCCATCGTTTGCATATTACTTATTATTTAATTGGGTCCAAAGAGAAAGGACCAAAGTCCGAAATTTTGGGAAACTAAAATTTTAAAGACAACAAAAACAAAGATGAGTAATAATCTATAATCTATATATATAAAAGTGAATGTCTGTTTGTTTGTTTATTTATTTGTTTATTTATTTATTTTTTTGTTTGTTTGTTTGTTCGCTTATAACTTACGAACTACAGCTCGGAATTGCACGAAACTTTGCACACTTATTTGTTTTTACCCGGGGAAGGTTATAGGCACGGGGAAGGTTATAGGCATTGTCCGGCCATTTTAGTTACGGCCGATTTTATGGCCGATTTTCCGTCCGATTTTCCAATTTCTTGCTCAAATGTCCAA
>CM022876.1:27310500-27325828 GCA_012654025.1 Pachypsylla venusta | reverse complement strand
GTTATTGTGTGGATTACTTTTATGAAAGAATTTCTGAGTAAAATATAAAATTAATATCCAGAGGGAGATTGAACCAAAACATAATAGGATCTTGTCGTGTAAAATTAACAGTATGATATGGAACTTGGTCCAATTATTATCGTCTTGTTATTGTGTGGATTACTTTTATGAAAGAATTTCTGAGTAAAATATAAAATTAATATCCAGAGGGAGATTGAACCAAAACATAATAGGATCTTGTCGTGTAAAATTAACAGTATGATATGGAACTTGGTCCAATTATTATCGTCTTGTTATTGTGTGGATTACTTTTATGAAAGAATTTCTGAGTAAAATATAAAATTAATATCCAGAGGGAGATTGAACCAAAACATAATAGGATCTTGTCGTGTAAAATTAATAGCATCCGCATGATATGGAACTTGGTCCAATTGTTAACGTCTTCTTTTTTAATTCTTGCATGTTAGGTCAGAATGGGATATGTACAAAAACCCAACTTTTCAGGAGGAGCAAAATACACGTAAATTTTGTGTGTATACCTATATGTGTATGTATGCTTGTTACAAGATACAAGCCACAATCTATTTTGAAGAAATTTTGGTATACATGTTTAGGACATGAAGGAAATTTGGGGGCCTTGCCCCCCCCAAAGAGGGGATCCCAGGTGTTCACGAGACTGAATGCACTCCTTAATCACAAGCAGAAAGTCGATAATTTTACAACCCCGCAATTTTACAAAAAAATAATTACTACAATACAATATTGGAGACTGAATTAAAATTCCGAATATAGGTACGAGTAAGTGAAATGACCGCAGTGTGATATATTAGCCTAGACACGTCGAGTCGGTTTATGTTGTTATTGGGATACTATTATATCATTAGACACCGAGGTGAATGTACAAATACAGCGAATATCAATGAATGGTACACATTCATGAATCAGAACAATGTTACTCAATCAATGTGGTCAGAAAAAATTAAACATTAATCATTTGGGTTTTGTTGATAAACACTCACCAGTAGCACACCCCTTTAACTGGGTGAATTTTTTGGTTGTTTTGAAGTTCACAACTAAGCAGCTGTTATTGGCTGCAACTATATGGTAAAAGTCGCACCAGACTGCCAAATTTTGTCATTTTTTTAATACAAACCGTACCAAACAGTGTGATGGACAAATATATTTGATCAAATTCGCTATTTGATCACAAAAGTGACCAAAATTTGTCAAAATAGTCTCATATTGTGTAAATGCATGACAAACACGTTTGTCATTGTTTGATCGTTTTTGAAAACCATTTCATTAACTTTACCTTTAAAAGATATTTCTGAGACGCTCAAGTCCCTCAATTATCGATAATACACAAGTGAAGAAAAACTAAATTAACTTTCGATCAGAAACCTTATTGGAAAATATCAAAAAAATATATTTATTACAAATAAATACTCGTATCTTTTTTTTTTTTTTTTTTTTTGAAAAAAAAAGACATTATTTGGCATAGGCATCAAGAACTAACAGAACATATATGGCGTTCTGTTAGTTTTTGATGAAATATATACTAAACATACAAATTCAACAAATATTCATCAAATAAATTGTGACAAAAATTTGGGATCATGACAAAGAGACGTTGAAAGTTGTCCAATAATAAACTTTTCCACCCTGTAACTCAGCCATGCTTTGTCTGGCTCACTAACTATTTACGCAAAATATGTACCATTTGAAGGTCATTAATTGACATGGGCCCCGGAACAATGTCAATCATAATTACTTCAATAACACAAACATCATCTCAGGTGGACTCGGTCCGTGAGGATGTCACCCTAAAGTACCTATAACTTCTCACAATCTCTATATGATTGTTTGAAGAAGTCAGTAATTCGGAATTGTACCTATTTAAAGAGATTACATTTAATATTACGAGATTTTTTTTTCAAGAATTTTAAACCATTATTTTTTTAAAAAAATCAAAATCCCAGGGGTTCTACCTTAATTTTGACATTGCCCAGTGAATCGGTCATCAATAGTTTCTTATCTGGAGGCCGAGTTATAGCGGTCGAAATGAAACACAGTTTATCTATATGTGGCACCGTACATCTCATATTTATGGGGACAACATAAAATTCCACGCATTTTAATACCCATAGCGCAAAGCTCCACGCTCCACCATTGATAAAGTTAAAGAAATAAATCTCTACATACAATCTTTCGAAGCATGTAGAACTAAAATAAACTGTCCAGAAATAAAAACATCCAAAATTTTTCACCAATACAATACTTACTTTGTTTTCCTATACCTCGCAGCACTTTTGAAATATACTGTGCATGGGCGTACGCAAGGGGGGCNACAAGATCCTATTATGTTTTGGTTCAATCTCCCTCTGGATATTAATTTTATATTTTACTCAGAAATTCTTTCATAAAAGTAATCCACACAATAACAAGACGATAATAATTGGACCAAGTTCCATATCATACTGTTAATTTTACACGACAAGATTATCCTATTATGTTTTGGTTCAATCTCCCTTTGGATATTAATTTTATATTTTACTCAGAAATTCTTTCATAAAAGTAATCCACACAATAACAACATCATCAAGAATCGTATTGTCTAGTTGTCTACTAAGGAGTCCCCACATTCTATTCTAAACCATTTTCAATAATATGTTGAGCTAGTTTCTTTACCTACATGGTATCTTTACTCAAGACTCAAGTTCTTTAGTATTCAACTGTCATTCGTGCGCGTTGTTTCACAAGACGTCTTTAATAAAAAATAAAATTTTAAACGATTTTTTTTAATTTATTTTTAAAATTAGTTAATTAATACTCTATTTTATATTATTCTTATTAGTTGCTTTATTCTATTTTTAATTAATTAAAAAAAATTTATACAATAATTAATTTTGGTTTGTTTTATAGATTCGTTATCTAGATATTATTGTTGCGAGAGTCTTTTGTTCACTTTCCTCTCGAATTTCCGTTATTTTCTTTCTTTAATTGATTATTTTTTTGTATTAAATTTTTGATTCATTGATCTACCTACATCTCAAATATTATCTTTAGTTATTGTTTACAGTTTATAATTGAAATTATTTATTGAACTTAAACACAAACATGTTGACGTAAATTTGAGGGACATATAATATGTTATCACCAACTGTTTTTATAAACATTCAATTTTAATTAAAATTCATATCAGTTAGGATTTCGTTCTTTGATTTTTAAAATTATCATCCTATTCTTGAAGGTTTTTTTTAGTTTGTTTTAAATGATATGATGTTCTACATTTAAAATGAACGGTTTTCTTTAATAAATTAATCTTTATTTCAAATAACTATTTGGAAAAGGACCTTTTTCATTATATTCTAAGTATTCTTGAAATAATTCACAAAAAAAAAAAAACATGTATATTCTAATATTTGACAAAATGTTTAAACTATTTTTGACATATTTATTAATTAATCAAATTAGTGCAAATGATAATTTAATTAAAATTAATAAATGTTGTAATGATAATGAATTTATTAACGAAGATCTTCAATGTATACAATCAACAAATGAAATTAACAATAACAATTGGGCTCCCGTAATATATTCACCTAAAAACAGCGGATTTTTAGCACCCGGAACAATACCAGAAAATTGGTTAATATTAAAGAACAACAAACCAAATTGTAATAATTTTAATTTAGACGATAATAAATATACATTAAAATATATTAATTCACAATTAAATGGTTTACCACCAAATTATGTTAATTTTGATAATGGTAGTTTATATTTACAAGATTATTATGAATTAATTAATAATAAACATTATTGTATTGAAAATAATGCTGCTTTAGTATGTATAAAAGATATAAATAATAATAATAATTATAAAAAAGGAAAAATATATAAATGTTGCGGTGACAATGCTATCTATAGTGAAAATAAAAAATCGTGTATTATTAATAATAATGATGATTATTGGAATTTAAATAATAATTTTACAATTATTGGTGGATTTCCATCGTGTTCTAACAATCATTATGTAATACAAGGCAAATTAGATGACAGTTATAGTCTAAATATTGATGGAACACTTTTAAATAGTAATGGAAAAACATATAATCAATCTCATTGTATTGAGAAAATCTTTGAATCGGTTAATGAGAAAGCGAGTATATTTATTTGCGCTAATAATTATTCGAATTTTGATAAAGATATTCGATTTTCGCTTTATCCCATTGGATTGTCGATCAGTATTTTCTTTTTAATTTTAACTCTTCTATGTTCGTTGCTATTGCCGTGTACATATCATATTCTTCATTGGAGATGTCAAATCAATTATATTATATGTTTATTGTTTGCCGATACATTGTTATGTATAGCTCAACTATTCTCTGGATTTATATCAACAACGTTATGTACAATGTTAGGTAAGTCGTCATCTTATTTATCTTTCTAGCAATCATCATGGGACGGTCTGATTGGTAATTCGTAGGGCATAGAATTTTATCCTCATGAATTAGAGATACATATCACTTTAGGGTGCTCTCAGACAGCCACTTGCTTGCTTACTTAATCTTACATCATATCACAATTTTTTTTTTATAATAGGTATTATATTCTGGGTGTCAGCACATTCCCATTAGAACATGTGTATTGGTTTTTCCTTGCATATATCCGAACATATGTGCTATACAATAAGATAAGTAAGTATGCGGCTGTCTGCGGGCACCCTAATAATAGCAGCAAAACAACAGTCGGTGTAAAAGTACTTTTCAGTTCTTTTCGAGCAGTATAAACAAGGTCTATATAATGTTAGATGGATGTTTGACTCTCTATGCCAAACTATTAAACGTACCTACTAAAGAAAGCAACCCAAGCATCGGTAAAGCAGAGACACCCAGCCTCGGATAAGCTTAACATTTTTTTTTTTCTTTGATTAGCAGCTCATTAATATTGCTCATTAGGAACTAGTATTTACCCTACCTCCTACACCGCTGGAAACTTACAAACCAGATACCCACATTGACCTCATCCAACCTGGGTTCGCTACGAATAGCTTCACGAAAGCACCAACTACGTGGTCACCCACCAAGTAGTTCTTCGCTTAACTTCAGTGATCTAAAGGGAACTGGTGTATTTAACGTGCCATAAACTCTGACTACTATTTTGTTTTTTAGCAGCACTGTTAGAGGGAAGCTTCCATCTGCCTAATGAAATCTTTATCCTAAGCATCTGCATACCGGAGACACCCAGTCTCTGCCGAGCTACGTGTTGATATCTCCCACGTCACCTCGAACATGGACAGTAACATAAACAAATGAAATGACACTGCGAGAATGAGTGTCCGCAGAAGTAGGAAAGATCTATTCTTAGTCTCTGCCGAGCTAAGCTCCGACGTCATCTCGTACATGGACAGTAACATAAACAAATGAAATGACACTGCGAGGATGAGTGTCTGCAGCAGTAGGAAAGATCTAATCTTAGTCTCTGCCGAGCTAAGCTCCGACGTCATCTCGAACATGGACAGTAACATAAACAAATGAAATGACACTGCGACGATGAGTGTCTGCAGCAGTAGGAAAGATCTAAGTATTCTTAGGAGTTACCAGATCTTTTTGGAAAAGAAGATCTTGAAGATCTTGCAACTTCAAATGCTATCTTAAATACTTACATGTATGACATACAGCTCCATTACTTTTCTGGGTGCCCTAACACTGGTCATCCTTTGGAAGTGAATACGAGCTCATGCTACTACGAGAGACTACACGTTACAAGGAGTCAAATGGAGTTTTTCGCTTGAAGAAGCGTGTAATCGTTCGTAGTTGCATGAGATTGTAGTAGAGTAAGCTTCTAGAGGCGCGTAGTCGCTTCCAAAGGACTGGAAGTGAATACAAGCTCATGCTACTACGAGGGACTACACGCTACAAAAAGTCAAATGGATTTTGTCGCTTGAAGGAGCGTGTAATCCCTCGTAATTGCATCAGATTGTAGTAGAGTAAGAGTCGCTTCCAAAGGACTCTCACCCTTGGGCATACCCTTTCAGTTTTGTTCATATTATCTATCTGCATTTTTAACAGCACTTTTATGCAACTCGCCACTATGACAGCCTTGGTAGCTCAGTTGGTTATTGCGGTGGATTCGTAACCAGGACGCTCTTGGTTTGATTATAATTCTATTCCCGCCTCTTCGAAATACTACTCACAAAAGATTTAAGTAAATCATGGCTTATTTTAATGAATGTATTTTTTTTCCTATACCGTTTGATACTCAATTTATATAGTGTAACTTTCCAGAAATTTTAGGGGGTTCGGGCATTATGGGCCCCCTTGCGTACGCTATGCATGTATATGGGAGTCAAAAGTGGAGTTCACAATAATGAAAAAATAACTTGCCATTAAAATGCATTGACTGCAATGTTATGATTCAAATGAAAAAGAATCAACAGATGACAACCGAGTAGAAATATTATCCACGCAGGCTTTTTGAAAGCCCCAAATGTTTTACCCACGAAACGACACTGCTCGTACTTAAAATCTTTGCAAGATGTAACTTGTAACATATAAATAATATTGCACTCAAAGGGCATAAAGTAGCTGGCAGCATTAACAATGAAGGCAACCTTTGAACAGAAATAATGAAAATAAATGAAGAACATATTTTATGTAATAAGATCTAACCCTGAAGAGATTTCTGAAAAAAAGATTAACGGGATCAAGGGTTGCATTCCCAAATATTTATGGATTATTATTTTCAATAATGAACCTTTGGAATCGTCACGAAAAAAGTACTCACCCTCAAAATTTGATATTTTACGTTTCAAGGTACATAGAATCCAAAAATCTACAATAAAAATGCGTTTGCCCGCCGTGATGCTGGGCATTTTTGCCATTTGACCGATTTTAATGAAATTTGGTATGTAGGTCCCATGGTGGGGTCAAATTGTGCCCAAAAATTTTCCGTAACATATATAGGGTTCCATATTACAATTTTACTAAGCGGGTGCTCCGTCGTGATGTTACTGGCTATTCTCGCTCCAAACCAGGCGAAGTAGTGTCAATGCAGGGAGCTCTTTTGTAAGTTTTCACGGAATGGAGGGCAAAACCTGTGTTTCGAATCACCAGTTAGATGTTAAAGAGCCGTAAAAACATGAAAGTTATGGTTTTGGATAGATAAGAATATAAGAATAATTGTGAACCCAACAATGATTCTATGGATCACTGTTTGGTGTTAGATCAGTTTGGTCAATAAATTCTGTGAATCATTGTTTGGTGAATGTTAGATCAGTTTGGTCAATAAATTCTATGAATCATTGTTTGGTGAATGTTAGATCAGTTTGTTCAATAAATTCTGTGAATCATTATTTGGTGAATGTTAGATCAGTTTGGTCAATAAATTCTATGAATCATTGTTTGGTGAATGTTAGATCAGTTTGGTCAATATGTTCTATGAATCATTGTTTGGTGAATGTTAGATCAGTTTGATCAATAAATTCTATGAATCATTGTTTGGTGAATGTTAGATCAGTTTGGTCAATGAATTCTATGGATCATTGTTTGGTGAATGTTAGATCAGTTTGGTTAATAAATTCTATGAATCATTGTTTGGTGAATGTTAGATCAGTTTGGTCAATATATTCTATGAATCTTTGTTTGGTGAATGTTAGATCAGTTTGATCAATAAATTGTATGAATCATTGTTTGGTGAATACAGGGTGCGCAATTAGTTCTCCCACTTTTCAAAAAATCGTGGGAGGGGAAATAATAGTGGGTTTTCAGGTGTCGCAATGTTTGGTTGCGCGAGCACCGAGCGCTCGTTGTTAAGGTGTGTTTAAAAAAAGTGAATCCATTATGGCCACTCAGAGGGCGTTTCGCACAAGGTATGGTTTGCACTCCACAGATCTTGTTCCATATCGAAAAACAATTTTAAGTTTAGGACCGCATTATCAGCTAAGGCTGTATGGGGCTACAGTCTATGTTCCCCGGTCACGTAATATCCTTATCGCATGACATTTCGTGGGCCCCTCGCTCGCCGGAATTGAGTCCCACTGACTTCTTCCTGTGGGGTTATTTCAAGGCTGAGATCTTCAAACATCGCCCAGGGACCTTTGAAGAGTTAAAGGAGGCAATTCTGGAGGAAATCATCCAAATTGATGGTGATATGGTAACGAGATTCATGGAAAACTTCCGCGAAATACTCCAAATGTGCATTACTTGCCAATGCCGTCATTTGGACGACATTATTTACAAATGATAGATAAAAAAAAAACTAGAATACACATGCTTTCAGAATACAAAATAATTTTTCAAATATCTCATTTCGTTTTTATTTACCAGCTCTTATGTGAGAGAACTAATTACCGCACCCTGAATTAGATCAGTTTGGTCGTATTCATCTATATCCATCAAATTGTTGTCAATGAATTTTTAAAATTAAAATAAACATTCATGACGTCAGACTTATTCAAGTTGACCCCCAAAGAATTGATTGACCCTCTCATTGTTCTGGAGGAACCTATTATAAGGACACTCAAAAATAGAAACAAAACTCTTGATCATTATTTAAGAAGGTGTTTATTGTTTTGGAATTGGACTTTTTACATTACTATTATAAATATTTTCTACATTTCCTATATATATATATATACCTACAGGGTGTGGCATAATTCAATCCGTTACGCACATATTCTTGGGACTAATATAAGAGGATTTCTCTCTATAAGGCCATGTCCTAAAATGCTTCCCCTCCTAGCTACAGAGCGCTCAGAGGTTCGAGGGAAAATGTCGTTTTTCGCAATAACTTTTTTTTCTTCACCCATTGAAAAATTGAAGGGCATCCAACCTTTATAAAAACTTTGCTTCAAACCCAAGATGAAAGATCATCAGCAAATTGCAGTTTCTCCTTTGATTCTATTGATACTGTGAGAAGGAAGCGAGGGTTATCATGCCGGGGAAGGTTACAGCTAAAGAGAGTAGATACAGAACAGAAGGTTGTAGCATGGTAGAATTAAGGAAATCAACGGCGACCCCAATCAGAATTGCGAAAAGGTGAATTTAAAGAAGAAGACGAAATTTTTGAATACTTAAATATCTATTTAGTGTTTGACTATGCTAATACAGGGTACCTATGCTTATGCAGCCAGGGCCGTCCCCAAGATTTTTTTCGGGGGGGGGGCGAAGGATTGGTAGCCAAGCCAGGACTAACACCTGAAAATGATGATCATGGAAGGTGATGTTGTTGTTGTTGTTGTTGTTGTTATTATTATTGTTGTTGATGTTGTAGTTGTTGTTGGTTTTATGGTTGTTGATGATGATGTTGTAGTTGTTGTTGTTGTTATGGTTGTTGATGATGTTGTTGTTGTTATAGTTGTTGATGATGTTGTTGTTGGTGGTGGTGGCGGTGGTGGTGGTGATGATGAGTTACACCTTACAATATTACATAAGTCATGCATAAAAAAAAAATAATGAAATTTCGGGGGGTCTGGACCGCATGCCCCCCCTGGTTACGGCCTTGTATGCAGCCACGTGAGGACAACTGGGTAGTTATATTGATTGAAGCAAAACGGTTTATCCCCCAAAAATATACTGAGTCTTACTGCCCCTTCCACTTCCCCCAAAAGTCGTAGATATCTAAAATATATGAGTATGAAATTCCATGGGTTGGCTGGGTTTGAACGCGCGATCTACAGTTACACCAACTCTAATATATGAGTATGAAATTCCATGGGTTGGCTGGGTTTGAACGCGCGATCTACAGTTACACCAACTCTAAAATATGTGAGTATGAAATTCCATGGGTTGGCTGGGTTTGAACGCGCGATCTACAGTTACACCAACTCTAATATATGTGAGTATGAAATTCCATGGGTTGGCTGGGTTTGAACGCGCGATCTACAGTTACACCAACTCTAATATATGTGAGTATGAAATTCCATGGGTTGGCTGGGTTTGAACGCGCGATCTACAGTTACACCAACTCTAATATATGTGAGGATGAAATTCCATGGGTTGGCTGGGTTTGAACTCGCGCCCTACTGGTACACTAGCTCTTGTGGGTCTTACTGATTTGCAGTGAGTGTTGAAAGATGACACTTTGATCTTGTTATGCTTATATTTTATCTCTTTGATGCCACCTTGAATAATGTAATAATTTCTCTTTGCCTATCATACCTATAAATATAAAACCCGTTATATATCATCTATAAGGAATCTAGACTTTAAAATTGACTCGACAACGTTAGAAATACGTTGTTCACTTCACGGTGAAATTTTTAGTGAAAGAAAATAATAAGAAAGAGAAACAAGCATTCACACCGTAAACGAACTAGCGTGTCTAATTGAAGTCATTATCAGAGTAGATTGTGCGTGCGATGCGATGGAATAGTGGTCAACAGGTTGTTGATGATGGTGATAAAACAATCTCGGCATCGAAAATCTCAGCCCATTATCATGATTTTCTTTTTATTAGGATTGGGCAAGTAATAATGTCGATAAATACATATCTCAGATTATGGATCTATTTTATCTAATGTAATGTAAACATAATGATTTTAGATCCTTATCACATACACATGTAGTTACAGCGAAGCCAGGACGAACACCTAAAAATGATTATCATGGAAGGTGATGTTGTTTTTGTTGTTGTTGATGTTGTTTTTCTTGTTTTTGCTGCTGTTGTTGATGTTGTTTTTGTTGTTGTTGATGCTGCCGTTGTTGTTGTTGCTTTTGTTGTTGGCTTTATTTTATTGTTGATGTTATTGGTTTTATTGTTGTTCTTGTTGCTGTTGTTGTTTTTGTTGTTGGTGCTGCTGTTGTTGTTTTTGTTGTCGATGTTGTTGCTTTTGTTGTTATTGGTTTTGTTGTTCTTGCTGCTGCTGTTGTTGTTGGTGGTGGTGCTATTGCTGTTGTTGTTTTTGTTGATGATGATGTTGCTGCTGCTGTTGTTGTTGTTGCTGTTTTTTAATATTATAGGTCACGTGCAAAATAGAGTATTTTCATTAAAAAAAAAAACGATTTAAATTTGGGGGGGTCTGGACCCTCCTGGGTATGGCCTTGTTTATCACAAAGATGGTGGATACCATTAAGTAAACTAATTTACCATGCACAAACAATCAATTTGCAATATGAAGCATGGTAATTATATTTCAAGCATGAAGTTCAAGTCTTATCTCCGTACCATGCATTAGCATCAGACATTCATGTTTCTCGACTCGAGTGAAATAAAATAATTCAATTAATTTGTCTAGTCAGTAAATTAACAATATTCTGTGTGGACTAATTAAAAAAGAAAAAAATAATAATAATGGTTCCAAAAAAACTCTGCCTCTTAGCACATGAGTTTATATCTAAAAAAAAAAAAAAAAAAAAAAATCTCCATTAAAAATTGATATTTTGCGTTTCAAGCAGAGACGATGGAGGTACCTCCGCAGACCTTGTGGTGCGAGGAGGGGATGGTGTTTAAGCCCTCACCGTTCTCTTTTTGGGAGCAGCAGAAAACCCCTAAAACCGCCGAGGGTACATTGTTATGGTAAAGCGTTATGAGCATTCAATGCATAAAAATAATTCCTATTAGACACCAAATTTCTAAATTTAGCCCTTTCCGTAATCCTTTTAAGTAGGATTAATTAAAACCGCTAAAAAGAGGTAAAAAACTGCCAACAGTATATTCGATTTCGTTCTTAGCATAAAATTGACAAACATAAAAGTCTCTAGCAATTACCGTTCGTGAGATATATTCTCAGACGGACAGACATCAGGTACACACACGGACCAATGGTGGAAACGCGAGATTTGGGTTCTGGGGACCTCAAAATGGCATTGAAAACTGGACATCAAAAATTTCAGCCCATTACAATAATTTCTTTTTTATAAAATAAGGATATTGAAGACCTTTAGGACGCTTATTTCATTGGTTTCTGGACTATAGACCATGTTCTTGGATACCGGCGCGGCATTGGTGCGCCTCAATGAGTCATTAGGTCTTCAGATTGGATACGAGGTCTAATGAATCTACTTTTTTTTTTTTTTTTTTTTTTTTTTTTTTTTTTTTTTTTTTTTTTTTTNTAAGTTTTTTTTTTTTTTTTTAATTTAGCTTAACGTCTCTTTAACATCTATTGGTTATTCAAGATGGAGGTTTTACCCTCCATTCGCTCCAACGCTGGAAACCAGCTACCCACATTGACTTCACCCAGCCTGTGTTGGGCCGGAAAAATAGCCAGCATCACGAGGCCGCGAACCCACGTGAACACCCACATGGTACAACCTCGCTGAACGTTGCTTAACTTCAGTGATCGAACGGAAACTGGTGCATTCAACGTGCTATAGACGCTGGCTACTGTGTCTTTTACTTGAATAATGGTTAAATCTACTTTAGTACTACATCCAACATCTTATTAATACCCTTCACGCTTATTTACAATGTTGATGTTCTAAGAAATTAGTCTCCAGGCTGACGATTGAACAATACCTACACCTAAGAGGGTTACAACTAAGTGTTTTGTAAACTGTAGACTTTACTCAAAATTTAGGCCAACTTAATTCTACCAATGGCCCAATTTGGGGCAAAAAGTAATATGTTCATTGTTTCCATAGTGGCATCATCGTGTTCGATGGTATAGTCAGATGTATAAGCCATCGTCTATGGCACGTTGAATACACCAGTTTCCTTTGGATCACTGAAGTTAAGCAACGTCCAACCAGGTTGTACCATGTGGGTACCCACGTGGGTTCGCGCCCTCGTGATGTTGCCTATTTTTCCGGCCCAACTCAGGCTGGGTGAGGTTAATGCGGGTAGCTGGTTTGCAAGTTTCTAACGAATAGAGGGTAAAACGCCCGTCTCGAATGACCAATAGAGATACAGTCAAAAGACAGTACTAAAGTTTTTATACATTCGTCCTTGTTGGTTGATAATTGACATGGGCTCTCCAGAGCCATGACAATGAGCTGCAATAGTATTACGTCAGTAACACAAGAGTTATAAACATAATGATATTACAGAGTTGCTTTCTGTGTTATTTTAGAACATCAGCTCAGGTGGACTCGGGCCGTGATTTACTAACTTACTTGGTCAATTGAAAGTTCACAATTATAAGGGCGTATTTTTTTCCGTGACCATTCCTAAAGTTTGTTATTGAAAATAATAAACCAAAATGTAATCGATTCGTACGACCAGTAAGAATCGATTACATTTTGGTATTTTCTTAGTTCCAAAAACACTAATAATAGAGTTCAAAGTTCAAAAAGTTTGAAGCGATCAAATACTTTTGTTTCCTCGGACAAAAGAACATGTTACAATCAGTTACATAATCATTTTAAAACCTTGCTAAAATATGCAGAAAAATTACGCCCCTGAGAACAATCCGTTACATGATCATTTTAAAACATTGCCAAAATATGTGGAAAAATTCCGCCCCTGAGAATTGGCCGTTCTAGTCAAATGCCCTCTTTGTCCATTTATAAAAATGGCCCTGCAAGTAAAGTCATTAGATTCCTATGGTTGCTTTGATAAGGCCTTTGATAATATTAATCATTGTTTTGATGTTCTGAACCAATGCATCAATCTTTTGACCTTAATTAATTAATGTAATTAAATAAACCTTTAATACACACAAGGTTCCAAATATTGCGTGTAAAAATTTTCCGATGTACTATGTATCTGTTATTCTAAAGAATGCCTGCAAAGAGTAGTCAATGTATGAAAAAGGAATATTTCATTCCCGTCTTGAATGACCAATAGATGTTTTAAAGAGACAATTAAGCCAAAAAAAANAAAAAAAAAAAAAAAAAAAAAAAAAAAAAAAAAAAAAAAAAAAAATCATACATTGACTATGCGTTCTGTAGAATGACTTAGACCGTTTTATTCGAAGTATATTGATAAGGTTTTTTAGGGGAGGCATGACCGTAAAGACGTTTTCCAACATCTCTGGTTGGGGGTATAGTATAAACGACAAAGTGGGTACCCTACATCCCTATGTGCTAATATGTTATTTTGCACTATTCCTTACGATTCTATTTACTATCCCCTCCCCCAATGAGAGAGGTTAGGAAACGTTTTATTGTCTCCCCTTAAAAACTTCCCTGCGTCAAGAAAATAACTATGAAGTTTTGCTGGGCCAATCTATTTTAAGCTTCATTTACACTGCTCGAGCATTCGTCGCAATCAGGAGTGACGAACGAGCATTCGTTCGAGGCTCAGGCTGCGTAAACAGTCGCCGCGAGCCGATCATGGTCGAAATGAATGATCGTTCGTGCTCGAGCCTGATCCGCGCGATCCAGGGAATCATCAGCCTGATCCAGGGAATCATCAAAGAGACGCTCTTTCGCCGCTCGCTCTTTGTAAATACCGTCCAATGGTGTTCTATACAAAAAATAGGATACACATCCTATTTTTTGTGTGTCGTTGTTTTTAGTATGATGCCTTTCGTTAATTTCTCTGTATGCGGAACACCCAGAGCTGTGGCAGCCAGACCATACATTTTATTTTAATAAAATTGCCAAAAAGCAAAGGATTATCGCCAACAGAACTGATGCAAGAATGCACTCGCAGAATTTTGTGTCGGTTTTGGAAATGTTTCCTTCTATTCTTCGCAATATGAAAGTGAAATCTTCGGGCGATATGCGGCTAAAATTACTGAATAACCCACTATTATCCTCCTTCAAATCCTTCAGCAATAGGGGGTAATTTCTTTTTTTTAGAAACGACGACTTCCACATGCGACGCCTTTTCCTTTTTCGCTTCTCCTCCGCTAGATGGTCAACAATGAGGATAACCGCCACGAAAACCGCAATTTTGGATAGCGCGAGTGCCATCTATTCGCATCGAATCCTCACGAGTAACTGATCGTCAGAAATGCTCGAGCAGTGGGCTCGTTTATGTTCGTGCTTGTTGAAAATTGGCGAGCAATGATCACGAATGCTCGATGCTCGGGGATGTTCAGTCAGTGTAAACGCCCCTTTATGTGGTAAATATCTAAAATTCATTAGCATCAAAGATTAGGTTTCTGATGATAATTAAAAACTTGAGCAACTATCAATAACTTTTTTGGGGGTGCTCTCAGAGCTCTCTCAGAGCTCCCTTAGGTATGTTTACTATTCTATAAGATAAGTAAGTATGCGGCTGTCTGAGAGAACGCTTAGGTATGTTTACTACTCTATAAGATAAGTAATTATACGGCTCTCTGAGAGCTCCCTTAGGTATGTTTACTATTCTATAAGATAAGTAAGTATGCGGCTGTCTGAGAGCTCCCTTAGGGATGTTTACTATTCTATAAGATAAGTAATTATACGGCTCTCTGAGAGCTCCCTTAGGTATGTTTACTATTCTATAAGATAAGTAA
>CM022876.1:27265502-27310208 GCA_012654025.1 Pachypsylla venusta | reverse complement strand
ATTATAGAAGAAATGGAAATGGTTTCTGAGAAATAACACCATCACACTCAACACTGATCTTCTTAGTCAGTGCTGGAGCTTTCAAAAGATATTCAACATGTGAGATTATAGAAGAAATGGAAATGGTTTCTGAGAAATAACACCATCACACTCAACACTGATCTTCTTAGTCAGTGCTGGAGCTTTCAAAAGATATTCAACATGTGAGATTATAGAAGAAATGGAAATGGTTTCTGAGAAATAACACCATCACAATAAATACATTTCTCAACACTGATCTTCTTAGTCAGTGCTGGAGGTTTCAAAAGATATTCAACATGTGAGATTATAGAAGAAATGGAAATGGTTTCTGAGAAATAACACCATCACAATAAATACATTTCTCAACACTGATCTTCTTAGTCAGTGCTGGAGGTTTCAAAAGATATTCAACATGTGAGATTATAGAAGAAATGGAAATGGTTTCTGAGAAATAACACCATCACAATAAATACATTTCTCAACACTGATCTTCTTAGTCAGTGCTGGAGCTTTCAAAAGATATTCAACATGTGAGATTATAGAAGAAATGGAAATGGTTTCTGAGAAATAACACCATCACACTCAACACTGATCTTCTTAGTCAGTGCTGGAGCTTTCAAAAGATATTCAACATGTGAGATTATAGAAGAAATGGAAATGGTTTCTGAGAAATAACACCATCACACTCAACACTGATCTTCTTAGTCAGTGCTGGAGCTTTCAAAAGATATTCAACATGTGAGATTATAGAAGAAATGGAAATGGTTTCTGAGAAATAACACCATCACACTCAACACTGATCTTCTTAGTCAGTGCTGGAGCTTTCAAAAGATAATCAACATGTGAGATTATAGAAGAAATGGAAATGGTTTCTGAGAAATAACACCATCACACTCAACACTGATCTTCTTAGTCAGTGCTGGAGCTTCGGACGTCATTCTCCATCATTGATTTATCAATATTTTTATTTTTAACAATATTTTTTAATTTTTTTTTTCTTCTGTTTACAGGTAAGCAATGATCTATTTCTGCGCAAAAACTTGGAGTTAAAAATAGATCTTACTTCGTTACTGATATAAAGGATGTTCAGGTAATTCCGTCAAATTTTATCTTGGCATTTGGGTTGCCCATGTTGGGTGGCAGCCTTTGATTTGTAATTTATTATCATCTGTATTAGCGTTTGTAAGCCATTGGTTGCAAATTTGATTTCACAGAAATGGAACAGATGACAAGCAGCTAGCTACCGAGCAACAAGCAACACATTTCAGTGATAAGGATTCCAAAAAACATTACGGCAACCGTTCGCAAGTTTTGTCGAGCATTAATATTGCTCCTAATGACTCATCAGTTCGATCAGTTATCATTGTTTTTCTTATCATTTTTTAAAATTCTTCTTCACCTCCCAAAAAATTATCATTGAAAAAAAAACCACTCTTCCAAAAAAATCTCCCCATGAAAGAAGTGATAGTTATTATTGTTGGGTCCAAGTTTGCGGACCACAGACGATTCCTTTATTTCAAACGATTCCAAAGATTCCCAAGTTTTTTTTAAAAAAACTCAACAAAAAAGTGTACTAA
Organism: Pachypsylla venusta; assembly: GCA_012654025.1. NCBI lineage: Eukaryota > Metazoa > Arthropoda > Insecta > Hemiptera > Aphalaridae > Pachypsylla > Pachypsylla venusta. The sequence goes on along the minus strand of CM022876.1, from coordinate 27,308,610 downwards.
ATTTCGGCACATGCGTTTGAAATGGTATTATTTTTAAACGAGCAATTGTACCTACATGTTATAAAAAAATCAACGCTTTTATGGTACTCCAGGCTTTTTTTCTAAAGATAGGCAAAAAGCGCCATATTTTTTTTCTGTATTGGTGCCTTGAAAAGGGTAGTTACGCCATTATTAGCGCCTACGCTTAAGAAATGACTGTGAGTTTCAGAAACTAATGTCGTAATTAAAGTCGCTCTCACCGGCAAACTGTTTAAGAGAGTCATACCCATTACTATAGGGGACTCAAACATAGAAATCTCTCTATTATTCTGACTTTGAGCAACATACCACCACACTAGGATCTGGCACTCTCAAGGATACATATTCCAATACGTTTTATCTCGATATAACTGTCCTTTCCTGGCAGAGCGGCAGATTGTACCAGTACATTGTATGTATAGACCATTTTGAGATTCACAAGATGAAATCTCCCAAGAAATAAAATACAGATAATAAAATCACATTTCCGTTTTTTATTCTTCAAGAAGCAATAAATCACTTCTTGAATTGAAAGGAACCAAATTATCAAGAAGAGGAATCTATTACTTCTTCTCGTTGTGGAAGCAATAGAGGATAGATACCTTTGTAAAATTAAAGATACCTATTTTGGTTTCAAAAGAAATTAGAATACCCAAAGGCTACTAAGATGATCGCTCATGTGGAAGAATTAAGTAAGGAATGTATTTTTCTTATATCTTAAGGCATGAGAAGAGGTCTAAGATTGCCTTTCATTCATAAAAGCTATTCACAAAAAAATTGTAAAAATTGAGGACCTAAAAAGGTACAATACTTAATATATTTTTAAAAGAAAAGATCAATACAGAAATATTTTTTAGGAGGAGGTTTCAATATCGTATAGGCTATCATCATCAGACCTAAGTTCATCATTGTCTCTTCATCATTGTCAGCCACTAGTAGTCCATTGTTAAACAAGAGTCTGCTTCAAAGCTTTCCAGATTTCTATCTTATGCCACCGTCTGCTTTATTTAATCATTCTATCTACATCATTGCCAGCCACTAGTAGTCCATTGTTGAACAAGAGTCTGCTTCAAAGCGTTTCACATTTGTATCTTATGGCACCGTCTGCTTTATTTAATCATTCTATCTACATCATTGTCAGCCACTAGTAGTCCATTGTTGAACAAGAGTCTGCTTTAAAGCTTTTCAGATTTCTATCTTATGGCACCGTCTGCTTTATTTAATCATTCTATCTACATCATTGTCAGCCATTAGTAGTTCATTGTTGAACAAGAGTCTGCTTCAAAGCTTTTCACATTTGTATCTTATGGCACCGTCTGCTTTATTTAATCATTCTATCTACATCATTGTCAGCCACTAGTAGTCCATTGTTGAACAAGAGTCTGCTTTAAAGCTTTTCAGATTTCTATCTTATGGCACCGCCTGCTTTATTTAATCATTCTATCTACATCATTGTCAGCCATTAGTAGTTCATTGTTGAACAAGAGTCTGCTTCAAAGCTTTTCAGATTTGTATCTTATGGCACCGTCTGCTTTATTTAATCACTAGCAGGATATGCCCGCTTCGCTTGGCGCCTTAGAGGCATGGCCGTTTATAGTTTCAACCCCAAAAGTAGCCTATGTCCTTCCCTAAAGTTTAGTCTATCTCCATACCAAATTTCATCAAAATCGGTTCAGTAGTTTAAGCGTGAAAGCGTAACATACATACAGACAGACAGATAGACAGACAGACAGAGTTACTTTCGCATTTATAATATTAGTATGGATTCTATCTACATCATTGTCAGCCATTAGTAGTTCATTTTTGAACAAGAGTCTGCTTCAAAGCTTTTCAGATTTGTATCTTATGGCACCGTCTGCTTTATGTAATCATTCTATCTACATCATTGTCAGCCACTATTAGTCCATTGTTGAACAAGAGTCTGCTTTAAAGCTATTCAGATTTCTATCTTATGGCACCGTCTGCTTTATTTAATTATTCCATCTACATCATTGTCAGCCATTAGTAGTTCATTGTTGAACAAGAGTCTGCTCCAAAGCTTTCCAGATTTCTATCTTATGGCACCGTCTGCTTTATTTAATCATTCTATCTACATCATTGTCAGCCTCTAATAGTCCATTGTTGAACAAGAGTGTGCTCCAAAGCTTTTCATATTTTTATCTTATGGCACCGTCTGCTATTTCGACCCTGCTTTATTTAATCACTCAATCTACATCTTTGTCAGACATTAGTAGTCCATTGTTGAACAAGAGTCTGCTTTAAAGCTTTTCAGATCGAAGTCTATTAATAAATTCTCTTCAGATTCAGGAAGTCTATTAATAAATTCTATAGTACGAAATATGCTTGTAGAGGCAGATGGGGGCCCCTTTGTCTACTCGGAAGTCTTTTAATAAATTATAGTTTTGGAATATAGTTTTAATACTAACATTGTAATAATAATACTGCTTATTTATACTGCTCGAATGAGACTAACGAGTCCCTTTACCCCAGCAGTAAGAGTGGATAAAATCCTACCTTGGCTGGGGTTCGAACCCGCGATCTCCTGAATACCAGGCGAGCGCTTGACCACTGAGCTACCAAGGCAGTTAATTTAGTATATTTCGTACATTATAGTATGAAATATACTTGTAGAGGCAGATGGGGACCCCTTTGCTGTACCCCCTCGGTAGTCTATTAATAAATTCTAGTTTTGGAAACGAAAACTGGTTTTAATTTTTATATTCTTGAGCATGAGTTTGTTCAAAAACTTCAAATTAAAAAAAAAAAAAGAAATGGGCGTGTAAATTGTATTTTATTTTTAAAAGAAACCTATTATCAAATATTCCCCCATTTCAAAACCGAGACGCTCTAATTACACACCCTGATTTTTAAAAATTGTTAGATTCTCTGGTTTGTATATGAATTTGAATAATATAGAATGTAAACGAAAACAAAAAAAATCTGGTGTGAAAATCACACGATATTCCTTACCTATAACACAACATACATCACACAACATTCTTTTTCAGTTTTCACAATGTCCCCACTAACCAAATAGTCCGAGTGTGAACAGGAACGTACAGCCAAAAGTCCTTGGAAATAAAAATGATTAATTAAAGGAGAATTCACACTAAGACGTGACAGTGCCGTGACCGTGTGTGAACAGGAACGTACAGACAAAAGTCCCTGGAAATAAAAATGATTAATTATAGGAGAATTCACACTAAGACGTGACAGGCCGTGACGGCTAGTGATCCGCCCGGCAAAACTAAAAATATTTAATATTCTTCAAAGCAGTCGGAGGAACATGTTCATACTCGACCGGCATGTGACAGTGCATCACTGTACGCTCAAGATCGGCGGGAATAACTTGCCGTCAGCCTTACACACTGCTTAGTGTGAATACTCCTTAACAATCCGCTCCTTCTTACCACTTGGCATATTTGCCTCGGAAACTACGAGCCATGCTTAATTTGACCCTATGGGTATAACATAATGTGGTTTCATAAGAAGCAATGTTACACCCTGTATAATATGTTAGACTTACGTTGAACCACTCCCTACTTGACCCTATGGGTATAATATAATCTGGTTTCATGAGAAGTACTGTTACACCCTGTATAATATGTTAGACTGACGTTGAACCACTCCCTACTTGACCCTATGATTATAACATAATCTGGTTCCATGAGAAGTACTGTTACACCCTGTATAATATGTTAGACTGACGTTGAACCACTCCCTACAGGAGCTGTAGTAAGTCTGGTTGTTAAGTAATTTTATCTAAGAGCAGGGCCGGATTAACAATAGTAGCACTTGTAGCACGTGCTGCGGGCCTCGCGCTTTGACACTTTACCCTAGATATTTCCACATTTCTAGGTTAACAATTGAAAAAACATATCATTTTGACGGGGCCCCAACTCCTCAAAGTATGTAGTAAAATCTAATTTAGGAAAGTACAAGTAGGTACCTACTACCTAGGAACTTAATAAAGAACCGAGTATTGCAACATAAGCAAATTGGTTAGTGTAGGTACACTAGGTACCCTCTTACTATGCCTTTGAAGTTTAATCCATGTTTTATCGATGTTGGTATACTCAAAATTAATTTCTCTTTTCTCTACCAGCTGTAGGTACTAGACCAAATGTTTAGATAATCAATTTTTGTACTGGCTGCAAAAAGTAGACTACTTAGACGACGCCGAAGGGGTGAGGGTGGAGGGGGTCCCGCTCTGTGAAAGTGCTACGGGCCCCGCGGAAGGTTGATCCGGCCCTGTCTAAGAGCAATAAACTCAGAGGAGTAAATAAATCGTGCATATACTATGCCCGTTTGTCTGTGGCTAAACTCCATCTTTTCCCAATTTTATTTGGGCTCGGTGTTTTGATTCTAGCATGCCATAACATAGCTGTGTCTGCATGGTAACCCTCGCCTGCTTCTCACAGTATCCATGCGTCGAAAATGCAATTTACTGATACTATGGTTTGGAGCAGAGTTTTTAAAGACTGGATGGCTTTCCTAACACCAAACCTTCTGTATTTACTCGAACTTATGGCCGTCACCTACTGAAGCGGGCTTGCCTCTACCTCATTGTCTACATACAGATAGATTTACGGCTAAACTTCTGAACCGAATTTCATGAAATCAAGGAAGCTTCCTTACGTCTGGTTGTTCAGTATAATTGAAGAGATGGACGCACTACAAGCCACAATTTTCTTCCAATTTTTTGACGAAATTTAGTATACATATTTAGGTCATGAAGGAAATTTGCTGGAAAGTTTTTGGTGGCCCAATACTGTGTTTTTTAAAAATGATTTTTATCTTTTTAGAGGTTTGTTGTAGAAACGTAAATTTTGATATGTTATGGCTGGTGTTAAGGGTTTTTCGATTTTGAAAATTTTGGGAGCGCTAAGCCCCTCGAGGGGTGGAGCCAGGGGGCCCAATATTTTGTTTTTTGAAAATGATTTCAAAATTTGATTAAGATATTTTTTCCTATAAATGACTACAACACTAACGTGAACACCTGATCATCTTTATTCACTAGTATACATATTTACTATTTACGAGACTGGGTCTTGATTGAAAAATGTTTCATTCGAGACGGGTACAAATACAAAATCCCATACAATAGTATCAAAAACAAATTTGCTTCCTTAACTGCAGACGTTTTTTTGGATTTTGAAGAGGGCACCCTTCAAAAATTAATACAGTCAAACCATCACAATAATAATTTTTTTGGATTTTGGAAGAAACCGGGATTAAAATAGAGTTAACGGATGCATTTTTTCAAATGCAGAAAAATAGTTATTCAGGAATTTGACGTTCATGCAAAACAGTGCTTTGTAACTTGTAGTCATAATATTACCACTACTGGCCATATCCATACTTTTCAGAGCTCTGGACATTTCTGATTTCATTAAGTATGTGTAGAACTCCACAAGGGACTTAAAAAGAATACTTCCAAGGCACCCAAGTCCATGCTAGTCGTAAAAGGCGACTAAGGGAGGGGTCAGAATCGATATCTTCTACTGCATTATCCGTAAAGATTCTTTAGTATCAACAACTAATTTGCGAGTTGTTTCAAATCAGGGCCACTGCTGTTAACCTGTGATAATGGGAACTGTTCACAATCCATCTCACTGAAGTTATATACTGTATTTTTGGATACATCTGATTTGACACTTAAATAGTGTTTATATGTGAATTTAAAAAAGCAGGAATTTTCCATTATTTCAAGAGCAGGGATAACTTAGGTCAACCGTACAAATAAACACCCAGTAGATAGATGGAATTATAGCCAAATATTGAGTACATGAAATATCATCGCATCACGCTATATATAGAATCTAATCACTAAAATTGTATTGAACTGCAACATTAATCTGTAATGTTTATAGAAGGGGAGCTAAACAATTTCAATCCAACATAATTATTATAATTTACAACACTGAGCGCAGTTCAAACATAGCTGCCATCTGTTTTGATAGGAAATGACGTTTATTGAAATATTATAAGTCAAGATTTGGCCCCACAGAATTCTAAATTACACCCCAATAAAACCATACTCGTACATCAGACAAGGCTATGAAAGCCATTCAAACCCGACCAACACATGAATGTGGCCGAGATTATCTACATCTAGTCCAGTCTTCTCAAAGTAGCATAATAATGATACCCAACCCTTCCACCACCATCACTTTCCGTTATGGACAATTGGACACGTATATAGGGGCATTTTGTAGAGGTAGGAAAACTATATTTTGAAGTGAGCTTAACTAAGATGGTTGCCACCTCTGTCAATGAATGTACGCACCACTCCCAACGTTTAAATGCTTCGCTAAACGGAATTTTTTTGGCTTAACATCTGCTGATCATTCGAGACGAAGGCTTTACCCTCCATTCGCTGGAAAATTACAAACCTGCTATACCCACATTTATCTCACGCAGCTTGGGTTTGGCCGGGAACCTACGTGGACAACCATTTGGTAAAACGTTGCTTATCTTCAATTATCTAACGGGAACTGGAGTATTCAACGTGTTATAGATGCTGAAAAATTTGTGGAAATCGAATATACCGTTGGCGGTTTTATGCTGCTTTTTAGCGGTTTTTGCATATCCTTGCTTAAAATGAGAACGGTAATATAGTTAGAACTTTAAAATGATTGCCTATTCAGAACAATTTCATACAAAAAATTGAAAAATACAACTTAGGTTGAAGTGTAATATATTGTTGGCCACTAATTAGCGGTTGAATGCCGCATTTTGGCGGTTCTGCCTAAAACCAGAATAGAAAGAGCTAAAACTTGAAATTTGGTGCCTATTCATATCAATTTTATACAAGAAATTGAAGAATGTAACTTAGGTTGAAGTGTAATATGTTGTTGGCCGCTAATTAGCAGTTGCAGGCCGCTTTTTATAAATAAGGAAAGTCTTGTGATGTTCACAACAGATTACGCAATTTTGAAGTCCTTAGAGATTTTTGAACACCCTAACATATTCCCTTCGGTCAAAAAATAAGAATTATAACCCCGACCACCACACGCGTTGTTTTTCCCTTTCTATATATTACAAAGATAAACAATAAAATTTTATAAATGCACCAAACAAACCCAGAAACCCGGAAACAGCTAAGAATAATTATTTTTTTGTAATACCAAACACATTGAGTGTTGAGCGGCGGTACCAAAAATACAAGAGAACCAAGTCCATGTTAAGACACACACCTTATCGTCTGCAAATTAGAATTAGAATGGTATCTCAACGTTATGTGATGGTTCAAAAAGATAATTTGACTTTTTCACTTTCTTGATAGATCACTGAAGTTAAGCAACGTCCAGCGAGGTTGTACCATGTGGGTGTCCACGTGGGTTTGCGCTCTCGTGTTGCTGGCTATTTTTCCGGCCCAACCCAGGCTGGGTGAGGTCAATGTAGGTAGCTGGTTTGCAAGCTTCCAGCGAATGGAGAGTGAAACCCCCATTTTTAATGACCAATAGACATGCGCGGATATAGGGGAGGCACGGGGGGCACGTGCCCTCCCCTATATAAGCGGGCGGTGTTTCTCAAATTTCATTATACCTAATCACCTAAAAATTATATATATAAAAAAAAATCAAATGAATGGTGATCCGCTGTGCTTTTATCCGATTGAGTGTGGGGGGGCACGGGTCCCTAAATAATAAGTAAAAAATTCTGTCATCCGTCATGGCACTTTTTTTTATCATCACGCTTATAAAATCGCTTATCACACCCTTATAAAAGGTATTTGTGGTAAACTCTACAGCATTTAACAACTTAAGTATCGGACCTCGATAAACATTGCATTAAAAAGTACTGCCCAGGGCTCCAACCCCCGGTCTCTAGGTTACGAGTCCTCCCTCTCCCCCCTTTACATTTTATTTTAGGTATATCCGCGCATACCAATAGATGTTACTGAGACGTTAAGCCAAATTGAAAAAAAAATATATCCTATAAAAGGAAAGTATTGCAAACATTTTCAGATCAAAACACGAGGTCACCAGATCCCAAATCTCGAGTTTCAGCCATTGGAACGCTAAGTGCTGGAGAATTTAAATTTGGTTTGTATGTCAGTTTTATGTCTCGGACGATACTTTTGGTTGAAATTGAATATACCGTTGTTGGTTTTTTTTTGCTGCTTTTTAGCTGTTTTCGGCGGTTCTGCCAAAACGAGTTCTGTAAAATTGGTGTTTTTATGCATGGAATTCAAGTGTCTTTCAGAATTCCATCAAATCTACCGTTGCGTTAACACTTTTCGCCGTTTTTCGGACGGTTTCACAGGTCCTGCCTAAAAGGAAACTTTTAGGAAACTTTTCAATTAGAGTCGAATGAACGGCTCGGCGATTCAGCCTCTTGGTGGCAGTCAGAATCTTAAAACTCGAGAATTGGGCTCTGAAGACTTCAAAACGCGTTTTAGCATTGAAAACTCGAACCCATTAAAATACTTCCTTGTTTTTGGTTTATTATTTTCAATACCTAATGAACCTTTGGAATCGTCACGGAAAAAATAAAAAATTACCCCCCCTCAAAATTTGATATATACGTTTCAAGGTACGTACGTAGATTCCAAAAATCGAATAAAAAAAAAAATCCGTTTGTCCGCCGTACGCCGTGATGGGCACTTTCGCCACTTAGCGTTGACCGATTTGGATAAAATTGGTATGTAGGTCCCATCTGGGCTCTAATTTGTACCCCGAAACTTTTGGGTGTAATTGAATACACACTTGGCGATTTTTGCCGCTTTTTAGCGGTTTTCAGTGTTGCTGTCTAAAAGGAGGATGGTAGGAGCTATAGATTTGAAATGACATACATACAGTATGTCATATTTGGGGTCTCAGTTAGCTCCGAAACTTTTGGGTTCAATCCGATATACCGCTGGCGGTTTTTACCGCTTTGGTTTTCATTAATCCTGTCTAAAAAGAGAATGGTAAGAGCCAGAGACTTCAAATATAGTAGGTATGTTAAATTTAGGGTCTAATTAAACCTCAGATTTGGAATCGTCATGAGAAACCCCCTCAATTTTTTTCCCATCACCATTTTTTTTTGGGGGGGGGGGCAAAAAAAGGTTTATTATTTTTTGTCACAAAAATAATAAACCCATGTGTCACATTGGCAGAGTTTTTATAGATAAGCAAAGTTCACAATGGATTTTTTGCTCGTAAAATATCAAAATATAATTATCCATTAAGTGCAATAGGTAATCTTTATAAAATCTAATTTATTTTACAAATAGGTAATATCAAAACATTAAGATTATTTATTGTGAACTATAAAATAAATGATCTTTGCAGAACTATTTGTAAACTCATTATATCTATTATTGTAAAAGATTAAAGTATTTGTTTCAACATAGGAAAAGAAAAATGATTTATTATTACACAAGAAACATTTATGTGAAGGAAAAAACGTCTGCCAAGTACATAATTCTGTAGGATAAAACTGTGATGGTGGAATTGATGGTAATGTAATGTGCGATTATTTTGATGATGAGTGGTGAGTGAGATTGATGGTAATGTAAGGGGCGTTCATGTGGATGAGTGAAGTGTGAGAGTGATGGACGATGAAGTGGATGAGTGAGGTTAATGGTAATGTAGGGGGCGTTCATGTGGATGAGTGAGGTTGATGGTAATGTAAGGGGCGTTCATGTGGATGAGTGAGGTTGATGGTAATGTAAGGGACGTTCATGTGGATGAGTGAAGCGTGAGGGTGATGGACGTGGATGTGGATGAGTAAGGTTGATGGTAATGTAAGGGGCGTTCATGTGGTTGAGTGAAGTGTGAGAGTGATAGACGATGATGTGAATGAGTAAGGTGGATGGTAATGTAAGGGGCGTTCATGTGGATGAGTGGTGTGAGAGTGATGGACGATGATGTGGATGAGTAAGGTTGATGGTAATGTAAGGGGCGTTCATGTGGTTGAGTGAAGCGTGAAGGTGATGGACGATGATGTGGATGGGTGAGGTTGATGATAATGTAAGGGGCGTTCATGTGGTTGAGTGAAGCGTGAAGGTGATGGACGATGATGTGGATAGGTGAGGTTGATGGTAATGTAAAGGGCGTTCATTTGGATGAGTGAAGCGTGAAGGTGAAGGACGATGATGTGGATGAGTGAGGTTGATGGTAATGTAAGGTCCCTTTAATTCCATTGAACATTATTACCGTTATAATAGACAGGCATATAAATACCGTGCATATTGCATTGTTGCATTACATAGACCATATTGCAAGATTCTATAGTGGGTATATACTTGCCAAGTTCCACTACTTTGCGCAGTAATTTTTACAGTAGTTATACTTATGATGACATTGGAGTGTCAGAGTCACCTCTATGCCATAGAACATTATTACTGTTATAATAGACAGACATATAAACATATAAATACCGTGCATATTGCATTGTTGCATTACATGATCATATTGCAAGATTCTATAGTAGGTATATACTTGCCAAGTTCCACTACTTTGCGCAGTAATTTTTACAGTAGTTATACTTATGATGACATTGGAGTGTCAGAGTCACCTCTATGCCATAGAGCATTATTACTGTTATAATAGACAGACATATTACATACAATATTACATTTCTGATAGAAAAATAAATACCGTGCATTGCAATTGCATTGTTGCATTCCATAGATCATATTGCAAGATGTTTCAATGAAATTGCTACCAAGATCTGGTATTCCATAGATTTTTAGAAAATATTTATAGAATCTGCAGATGATTTTGAAATTTATGTTAACAATTCTATGATAAGACTTTATAATTCTATAATAAAATTATATACTTTATTATTATTTATTTATACAAAAATAAACTGAAGGTTTTTATTACATAAATTATAATAAAACTTACTAGCTATAAATAAAAATCACCCCAACAATTATTGTGGAATGTTTTTAGAATTTGTATTAAAATGACTATCATTGGCGGAACCTAGAATTTTTCGGGTTAGCACTAGATAAAATTGAAAAAAATATGGGTTATATACTATGGTTTTACTGGTATGGACTTCAAACATACAAAAAAAAATCAAGCCCTCTCCTTACAGAATTATAAGCTAGGACCACGTATTTTGATCATTATAATTATAGTTACACTGGAAAAATATGGCCCCAAAGAAACCCTTCTTATTTATGTAAAAATACTCCTTAAATCCGAGAGCATAAATATTTAAATAGAAATAAGTTTGAATTAAAAGTCAAGAATAAATATTCCAATTGAAGGTTAACAAATATTGGTATTAATTATTATTGATAAGTAATGTGAAGTGTATTCTGAATAGCATACAGGTCCTTTACTTTTACTTTAACATTATTCATATTGTTAAGGCTGTACCCAGGGGGGGGGGCATGGGGTCCAGATCCTCCACTAATACTATTAGCTGTTTCGCCCGTGCTTCGCTACGGTTTTCATATTGCCAGTTTTGTTTTTCAACGGCACTTGAAATTGGGAGGAGGGGTATTGGTTTGTGCCCAGCCCGTATATTACAACCTTTAAAACCCAACATTTAAACGTTTCGCCAGGCGCCTTAGAGGCACGGCCATTCTGACTATTAGTATTTTCTAAATTCTATTTTACCCGTTCTCGGTTTCGAACCTGTATCTCTGGAATGCCTAGCCCTACCTTTGCAGAAAATGTCCTAAAATAAGGACTCAATGGTTACCTAAAACTTTCTCGCTTTGAGTTGATATGTTGTCGTGACAAATTTTAATATATCAGACCGTGACTGTTTTGGTGAAAACAGTCACGATGAGTTACACCGTACAATTGTAACTCGAAAACGACTTGACATATTTTAGTTTTCCTGGGGTCGTAGTTCATGATTTTGAGGGGGGGGGGATCCATTCCCATCAATTTTTCGCTATCTGCTACCGTTTGGGCTGTGGTATTGTAACAGACAAGCCCTCATACATAGGTACACACAAATTTCTGATTTATATTATATGAAGATTGTAAGGTGTAACTCATCATCACTAACAACAAAAACAATAACAACAACAACATCATCATCATCATCAACAACAACAACAAAAACAATATCAACAACATCATCATCATCATCATCAACAACAACAACAACAAAAACAATAACAACATCATCAACAACAACAAAAACAATAACAACAACATCATCATCATCATCAACAACAAAAACAATATCAACCATCATCATCAACAACAAAAACAATAACAACAACATCATCATCAACAACAAAAACAATAACAACAACATCATCATCATCATCAACAAAAACAATATCAACAACATCATCAACAACAAAAACAATAACAACAACATCATCATCATCATCATCATCAGCAACAAAAACAATAACAATAACATCAACACGAACAACAACAGCAGCATGATAATCATTTTCAGGTGTTAGTCCTGGCTTGGCTGTCAATCCTTCGGACCCCCCTCCGAAAAAAATCTTGGGTACGGACCTGCATATTGTATTATATCTGGGGGCTGAATATTGTATCTGGGTACAATGCAATTGCTTAAATGAATAAAACTTGTGACCATTCTATGAATTACATTTTTTACAAAGTTTAATATAGGTAAATAAAAAAAAAAAAAAAAANTTTAATAAAAAATATTTGTTTTTTACTAAGTTTAATAAAAAAATGGCCTCTAGCCTCCTCAGGCCCAAGCGTAAAAAGTGCTTTGTAGTGCTAGACGCCCGATGTACACACTCGTGTATTTTTATTTTGTATTGCCCCAAGCCCGCGCCATTTTATGTTTCCTTCAATCTTATCAAAAAATCTCTGCGCCAAATGAAAATTTCAAAATGTAAACAAGACAAAATGATTGAAAACAAAATTCCCTCGTGAGTAAAATTAAAACTTCGGAATTTTTATTTTCCTCTGTGTTAGGATAAGCGCCTAAGTGCAAAGTTCTATGTGCACAGGTGTATATACATCGGGCGTCGGCCACTAGAAAATAGATTTGACAGCCGGGCGTCGGGTACTACAAAATAAAAGTTCACGGGTGTGTACATCGGGCGTTAGGAGGCTAGAGAACCAAAATTATCTACCAAATTTCATCAAAATCGGTCAACTCTAAGTTGGAAACGTTTGTATTCAATGTTGACTTACACAGAAATATTTTCATTTGATTTACACAGAAGTATTTCTTCACCGAAATCTTATCAAGAATTTTAATATTAAACAAAGCTGTAATGTTTTTAAATATGAACCTTGAAGTTGAAAAGAATTCTGCACGATAAATCTGATTTCAAATAAGATAAATTAAGACAAATGATCTTATAAATAAATAATTAGACCATATTCTCAAAATAAAGGGTGTCCACTGTCCATTGTGGGAAGTTAGGTTTATTATTTTCAATAATTCGTTGCGATTCCAAAGGTGAACATTTACGATTGCAAAGGTGAACCTTTTCGTTGCGATTCCAAAATTGAACCTTCACGATTCCAAAAGTGAACCTTTTTTGCGTTACGATTCCAAAGTTGAACCCTTACGATTCCAAAAGTGAACCTTTTTTTCGTTACGATTCCAAAAGTGAACCTTTTTTTCGTTACGATTCCAAAGGTGAACCTTTTCGTTACGATTCCAAAGGTGAACCTTTTTTTCGTTACGAGTCCAAAGGTTCACGTTCTAAATTTGATATTTTACGTTTCAAAAATCGAACATTTTTTTTTATTTTCCGTCGTGATTTGTGCATTCTTGCCACTTACCGTTAACCAATTTGATATACAGGTCTCGTTTCGGATATAATTGTGCGCCTTAATTGTAATCGAATGTACCGCTGGCTTTTTTTTTTTTTTTTGCTTTAAGACCGTCTAAAAAGAGAATAGTTATCGCTCGAAACTTCAAATTTGATATGTACCTATATCTTCTTATGCGCCGAAAATTTCATCCTTGTGAATCACATAAATATGTTTCCACACTAAAATTTTAGTACGGATCTCTACATTATATGAAAGTGACACGAAAAGGGCACAAACAGACCCCAAATAAGACTTACATACTAATTTTCATCCAAATCGGTCGACACTAATGGCAAAAGTGCCGCTCACGGCGTACGATACGCGGCATACAGGGTACGGGTGGCGGCGCTTAAGTTAGTTTTTTTAGCAATGAGTTAATTAATGAGTTCTTATACCAAATGGATTTTTGCGTTTTATACTCGTAAGTAAAAGATAACTCACGCCTTTAAGTTAAGTTTAGAGCGGTTTTTTCTTTGGAAGCTACTATAAACGCACGACTAAAGACATCGTTACTACTACTATAAGCGACTTTAAGCGACAAACTCCATTTGACACGTTTGAAGTCGATCGTAGTAGCATGGTCTTGTAGTCGCTTTCAAAGGACGTTCGAGGTAACTTCCAGACACCCAGTATGGAGAATATTATTAGCAATATAAATTGACCACATTATAATAGGGAATGCTTCAGGCATTAACCTCGTCCGGTGGTTGCTTTCCATTTTGGTCCACTAATATTATCTTCAAGTCCAGATAGATTAGGTGCTACTTGTTACTACACTGGAGGTATTTACTTTTTTTCTTATTCCCGATACTTATCATATGTATGTTTAGATTACATTCAATATATTTTATCTTACTCCCGATACTTATCATATATGTATGTTTTGATTACATTCAATATATTTTATCTTACTCCCGATACTTGTCATATGTATGTTTTGATTACATTAAATATATATTTTATCTTATTCCCGATACTTGTCATATGAATGTTTTGATTACATTCAATATATTTTATCTTATTCCCGATACTTGTCATATGAATGTTTTGATTATATTCAATATATTTTATCTTATTCCCGATAGTTGTCATATGTATGTTTTGATTGCATTCAATATATTTTATCTTATTCCCGATACTTGTCATATATATGTCTTGATAACATTCAATATATTTTATCTTATTCCCGATACTTGTCATATGTATGTTTTGATTACATTCAATATATTTTATCTTATTCCCGATACTTGTCAGATGTATATTTTGATTACATTCAATATATTATATCTTATTCCCGATACTTGTCATATGAATGTTTTGATTACATTCAATATATTTTATCTTATTCCCGATACTTGTCATATGTATGAGTATGTTTTGATTACATTCAATATATTTTATCTTATTCCCGATACTTGTCATATGTATGTTTTGATTACATTCAATATATTTTATCTTATTCCCGATACTTGTCATATGTATGTTTTGATTACATTCAATATATTTTATCTTATTCCCGATACTTGTCATATGTATGTTTTGATTACATTCAATATATTTTATCTTATTCCCGATACTTGTCATATGTATGTTTTGATTACATTCAATATATTTTATCTTATTCCCGATACTTGTCATATGTATGTTTTGATTACATTCAATATATTTTATCTTATTCCCGATACTTGTCATATGTATGTTTTGATTACATTCAATATATTTTATCTTATTCCCGATACTTGTCATATGTATGTTTTGATTACATTCAATATATTTTATCTTATTCCCGATACTTGTCATATGTATGTTTTGATTACATTCAATATATTTTATCTTATTCCCGATACTTGTCATATGTATGTTTTGATTACATTCAATATATTTTATCTTATTCCCGATACTTGTCATATGTATGTTTTGATTACATTCAATATATTTTATCTTATTCCCGATACTTGTCATATGTATGTTTTGATTACATTCAATATATTTTATCTTATTCCCGATACTTGTCATATGTATGTTTTGATTACATTCAATATATTTTATCTTATTCCCGATACTTGTCATATGTATGTTTTGATTACATTCAATATATTTTATCTTATTCCCGATACTTGTCATATGTATGTTTTGATTACATTCAATATATTTTATCTTATTCCCGATACTTGTCATATGTATGTTTTGATTACATTCAATATATTTTATCTTATTCCCGATACTTGTCATATGTATGTTTTGATTACATTCAATATATTTTATCTTATTCCCGATACTTGTCATATGTATGTTTTGATTACATTCAATATATTTTATCTTATTCCCGATACTTGTCATATGTATGTTTTGATTACATTCAATATATTTTATCTTATTCCCGATTCTTGTCATATGTATGTTTTGATTGCATTCAATATATTTTATCTTATTTCCGATTCTTGTCATATGTATGTTTTAATTACATTCAATATAATATTTTATCTCATTTTCTGTTTGTTTAGGTGTGTTCAAGTAATCTGAACATGTTACATTATTCTTTATAATTTTGATCGCAATGTTTATTTTATATCTGTTTTCCCAAGGCTGTTAGTAATGGCAATAAGTAAATTCTTTATTATATATCTTGTCCATATAAATAGATAGCCTTCGTGTTTGATTAGTTGGTTTGCTTCGTTAGTAGGTTGTTAGGTTGCTACCAGATTATATTTACATGAGATGATGATGATGCGTGATCTATAAGAAGAAAGAAAGAGAAGCCATGTTTCATTATCCAGACCAGATTCTAGAAACTTGTTGTCAATATTAATTACTACTTTGAAATTCTTTAATGTTGTTGAACAGTTTTGAAGTTATACTTCTTCAGACGCGTTATGAAAAAATGATGAGAGTGAAATTTTAAAATGCGCACTGTAACAAATAATTATTTACCGCATCAGTGTAACACAAAATTAACACTGATGAAGTTAGTTATGAAAAAATGATGAAGATGAGTTAATTATGAAAAAATGATAAAGATGGAGTTAGTTATGAAAAAATGATGAGGGTTAAATTTAAATATTGTATTTTCTCATTGTATATCCATAGAACATCGTGGCTCAGTGGTAAGCCCCCTGTTTCATAGTTGGTAGATTCTGAGTTCACTCCCGGCTGGGGTAGTATGTTTTTTTGAAATATTATTAATTTTTTTTTTTTTTTTTTTTAATTTGGCTAGTCAGAAGTATAACTTCACACGCGCGTACATAAGTGCACGCACCTAGTTTTCCTTAGTTTCTATCTTCTTCAATGTTGTCGAATAGTTTTTAGTTTCTAATATCTTTTTCAATGTTGTCGAACAGTTTTTAGTTTCTATCTTTTTCAATGTTGTCGAATAGTTTTTAGTTTCTATCTTTTTCAATGTTGTCGAACAGTTTTTAGTTTCTATCTTTTTCAATGTTGTCGAACAGTTTTTAGTTTCTATCTTCTTCAATGTTGTCGAACAGTTTTTAGTTTCTATCTTCTTCAATGTTGTCCAACAGTTTTTAGTTTCTATCTTCTTCAATGTTGTCGATCAGTTTTTAGTTTCTATTTCCTTCAATGTTGTCCAACAGTTTTTAATTTCTATTTTCTTCATTCTTGTCGAACAGATTTTAGTTTCTATCTTCTTCTAAATTCCACTTTTGAAATTGACAAGTTAGCCATGGCACGATGAATACACCAGTTGCCAAAGTCCAGCGATGTTTTACCAAGTGAGTACCTACATAGGTTTGCGTCCTCGTAATGTTGGCTATTCTCCCAACCCAGTCAATGGGTGATGTCAATGCGGGTAGCTAGTTTGTAAGTTTATAGCGAATGAAGGGTAAATTCCCCGTTTCGATACTCGCACAATTTTCTTTCTGATGCATCACTTCGGGATAAAGTGAGACTCATATCATTTGTCACAAAAGTGTCGGGGACACGGTTACAGATAGGTCCTAATACAACATGGCGGCCGGCCTCATACTTGGTGCCAAGATTAAAGATTTGCATGCCTCATATTTTTACAAAGTCTTGCAGGGGACATGAATTTCTTAATTGGTCCATCTGCGAAACTCTGATGGACCCAAATTTAAACGATACCTTTCAAAATACAGGGTGTTTCAAAAGGGTATGCAAAAAAAGAAACGAAGTATAGTAGAGTTCAAATAAAGGCCACTTTGCTTAATAAACCCCTATACGGAAATGGATACAAAGATAGCTGAGTCACCCTAAGTTGGCACTTAAAAATCGAATTATTTTGCGATTGACTTCATTTTTTGCATGACGTCTCCGATTGTTATGATGCTTCTTTGGTGAGTAAATGGCACTTTTTCCCCGATCAGGGGCGGAGTTATGGGGGGGTCATGAAATGAAAATGCCTAAAACTTTTTGATGCATATTTTTTTGATGTTTTAAGGTTTGACATGTCTTCTAAAACTTGTTTTACTACAAAAAAGACCTGAATATCTCTTGTAACCAACAACCGTTTGGGTGGCCCTAGCTACCTTTGGGTCCATTTCCGTATTAAGCAAAGTGGCCTTTATTTGAAACACCCTGTATAGTTTCAAAATCTGCGGGTTTATCATGCTATTCTTGGATATTATGACTGTGCCATGTCCTCCCAAAGTTTGTGAGAGGGTATCTCTGGTAAAAAATTATGGAGTCCGCTAGAAAAAATGGACACCAACATGACTTGTGCCACTACTGGACCTGTTGTAAGGACATTGCTCTTATGTCTAGTTTCATAAAACTACCAATAAATATCTGCGGTTGCATGTTTCAAAGAACATGAAAATAGTAAAAAGTGGTAATTTAGAAATTTAGTCGGAGAAGTTGATATAAATATTTTAGATATTGTATACAGTGAAATAAATTGATCATTGATTGTTCAATATCAGGTTTAATAGCAAATTATCTGATATTATCGGAGAAATGAATGGGTTGGTGGTGTTGAATACGCTCTGACTGGTAAACAGTAGGGTGTGGAGAAATGAATGGGTTGGTGGTGTTGTGGTAATACGCTTTGACTGGTAAACAGTAGGGTGTGGACAAATGAATGGGTTGGTGGTGGTGTGGTAATACGCTCTGACTGGTGAACAGTAGAGTGTGGAGAAATGAATGGGTTGGTGTTATGGTAATACGCTCTGACTGGTAAACAGTAGGGTGTGGAGAAAGGAATGAGTTGGTGTTGTGGTAATACACTCTGACTGGTAAACAGTAGGGTGTGGAGAAATGAATGGGTTGGTGGTGGTGTGGTAATACGCTGTGACTGGTAAACTGTAGGGTTTGGAGAAAGGAATGGGTTGGTGTTGTGGTAATACACTGTGACTGGTAAACAGTAGGGTGTGGAGAAATGAATGGGTTGGTGGTGTGGTAATACGCTCTGACTGCTAAACAGTAGGGTGTGAGTTCAAACTCAACTAACCGATGGGATTTCATTCTCATGTATTTGAGATATTTACCACTATTAAAGGACATGGAAGGGGCCGGAATTAACTACATCTAGTCCGGCCTCCTCTGAGTAGCATAATACCATAACACTCAGAGTAGCATACCGTACTCAACCCTTCCACCACCATCACCTTCTATGATGGACATGGAATGTAGCAATCTAGAATTCTATCGTATACTTGCAGGGTTTCTGGGAACACATGTCCGTATGGTATGCAATTGCACGATCTTTACGTTTAGGACGGTCGTCCTTTGGAAGTGACAATGAGCGATTAAAAGTTGAAGCTACTACGAACAACTTCAGACGACTATACGCTACAAAGTATGTCGCTTGAAGTCACCCGCGGTAGGGTGTAATTGCTCGTAGTAGCCTGTATTCCAAAGAACGACCATAAAGTGATAGATTTTATTGGTAACCATTCCACATATCTCAAGACGAACCTATACTTCTATTCACACATAGACAGAAACACAAACAGCCGCACCTTTTGAACGTAACACATAATTACATCAACTGAGAGACGATTCATACAAAGACCAAACCCACGGACTACCCACCAACAAAAAATACTACAGGATGTAATGAAAAAGACCGGGAGAAAATACTACAGGATGTAATGGAAGAGACTAGGAGGGGCGAGGAATGGCCGTAAAACGCTTTCCCAACCTGAAGGTTCACCGGTTGGGGGGGGGGGTATTAAATACAATCGTAAGGAATAGAACAAAGCACAACTGTATAGAACAGGTCCATAGAATCACCAATATTATTGAAAATTTGAAGAACTTAAAATATGTTCTGCTATTTTCTTGAACGTCACTCAGGCGTTCGTTAAGGCCTGGCACGAAGATCTTATTTTCAACCTATAGAAGCACCTTCCCATGAACATTGGGAATGTTTTAGAATCGTATTTATCGAACAAATACTTTACAATTAAACAAGATGATAGCTTTTCAGAGTTAAAGGAAATAAAAGCTGGTGTTCCTCAGGGAAGTGTACTTGGCCCAGTACTGTACCTTCTCTACACCAGTGATCTTCCAGAAGTTGAAACAAACTCTTCCGCTACCTTTGCCGACGACACGGCAATATTAGCGGTCAGTGATAATCAAAATGAGGCAATTAATAAACCGAACAAATCTCCAAAATTCAAAGATAGACTCAGCAATGGAGGATTTTATTTAACGAGACCCAATCGGTTCATGTGAACTTCACCAATAGAAGAGTTCAACACCTACCGGTTTATCTCATTAATAAGATCATACTATTTGCCCATGAAGCAAAATACTTGGGTAGGACGCTAAATTAAAGTGGAAAGAACATGTAAAAAAGAGACGCTAAATCGCGATTTAAATGTTGCCTCTTCCCACCAAGAAAGGCTCCGGGGTCATGTCAATCTTGAGGCCGTCCACCTCCTCGAGGTTGACAACCTATATAGAAGTTTAAAAAGAAGAAAACCTCACGAGCTCACATAGAGCTCCATCCCTAGATGCACCAGATTGCAACCACCTTCATAAGACGAGTTTGGTTATGTTATGTACATAAACTATTTATATTTTCTTATTTTTAATATTTTAAGTTAGAATAATATTGTGCATTAGATTTAAGTGTCTAGATTGCAATTATAATAATATGCCTACATCGGCTATTTTTTTTTCTTCTTTTTTTAAAAAAAAAAAAATGACACTACTTTGGTTCTCACTGCACTGTAAAATTTTTCTAATATCAATCACTATCCAATTTAATTTGAAATGTTCAACAATTATCTCCATTATTTACTCATTGTCATCACGAAGCTGAATGGGCCCCATAACATCCAAACCACAGTGACTAAGTATTGCCCCTGTACACCCAACTGTTTGCCAGTCAGAGCGTCTTACCATTACACCAACACCACCAACCCGTAAAAGCAATTATAATGGTATCAGATTCTAAACATTACAAAGGCTTCACTCTGAAGAAATACGGTTTTCAATTTATCTGTTAATACTGTCAATGTGTATAATTTAGACATTCTATAGAATGAGAGGCTTTTTTAGTCAATTTGGTAGAATCGCCCATAGATGGTTCATCTGGTAAAATACATAAACCATTCTGAGTTCTGAGCCATCCAGTATGTTAAGAACCTATCTGGCGTGTTGGGTTGTTATTTCTTTCCTTCTTTTTTCACGCAAGGTCGCATACCTTCATGAAGTTTAGTACATTATCAAGCATCATATTATTCCTGCTGATTGAAGTTATTGAAATACATATTTGAATACATGATACAGATCATGTCAGTTGTTAATAGATTCACTCAGGCATGGACTAACCATTACGAATAGAACAGAAAGTTTAGTACATTATCAAGCATCATATTATTCCTGCTGATTGAAGTTATTGAAATACATATTTGAATACATGAAACAGATCATGTCAGTTGTTAATAGATTCACTCAGGCATCGACTAACTAACCATTACGAATAGGACAGAAAGTTTAGTACATTATCAAGCATCATATTATTCCTGCTGATTGAAGTTATGAAAATACATATTTGAATACATGAAACAGATCATGTCACTTGTTAATAGATTCACTCAGACATGGACTAACCATTACGAATAGAACAGAAAGTTTAGTACATTGTCAAGCATAATATTATTCCTGCTGATTGAAGTTATTGAAATAAATATTTGAATACATGAAACAGATCATGTCAGTTGTTAATAGATTCACTCAGACATGGACTAACCATTACGAATAGAACAGAAAGTTTAGTACATTATCAAGCATCATATTATTCCTGCTGATTGAAGTTAATGAAATAAATATTTGAATACATGAAACAGATCATGTCAGTTGTTAATGGATTCACTCGGGCATGGACTAACATTTACGAATAGAACAGAAAGTTTAGGACATTATCAAGCATCATATTATTCCTGCTGATTGAAGTTATTGAAATACATATTTGAATACATGAAACAGATCATGTCAGTTGTTAATAGATTCACTCAGACATGGGCTAACCATTACGAATAGAACAGAAAGTTTTCTAAAAGTGATAAATTCAGATACAAATTTATCACTCTAAAAGTGATAATTTCAGATCCAAATTTATCACTTCAAAAGTGATAAATTCAGATCCAAATTTACCACTCCAAAAGTGATAAATTTAGATGGAATCTTTGTTAGCACTCATATAGCATAGGAAAAAATTGCGTCCTCAAACCAAAATAGTATCCATGGCAATGTATACTGTACAACCTGACAGAATTGGCGTATTAGTTTTAGTGCTATAATTTGGCAACCTGGGACCAAATGGCATCTCTTTATTGGGAAACTTTTACAAAATATATCAGTAAAAATATGTTTATTTCGTGTTAACGAAATTCTAAGGTACCTACCTAATATTTTTATTGAACTCATTGAAAAATTAACAATCACAACGCGTTATCTCTGCTTTCATAAGAGAGAGCGCATCCTACCATATACCAAATGAAACTAGATAAAATCCCCCACATGCCGGTTAGATAGCGATTCAAATACTGGTCACCAAATCACAGCTCTTAGAATTGTCGAGACTCTTTTTGATACACTGTATTACAATTTTTGACAATGTTTGTAACACTATTTATTTTTTCTGTTCACAGGTAAGAATCAATTTCTGTATTTTTCCATCGCAGATTCCAATTATGAGGTAGACTATATTAAAAATATTGTGAGGTAGACTATATTTTTAAGCTCTAATGGTGTATTGTTTATTGGGCTTGCCTACGAGGACTTTTTATGCCGCTGTTGCTCCATGTCCACGTTACTCAAATTCAGTGATTTGACCGTACTTACCCCGGTCGTCCTTTAGATGCGACAACAAGCTTCAAATCCTCCAGGAGTTGGATTTGTTGTTCCTGAGGACAAGTTGGATTTGTGGTTTGTAGTAGCGTATAGTCGCTTGTAACCGCTTCCATAGTTTGACCGCCCTTAAGATCAATTTGATTTTTCACTCTAAAGTTCAGTACGACTGAATGGATTTACTCACTACATGCTGTATGACACGTAAAAGTTGTTTTAGTTCAATAATAAGCTCACCTAATGATGGAATTTATCACTGTAGGAGTTGACCTTGCTAACGAGTCTTATCATTTGACCCGCACTTCTCCATACGTATCAAGTCATACTGCAGGAATTACTTATCAGGCCGTCTAGAGAATTGACCTTTTTAAAGGATTATTTTATCGTCACTTTAACATCTAACGTCATTCGAGACGCGGGGTTAAAGCTCCATTGGCTGGAAGCTTACAAACCAACAATCCTCTTACCTGATGTAATGCTGTGCGGTTCTGGGGCAATTATGTATAACCGTATAGGGGGGGGGGGGTTAGAGGGTATAACCCCTTTCAGAGGTTCGCAACCAATAACACCTCTGTTTGAATCAAATCAAATTTTTCCTCCTCAATCCTGAATCACGAGGACACGTAAATACAGGGTGTTTCAAAAGGTTATGCAAAAAAATAAACCACGTATAGTAGAGCTCAAATAAAGGCCACTTTGCTTAACAAACCCCTATACGAAAAGAACCCCAAGGTAGCTAGGGCCACCCTAAGTTGGCACTTAAAAATGGAAAAATAATTATTAAAAATCGAATTATTTTGCGATTGACTTCATTTTTTGCATGACGTCTCCGATTGTTATCATGCTTCTTTGGTAAGTATTTGGAACTTTTTCCCCGATCAGGGGCGGAGATATGGGGCGGTTATAATTTTTTACTAAGCTTTTAAAGGTTTATTAAGCAAGGTGGTCTTTATTTGAGCTCTACTATACGTGGTTTCTTTTTTTGCATAATCTTTCGAAACACCCTGTATACTCACCAATGTTGGGCGTCCAGTATTAAGACAGTATTACTGGTAAACAGTAGGCGTACTAGGCGTGTGCTCTGTTTAACATCCTCCTGCATTTGATATTATATTTCCCTTGGAGGACATGGGAGGGGGCTGGGATTATCAACATCTTTAAAGTAACATATATGCTACCCAACCTCCTAACACCTTTTGGAGTAACATTAGTTTGCCTCCAACATTTTGGAGGTAAACTAATGTTACTTTGAGCCAGCGTCTATGTGCTGGCACGTTGAATACACTAGTTCCCGCTAGATCACTGAATTTAAGAAACGTTCAGCGAGGTTGTACCAAGTATATTTTTCCTTCCCAACCCAGGCTGGGTGAGGTCAATGTGGGTAGCTGGTTTGTAATTTTTTACAAATTGGGGGAATTACCCCTGTCTCGAATGTCCAATAGATGTTAAAGAGAGGTTAAAATCAAATTAATATAGAAAAAAAACTTTGCCTCCACGTGGTGCACCTTAAATAAAACTATTTTTTTTTTAAATTAGGAGCAAAAGTTACCACCAAAAATGACGCTTTTTTGTAATTTTTTTCTGGGCAAACTAAAAGAGATAACGAAAAATGACCTTGAATGGGACCCCCTAAAATAGTATATAAGGACCCCATGAAAAATATAAAATTGATTTAATATGAACGGTTTTCACCACCAAAAAATCGAAATTGGGAATTATGACTTCGGGATGAGCGAGAAACCTGAAATTTAATACGAAGGTGTTCCGCAGTGCAAAAAGTAATATCCTTGTGTAAAATTTTGAATTTTCTAAATTGGAGCCATGCTTTTCCTGGGGATCTGATCCACCAAAAATCCAAACTTGAGAAGATTTAATGTCGCAATCTCCAAATTGTTGTTGAATTTCATAACCGTAGTGAAGCACGGGCAAACAGCTAGTATTCTTATATTACCTACAACTAGGTTCTTATATTCTTTGATAGTACCTACTACTTATACTATTGAATAATATAATTTGCACGTCATGTATAAAGTTATCTTACATAGATGTGGCGTCAAATATGTTTAACTACAGAACAATCGTATGAACCATGATTTGGCACATTCCGAAAAAGGATGTAAGTAGAAAAGACCATTACGGAGACATGATGTATTATCACAGAGTGATGTAGGTACATCGTACAACAGTAATGGGTTTGAACATTATAAACATAAATATCATCAGTGCGAAGTGCGGTGTACTATACTAGGCGGCGCACATTGTAAACATATCTCATCAATGGCCATCTCGGCAGACGAAGTGCAGTGTACTATATACTAGGTCCGGAGGGTGGTGCACATTATAAACATATCATCAGTGTCCATCTCGGCAGACGAAGTGCAGTGTACTATATACTAGGTCCGGAGAGCGGCGCACATTATAAACATATCATCAGTGCCCATCTCGGCAGACGAAGTGCAGAGTACTTTATATACTAGGTCCGGAGAGCGGCGCACATTATAAACATATCATCAGTGCCCATCTCGGCAGACGAAGTGCAGTGTACTATATACTAGGTCCGGAGGGCGGCGCACATTAAAAAAATATCATCAGTGCCAATCTCAGCAGACGAAGTGCGGTGCACTCTGCTAGGTCCGGAGGTATTTTTTCTTCGTGACGATTCCAAAGTTCATTATTGAAAATAATAAACCAAAATGAAACATATGTTTGTAATATCAAATGTTGAATTCGCCAGCGTCTATTGCACGTTGAATACACCAGTTCCCGATAGATCACTGAAGTTAAGCAACGTCCAGCGAGGTTGTGCAATGCGAGTGTCCACGTGGGTTCTCGCCCTCGTGATGCTGGCCATTTTTCTGGCCCAACCCAGGCTAGGTGAGGTCAATGTGGGTAGCTGGTTTTGCAAGTTTCCGGCGAATGGAGAGTGAAACCCCAGTCTTGAATGACCAATAGATGTTAAAGAGACGTAAAGCCAAATTAAAAAAAAAAAAATGTTGAATTAATAAAAATTCACTTAAAATACAAGTCGTTCGGGTGTACAAAAAGACAAACAGAAGATGGTTATTTCAATTAATAAAGTATATTAAAATAATATAATTTAAATAATAATATTAATTGCTAATTAGCCACGAACTATACGTTCCCAATTGCCACTTTTTCTCTCCTCTAACCATTCCTTTATACATTTCAAAGTAATTAGCGTCATTTGAAGTTGTTCCGGCGCAGTAGCCAATATAGTTCTCTGGTCCTCGATATCTTTTGTTAGAACAGGCAAATTTTCTATCCGTTGCTCTAAAGCTAATACTTTGGTCAAGAAATTTCCCACATCTCTAAATGTATCATCTGTAGTTTGCATGTATTGTTCTATTACATTTGGTTCAAAATGATCTCCATACTTGACTTCCTCGTACAAATTATTGACCGTATCTAGTAGAGATTTTCTTGTTGCCAATGCATCTATCATGTTTTGTACTTCTTCCTCTATAAAGTTTTCCCAACTCCTCTGAGTTCTAGTGGATTCTAAATAAGAAAAGAAAATTGGGAAATCCATTAGTACTTACTAGGTATATTATTTTGGTTTTGTTATATTTTCAAGTCGCTGTTTCGCCCGATTCTTATATTGCTATTTTACTTTTTCAAGGACAATAGAAATTCGAGGGGGAGGTGTATTGGTTTGCGTCCACCCTGTATATCGAAACCTTTAAAAATCTAGATTTAAACGTTTCACCAGGCGCCTTAGAGGCACGGCCATTCTTACTTTTTAGTATTTTCTAAATTTTATTTTACCCGTTCCCGGTTTCGAACTCTAACTTTAGAATGACTGGCTATACCTTATGCAGAAACTGTCCTAAAATAAGGACTAAACAGCCACCTAAAACTTTCTCGCTTTGAGTTGATATGTTCTCGCGACAAAATTTAAGATATCGGACCGTGACTGTCCGATTTTGGAGAAGATATTAGAAATTTGGTCGTAACTCGAAAATGGTTTGAAATGTTTTATTTCTGATAATATTCCTGGGGTCGTAGACCATGATTTTGGGGGGGGGTCATTCCCATCAATTTATCGCTATCTGCTACCGTTTGGGCTGTGGTATTGTAACAGACAACCCCTCATACATAGTTGCATAGGTACACACAAATTTCTGATTTATATATTAAGATAATGAATCTTTGGAATCGTCACGAAAAAAATAAAATTACCCCCCCCCCCCTCAAAATTTTATATTTTACGTTTCAAGGTACGTAGAAAGCAAAAATTCGTACGCCGTGATGGACACTTTTGCCACTTAGCTTTGATCAACGAAATTTGGTATGTAGGTCCCATCTGGGGTTTAATTGTGCCCCGAAACTTTTGGGTGAAGTCGAATACACTCTTGGCGGTTTTTGCGCTTATTAGCGGTTTTCACTTATCCTCTCTAAAAAGAGAATACTAAGAGGTAGATACTTCAAATTTGGTATGTATGTCAAATTTAGGTTCTGATTACGCCTCAGATTTGGAATCGTCAAAAGAAAAAAAAATTACCGCCAAAAAAAAAAAAAAAAATGGGGGGGTATTTTTTTAGCCAGTAAAATAAAAAAAAAACATGTGTCACATTGGCAGAGTTTTTAAATTTACCATTTGGATCTTGGCAATCACAGGGACCGAGATAAAAGTTACTCAATTTTCAGATTCCTGACCTTTGCGAGCGTCTCACATATCGTTCCGTTTTATCTTGTCCGTTTTATCTTTATCTTTGGTTGACAACTTTGTTATCATCATGTTGAACAATTTTGTCTGTTGCTAAGAAGAACAATAATTACAGGAAGAAGATGATCGTCTTTTGTCATATTAGTTGACATGGAGATTAAATATAGACTCGATTTTTGTTTCAAGTGACCAGGCGCTGTTTTTAAAACTTATTTAGTGAATTATGAGTGATTTTTTTTTTAATTTAGTTTAACATTTCTTTAACATCTATTGGTCATTCAATACGGGGGTTTCACCTTCCATTCGCTGGAAACTTGCAATCCAACTACCCCACATTGACCTCACCCATCCTGGGTTGGTCCGGAAAAAAGACAGCATTA
This sequence comes from Pachypsylla venusta, assembly GCA_012654025.1. NCBI lineage: Eukaryota > Metazoa > Arthropoda > Insecta > Hemiptera > Aphalaridae > Pachypsylla > Pachypsylla venusta. The sequence goes on along the minus strand of CM022876.1, from coordinate 27,280,522 downwards.
CGAGGGCGCGAACCCACGCGGACATCCAAATGGTACAACCTCCCTGGACGTTGCTTAACTTCAGTGATCTAACGGGACTTGGTGTATTCAACGTGCCATAGACGCTGGCTAAATAATTATTTAAAATTATGAAGAAATGAAAGTTCAGTAGTTTTTATAAGCCAACGATCATACCACGTTGAATACACCAGTTCCCGTCAGATCACCGAAGTTAAGCAACGTCGGGTGTGGTTAATACTTGGATGGGTGACCGCTTGGGAATACCACGTATCGTTATCTCTTTTTTCCGGCCCAACCCAGGCTGGGTGAGGTCAATGTGGGTATCTGGTTTGCAAGTTTCCAACGAATGGAGGGTAAAACCCCCGTCTTGAATGACCAATAGATGTTAAAGAGACGTTAAGCTAAATTAAAAAAAAAAAAAATATGAAGAAATGAAAGTTCAGTAGTTATTATAGATTGAATTCAGAACAATTAGAGTCAAAAAGGTGATTAAAAAGTATTAATTAGCAGCTCTCAGTAGCTGAAGCGAACAGACCATTTGTAGCGTGAATCCAAAATTCAAAAAACTGGCACACTACAAAAAATAAGAAGAGGATAATTACTCACCAATGCTAGCAAACATGCTTATTAAAAGAAGGAAGCAGCTTACTGTTGCTCTTAAAGTAAGACTCATTATTATAGAATTATTCAACTTAGTACAAATCTGAAATAAGAACAATATTTTAAAATTCTGCTGAAGTATAAAATTATTAACGCGGGAGGAAGGTGCAATCCTTCTAGAGTAACATAGAAACTCAACTTTATAGTGTTTCTCCAACAAGATCCATCCACCACCCAAAAGTTCCGTCTAGTGCAACTCGAACCACAACCCGAATCTTGTTACATTTAGATATAGTTGTCACAACTGTACACAAACAACTCCATTTCTTCTTCACGATGAGTATGACCTATTCTACGCAACGGGAAGATCTAGGACGCATACCATCACACTTCCAGACAAGGATCTTTCAGGTCCTAATATCAAGCTTAGTTTTTGAATTACTATTTTTTAAAAACATGGGTCTAGAAAAATAGGAAGTGCCAGTTAATTTGTAGACTAACATACAACATATCCTATGTTATTTATATGTTTTGTTTTAACGTCTTTGGTGACTATCAATAATTTGTTTTAAGATTTTTTATTGAAAAGTCTTACAGACAAAAATATTTTAAAAATCCTTCAAACAAAATTTTTATATCCAATGAAAAAATTCTTCGATTTTTTTAAAATGTTTAAATACCATTTCTGTAAGAAGTACTTTTTAATTTTTGTCTTTAATACTTTTTCAATACCTATTTTGAAAAAGTCTTAAAAGCAAAAAATTTTAAAAAATATTTTAAAAATCCTTCAAACAAAATTTTGATATCCAATGAAAAAAATAAAAAGTCCTTTGATTTTTTTAAAATGTTTAAATACCATTTCTGTAAGAAGTATTTTTTTTTTTAATTTGGCTTAACGTCTCTTTAACATCTATTGGTCATTCAAGACGGGGTTTTTACCCTCCATTCGCTGGAAACTTGCAAACCAGCTACCCACATTGACCTCACCCAGCCTGGGTTGGGCCGGAAAAAGCCAACGATACGTGGTGTTTCCAAGCGGTCACCCATCCAAGTACTGACCACGCCCGGACGTTGCTTAACTTCAGTGATCTGACGGGAACTGGTGTATTCAACGTGGTATGATCGTTGGCTGAAGTATTTTTTAATTTTTGTCTTTATATTTTTTCAATACCTATTTTCAAAAACTCTTAATAACAAAAATTTAAAAAAATATTTTAAAAATCCTTCATACAAAATTTTGATATCCAATGAAAAAATCCTTTGAATTTTGTAAAATGTTTAAATACCATTTCTGTAAGAAGTATTTTTTTAATTTTTGTCTTTATACTTTTTCAATACCTATTTTGAAAAAGTCTAAAGACAAAACAAAATCTTGATATTCTTTGTAAAAAGTAAACAACTTGTAAGAAATAAAAAATTACCTCTAACGAAAAAATAAGTTAAAATCAACAGCTACTAATTTGGTGATAAAGTCTTCTAATTTTCTGGTCCCTTCTCTATGGGCAATATGTATTATATTGCCAATAGATAACGCCCGGGTGTCCATAAAGTCTCATCCCACCACCGTATCGCGAGAATGGCTAAAAATATAAGAAAACGCAAAACCCCGTATCCCTTAGATTTTAGGGGGATTAATTTTAGACTAAAAATTTTTTGACCTCGGACAGCCGTTTAGGCTGGGCACCGACTGGCTTCAAAATCTTAAATAAGAAAGTATATAAATTATTAAGTAACCCCTTGTTTTAAAGATCTCGTTAATACGATTCATTTCACTGAAGTTTATTTCAGAAAATCGGAGCTCCATAAGATCTACCGTTCATGAATTACAGGTGGAACATGTGAAAATGGACCCTTTGCGGTCGCACTTGAATGGTCGGTGAAAATGCCTAGACATATTTTTTTATGATCCCAAATCACTTTTCGGAGAACGATTTAGTAGAGAACTGGTGTGTTTTCACGAGAATTTTGATTATTTAATAAATCAGGGCGAAATAAAACCAACCTTTTGAAGCCAGCCGGTGCCCAGCCTAAACGTCTGGCCGAGGCCAAAAATTTTTTAGCCTAAAATTAAACCCCCAAAATTTAAGGGATAAGGGTTTTTGTGTTTTCCTATAATTTAAGCCATTCTCGAGATACGGAGGGTGGTGTTAGACTTTATGGACACCCACTTTCCTAACACTTGTACAGATGGCACAGCTTGAATAACAACCGGAAATTTTTACAAGCATAGAAATGTTCCTGGCTTATTATTCAGAAATTGGTATTTTACTTCCTGTTTTGTTAAAAAACTAAAAATTTTCTGTCTCGAATGAATATCAAATTTACGAAGACGTCAACCTAGAGAGACCATCTCTTGATTCCGATGCCCCCAATGACTGTATGAGTTAGTATTCCAGTATGCACAGATTGACACATAATAGGTCTCTCTAATGTCACTGATTGAACCTAATTGACGGGTTACATCCTAGAAAGACCATCTCTTGATCCCGATGCCCCCAATGACTGTATGAGTTAGTATTCCGGTATGGAAAGATTGACACCTACTAGGTCTCCCTAATGTCACTGATTGAACCTAATTGACGTGTTACATCCTAGAAAGACCATCTCTTAATCCCGATGCCCCCAGTGACTGTATGAGTTGGTACTCCGTATGGACAGATTGACACCTAACAGGTCTCTCTTATGTCACTGATGCAACCCAATTGACGGGTTACATCCTAGAAAGACCATCTCTTGATCCCGATGCCCCCAGTGACTGTATGAGTTGGTACTCCGCTATGGACAGATTGACACCTAACAAGTCTCTCTTATGTCACTGATGCAACCTAATTGACGGGTTACATCCTAGAAAGACTATCTCTTGATCCCGATGCCCCCAGTGACTATATGAGTTGGTACTCCGTATGGACAGATTGACACCTAACAGGTCTCTCTTATGTCACTGATGCAACCCAATTGACGGGTTACATCCTAGAAAGACCATCTTGATCCCGATGCCCCCAGTGACTGTATGAGTTGGTACTCCGCTATGGACAGATTGATACCTAATAATTCTCTCTCATCTCACTGATGCCGCCTAATTGACGGGTTACTTTACATAAACAATACCAAATGTATTGTTTTAATAATTATACAAGAACTCAACATCCGGTGTGATGAGTGACGACGCCATTGTTATGAATATTCATTCATCAATAGAAATCTAAGCAAGTTCCCAGTAAATCCTGACAATCCGGTGTGATGAGTGACGACGCCATTGTTATGAATATTCATTCATCAATAGAAATCTAGGCAAGTTCCAAGTAAAGTCTGACAATCCGGTGTGATGAGTGGCGACGCCATTGTTATGAATATTCATTCATCAATAGAAATCTAGGCAAGTTCCAAGTAAAGCCTGACACTCCGGTGTGAAGAGTGACGACGCCATTGTTATGAATATTTATTCATCAATAGAAATCTAGGCAAGTTCCAAGTAAAGCCTGACAACTGCAGTTTTTACTGTGTATCTATAGCGTGTCCCAGAATAACCGTTCACACCTTCCCCCCTTCACTTCTGAACGGCTAGGAATAGCTGATTTTGCTCTAGGGGAAAGAATGGTCAATCGAACTATCGAATGGTCAATCGAATAATTAAGATGGGATCCAGGTTCGAACACCAGAAGTGATCTTATTTGGCAAAAAGTTTTCATTTCACTTCTTTTGATGCTTGTAACTCGTGATAACGCAGTGAATTATCACTGTCACCTCTAATACTTAGATCTATTGTGAGCAGTACAAAAGAAGAAGTGAATTTTACTGCTTAAAAATACACCCACCAAAAATGTTTCGAAACACAATTAGACCCCCAGATGGGACCTACATACCAAATACCAAATTTCATCCAAATCGGTAATGAGACATTGCAAAAGTGTCCATCACGGCGTACGGCGGACAAACGTATTTTTTCAATTCGATTTTTAGATTCTACGTACCTTGAAACCTAATATATCAAATTTTGAGGGGGTGGGGGGGAGTTTTGTAGTTTTTCGTGACGATTCGAAAATTTTGTTATTGAATATAAACCAAATACAAACTTTTTTTTTTACTTTGGCTTATAACGTCTCTTTAACATATATTTATTCAAGACAGGGGTTTTAACCTCCATTCGCTGGAAACTTGCAAACCAGCTAGCCACATTGGCCTCACCCAGACTGGGTTGGGCCGGATATATAGCCAGCATCACGAGGGCCCGAACCCACGTGAACACCCACATGGTACAACCTCGCTGGACGTCGTTTAACTTCAGTGATCTAACGGGAACTGGTGTATTCAACCTGCCATAGGCGCTGGCTCTGATAGCTTATACTAAAAATTTGTTTAATTTTATTACTTCGTAAAATTTCTGAAATCGTAACAGATCAAATTAGTCGTACTGTTTAGAAGAAACAGTCTCCTCCGGCTATACAAGTTACTTTTACTCTCAAATAATATCTCATTAAAAATCTCTCATTCTGACGTTAGTCTCACCTGCATTAACTTTAATAACAAGAGCGGGGATTATTCTGACGTATTTCTTGAGTGAAAGTTATTTCTTGTTTTCTTAGTTAAAGTCAGGCTCACAACCCAGAGTATTGTTTTATATAGAATATGGTATCGGAACCAAAGGTGGTCACCGAATAACTAAGGATAAGGTATATGAACCCCTAAGCTATAAGAGATATGTATAAGAATTTGGGATATATCAAAGATGGTCACCAAATAACTAGGGTTAAGCTATATGAACCCCTAAGCTATATGAATTTGAGATATATCAATGATGGTCACCAAATAACTAAGGTTAAGCTATATGAACCCCTAAGCTATATGAATTTGAGATATATCAAAGATGGTCACCAAATAATTAAGTTTAAGCTGTATGAAACCCTAAGCTATAGGAATTTGAGATATATCAAAGATGGCCTCCAAATAATTAAGGTTAAGCTGTATGAACCCCAAAGCTATATGAATTTGAGATATATCAAAGATGGTCACCAAATAAACTAAGATTAAGCTAAACTTGATAGACGCTGACGGACAAATGCCTAAACCCCGTATTTATACTTAGAGATTCTTCTGACACCATTTTTTAACATACGAAATCTTAATATATAAATCAGAAATTTGTGTGCACCTATGTATGAGGGGTGGTCTGTTACTATACCACAGCGCAAACGGTAGCAGATAGCGAAAAATTGATCTGCGACCCCAGGAAAATTATCAGTACTAAAATATGTCAAGCCGTTTTCGAGTTACGGCCAAATTTCTAATTTATTCACCAAAATCGGACAGCCACGGTCCGATATCTTAAAATTTGTCGCGACAACATATCAACTCAAAGCGAGAAAGTTTTAGGTGCCCTTTTAGTCCTTATTGTAGGACATTTTCTGCAAAGGTGTGGCCAGCCATTCCAGAGTTACGAGTTATAAACCGGAAAAGGATAAAATAATATTTTTAATTTACTAAAAAATCAGAACGGCCGTGTCCCTAAGGCGCCTGGTGAAACGTTTAAATCTTGAGTTTTAAAGGTTGGAATATACAGGGTGGACACAAAACAATACCCACCCTCCAATTTCCATTGTCCTTGAAAAACAAAACTAGCATTATAAGAATCGTAGCGAAACACGGGCGAAACAGATAGTACTTACTAAAGAAAAATTAAATTCAAGGGTGGCAAACATTGAGTCAACTACCTTATTTAAACTTATACCCTTAACTAGATGAAGCGTACTCTAAATTCTCTAAACCACATTACAAGAGAGATAGCAAGTAGGGTATTATCTATTCATGTAGGTAGGCATGACCAAATCATACAATAATGGAGCAAGCACTTTTTCATAAACATAATTACACTAGAAGCGTTAGTCATTTACATTAATATCGCATGATATATGCATGGCAATATTGTATGACATGCTTTGCATTTATATAGTATGTTTCAGAAGTCCTGGCGGAGGCCCTGCAACTTTTGAGCTGCTTGAAATTTTGGATTTTTGTAAAGCTCTAGGAATAGAAAAGAGTCAGTGATCAATCGAATGGTAATGATGAGATCCGAGTTCGAACCCCAGAAGTGACTTTTTGTTAGAAAAAAATCCCCGTTTTAAGCTTTGATGTCAAAGTTTATGCTTTCTCTCATTGTGCTCCAAAAAAGGTTTGATATCTGCCTGAATCATCAAAAGTACATATTCTCATTTTTATCAGTGTCGTAGGTTGACAAAGTCAAATCTGAAAAAAAAAAAAAAAAAAAAAAAAAAAAAAAAAAAAAAACTGCCGGTATAAAGGGACTCGTCAGTCCTATTCTGGCAGTCTTAAAAGTTGTGGCAAGGTTATGCATATCCTCTGGTGGCCGTGCCATTGTGGTAATAAAACTGCTGGTTGTGCTGCTAAAAACCCTAACCTTTCTTTTCAACCAATTAAAATCTGTTCTGCCAATGATTTCAAACCATTAAGGATGAATTCAATTATTGGATTCTACGTACTTTGAAACATAAAGTATCAAATATTGAGGGGGATTTTTTTTAAATAAAAATGTGTCAAGAGTGCCCATCACGGCGGAAAACAGATTTTTTTTATTTGATTTTTTGGATAATTTACCAAATTTTGAGGGGATGTATTTTTTTTTTTTTTTTTNTGTTAGGGGTGTTATTTTTTTTTTTTTTTTTTTTTCCTGACGATTCCAAAGGTTTCATTATTGAAGAAATCAAAACAACTCAAGGTCTGTCCTATCTACCACATGGATATCTCATCACAGGAGGATGTCCGGTTTTAATGTTAATAGTCTTCTATTCTATAAAATTGTAAAATCCATTCTTTGGAAGATAGAAGGAAGGATGTTCACAATCTGTAAGGCTTACAAGAAGGATGTAAGGACATTCAATTGAATGATTGTCACGGAGGTCTTGTATAAAGGGTTCTTGAAAAGTCCTGGAACAATTAAATATCTCGCTAATGAGCATAGAGATAGTAGCCTGAAATGTTGGGTATGTTTATGGGCAATCAAAATGGACTTTTTGGGGGGCTGCCATTTACACCCCCTCAATAACACATTTTTAGGGGAGATGTGAAGAGGGATTTTTTTAATAGATAGCCACAATAAATTATTCCCCTTGCCCGAATTCTGCCTATAGAACATGCGGGGGCAATAAATGGATACTTCAGACGGCGAAGTCCATTATCATTGGACATACAATAATTGTCGGACAGGCTCTGGAGCGTACAGAGGAGCATGGCTTTGAGTTTTTTTTCGGGCGTTTAGGTCCGTTTCCAGAGAAGCGTTACAGGCCTTTCCCGGTAACGCTGAGGCGATAGATTCGTTTTTGCATGACGTCTCCGATTGTTATCATGCTTCTATGGTCAGTATTTGGCACTTTTTCCCCGATCTGGGGCGTAGTTATGGGGATCATGATAGATACTTTATATTTAGAATCGTCCTACGCTCAATTTTTGTGATTCTAAAAGGTCAACGGTTGGTTTTAGACAAGAGCAATTCCGGTCTTTTTTAGCAAAACAAGTTTTAGAAGACATGTCATATCTTAAACCACCGAAAAATACTCATCAAAAATTTTTAGGCATTTTCATTGGGGGTCCCCATAACTCCGCCCCTGATCGGGGAAAAAGTGTCAAATACTCACCAAAGAAGCATGATAACAATCGGAGACGTCATGCAAAAAATGAAGTCAATCGCAAAATAATTCGATTTTTAATAATTATTTTTCGATTTTTAAGTGCCAACTTTGGGTGGCCATAGCTAACATGGGATCCATTTTCGTATAGGGGTTTATTTAAGCAAAGTGGCCTTTATTTGAGCTCTACTAGGCGTGGTTTCTTTTTTTGCATAATCTTTTGAAACACCCTGTATATAAGTAAGTCTGCCCGTATAACACTCAGTCCGAATAATATGTGAGACGGGACGCCTTGCACATTTCTACGAGCATTTAGGAATTGTATTCAGTTGTGGGTCATGTCATATGATGATGCACATTGATGAATAAATTGCTCGAGTGCATTATTTTTAATTATTGTATAGCTGCCAAAGTCTGTAAACGATGTATATGATAGGTCTGGGTGAAAAATAAACCGTAGAGAAAGATGCATGCAGCTATGCAGAGTGTTAACTTTTTATGACCTAGAAATTTTCCCACCAAGACCCCTGATGTTTCAGGTTCGATTCCTGATCTGAGAAGATTTTTTATCTAAAACCAAAGCTACTTTTTTTCTTAAATGAAAGAAGAAGCAACAAAAACCCTGATGATGTTAAAGAAATAGGTTCTTGAGTGGAAGGTTACCCCTAGGCAAGGTTAATGCCTGAACCATTTTCTACCTCCCAACCCTCAAAGCTCTATTTTATGTTGTCAAATACTCAAATTAGTGAGAAAAAAAAATCGGCCTCTGCTGGGCATTGAACCCACTCCCTCCTGCTTACCAGACGAGCGCTTAACCACTGAGCTACCGATGTTATGATTGTTTTTTTTTCGTCTGAAATTTAAATAAATAAAATAATAAAAAAATACATCAAGGAATATTTATTATCCATTGTATTTTTTTTTATCTGAGCGCACGGCAGTGCGCCAGGCCAAGTTCCAGAAAGCACCAGTGTATTTTTACACGAAGCAATTCACCAGGTTTTTCACACCGTCAGATATCCGGTTCTACAAGGGATAGATCTTTGAAATTTTGAAATTACATTCCGTAGTATAGTACAATACTACAGGATAAACTTCAAAAGTTAATTCTAACCCGGACGGGAGATACGTAATTTCAAAGTTTGCACTTTTGGATACTCACTGACTGACTGACTGACTGACTGACTGACTGACATACTGACTGATTCACTCATCATCAAAAGTTTCAGGCACTTCCCGTATACCTAGAGCGCTGAAATTTTGCATGAAGTTAGCAATTGACATCCACGTAAAGGGAAAAATCCGAAAATTTGAACTTTTTAACTCTAAGTGCTCCAAAACGGTGTCGCTTTAGGGAAGACAATACAACGTATTGTAATGTAGTTTTAACTGATAAAACACTGAAATCTTGCACAAAGTTAGATATTTACATGCAATTAAGCAGGAAATAATTTATATTTGAACATTTACACTCCCGGTGCTCCAAAACGGTTCCGCTTTAGGGAAGGAGATGGTCGAAAACAGTTTAAACTGGTAGAACGCTGAAATCTTGCATAAAGTTAGATATTTACATACAATTAATCAGGAAATAATTTATATTTGAATAATTTAGATCTCATTGGACATTTGGGTCCGGTTTACACAGAAATTTCCTGGTTTTCGATATGTTGTGTAATTGAAAAGAAGAAGAAATGAAGAAAAAACGGCTAAATATAATCAGTTTCATATAGTAATCTTACAAAAAGTATTGATATCTCACAAAAAATTATCATTGAAAAAAGGCCAAGTTCCACTTATTCAACCAAAAAATTCTGCCCATGAAAGTAGTGATATCTATTATTGGGGCCAAGTTTATTGTTGCTGCTGTATATCCCGCACTTAAATTTTCTGTCTCAATTCTCTTAAAGTAATACCGACTTTACACTTGGCCAGTTTGTAAAAAGGTAGTACGAGTATTTTACGAATCCCCTTAGAAAAAACTGACCAAGTGTAAAGTCGGTATTACTTTAAGAGAATTGAGACAGAAAATTTAAGTGCGGGATATACAGCAGCAACAATAAACTTGGCCCCAATAATAGATATCACTACTTTCATGGGCAGAATTTTTTGGTTGAATAAGTGGAACTTGGCCTATTTTCAATGATAATTTTTTGTGAGATTTTATTATTATTAAAGTGATAGATATCTTCTCACATCAGTCACGCAAAAAATACCCACCCTCAAAATTTGATATTTTTAAGGTCCCTCTGGGATCTGATTGTGCCCTGAAATTGGATGCAATCGAATGTACCGTTGTCGGGTTTTTCCGTTTTTTTCGCGGTTTTTGCTTATCTTGTGTAAAAAGAGAATAAAGAGCCGAAGCCTTCAAATTTGGTATATGTATGTCCAATTTAGGGTCTAATTATGTCCCTGAACTTTTTGGGGAGGGGGTATTTTTTAGCCAGTAAAATAATAAAACCATATATATCGAATTGGCAAAGTTTTTTTTTTTTTTTTTTTTTTTTTTTTTTTGAGAGAGAGAGATTGAATCCAATCATTGAAAAGAATAAACCAGCATGGAAAATTTACCCTCGGTCAAACGTATGCTACACTAAATTTATGGAAGATAGTGTCACAAATAATGCATTTTGGAATTTCAATTTTGGGTCTCATCCAACAATTGACATCAAGCTTGTCGGATTTATTCTCGCATGATCTCTAAAATACAAAATTATTACCCGAGACAATATCAAACATCATAGAGACCATGCAATAATTATTTATTGATTTTGGAACAAACTCTTTGTCTGGTCGCGTGGTCGCCCCCTGCACCGCGTTGGCCACCCAAATCAATTCCTCCTTTGAATTTTGATAAGGCGCGAAGGAAGGGAATTAGGAAAGTGCAGTTTTGGTTTTTCAATAATGAACCTTTGGAATCTTCACGAATAAAAATACCCCCCCTCCCTTAAAATTTGATATTTTACGTTACAGGAAACGTACTAGAATTCAGCCACTTAGTTTTGACCGATTTTGATGAAATTTGTATGTAGATCCCATTGCGGTTCTAATTGTGCCCCGATTTTCGTCACAGTTAATCATTCCATAGTATGGAACCCTATATATGTATTGTGACTGACTTTGATAAAAAGTTTTTGGGCACAATTAATTGCCAGAGTCTATGGCACGTTGAATCACCAGTTCCCATTAGATCACTGAAGTTAACCAACGTCCAGCGAGGTTATACTATGTGGGTGTACACGTGGGTTCGTGCCCTCGTGATGATGGCTGAGCGGATGACGTAAAATAATACATCTCTGCAATATTATTGAGTTATTATATGCCAATTATTAGCATCCAACATTAGATCATCATTGCAAACATTAGCAAGCAACCACATATTTAAAGCTGCGTTCTCATAAATCTGAATACCATCAGAAAGGACCATTCGCATTGAATTGTCAATTGTTATACCTTTCTGTAGTTGAAAGTTGAGGAAGATACACTCATGGTAGCTCATTTTTTATTGAGGTCTATACATTAATACTTAGAAAAACAAGTTCGTGAGTGGAAAGTTATCACTAGTCGAGGTTAATGCCCGATGTATTTTCTACCACATAACCCAAATTAATGAGAGAAAAATGAGGGAAAAATCCTGCCTCTGCTACCAAGTACTCGAGTCAAAACCACTATATTACCATGGCGGTTTAACTCCGCTATACTTACTAGCAGGGGTTCCCAAACTTTTTCGTACCGCGCCCCCCTTTCTTGAAATGAAAGACTCCCACGCCCCCCCCTCCCCTTTACATTATAAACTATGAATGGGTATGGGTGTTACTGAATGCTATCTCATTCAAAACGCTAATGTGTTGCTGAATGCTATCTCATTCAAAACGCTAATATGTTGCTGAATGCTATATCATTCAAAACGCTAATTTGTTTCTGAATGAATCTCATTCAAAACGCTAATGTGTTTCTGAATTCAATGAATCTCATTCAAAACCCTAATGTGTTGCTGTATGCTATCTCATTCAAAACGCTAATGTGTTGCTGAATGCTTTCTCAATCAAAACGCTAATGTGTTGCTGAATGATATCTAATTCAAAACGCTAATGTGTTGCTGAAATCTATCTCATTCAAAACGCTAAAGAGTTTGTGAATGCTATTTCATTCAAAACGCTAATGTGTTGCTGATTGCCTTCCCAATCAAAACGCTAATGTGTTGCTGAATTCTATCTCATTCAAAACGCTAAAGATTTTGTGAATGCTATTTCATTCAAAACGCTAATGTGTTGCTGAATTCTATCTCATTCAAAACGCTAAAGTGTTTCTGAATGCTATTTCATTCAAAACGCTAATGTGTTGCTGAATTCTATCTCATTCAAAACGCTAATGTGTTGCTGAATGCTATCTCATTCAAAATGCTAATGTGTTGCTGAATGCTATCTCATTCATTTTCAATAAAATTACCTTTGTAACTGAATGATAATAATTCAACTGGTATCGCGCCCACTTTGCTTGCCTTCACGCCCCCCCCCCCAGTTTGGGAACGTCTGCTTTAGATGTAACCTTTCTTGGTACGGTAATCCTCGCTCCTCGCTTGCTTCCCATAGTAGGTATATGTAAAAAAAAATGTAAATGTATATTTCCTTGCGTTATTATGTTACAATGTTTGTGGACATCATAGCATTACAAGGTATTTTCAACATTCACTCCAATATCACTAAGCCTAAGCTACACTTTTAACTATTTCCTTATAATGCTATTACTTGGCGCTATTACCATAGCTACTCAATTGTACTCAGGGGGCTGAGTTACCCCCAAACACAACCAGACCAAGTAGAAAATTCGAAAAAACTTTTTCCAATTTTCGACCCGTCCGGGAATCGAACCCGGAACCTCCTAGGTGCAAGCCGAGTGTGATGCGCACTCTGCCACGGAGACGTCTACTTCTCATAGTATAACGATGCGTAGAAGTAGAAACTGCAATTTGTTGATGAGTTTCTATCTCTGATTTGAAGCAGAGTTTTTTTTAAAAGCTGGATGGCCCTCCTAACATCAAACCTTCTGTATTTACATGGGCTTGGGACCGTCAGTCGCTTGCATCCCCCCCGGTGACTGCAGTGCCATTTGTTTTTTAATGAATCCGTATGAATTGCCAATTGTTATACTTTTCTGCAGTAGAGAGTTCAGGAGAATTTAGTCAAGTTGAAAAATTAGTCGACCATCAACAAAAATGAAAGTAAGAATCATTGATCCGTACTGGTAGATCCGCAGGTTGGTATAATGGTATCAGGTAGAATGGTAGATTCCACTGTGTATAGAGATCTTTGTACATTGGTATCTACTGGTTACAGATATCTGGCATGGCTCCTCAGTACTGATCAGATATTAGAATGGAAATTCTAGGATTTCCTCTGTCTTTTGGGATCATGTGCAGACCTCACCTGTGATACATTGCTGATTTTACAGACAGCAAGTGTACTAAGCTTTAGAAACTAGCTGTTTTCATTCAGATTGGTCCAAAGACATATATTCTATTAGTAATGGAATTGGAAGAAATTAGGCCCTCGGAATTCTTGAGTTCTCCATATTGAGTGGAATACTTTAAATTTAATAAAAATAAAAGTGAAAGTTGGCAGACTAATTAGTATAATTTACAAAAAGAAAGATATGCTAGTTCCACATACTTTATGCACGCACATTTTATTACTAACTCGCCCACAATTATTAACTCACCTACAATTTTTAACTCATTCATTTTAATTATTAACTCACCTACAATTATTAGCTCACATATAATTTTATTAATAACTCACACACAATTATTAACTCACCTGTAATTTTTAACCCACCTACAATTATTAACTCACATATAATTTTATTATTAACTCACCTACAATTATTAACTCACATCCACAATTATTAACTCGCCTACATTTATTAAGTCACCTACAATTATATTAACTCACCTTAACAATCATTAACTCTCCTACAATTATTAACTCGCCTACAATCATTAACTCACCTACAATTATTAACTCGCCTAGAATCATTAACTCGCCTACAATTATTAACTCACCGACAATTATTAATTCACCTACAATTATTAATTTACCTACAATTATTATCTTAACTACAATTATTAACTCATCTACAATTATTAACTCACCTACAATTATTAACTCATTGACTCACTTTAACTGAAATACAGGTCATGCTGATTTTAGTGAGACTCAACATTGCTCACTAAGTTAATAGTGTGAACAAGAATGGCTCTTTAATAAAAACCGGTTTTAAGTAAAAAGAATAAAAAAAAAATCGATTGATTACTTACTGACATACGGGGTCCCCAGAAAAGACCAAATTATTAAATAAAGTTTGTCTTTTTCATGTTTAAATTTTGCCTGATTTTTTTATGGCAGAACTTGGTATTTATTATTGTTACGAGTATTTATGATATACCGTCAATGTGTCTAATTCAGACATTCTATAGAATGCGGGGCGTTTTTAGTCAAAGTATTAAAAATAATGTTTTTATTTTACACTAGTCATAGGTCATAGTATAGAATGCACATCTGTAAACTGGATTGACCTAGGAAAAACTGATTTCACTATGCAATACTTTCCATTTTATAGGATAAGGAGTGTAAAAATAATTGAAAATGCCCTTTTAGAAATTTTGTCTAATTTTTTAAGCCAACGTTCCATACACCAGTTCGCGTCAGATCACTGAAGTTAAGCAACGTCGGGCGTGGTCAGTACTTGGATGGGTGACCGCTTGGGAACACCACGTATCGTTGGCTC
>CM022876.1:27189429-27226078 GCA_012654025.1 Pachypsylla venusta | reverse complement strand
AGTTGTAAAATGATACACCCTGTATCAAATCAATGTTAAAATCGTCACCCGTGAAAATCTGCAGTCTTTTATACAATGTCATGTTCTAACTGTCCTATCCTATCCTGACTCACCACTCGCCTTATCACAGAATAATGATAATGAAATTGAATGTATATAGTTGTAAAATGATACACCCTGTATCAAATCAATGTTAAAATCGTCACCCGTGAAAATCTGCAGTCTTTTATACAATGTCATGTTCTAACTGTCCTATCCTATCCTGACTCACCACTCGCCTTATCACAGAATAATGATAATGAAATTGAATGTATATAGTTGTAAAATGATACACCCTGTATCAAATCAATGTTAAAATCGTCACCCGTGAAAATCTGCAGTCTTTTGAAGTCAAATACAAAACAAACGGAATAGATAACTCAAATTGCTCCAACTTGTTCATGTGTGTGTATCTAAACACAAACACACATGAACAAGATGGTGTTATCTGTGTGTGAAAGCCACAGAAGAAGTTGAAATACTAAAAACATTCTTCTGCTAACAGAAAATTATTGGTAGTATTTCAAACGTCTGAAAAAAATGCTACTACTTTTTGTGTCACAGCAGAAAGGAGCATAAATGATTTTCCTCAGATAAGCTTCATTGGGAAGTGAAAAAACTTCACTAATAAAAATTATTACAATGTTGAGGGTATGTCATAATAAATCCTATCAGCGCCGCGGGCGATATTTTTGAAATTATGTAAAAAAAAATATTAGAAAATCTTTTGGGTTCAAATATACCGCTGGCGGTTTTCATTAATCCTGTCTAAAAAGAGAATGGTAAGAGCCAGAGACTTCCAATTTAGTAGGTATGTCAAATTTAGGGTCTAATTACGCCCCAGATTTGGAATCGTCACTAGAACCTCCCCCCTCAATTTTTTGCCCCTCCCCATTTTTTTTGGGGGGGGGACAAAAAAGGTTTATTATTTTTTTGACAGAAAAATAATAAACCCATGTGTCGTCACATTGGCAGAGTTTTTACATCAAAACTTAAAACGGGGACCCCATAGCTGCGCCCCTGATTATTTTTTCGAAAAAAATCACAAGGATAATAGTTTGTCACAATAAAATGGACTATTATTTCAATGAAAAATATTTGTAGGCATTCCATTTAAAATTCTCTTGGAAACGACATTTTCCAAAAGAAAGTCAATTTTATCTATTAAAAAAAGTCACTCCTGGGTTTTGAACTCAGATCTTACCATAACGATTCGGTTGCCCATTGCCTCTTTTCTATCCCTAGAGCTTTACAGAATTAAAAAATTCCAAGTCGTTCGAGAGCTACAGGGCCTCCGCTAGGACTTCTAAGACATACTGTATGCGCAGCGTCTTCTGTCCTGTATCGTCGAGTCGGCTCATTTCCAACGTATCGAGGACACAACAAGAAACCGAGGTAGCAAACGCTACGCCAAAATCTAATTTTTGATCTTTTCTCTTGTTTTCAGAGACATAAGACCAACCAGTTTGGATAAATCTCAAGAAAATTTCCGACTTCGAATGTACGAGTTGTATGCTTGGGGAGTACCACTTTTGATATCTGGTTTAGGGGCAGTCATGGATCATCTACCACTTGAATACCAACCAGATATTATGAGACCTAAATTTGGACAAATTCGGTGTTGGTTTTATGGTATGTATTTTATAATGGCAAAAGTGCCCGTCATGTAAACGGACAAACGGATTTTTCCTTTCTACGATGGGTGAAACGCAAAATATTAAATTTTAAGGGGGGTATTTTTTGTGAACATACAAAATGTTCATTATTGAATTTTTTTAAAGAAATAAAATGCCAGCGTCTATGGCACGTTGAATACACCTGTTCCCATTAGATCACTGAAGTTAAGCAACTTCAGTACCATGTGGGAGGTCACGTGACCACTGAAGATAAGCAACTTCAGTGCCATGTGGAATGTGGGAGTCCACGTGATGCTGGCTATTTTTCCGGCCCAACCCAGGCTGGCTGAGGTCAATATGAGTAGCTGGTTTGCAAGATTCCAGCGAATAGGCCCCGTCTCGGATGACCAATAGATGTTAAAGAGACGTTGACCAATAGATGTTAAAGAGAGACGTTGACCAATAGATGTTAAAGAGACGTTGACCAATAGATGTTAAAGAGAGGTTAAGCAAAAAAAAAAAAAAAAAAAAAAAAAAAAAAAAAAAAAAAAAANAAAAAAAAAAAAAAAAAAAAAGCTTTTGTGTCATGAAATAATTGCAACTTGCAAGCAATCGTGAGGCGTCGTTGTCGCAGATTGTCGCCACACCGGAAACATTTTTTTAGCACAGCAGAAATTTGAAAAAATGTATTTCACCAGCATCCCTTCGTCTTCGTCCGCGTATATTTTTAATGATGTATCATGCTATCTCTCTCGCTCCAATGTATTTCTTATAGGGATTGTTTACTTTTCGCTATTTCTACCCCTTAAGATTAAAATATTGCAAAATCCTTTCTTAGTGTACACTTACATTGTCCAACGAAGGTCCCTGCCAAATTTCTTTCGTTGCGTTAATAGTTTCGCCTGTTCGTTGATCAGTCGCTCAGGACATTGCCTTTTATAAATAAAGATTACTGGTCAATGTCGATTTGTCAATTTTCTTAGTTCCAAAAAGTACCAATGTAGAATTCGAAGTTCAAAGAGTTCGAAGCGATCATCAAAAACAAATTGTTCCTCGACTGGGAAAGTGCGAACATATGGGGAAAATTTCAGCCTCTAAAAATTCGCGGCCTTGGGCAAATGGCAAATGCCCACTTTGCCTATTTATAAAAATGGCCCTGGGTTTGGCACTTCATGATGCTTGTGTGGACATGACCATTGAATATTGTCCTTAATTCTAAATCTAAGTTTTGGAAACCCAGTAGAATGTATTTCTAATCTGTATGTTATAATCTGGGTGTAAAACTGTTTTTATTTTCTTTTTTTTTTTAAAAAAAAAAAAAAATCTTTAAATTAATTATTTATCATGCGATGCGCCGCTACACAAAGATAGAGCATGCCTTGAAGGCGCTAAACAAAACAACCGCAGCTTGCTTAGCCTCTAATAAATAATAATTCCGTGTCGGTTCAGATAAATTTCAAAAGGATTAATTAAAATCCGGGCTTTGTTATATTTTCTAATTAATTTTAGTTAACTAAATATCAAAAACTTTCAGATCTCTTGTTATTATAATAATTAAAAAATCTTATTTTTACGATATTTGCTTACGGTTAAATTAGATGTTGTATGTATCCTGATGCCTGCTGGGAGTTTGGTTATGGTCCTATTCTAAGAACTAGATCAAAGATTTAGGCAATGGAAGATTTTAGGAAAGAAAATAGCCAGAGTCTATGGCACGTTAAATACACCAGTTCCCGTTAGATCACTGAAGTTAAGCAACGTCCAGCGAGGTTGTACCATGTGGGTGTCCGCGTGGCTTCGCGCCCTCGTGATGCTGGTTTTTTTCCGGCACAACCCAGACTGGGTAAGGTCAATGAGGTTAGCTGGTTTGCAAGTTTCCAGCGAATGGAGGGTAAAACCACCGTCTTCAATGACCAATAGATGTTAAAGAGACGTTAAGCCTAATTAAAAAAAAAAAATCCTCGGTAGGCGCTTGACACCGATAACCTGAAAACTAATAATTTCAGGACTAAACAGAAGATTTGGGCAAAGAAGAATTTTAATCCAAAAAAATCTTTGTTTAGGCGTTGGACACCGATAGCAAATGGTGCGATCTGGGAACCAAATCAAAGATTCAGTCCGTTGAAGTATTTATGACAAAAAAAATACTTGGTCTGGCGCTTAAAACCAATAGCAAAAGATTTAAGTGTCAATTTTTTCGACATTTTAGGTCAAATATTATTCAGGTCAAATGCCCCTACAAGGCCAAGTAGTCCTGTTCAACGGTATATTTCATTCACACCGATCGAGTGAAAAAAGTTATCTTTAATTTTTTAAATTAAAGATAACTTTTTTCTAAAACTGAAATGGTTTAGGACACATCATTTGGACTTGTGAACTTTAGACAAAGTGGTTAGCTTTTTCTAAAACCAAAATGGTTTAGGACTCATCATTTTGACTTGTGAACTTTAGACAAAGTGGTTAGCTTTTTTATATCCACTATTACTGTGACATTTACATTTATATCCACTATTACTGTGACATTTACATTTTACTCCACTATTACTATGACATTTACATTTATATCCACTATTACTGTGACATTTACATTTATATCCACTATTACTGTGACATTTACCTACATTTTACTTCACTATTCCTGTGACATTTACATTTTACTTCACTATTACTGTGACATTTACATTTTACTTCACTATTACTGTGACATTTACATTTTACCTCAGTATTACTGTGCCATTTACATTTATATCCACTATTACTGTGACATTTACATTTTACTTATTGCTACTGTGTGTGTCTTTCCTGTTTCCGATTAGATATTTCTAATTAATTTTTTTTCTTTCCTTCTGTTTTATAGGAGATGCTGAAATGTTGCCCTATTTTTATGCCCCAATTGGAGTTTTATTGTTTTTAAATTTGACATTATTCATTGCCACAGCAAGAGAATTGACATGCGGTCTGTGGAAAACTGAAGTTGTTAAATCCACAAACGAAAGGTAACAATTGGTTTCAAAAACTGTCATGCTATGTAGGTACTTATGAACTCGCTATTTTTCGAGCCGTTTACTTTCGCCTGGAGGGGGGCACGCTTTCGAATAAAGTCTTTCAGCATTGGCTCTACAAATCCATGCTGAGTAGAATTTTTATTTACCTATATTTTGTATTGTTTTTATAATATTTTTTGATACAATTTAGAGTTCATAAAAATATGACCCATAAAAATATGACTTTTGGTACCGGAAGAAAATTCCTCTTCAAAATTTGGTGAAATTGTGTTCCATATTTCATTTTTTTACGATGGGGTTTCCCTAAAGTTTTCTTCACTTTGTCATCAATTTTTAATGCTTGATCTGCTCATTCGAATCGTAACGCCTCGCGGTACGAATTCGTACCAGTAGTACAACAACTGGATTTTGTATTACTTTAGATCAGGGGTTCCCAAACTTTTTGGTACCGAGCCCTCTTTCCTTGAAATGTAAGCCTCCCACGTCCCCTCCCTTTTACATTATAAATTGTGAATTGGTATGGTTGTTGCTGAATGCTCATTCAAAACGCTAATGTGTTGCTGAATGCTATCTCATTCAAAACGCTAATGTGTTGCTGATATCTCATTCATATTTTCTAAACACCATGTTCAATAAAATTACCTTTGTAAAAAAAAATGTGTACATGTATTTTAACTAAATGATAACAATTCAGCTGGTCTTCACGCCCCCAGTTTGGGAACCTCTAGTTTAGATTATAATTAACAAAGTTGTTGTTTGCAAATTTCAGGATATTTGACCATTAGGCCATTTTTTTCTTGTGCTTCCCAATATTTCCCTGCAATGTACAATTATAAGGTGCCCTACGACCCAAAGTAGTGTCCTCCCGGAAATCCGAATGGGAGACTAATCCAAAATATTTTACTTTGGGATGTATTGCTCATTAGAACCGGGGAGCTCTTGTGGGTTAAGAATGTCGCGGAAACGGCCCCCCCTGTAATTCTTAATTAACAAAAGTCTTCTTCTAAATGATTTTTTTCTTCTCTTTTCAGGGCCACTTTGGGACGAGTATGCTTAAAGTTAGTCATTGTTATGGGTATAACATGGGTAGCCGATATTCTATCTTGGGCTATAGGAGGACCAAAATATGTTTGGTACTTTACTGACGTCATCAATACACTTCAAGGATTATTAATTTTTATTGTAGTAGGTTGTCAACCTCAAGTTATTGCAGCCATTAAAAGATGGTGGTCATCATCTGACGTCACAGAAAATGGAATGGGAGGAACCAGTTCAACAAATGCTCCTTCTGTATTAAATGAAAGTACAACCAAACCAGTTGAAACGTTATGTTAATTTTAATATTTTGGAATCTCTTTTTATTATTTTGACGCCGTAAATTTTTGGTGGATACAAAATCAGTTTTCGTAAATTTTGAGATTATTATTATTTCATCTTTATTATGTCAAAATTTTTGGTGGCATCATTGCATTACAAGGTATTGTCAACATACTCTCCAATATCACTAAGCCTAGACTATACTTTAACATTTTTTACCTTATAATGCTGCACTTTGCGCCTTAACCATAGCTACTCTAATTGTCCTCAGGAGGCTGAGTTACCCCCAAACAGAACCAGACCAAGTAGAAAATTTGAAAAAACCATTTTCAAATTTTCGACCTGTCCAGTAATCGAACCCGGAACTTGCCACGGAGAAGTAATATATCTGTGGAAGAGTGTGCATCACACTCGGCTTGCACCAAGGAGGTTCCGGTAATACCGCAATAGCGTATGGTAATAGCGACAAGTGATAGCATTATAAGTTAAAAATTGCATAGTGTACATAGCTTAGGGTTGGAGTGAATCAGGGGCGGATCCACGGGGGAACTGGGAGAGAATTCCCCCAAAAATTCTTTTTTTGCGAAGCATTGCTAGGGAAAATGACTCTTTAAAATTCAAGTGGAATCCTTACCCTTAATTACTCTCCGGCGATAACCCTTTTCCCCCGCTATCTGCACAGAATAGATAATCTTAATTTATGGCGTCGAAAATTTTGACTGATTGTTTTCCCTTTTTTTTTGTAATTTAATGTTGATTATTTTTTAAATTACTTTTTATATTATTAATATATTAATAATTGTAATGTAATGAATATTTATGGTAACGCACAAAGGTTTTCGTGGCTATCACAGCATTACTAAGAACCTCATATACTAATAATGTCTTAAATCTTCTACCAAAACAACTCTTTTTACTCTGTTAACGCCACCACTGGTCGCTAATCACATTAAAGTAGCTACACAATTAATGTCCTACAAGAATGAGTGCACCCCGAATTCACAAGCACTAAGTCAAAAAAATTCCGAATCTGTGCGAATTGATCTCGGGCCCTTCAAGTGCAATGCCAATGTGATACCCACTACATCAGAAGAACTGCTTTATTAATAACTAGCGGGTTTGCACGTGCTCGCTACGGCCTATAGCTTGGCGCCTTACAGCTTAGAGGCATGGCCGTTCCCCTTCTAAATAGCATTCTAT
Source organism: Pachypsylla venusta (assembly GCA_012654025.1). Taxonomy (NCBI): domain Eukaryota; kingdom Metazoa; phylum Arthropoda; class Insecta; order Hemiptera; family Aphalaridae; genus Pachypsylla; species Pachypsylla venusta. Next base: position 27,218,901 of record CM022876.1, on the reverse strand, counting down.
GATTTCCCTTTCAAAAATCGGAAGCTAATAGTATTCTATGATTCCCCATACAAAAATCGGAAAACGGCTATAACTCGAAAACTGTTGGACCGTTTTTTGCGAACTATGTTCCAAATTAAGGTTTAAAAGGCCACCTAAAACTTTCTCGCTTTGAGTTGATATTTTGTCGCGACAAAATTTAAGATATCGGACCATGACCGGCTAAATTCGGTCAAAAATCGAAAAATCGGCCGTAACTCGAAAACTGTTCGATATTTTTATGATATTTTTTCTATTGTTTAGGCCTATGTTTGGGGGGTCTATTCTCATCAATAATTCAATATCTCTTACAGTTTTGGCTAAACAATTAGTGATACATACATACATACACACACACATTTATCGTTACATTGAGTTTTATTATTATAGATGGATAGATTGTAATAAATAGTCACAGAGTTGTAATTTATAAATTAACTATTTTAGGGCACCGATACTGTATACACGCAACGGAAAGTGTTCTCATTTTGAGAGTTAGAAGGTAGCTCTAAGGTCGACAATTCTATTAAGGACCACTGACCTCGTGGACATGAGTTGGTGGCGTAGTAGTAAGGTGCTCTGAGTGGTAAACAATGGGTAGTAGACCACGTGAGTTCAAACCCAACTAATCGACGGTATTTCATTCTCAGATATTTACCACTATTGGAGCACATGCAAGAGACCAGGGTTATCAACATCTAGCCGGGCGTCCTCAGAGTAGCATAATATGCTACCCAACCCTTCCACCACCATCATTTTCCGTGATGGACACAGAATGTAAGTAAGTACATCGTGTACAGAAAAACAATTTTAAAATTCGGAATTTTTTTTTATGAATTGTCAAGACCAAACACACTCTTAGGTCAAAATTCGTGCCCTTTTTTGAGCATCTGTGGGAGACAATTCTTAAATAGAAATCTGTAGCAAATACAAAAACGGTTCGATATTTGTGCTTTAATGTAAAGCTAGTTTGTTTTTTTGCTAGCTTTATAACTTTTAGGTATTTTGCACCTCTGCCAACTCGCCGTATCAACAAAAGCTACTCAGTTGTTCTTACATGATTCATATTAGAACATGTACCCTACTATGTTCAACGACACGAGATGTGCCCTAAGTGGTCTATGTACTGACCATTTTGTCAGTACTTACATAGATCTTTGTTATTATTGTATTCATGTACATATATTTTTTAAAAAAAAAAACGTTTCAATAAATTACCTATATATTAGAATTAAGGGAGCATTCAAACAAAAACGTACCTACATGTCCAGCAAAATCTGAATTTTTAGTAACCAAGAAAAACTGATTTCTAGAAAAGCACAAGGTTTTTTCCAATCAATTGGAACAAGATTTAGTAGCCTTTGGTTTTAATTATCTACTAAGATGCAGATCTAAGGGTTAGGTATTAGAAAATGCCTCAGGCATTAACCTCGCCTAGTGGTAACATTCTATTTTTTTTTTTTAAGATGCAAATTCCTATAGAAATTTATAGTTCTTGAGAAACATGGGAAAAGTAAAATGGACATGTTTGTTTCTGAACAAATCCACAAATGACTCAGACAAATGTTCAAATTGAATGAATTTGACATATTCGGGTTTGTTTGATGTAACAAATGGTACATCACGTGACACAGACAAATGTTCAAATTGATTGAATTTGACATATTCGGGTTTGTTTGATGTAACAAATGGTAGATCACGTGACACAGACAAATGTTCAAATTGATTGAATGTGACATATTCGGGTTTGTTTGATGTAACAAATGGTAGATCACGTGACACAGACAAATGTTCAAATTGATTGAATTTGACATATTCGAGTTTGTTTGATGTAACAAATGGGAGATCACGTGACACAGACAAATGTTCAAATTGATTGAATGTGACATATTCGGGTTTGTTTGATGTAAAAAATGGTACATCACGTGACTCAGACAAATGTTCAAATTGATTGAATGTGACATGTTCGGGTTTGTTTGATGTAACAAATGGTGGATCACGTGACACAGACAAATGTTCAAATTGATTGAATTTGACATGTTCGGTTTTGTTTGATGTCCAACGGTCCTGATTGGTTTTTGTATGTGATTTAAACAAATCTGATCATTTTGTCGGATTCCCTAACAAAAAAAGAAGGAAGTCAATGATATCAAACTCATTTTATTTTTAAAAATTTGGAGATGCTCATTTTTGTTTGAATGCTCAATTAGTGATTGCTTTTAATTTGTTTTTAGTAAGTTAAGTTTATGTTTCGCCATTTTGTAAAGTTCACGTTAAGTTTCCTTTAGGTTAAGTTTAAAATATTGGCAACAGGTTCGTTGAAATTGCAATACAATTTTTGCAAATTCTGTTTGTGGTCCATGTAGAGGTAAGAAAATATTGTGACTTCACTGGGAGACTACGAGTAGTCACTATGTTTAATTGTGGTCGTCTGTAGTGGTAAGATGCTCTGACGGGCAAACAGTGGGCGTGAACCAACCCAAGTAATTTTCATTAATTTGAGATATTTATCAATATTGGAGGACATGAAAGGGGCCAGATTATCAACATCTAGTCCGGCATCCTCGGAGTAGCATACCCAACCCTTCCACCATCATCAATTTCTGTGAGGGACACTGGAAGTAAAGAATTGTTTTCGAAGCGACTACGCGTCCTTTGGAAGCGACTACGCATGACTAAAAGCCACTAATCCAAATGAATGTAGCTAAATGGAACCTCGTCCACTGTAAGCGTATAACATATAACTATTACTGTGGGCGAGGTTCCATTAACTTACGAGCGACTGTTGAAATCAGTCGCTTGTAGCAGTATCAGCTTGTAGTCGCTTCCAGAGGACAACCGGGGCTAGAAATAATCATAGTACTCAAATTGAGACAAACTAACATGGTCGATATTGCCTTCAATATCAATTAATAGTGGCATAATTGAGAACAGGGTTTTAAGGGTTCAACCCCCCCCCCACCCGAAATTTTTGAAAAGGTTCAATTTTTCCTATAAACCCTATATGGTAAAACTCCCTTTACATGATCCCCCAAAATAAAATCTTTAGATGCCCCCCCCCCCGAAATAAAATCTGGATACGGGCCTGGCTGGACCTGTGATGCTATGTGTTTCTCAAGGCCGCAATTAGGACGGGGCGGTTGCCCAGGGTGTCATATTTGTAGCTGGTGAGGAGAAAGGCTTTTCAAAATTGAATCAAAATATATTTTAAATCGACCATGCCTCGAGAAATATTTAATTCTTTAGCATTGTCATCAACTAAAATTAATCGAGCAAATCGCTCAGCTCAAAGCTTTTAAAGTGCCAGCGTCTATCGCACGTTGAATTAAGCAACGTCCTGCGAGATTTTACTAAGTGGGTGACAACTTAGGTTTGCCCCCTCGTGATGGTGAATTTTCAGACCCAAATCAGACTGGGTGAGGTCAATGTACGAGTAGGTAGCTAGTTTGTTTCTAGCGAATGGAGGGTAAAACCACCATCTCGAATGACCAATAGATGTTAAAGAGATGCTAAAAAAATAATAAAAGATTGTAAAGTAAATTTTATCTAGATTTAGAAATGGTATTTAGGATGTAACGAAAATATTTTCATAGTGAAAGTTCGCAATTTTTTTAAAAAATAATATTGTTTTTTTTTAACATCTCGTTAACATCTAACTGGTCATTCGGGACAGGGGTAATACCCCCCATTTGCTGGAAAATTACAAACCAGCTACCCACATTGACCTCACCCAGCCTGGATTGGGAAGGAAATAAGCCAGCATCACGAAGGCGCGTGGACACCCATTAGGTAAAACCTCGCTGGACGTTGTTTAACTTCAGTAATCTAGCAGGAACTGGTGTATTCAACTTGCCTTAGACGCTGGTAAAATATTACATTTACATAATTATGTTTATTTTCTTTAGCAACTATTATTGAATACCCTTAAAATATCATTGAAAATATTCATAAGCATTTCTTGAAGTAATATGAAAGGGTTCCATGTGCGTCCCGGGAGCCTGTCTTTCTACAACCAGCTCCGCGGTTTCTAGTACTTAGAATCGACCATTGTGTTACATTACACTCATCTAGACCTGTCATGACTGAACCACCTCTGTCCATGTTTCAACGAGCCTCTGTCCAAATATTGAATACTGTAGGTACATTAATAATACCATTGTTTATTTTTTGTTCTTGTTTTTTTTTCCTTGTTCTAGGGTTCTGCCATAGGCTCCAAAGAGCACCAACAGAACCTGTGTCACCAGAGACACCCAATATTTATTTAGAAACCCATTGTTAAGGGTCTATCCAAGAAAAAGAAAATAGTCATCAGAGGAAAGAGGGGAATAAGGTTTCTTGGGACAAATATCACCAACTCTCGTGTGAGTTGAAAGTGAACGGTTCTCAGAGTATGATTGTTTGATCTCCTCACGTAAGTTCTACTACGTCATTTAAAGTCCTACTACGTCATTGTGTTTCAAATGTTCTCTGAGAGCTATTGAAAGGGATTGTAATTTAAATGAAGTAGTAGGACTTACGTGAGGAGATCAAACAATCATACTCTGAGAACCGTTCACTTTCAACTCCCACGAGAGTTGGTGGAATTTGTCCCAAGAAACCTTATTCCCCTCTTTCCTCTGAGGACTATTTTCTTTTTCTTGGATAGACCCTTAACAATGGGTTTCTAAATAAATATTGGGTGTCTCTGGTGACAAATCTTATTACTAATTTTATGACTTTAAACCTTATTTATCACCACGAGTTGAATTGATGAACACCCGGAAGTAATACGAAAGCGTTTCCAGGGCCGGGGCATAAATTTTATGAAGATTAATAAATATTTGATTTTGAATTCAAGAATAACTCGAGATGGTAAAAGTCTTTTCTAATAATTTTGTGTGAAAATTGTAAATAGTGTAAATCTCTCGGTAAGATGCTAAATTGTCAAAGAGAAGGCTCTGGGTTCGAAAGAATAAGAAAAAATAATATTGATCAGTTTTTATTATTGGGTTGTTGGTGTAGTTGCTGAAGTATCGAAGTTACTCCCAAAATTAACCGGTGTTCCTATTTATACGAGTAGATATTTAAAAAAAAAAAAAAAAAAAAAAAATGGTAGAAACAGATTGATATGAGAGGTTACCGAAAAAAATTGATGGCCCTTTGCTGGATCTAAAATGTTATGTGTTCCAATTAGTCCTGGTGAGAAGAGACGCCCATTGTGATGACGTAGTGGTTACACGCTCTGGCTGATATACAGTAGGGCGTGGGATCAAATCCAGCCAATTCATGGAATTGTATCCTCATGAAATTGAGATACGAATATTTACTACTTAATAGTAGCATCCAAAAAACTGCCGGTGTAAGGGGCCTTATTTGGATAGTATAAAAGAGGACTATTAATTATTATTGTTATTGTGTGGAATTTTTCGAGAATGTTTTCAAGAACCCGAAACATGCGCTATAAATTTGATGCAGGTCTTTAACGCTCGGTACATTTACTCTTCCCCTAGGACATACCAAAGTATTATATTGTCACGGATGACATTATTTTGATATACTTAAGTTCCTTTTTAATAAATTCATTGTGTTCGGGGTCACCAATATTGAATTAAAATGAATATAATATTTCTAATTTCATCATTTCATTTTGAATTTGTCTTATCTTCACTGTCCCAGTCTTTCCTAAATTGATAACAACATGTCACTTTTTTCAGTTCAATGGAATTGTAGTGAATCCATTTTGGAAAATAATATTAAAATAATGTTATTTATTTCATGTGATAATTTTGGCATAAGAATATACGTGTGTTTTATTTGGTAGTTTGGATAAGAAAAACTCTGCCAATGTGACACATTATTTCACTCGCTGAGAAAAATTACCACCCTCTTCCCCAAAAAAATTGATATTTTACGTTTCAAGGTACGCAGAATCAAAATATCCGTTTGTCCGTAGACAAACGGATTTTTTTTATATTCGATTCATTACGTACCTTAAAACATAGAATATCAAATTTTGAGAGGGAGGCAATTTTTTTCCGTGACGATTCCAAAGGTTCCCTATTGAAAATAATAAACGAAAATCCGTTAAGATCAACTAATGTTATCCTGTTACCCGTCAATGCCCCATTTGCCTATAGCTAGAACGGGTCCTGTATATAACTATAGTTAATTATGAATATTACCTTATAATTGGTGGCCCTGTCTCTGAACTAATTATTATTTATTTGTCTCTCTGAAAATTTAAAATAATAATAGAAGTTTGTGTGATGTTTTTCTCTCTACAAATAATGAAGCTAGTAGCTAGAAAAAAAATTTCTTGTTTTTTCCAGCTCATGAGGTACTGCTCTCATTCACTAGTACCGGTAACCTCCGACCGACACGACTCGATAAAAATTGTCATTGGCAACGATAAACATTATTTCAGTAGGATGTAGAAAATTATCAATGGGTGGAGAAAATAATCAACTCTGATTTATTGGAAAAGTATCGTGTCCAGTCGGAGGCTAACGGACTAGTGTAAATGGTACCTACTTATAGCGGTATAATAATAAAATTCTAACACCTCGTTCCGACTAGCACAGAACGGGGGTTTCTCCCTGACGTTCTTTTTTCTCACGTGTGGCACATAGGTACATATTAATTGGGGAGAAAAAAACGTGACATTTAATTTTGTCAATGGAATCGTGACAACAAATAAAATTTTGTTGTAACAAAAAAAACGTTACAACAAATAAATTGTAATGTGTCAGCAACCACAACGTTGAACACAATAAACAAATAATAATAATAATAATAATTGCACCATCGTCACCTTTTTCAGATTTAATCTGATGAAGACAATAAATCATATTATTAATTCAGTGATGTAGGTTTGTCACGCAGGGGTAGATATAGGTCAAAGTTGAGAGACTAACTCTAAATTTGACAAAACCATGTCGCCGTTCAATTTCTTCGGGGGGGGGGGGTGNCCCCCCCCCCACCACCACCACCACCAAAAACCGCTTCTTGACTCGTTATCTCATGAATCATGATCGCCCAGTTTTACAAATTATGTACCTAATAGTTATGGCCTTAATTTCAACGAATACCTGATTAATAATTAACCTACCTGATTAATAACAAATTTAACATAATCTTCGAGCCTCTGGTCCATGAGCCCGACATCGAAGCAACATGTGGGGGGTATTCAAAACAGAGTAGGCCTGGCAATACAGAGGGCAATGCTGTGTCGGTATTGAGCACACTGAGGAAGAAGAAGATAAATTACATGAAATTTATAACATTATCAAATAAAAAACAATTTTATTAAAAAAAAAAAAATACACAAACCATCAGAGTAATACAAGAAAGAACAAAAGTCTTACTGGGACCTTAATTTCTGTCGGGGGGCGAACCTTTCCGAAATCACTAATCAAAAATTATTTCTCCCTGGAAGTTCATCAGTGCCTTATAAAGAAGTCTGTGCAAGATAAGGCAATCCATTTTTGTTATCAGCTGATTCTTGTTTTGCTTTGCTTATCCAAAGGTTTTCAATATTCAATTTGAGAATTTTTGAGGTTGTTGTTTGGTGTTTTTCGGTGGTGAGTTATATTTTAATTTCTTTAAAGTTGTAATAAAGAGTCATTTTAAATATCTTTGGGCGTCTTTGAATGTTGAAACATTTATACATTTAATTTACAATATTATTTAAGTTTGGTAAATTTATCGAAAACAGTTTTCGGCAGTTTTGAACTTACAAATCGAGTCCTCCATTCGTCCTCTAGTCTTGAGTTCTTTTTTACATTACTCGATCTAAATTGTGTTTTCCTTTTTTAATTTTAGACAAAAAAAAAGTCAAGAGTCATGTTTTCCAAATCTCAGTTATTGGTTCCATTATGTATGCAACAACAAACCAGAAATATGGCTACATTAAAATCCATTTCTCTTCGGTTAAAGTCTGTTAAAAACATTCAAAAAATTACCCAATCTATGAAGATGGTGTCAGCTGCTAAATACACTCGTGCTGAAAGGGAATTGAGAGCTGCTAAACCTATTGGAGCAGGAGCAAGTGCTTTTTATGAGAAAGCTGAAGTTACATCCCCTGAAAATGTTGAGTCACCAAAAGAATTATTGATTGCGGTAACATCTGATCGTGGTCTATGTGGAGCAGTACATACCTCAGTCGCTCGTTGGATTCGTAATGAGATACAAGATAAAGGTTGGTATTAAGTTAAATATTGGGGAATATCCTCAATATTTTTTATTCGGTATTTCCATTTGGATAAAAAGCGATATTATAGTACTACTACTGTCATACTTGGTACCGATCTCGAACGTCAACATTTTATGTAATCAACGTATTAGTACTTTACGAAAGTCAATTGATTTTTTTTTTCAAAATGCGCCCATTTGTTACTTTCTAAGAGCTTTGATTTCGAAGACTTTGTTCCATCAATTCCTTTTATTTCTCATTGGCAGTAATTTAAATTAGGGTCCATGGCACCTTGACTATTTTAGACGGTGAAGTCTATTAAGCCCAATATCTTTTCATAAATGTATGATAATAAACTATGGTAGAAGGTTTCTTTATGATTTTTGGAAAGGTTTGAGCCCGGGTAATGAGATTTTTTTCATGCCTTAGTAATTTGATCACGAAGTTTGTTGGGTAGAACGTCTAAGGATTGTTTGAGTATGAAAATCATCCTTCTTCTAAACAAACATTGAAGAGAATTTATGTTATCTCGATGCCATATTGAAACTAAAGTACTGAACAGAAAAAATATCGGTTCAAAAATTTAGCGTGCAAAAAAATTTGGTCAAATTTGGTCACTTTTGGTTTATTATTTTCAATAATGAACTTTGGAATCGTCATGAAAAAAATACCTCCCTTTAAATTTGATATTTTAGTTTCCAGGTGCAATCCAAAAATCGATAAAAAAGAAATCGTTCGTCCACCGTGACGGGCACTTTTGCATTGACGATTTTGATGAAATTTTGTATTTAGGACCCATTTGGGACCTAATTGTGCGCCGAAACTCATCAATGTGAGTTATCTATGTCAGGTTCCATTCTTAAATTATAGTTTGGGTGCACAATTAATTCATTCAATAGTGGGATCGTCGTGATGGTAGTAAAATGTATGATACAGCAGCCCTAGATAAGTTTTAGTCTAGTGCTTAAGTTTGAAATAGTCATTATACATCTGTTCTTGAGGACTGATAATTCACTAATCTGTAATATAGTTACATTAATAACACGGGAAAATTAGTTACAAACATAATGATATTACAGAGTTGCTTTCTTATCAACAGCTCAGATGGACTCAGCCCGTGGGAATCTTTGTAACTCCTTACAGTCTCAAGTATGTTTGACTTTTCCACGTAAAAAGTTAGCAAGTCATACAGCCAGAGTTTATGCCAGTTCCCGTTAGATCACTGAAGTTAAGGAACGTCCAGCGAGGTATTACTTAGTGGGTTACCACGTAGGTTCGCACCCTCGGGATAATAGCTTTTTCCCTCTTAATCCAGGATAGATGAGGTCAGTGGTGGGTAGTTGGTTTGTAAGTTTCCAGTGAAATTTACAAACCAGTTACCCACATTGACAAATAGATGTTTGACGTTAAAAAAAAAAAATCTTCGGCACGGGTATAAAAACAATTTTCCGTTTGTCTGATTCCAGGTGACAAGGTTTTGGTTATAACCGTTGGTGATAAAAGTCGTGCAATTTTACAACGACTGTATAGCAAGAATATTATTTTGGCTGCAAATGAAGTTGGTCGTAAACCTCCAACGTTCTTAGATGCTTCTAAAGTTGCCCAAGAAACAAGTAAATATAATTTCACTAGTGGTAAAATTATTTACAATAGATTTAAATCTGTTGTATCCTATACAACAGCTGATTTACCAATTTTCAGTTTAGCATCGGTCTCCGCTGCACCTAAATTAGGTGTCTATGATTCTGTTGATTCAGATGTCCTTCAAAGTTATTTAGAATTCTCTTTGGCTGCAATGTTATACTACTCAATGAAAGAAGGGGCATGTAGTGAACAATCATCAAGAATGACTGCCATGGACAATGCATCCAAAAATGCAGGAGAAATGATTGAAAAGTTAACTTTAACATTCAATCGTACTCGACAAGCTGTTATTACAAGAGAATTGATTGAAATTATTTCGGGAGCTTCAGCTTTGTAAATTGTTTCTTTGTTAGAATTTGGAAGTCATATTTGGGGGGGGGGGGGTNGGGGGGGGGTTAAATAAATTTAAAAAATAAACTTCTGAATATAAAATAATAGTGTAGCATTTAAGCGTATTTTTCTGTTCGATAATTTTATCTTCTATACTAGAAGAGAATATAAAAAAAATCAAAAGAAACGAATTCGATCAATTGAAATTCAGACTCACGAATAAGTAAAGGATTCCGTACAGTACATAATCATAGTTTTGGGCCTGAGGTCAACTCTAGGCTCGGAATTTGGCGCTTGATAGGAATATTAGGCGCACTCTACCAGCATTGGCACCACGTTTGTACCATATCTATGGATAGGTTGGTTACGTTTATACAGCCATATTGCGATGACTTGAAAACCAATCTTAATAAAACTCAAGATCAGAGTCTTCCCAAATGCCGAGAATAGAGTACCTCTCAGGCGTCACGTCGCACTTCTTTTCGATTAAGACGTACTACACACTGTGAAAAATTCAACTGATTACCTCTTATCACCTCTGATGGTCCTATGACGAACGGAGAGACAATATTCCATTTTTACATTACGAGGTTTAATAGTAAAGACAGATGGTTAATGCGAATTAAGTTCGTTAATGAAAAATGCCCTTATATTTATATCATCAGCAAAGAGATATGAAAATCAAACTACCGAAATTCATGTCAGTAGCTGAACGTTTGCAAGATTTTCCGATATAATGGATGGTTCTTCATAAAAAAATATAGGTTCATTTTTAGCAGTAGATATTTTCTGTCTAGATGTATTTTTATTCTCTTAAAATTTCAGGAACTTTTAGGCAGGGTGCCTCACGGAACTATGGGATAGGCGATACGACCCTTATTCAACACCGTATCACATATTACTTATATTCTTTATGTAATCATCTGAAGTAGTGAACATAATCAATACATATATTAAGCGATGCGCTGAAAGTAAGTCCTAATCCAATTAGGACTTACTTTCATGAGGAAAGGTGGGTGATACTTGGGATTGTGAGAAGTTACTTGAGGATGACATCCTCATGGGACAGGTCCACCTGAATACAGAAAGCAATTCTGTAATATCATTATGTTTTGTAATTCATTTTCATGTACTACAGACGTAATTATATTACAGTGATTGACATGGTTCTGGGGACCCAATTAACCAGCCTCCAAGAATAGATTGATGACAGGTATAAACCTTAAGTGTTGACAACCAATTCAACTTAAGAGCTGCATCTCATAAATCTGGCTACCATTGGACACGATGATGTCACTAATGAATGAATGAAAATCACATTGCTCCAGTGAAGGCGGCTCATCACAGATAAAACTCTTCCAATAATTTAATTTTATGTTATCAGGGTGTCTACCAGACTGGAAATCCTGGAATTGTCAGGGAATTTTAGGAGACTGGAAATGTCAGGGAATTTAGGAAAAAACGCCAAGTCAGGGAATTTTTCAAATTGAGTTTTTTTGTTTTTTTTTCATCTTAATGGCCAATTTTATGCGTGAACATGCTTTTTCTGAAACATTTCGCCTGCGGCGCTTATTATCGTTCTCCTCTAAAATTTTGGTATATAAACATGTTTTCCTCTAAAATTTTGGTATATAAACATGGGTATGAAGGAAATTTACTGTATAGTTTTTTTACTGTATAGTAAAAAATTTACTGTATAGTATAGGCCCAGGGACCCCAATATTGGGGTCCCTGGGCCCCAGTATTGTGTTTTTTGAAGTCAGATGGGGAGTCAAAATCTTGAAAAAGTACACTGGAAAATCTGGAAAAGTAGACTAAAAAACCTGGAAAAGTCAGGGAATTTCACTTTGACAATTTGGTAGACACCCTGGTTATCCATCATGGTTTCTGCCGGATGAGTTACACTGGAAACATCTCGACTGGATTGTCGTTTAACGATTGATGAATGGGAATGGTGTAGTTTATACCTTAACCAACATATTAGCCTCGTTGGTTGTTTCGCTGCGTTTATTCAGTTCCTTAGAGGCTATAATGAGCTAAGGGAAAGTACCTTTGAATTGTAAAAATAAAATTGAATTAATAAATTTAAAAAAAAAATCTATGTTTCAACCATATCATAGTCTTCCACCCTAATCCCCGGAGAATATGGTGTGACAAGACGTTGCTAAAGCTACTGCTTAAACTTAGTTATCCTCACGAGTCTGGGTGTCCGAACAGATGACATGTGGAGTCAAACACGCCTGATGTGGGTTAATTGTAGTGATCTAAAGCGAACTGCCTAACAAAATTAATGTTGGATGGATTTTTTCTTTTCATGTCAAATTACATGAAAAACATCTATTATTCGTGAACAGTTGCGTTAAACTCAGTTATAAACCTTACCGTTTCGCTGCACTGACAACTGCAGCCAACCCGTTATCTTCACAGGACTGCCTCAAATCACAAACGACATATAGATTTGGCGTGAACTGTTATATTTGACGAGGTAATTTGGTTGGCATCTAATTGTGTAGGAACGGTTATATTGGCAAGGTAATTTCGTTGGCCTCTAATTGTGTAATCACAAAAAACCGGGGGCACACGGAATTTTTTTTATCCGATTTCTTAATATCTGCGGGGTCCCTGATGGTCCATTGTATTTTGATTGTTGCAAAAAAGAAAAAAAATCTTCGGATAAAAAGTTCATGTCAATGGCCAAGCCATAGCCCGAATTCCTCTACATTCATCCCTAGACGTTAATTCCTAAACTAAAATATTGCGAGTAGTTCCTACCCCACCCCGAAAAGCTACCTAGAGAAAATTTGTGGGAGGACCAATATAATAAACAGAAATAATTTAACTAAAAAAAACATAATAACTTAGTTCTTTATTTTGTTGAATCTAATGCTAAGTATAAAGAATGCAAAGCAAAAAATTGTGGAATTAGCCACCGTAAAGTCTTAAAAAAGTTATATTACATTGTAAAACTCCAAAGCTGGGTTGATGATGTAGTAGTAAGACGCCCTGATTGGTGACAGTGGGTTCAAACCCAGCCAACCCATGGAATTTAAGATATTTACCACTAAGGACACGGAAGTTGCCGGCATTATCAACATCTAGTCCGGCGTCCCTTACAGTACTATAATATGCTACCCAACACTTTCCGCGATGGACATGGAAAGTAAATAAGTTATCGCCAAAGTTGTGCTGGGACGTATAGTGGTACAGTTACTGGCATAAATGGTCCTAGCTATAAAAATTTCACGACTTTAAACCTGACTTCTCGTATAATAAAATTTCGAATCCGACTCCTTCTGTCAAAAATTAAGAATTCGCAGCCCTGAATGATACCCAAAGAGTTTCACATAGAACGTGGACAGATAATACTAAAGTCTAGAAACCTAGTGAGCACAAGAAAAACATTTTGCTAAAGTAAAAAATTTGACAGCTGGGCAAAATCGGTGACTGTGGCACACTAATCTTATTTGATTCTGGAGAAGTAGTTGAACATATAAAGCGCTGCAAAAAAATTCTTCATTCCAGTAACCAACCCTCAAATAAAGTTCTTCTTCTGCTGTTGTAGTTTTCCTTTTAAAATCAACAGTTGTTCCTTCCCATTTGAATCGGTACAGACAAAAACGTCATCTATCACATTTTTTTACAACAATTACTTATGAATGGAAATCAATTTTCTAATTGTGAAATTAAAATTAAACCCCCCCAAGAAGATCGAGGATAAAATTAAAACCCCTCAAGATAATGGAGAAGAATGGTTCCAGACAGCTCAAAATCGAATAAGGTGGAGAAGACTCATTGGAGTGGGTTATAGACCATCGCGGCCTGTATAACCAGATAAAAAAATCTGACATTACACAATTCTATTCAAAAAACATATAATTATGATGTAACACAAGCTAGTCTAAAAATTTCGTTCCATACAAGGACCATATAAATGAAGAGATTCCATTAAGTTTATTTCTTTGTTTTTTAATTTTTTGATTACATACTAAAACATCAATTTACCACTTTTAAATGGAATTTTCTACGTAATGGCACTAATAATAAATACTTATCAACATCATTTCACAAATTTTGAATGGATTTTCTACGCAATAGCACTAATCATTTTGTCGAAAGCAATTCTAAGACTCAAGCGTCATCTGACAATTTTTTTTGGGTGTTAGTCCATTCCGATTGTGTCGATTCATTTATAAATTCATATTTTAAAAAATGGTAGAAATAGATTAATATAAGGTTACCACACAAATTTTTTGATGGCATTTAACTGGAACTGACATGGTATGCGTTTCAAGTCATTCTGGTACGCGGAACCGGCCATCGTGAGGACGTTCTTTCGTAGATTCTTACGGTCACTCTACACCATTTTGTGAAAGTTTTCATTGATTTCCACCAAATGTCCTGCCTTCATTTTTATCCTCGGTCACTTATTTCGACTTTTAAGTTGTTCAGCCCGTTAGACTATCCCGTTGGTTGCCCTCGTAATCAAAACAGCGTTCTTCTGGTGGAGTCATAAAGCACCAGTTTCCCGTCCTGACAAATTTCACTTATTTCGTCTACAGTTTATGGCTGTCAATTTATGTTTAGCTCTCTGTACAAACTCAGATCACAATAGCTGAAATTCAAAATATGACGTATCAATAAACAATGCCTGACAAGTACATCCATAGGTCACTAAACCTCAGAGAGGAACTCGTCCAAAACAATCTGGTAAGGGGACTGCTCAAACTCTCTGGGCAGTTGAACCTTAACTAGAGAAATAAGCTTAATGAAATGAAACAATCATAGGTAAGTATAGCTTCCATACCATACCTCCTGTCGGATCATTCAATATAGGTTAAGCCACCCTTGCCGTTTTGCTTTAATCAACAACATCTCCATTTTCCGCAAGAGGCTAAATGCACCCCGGGTTTTATCGGGGCGCATTTAGCCCCGATAAAACCAACGATGTTCATTGTCCTTAGGTGGTCTCACACCACGTTACTTAAGTTCAATGATCTGACGGGAACTAGTGTTTTCAAGATGGTAAATTGTTTGCTTCCGGTCATTCAATTTTGATGAAAACAGCTGAGATTGTCCTCATGTGGTCTCATATCAATTGAGTTGGCGCCAGTGCTTTAGCCTTTGATAAGGGTTTTAGATCCAATCTTTTACACACGATTGATGTCTCATTAAGTCCATATTTTGGAGGACATATTGGAAGGAGGGATAGCAACCACCCTCAATCGCAGGTATGGGGGATGGCCTATTTTTTTTCTTACCCCTTCTCAAGCGGCCTTTGCTTCACTCATAGCAGCCAATAACTTTTCTCTTCTCTTTTTGGATTCAGTCAAAACTTGTCGTTCAATCTCAGTCAAGTTTTTGTGAATTTTGGTGACAACGCCGGTTCCACTTGTAGTGTTGCCGTCTCGAATGGTAAATCTTTGACCTTGTTCCAAAGCCATTGGACGCAGTAATTTGAATTCAACCCTGAAACACAAAACAGACAATTTTTTAATGCACTGAGTATGTAGGTAAATGTAAATTTCTTTGTTTTATTATGTTACAATTTTGTGGGCATCATAGCATACCAAGGTATGTTTTCACTCTAATATCATCAAGTTAAAATCTATAATTACATCATAATGCTATCACTTGTCCCTATTACCATAGCTACAAAATTGTCCGTCGTGGGCTGGATTACCCTAAACACAACCAGGCCAAATAGAAAATTCGAAAAAAAAAAAAAAACAAATCATTTTCAAATTTTCGACCCAACAAGAAATTGAGCCCTGTGTTTTTATGCCCTATACAAATGATTTTTTTACTGGACAAAGTAAATTAATCACCACCACAAAATTTGATATTTTGCGTTTCAAGGTATGCGGAATCCAAAAATCAAATAAAAAAACCGTTCATCCGCCGGCCTCCGTACCCTGTAACCCAGTCATTGTTCTCAAACGGCTCGTCGGGTTATACCGGCTTTTAAACCTTTTCAATCCTTTACTTGAGCATTTTTTTTTTCTTGTTGCGCTCTGTGGGTTTCTCACGGTACCACTCACTTTATTGTTAGGTGAGAATCTCCTTCTAGGGGAAAGAAGTTTCTCAGTTAAATAAAATATTATGACAACTCTATTCAAACAAATTTAATACTTCCAAGATGCGTAATCATTCTTATCCATATCAAATATTTATCTTTAGTGATAGCCACAGTGTGAGTGGTCTTTCCATGATCCACATGTCCAATAGTACCGATATTACAAAACTCCCACGATACCACTCAGGACTGCGGAGTTGGGAGTCGAGAGTTTTCCTAATTTTTGACTGAAGCAGTTGGGGTCGAAATTTTGGTTTATAAAATACGTTAGTCCGGTGTCCTCCGTATCCTGTACACCGTCCGCGTCCGTCGTGATGGGCACTTTTGCCGCTTAGAGTTGACCAATTTCGATGTAATTTGGTCCCATTTGGGGTATAACTGTGCCCCGAAACTTTTCGTCACCGTCAGACACATCCATACCAAAAATCGTTGAATTTTTTAATTCAAGCTCGGGCCTGTTTAAAAGCTTTATACAATATTGAGCTATTTTGTTGGAACACCGTTTAGTTGGATAATAAGATTCAGTTAGAACATACTTTCCATCTTCACCAGGCATCAACATTTCTTTGCCAGGAATATCAGCTATTCTAGAAGCACAGTCCCATGTTTTGGAAAAGATGTGTGCCTGACCCCATTTAGTATAAGGTTTACTTTTGCCTCCCTCTTCTTTGGTTAATAAATATACTTGGGCTTCGTAATAATCATGCATTTTCACAGATCCTTGAAAAAAAAAGAAATAGGAAAATTAGTCTTGTAAACATCTACCTGGAATTCTTTCCTGCTTTGGTAGTCTGAAGTTATTGGTCAATAGAAATACTTCTAGCTGCAATCTCATACAAATGGCTACCATCGGACACGATGATGCCACTATTGATTGATTGAATAACTTATTTAGAGCTGCAATCTCATACATCAGGCTACCATCGGACACGATGATGCCACTATTGATTGATTGAATAACTTATTTAGAGCTGCAATCTCATACATCAGGCTACCATCAGACACGATGATGCCAATATGGATTGATTGAACTATCCTAACCTGGTTTAGCCATTATCAATCCTCTCCTTATATCTTCTCTTTTCAATCCTTTAATCAAAGCTCCTAGTTGATCTCCAGCTTGCGCTTCGTCCAAAATTTTGTGAAACATTTCAACACCTAAAATAAAGAACAAATTGATGAGAATTTGAGTCCCTACGAACGCTGTATTCTATACCATGTTTTTATTAAGTCTCCTTCTCCTCTTAAGTTTTAAACGGCTCAACCTAAAAACTTGAAATTTTGGTTACGGCCATAACATAATGTCCTTTTTTTTATAATTTCTTTAAATGCAGAGCACTTTTGGGGGCCGTTTTTTTTTTTTTTTTTTTTTTTGCCTCATAAAACGATACATCACAGGAAAGATTATTTTAAAAGAAGACAATTGGCGAAAACAGAAACTCTTTATCACTCACCGTTAACTAGAAAATCAATTTTGTATTGGTAAAAGAAAAGATGTTTTGTTTTCGCTAAAAAATATTTTTAATAAAGAAGCTTGGAATAAAAAACATCAAAAGTGGTCAATCGCATTCAAGATTTTGAATAAGGGGGCCCAACTGCCCCCCCCCCGGAATTTTAACATGTAAAAAATAGAACTAATGTTTTGGTAGTAACAAAAAATTCATGTTTCTAGATTGAGTCGTTCAAAACTTAAGAGGGCTTAACTCTTCTTAATTTTGTATAAGATTACTTTTGAGGTACTTTTTTCATGAGAATCCTCAATTTAAGTCGCCTTCTGTGCGCCCATGACAATCCGCAGCGTTCTGCGTCCTGTGATGATCAATATCTGATCGCGTTCTGTCTGATAAATTCTTTAAGAACACAACACTTACCAGTAATAGTTGACTTCACCACCTTACTGTAACCTACAAATTCACACTCCATGCCTTTTTTGATAACACCTCTCTCAAGTCTTCCAGTGACGACAGTGCCTCGTCCTGGAATAGAGTAGGTATGTTCTACTGGAAGATAAAATGGTTTGTCCAAATCTCGCACTGGCTGAGGAATATGCGAATCAACTTTGTCCAGTAACTCTAGTATGGTGTTCGCTCCTGGAAAGAAAATTTATAATGTCCCTGTTTTACAAATTTTATCTAAATACAATATAATAGAAATCTATGCATACCTATGTATCTGGTAGGGGTTGTCTTTTTCATTTCCACCGTTCAAAAGACAGCGAAAATAATGGAAACTTGATGGGGATGGACCCACTCCCGCCGAAATTATGGTCTAGGACCTCAAGGAAATCTATTTTAAAAGATATCAAACCGTCAAAAAAAAAAAATCAATTTATGAAAAATCGGAAAATCACGATCCGCTATCTGCAAGCGAGAAAGTTTTAGGTGTTTGTTTAATCCTTGATTTAGCACATAATTAGCAAAATCATGATCGGCTGATCAGAGTTCGAAACTAGAATCCGTCAAAATAAAATTCAGAAAATACCAACCACCTACAACAAACATGCCTCTAAAGCCCTGGTGAAACATATAAATGAGGTATTTTTTAACAGGGTGGACACAAACTCATGCACACTTTATTTTACTTTTTAATCGACCGAAGTGAGGTCTAGTTTTAATACCACGATTTTCCTTTAGGGATCTGGTTATCCGTTGCACAATAAATCTCAAACGCTTTGTTCAATTTTGGTTGCCAAATGGGCTATTATTTGAGTGAGGTCTACAGTTCACATAGCTGCTAGTTCTTTTATATATTTACACAAATTGATAAAAGAATCTAAAGAAAACAACTAGAAGTTTCGATTCCAAGAGTCTTTTAATTTCTAAAACTGGAAACCAGACGTTTGGTCAAAATTTTCAATCAGCCAACGTCCGATTGAAATAGAGTTTCTTACCAATTTCAGGTTGTTTTCCTTCTAGAGCACACAAAGCCGATCCTCTGACAAACGGTATGTCATCACCTTTCCAACCCATTTCGGTGAGAAGTTCCCTCATTTCCATTTCGACCAATTCTGACATCTCTGCATCTGCGGCGTCAACCTAAATATATATATATATATATAAAAAAAAAAAACAGTCTGTAAATCAAGTTATTCAATTGTCACCCTATTTATTTTTCTCATCTCTTAGTACCCATTCATACTCGAAAAGTTTCCATTTAGAGACTAAATGAGATCTCAATACCAAATTTCATTAAATGGCATCTCAATACCAAATTTCATTAGATGGGATCTCAATATCAAATTTCATTAAATGGGATCTCAATATCAAATTTCATTAAATGGGATCTCAATATCAAATTTCATTAAATGGGATCTCAATATCAAATTTCATTAAATGGGATCTCAATATCAAATTTCATTAAATGGGATCTCAATATCAAATTTCATTAAATGGGATCTCAATATCAAATTTCATTAAATGGGATCTCAATATCAAATTTCATTAAATGGGATCTCAATATCAAATTTCATTAAATGGGATCTCAATATCAAATTTCATTAAATGGGATCTCAATATCAAATTTCATTAAATGGGATCTCAATATCAAATTTCATTAAATGGGATCTCAATATCAAATTTCATTAAATGGGATCTCAATATCAAATTTCATTAAATGGGATCTCAATATCAAATTTCATTAAATGGGATCTCAATATCAAATTTCATTAAATGGGATCTCAATATCAAATTTCATTAAATGGGATCTCAATATCAAATTTCATTAAATGGGATCTCAATATCAAATTTCATTAAATGGGATCTCAATATCAAATTTCATTAAATGGGATCTCAATATCAAATTTCATTAAATGGGATCTCAATATCAAATTTCATTAAATGGGATCTCAATATCAAATTTCATTAAATGGGATCTCAATATCAAATTTCATTAAATGGGATCTCAATATCAAATTTCATTAAATGGGATCTCAATACCAAATTTCATTAAATGGGATCTCAATATCAAATTTCATTAAATGGTATCTCAATGCCAAATTTCATTAAATGAGATCTCAATATCAAATTTCATTAAATGGCATCTCAATACCAAATTTCATAAAATGAGATCTCAATACCAAATTTCATTAAATGAGATCTTAATAGCAAATTTCATTAAATGAAATCTCAATACCAAATTTCATTAAATGGGATCTCAATACCAAATTTCATTAAATGGGATCTCAATATCAAATTTCATTAAATGGGATCTCAATATCAAAATTTCATTAAATGGGATCTCAGTATCAAAATTTCATTAAATGGGATCTCAATATCAAATTTCATTAAATGGGATCTCAATATCAAATTTCATTAAATGGGATCTCAACATCAAATTTTATTAAATGGGATCTCAATACCAAATTTCGTAAAATGAGATCTCAATACCAAATTTCATTAAATGAGATCTTAATACCAAATTTCATTAAATGAGATCTTAATACCAAATTTCATTAAATGAAATCTCAATACCAAATTTCATTAAATGGGATCTCAATATCAAAATTTCATTAAATGGGATCTCAATACCAAATTTCATTAAATGGAATCTTAATACCAAATTTCATTAAATGGTATCTCAATGCCAAATTTCATTAAATGGGATCTCAATATCAAATTTCATTAAATGGGATCTCAATATCAAATTTCATTAAATGGGATCTCAATATCAAATTTCATTAAATGGGATCTCAATACCAAATTTCATTAAATGGGATCTCAATATCAAATTTCATTAAATGGTATCTCAATGCCAAATTTCATTAAATGGGATCTCGATATCAATTTTCATTAAATGGGATCTCAATATCAAATTTCATTAAATGGTAAATGGGATCTCGATATCAATTTTCATTAAATGGGATCTCAATATCAAATTTCATTAAATGGTATCTCAATGCCAAATTCCATCCAATTTCATTAAATGGGATCTCAATATCAAATTTCATTAAATGGTATCTCAATGCCAAATTTCATCCAATCGTTCAAGGCGGACGAACAGATTTTATAAAATCGTGGTCGATTTAAAAATTGTATAACTGAAAATAATAAACCAAAAAATTACAATAGCCGCATCTACAACTGATAAAAATGAACGAACGTCCTACCGAAAACTAACATTTCTCAGATGTGGGAAGAACATTTGATTTTAAGAGGTAAATCGCTACAACAAGAATGAAAGTCCTTGCAATGGACAGTTCTACACACCAGGATGGCCTGCAACGCATATCATCAAAATTCCAGCCAAGATACATCAAATCGTTTTTGGTAACCTTATATTAACATTTCTACAATTCATCCTCCAAACCTAAATCTAAAAATTGGAGAACTGTTGATTTTTAGAAGAGTACCGCCACTAAAATAATGAATAAGCCTTTGAAATTGACCTCGAAAAACTAATTCATTGTTACAACTAGTAATCGAAAATTACCTTATTTATAAAAACAACAATATTAGTGACGCCAATTTGTTTTGCCAGTAATCCAATATTAGTGACGCCAATTTGTTTTGCTAGTAATTCAATATTAGTGACGCCAATTTGTTTAGCTAGTAATCCAATATAACCTTATTTATAAACACAACAATATTATTGACGCCAATTTGTTTGGCTGGTAATCCAATATTACCTTATTTATAAACACAACACTATTGTTGACGCCAATTTGTTTTGCTAGTAATCCAATATTAGTGACGTCAAATTGGTTTGGCTAATAATCCAATATTACCTTATTTATATAAACCCAACAATATTAGTTATTAGTGACGCCAATTTGTTCTGCTAGTAATCCAATATTAGTGACGCCAAATTGGTTTGGCTAATAATCCAATATTACCTTATTTATATAAACACAACAATATTTATTATTAGTGACGCCAATTTGTTTTGCTAGTAATGCAACATTACCTTATTTATAAACACAATAATATTAGTGACGCCAATTTGTTTTGCTAATAATAAATGTTCTCTCGTTTGTGGCATAGCTCCGTCTGTGGCCGCCACGACAAGAATAGCGCCATCCATCTGTGACGTTCCTGTGATCATATTTTTAATATAATCAGCGTGTCCGGGACAATCTGTATGACTGTAGTGACGTTTGTCTGTAGCATATTCTACATGAGCGACATTAATTGTAATACCACGGGCTTTTTCTTCCGGGGCGTTATCTATATCATCGTACTTTTTGAGTTTGGCTAACTTTTTGTTGGCCAACACTGAAAGAAAAAGGATAACACACACACAAAATGTTAGCTGTGCTCGCTGTTGAAAACAATTGGACAGTACGTAGGAGAGGCTAAACGTAGGGAAACACCTTAATCCCAATTAACGGTTTTTGCAGTGAGTTTTTTTCCTATGGACAGTGGAAACGTAACGTACGATTTTGTTCGCAATTTAAAAAAAAACGTCCATAAGTCATTATCATTTTGAACGAGGCTTTCAAAAAAATCTCAAGGCGTACTGAAAAGAGGGACAAAAGTGGAATGTACAAATTACATGCCAGCGGCTTTTGGCACGTTGAATACACCAGTTCCCAATCGATCACTGATGTTAAACAACGTCCAACGAGGTTGTACCATGTGAGTGTACACGTGGGTTTGCGGCCCCGGGATGCTGGCAATTTTTCCGGCCCAACGCAGGCTGGGCAAGGTCAATGGAAGGTAAAACCCCCGTCTCGAATGACCAATAGATGTTCAAGGGACGTTAAGTCAAATTAAAAAAAAACCACATATGCCACTGTATCATTGAAGGCTTTTCTTTAGACGCATTAATCGATTTTGATTAAACCTTATACGGAATACATTGTTTTTTTTTTTTTTTTCAGTTATACAGTTGACCCTAAATNTGTTTTTTTTAAATGTAATGCCCAGAATCCGTTTTCGCATTACTTCAGGACACGGACATTCATTAGGTTCATCGCAGTAGCTGATTAGTTTTTAGCTTATATTGGATCACATTTGTTATTCTTTTTATACTTTACTAGCTGTTTTCCCGTGCTTCGCTACGGTTACAAAATTCAACTACAATTTCGAGATCACGAAATTAAATCTTCTCAATTTTAGATTTTTGATGGAACCGACCACCAGAGTGAACACGGCTCCTATTTAGAAAATTCAATATTTTATTCAAAGTTATTACTTTTTGTACAGCGGAACACCGTATAAAATTTCAGCTTTCTTGCTCATCCCGAAGTGATACTTCTTAATTATGGGTTTTTGGTGGAACCGACCTCCAGAGTGAGCACCGCTCCTAGTTAGAAAATTCAATATTTTATTCAAGGATATGACTCACTGACTGACTGACTGACATATTGACTGATTCACTCATCATCAAAAGTTTCAGGCACTTCCCGTATACCTAGAGTGCTGAAATTTTGCATGAAGTTAGCAATTGATATCCACGTAAAGGGAAAAATCCGATAAATTGAACTTTTTACCTCTAAGTGCCCCAAAACGGTGTCGCTTTAGGGAAGAAAATACAACGTGTTTTAATGTAATTTTAACTGATAAAACACTGAAATCTTGCATAAAGTTAGATATTTACATGCAATATAGCAGGAAATAATTTATATTTGAACTCTTTCACTCCAGGTGCTCCAAAACGGTTCCGCTTTAGGGAAGGGGATGGTCGAAAACTAGTTTAAACTTGTAGGACGCTGAAATCTTGCATGTAGGAATATTCCCATACAATTAAATAGAAAAATAAATATATTCACTCTTTTACTACCAGTGCTCCAAAACGGTTCCGCTTCAGGGAAGAAAATGCACGAAATCTAGTTTCAACTGCTAATTCTTGCATGAAGTTAGAGAGACTTAAATTCAATTAAACCCGCAAGTGTCAAAATTGAAACTTGTCCATTCTCAGTGCTTTGACTTCAGGCAAGAAGATACACTATAAATATTGCCGTTTTTATTTGCGTTGTAGTGTATATTACTTTAACAATACTTTGGTGTTAGATTTTATTGGACATTTGGGTCCGGTTTACACAGAAATTTCCTGTTTTCCGATATGTTGTGTAATCGAAAAGAAGAAGAAGAAATAAAGAAAAAACGGCCAAATAATTAGTTACATATAGTAATCTTTACAAAAAGTATTGATATCTAACAAAAAATTATCATTGAAAAAAGGCCAAGTTCCTTCCACTTTCCCAAAAAATTCCGCCTATGAAAGTGGTAATATCTATTATTGCGGCCAAGTTTATTGTTGCTGCTGTACATCTCGCACTTAAATTTATTATTGCACGTTCTTCTGTCTCAATTCTCTTAAAGTAATACCGACTTTACACTTGGCCAGTTTTAAAAAGGTATAGTATTTTACGAATCCCCTAAGAAAAACTGACCAAGTATAAAGTCGGTATTACTTTAAGAGAATTGAGACAGAAGAACGTGCAATAATAAATTTAAGTGCGAGATGTACAGCAGCAACAATAAACTTGGCCGCAATAATAGATATTACCACTTTCATAGGCGGAATTTTTTGGGAAAGTGGAAGGAACTTGGCCTTTTTTCAATGATAATTTTTTTGTTAGATCAAATATTTACCTTTAGTGATGGCCGCAGTGAGAGTGGTCTTTCCATGATCCACATGTCCAATAGTACCAATATTACAATGGGGCTTCTCCCTGCTGTAGACGACTTTTTCAGCATAGCCCCTCTTCTGATTGACTATGGGCACGAAAAGGTTTAATTTATTAATCTGTAAATTAAATTCAGAGTTTAAGATTTTGTTGCCTTCTCCCCGCAACTGAAGACATGTATCCCATTGGTGGTAACCCTAAAAAGTCCAAAAATTCAAAGCATTGTTGACGTAGAAACGGAATGTCGGAAATTTTTTTGAGCGAACGAAGTGAGGTCTAGTTTTAACACGAAAACATTCCATTCGTTTTTTTAAACCACGATAAATATCGGTCTCCTTAGGGAGCATTCACACTAAGCAGTGACAGTCACGGCAAGTTATTCCCGCTGACCGTGAGGACAGTCATGTACTGTCACGTGCCGGTCTAGTATGCACATGTTCCTTCATATGCCTGGAACAATATTTTTAGTTTTGCCGGGCGAATCACAGCACTGACACTGCTTAGTGTGAATGCCGATTTTGATGAAATTTGGTATCAAAGAATTAGCTGATTAGTTTTGGTCTATATTGGGCCAATAGTTGTCATTTAACTGAGTGAGGTACACAGTTCACAGATCCACTAATCTAGAGTTAAACAACACTGAAATCTCGTCACCTATTTATTTAACAGCAATTTAAACAGTTTTCACTGATTTAAACAGCACTGAAATCTCGTTATTTGATATAAATACTTACGCATATTGAATGAATTTCTCGGCTGAAAAGTAAATGTTTTGTGGCTCTATGAGCAACTGAAACCAGAAAGAAGAAAATAAATTAATGATCATTAAATGGCCGTTTTAAATTGATCAGAGTGAGGTGTAGTTTTTACTCCACGAGGTCCGATGGTCTGTCTTTTTGTACCACGACAACTCTCGAACGCCTTATAGGATTCTGATGAAATTCGATATGGACAATTATGATGTTCATAGAATTTATTGATTCGTTTTAAGGCCCTATTGTGGACTCATAGTTGCCATTTTGACTGACCGGGGCCCATAGGTCATAGAGCTACTAGTATTTTTTAAACATAGGTACATCCAGAACCATGACAATCACTGCAATATAATTAAGAAGGTAAAAGAATAACATGAATTATAAAAATAATAATATTTTACAGAGTTGCTTTCTGCTTTATTGCAGACAAATCTTTAAAAAAAATTATAGATACCTAAGTACTGACAATAAAAAGAAAAATTGTGTGAAATTGAGAAAATTTCGAAAGGGGTTTCAATGCTTGCGAAAAGGGAGCTGAACTGACTTGAGAGTCAATAATGATGTTCCCCCCTTGGCGTACATAGAAAACGACAGACGAATTTTTGGTTTATTATTTTCAATATAAATATAAGAAATAGTCACGAAAAAAAAATCACCCCGGCAAAATTTAATATTTTACGTTTCTAGATGCGTAATATCTAAAAAATCGAATAAAATAATTTCGAATACAGCTTTTTTAGTTAAAAAGTTATGGACAGATAAAAATCTTGGGACATAAACCTATGTCAAGGGGATTCTGATGAACCGCTAATTCGCAATTAATACCTAAATATCTATTGATGAAATTATATGAATATAACCTCAAAGTTGTTATCAATGATAAAAGTAGCTTGTGTTTTTCCAAAGGAACATTAATTATGAATGCGAGCTAAATAGATTGATTAGAGTATTTACTATAGCAGATTGACAATATAGCACATGTAATACATTTATCTAAAGTAAAGAAAATTTCAATTCAATATTATAAAACACCGGAATGTAGAATTAACCCGTTGCATCAGAACTTGGATAGCTAGTAGTAAATTATTTTAGTATTGTGGGCATGAAATCTGTAAAATAAACATTCAGTTGTATTTAGAAACAGTAAATATAAATTAGTTACCTGGAAAAACTAAAATTTTCACCGAAAACAACGACATTTTCCGGTTAGTAAAATTTCTCAATCGCCAAAAAAAATCTTCTTCCTTTTTTTTTTCAAAATTTCTGGATCTGATTATCTGCGCTGCGCAGTACCATGGCACATGCTCATTCCTCTTGCACAGACTTATTTATTTCTTGCCGTTCCTTGTCATGATACTTAAAATACAAGATGTGATCTTGATGAGAAAATGACGTCATCAGTACACTACCGGTTTGTAGCCATTGGAAATGGGGCAGTCCCAAAAAAAAAAAAAATTCGAGTTAGTGATGGTTTCTTAGGTAAAATGACCTGAAAAACACGAATCCGCTGTCAAAAAATCNTACATAGTAATAGCATTAGGAAATGTTCTTGTGTGTCATGAAGACATTCTGTATGGATGGAGTGATGTCTATTGTAATTCATAATACAATCACTTATGAGGAAGCTATACTAACCTACATAGTAATAGCATTAGGAAATGTTCTTGTGTGTCATGAAGACATTCTGTATGGATGGAGTGATGTCTATTGTAATTCATAATACAATCACTTATGAGGAAGCTATACTAACCTACATAGTAATAGCATTAGGAAATGTTCTTGTGTGTCATGAAGACATTCTGTATGGATGGTGTGATGTCTATTGTAATTCATAATACAATCACTTATGAGGAAGCTATAATCTGAGAGCATTATCGTAATCAGCGAGTTCTAAAACATTTAAATAAAGTGTATTTGAAAAAAGTGGGACTGCCCCATTGTGTAATTAACGAAATGAGTTTTGTTGTAGGTATTGGTTTGATAATGAACCTTTGAAGTGTTACGAAAAAAATATCCTAATTATTTTTTTAGCCAGGATTAATGAAGACCAGTAAACAACGGTAAAAACCGCAAGCGCTTTATTTGATTGCACCCACACAAGTTTCGGAGCTTACTGAGACCCCAACTATGACATACCTACATACCAAATTTCAAATCTCTAGCTCTAACTATTCTCTTTTTAGACAGCAATACTAAAAACCGCTAAAAGGCGCCAAGGATGTATTCGATTGCACCTAAAAGTTTTGTGGCACAATAACTCAGGTGGGACATATACACCAAATTTCATCCAAATCGGTCAACACTCAGTGGCATCACGGCGCGGCGGACGGCAGACAAACAGTTTTTTGACATTTGATGTCTTTATTTTGCACATAGCATCGAAAAGCGTTACCAAAAAGCGATACTCTCAAAGTGTTACTTTTAGTGTCACTCGGGCATCTTCGTCTTAATCCAAGCGGGACATAGAATTGAAAGGTGTTACGTTACTTTGTTACTTTACTAAACCAAAAAACATATTATTCCTTGATTAATTTGACCCAATGTATATATATATATAGAGAGAGAGAGGTTCAGTGAACTGTTTATGTTGTATTTGTTTTATTTGTAAAGACATAAAATGTTTCAATGTGTTGGGGACTCGTACGAGTTAAGATAATAAAAACACCCCTATCTATTATATGTAATCATAATAGTTAACACATTCTTCCAATCCAAAGATATATTTTGTAAACATTATCTTTTATAATAACAGATCAGAATATTCCAACAGATGGCTAATAAAATTCTTTGTATACATTTTTCCTTATATCTAATAATAAACCAGACACAGTTCCCATAAGGCATTCCCTTGTTATTATCTTTAACCAAATAAGTTTATTTGTTTATCTTTATTTATTTATTTTAATATTTAAGAGACACCTTTTTATTTCATAAAAGCATCCCCAAAATTTATAACTTTTCTTATCATAACAATCTGGCATCTTAAATCTTTTCAAATGAATGCCTTGAAAGATAAACAGAAATTTTCTGATTACCAAATAAATTACATAATTAATTCTAAGATCTTTTATCCCATAAAAGATCCACCCCCTTATTCTACCACTATATACGTACCAAACTTGTCCAAATCTTCAATCTTTGTTAGACTTCTGTAAGAGTAACATCCAAATAGTAAATATAGGTATTTGATCTTAATTTCATTTTGTGTTTATTTAAAACTTTGTTTTCTTCCACGAAAAAAACGTAATTTACGCGAGCTTATGTTAGTTTACTAGTAGACCTCACTCAATGTCTACGACTTTGAGGAGAGAGAGAGAGAGAGAGAGAGAGAGAGAGAGAGAGTTTGTACCACCATAACTCTCGAACGCCTTGTACGATTTTGATAAAAATTGTATGATTTTGCTTAACGTCTCTTTAATCTGGGTGTTAACACATTGACCTCACCCAGTCTGGGTTGGGCTGAAAATAGCCAGAACTGTTAGGGCGCGAACCTTCGTGGTCACCCACTAAGTAAAATCTTCACTTCAGTGATCTTACGGGATTAAGGATTTTGTACCTTGAAACGTATAATATAAAATTTTGAGGAGTGGGGGGGGGGGGGNGGGGGGGGGGGGTATTTTCCTTTTTTCGCGACGATTACGAAGGTTCACTCTTGAAAATAATAAACCAAAAGTGTTAACATGCTCTTCATTAAAGTTAAAAAAATTACCTTCATGAACCCGTTCGATCAAAAGCTGGAGAGATAATTTTATTTTTTCGACATTTTTCAGCCCAAAAATTGTGATTGCTGATGCATTGTAGTTTACCATTTAAACATTAAATGTTAAGATAAAATGAAGTTTGCCTTGTACCTAAAATATTCTTTCTCACGTTCACATTATAAACTTTTGCAACTCTCATTGTGGTTTTACTT
>CM022876.1:27125724-27171191 GCA_012654025.1 Pachypsylla venusta | reverse complement strand
ATCGATAAAGGAAAGTGCCAAACCGGCGAAATTCAACTAGCAGGAGGAGTTTTACAATGGAAAAATATACGGAAAGCCGAAAAAAACAGATGAACCTATACGTTTGTAACGTTTGTTATTTTTTTTAAATTTTCCCACCAAATTTACCAAATACGATTCAACAATGCGACAAGTTTGCCATTAGGGACAAAATGTTGGATTAGGGACAAAATGTGGCATTTATCGTATTTCGGTACTTAATGACTATTTTGCTTCCAAAAATCATTTTATCTAGTGTAAATTTAAGTTGCCCCTTCCGTGCTGCATACTCTCGAGAATTTCTAGGGGGGGGCAGCTGCCCCCAGCTGCCCCCTTCCTACGCCCATGGCCCATAATAATATCACGTCACTCTGTCCGTTTATTTTCCTAAGACAATCAGAAAGAAGATAATATTATAATTATAGAAGAAGGTAAGCATTTCAATTCTATCCCTTATTAAGTACTATTTTAATATTTAATTTTATTTTATTTCATTTAATATTCATTTTAATTACTAATTAACATCTATCTATTTATTTATAATTTTTAACATCAATAAAGAACATTAGCTATTTATATCATTATTATATTTCCAAACTTTCGTCTTATAAATTCTTCCATCTAGAATCTAGATCGTACTCCGTCGAACGACGTTAAATTAAGTGGACGAAACTCCCAGGAATTAACCTTGAGTTGCTATCGTTTTATCGCGGAAGCACCCGTCACAATGGTGGAGATGCGGGGCAGATACATTAGTTGCCCCGCATCTTCACCATTGTGACAGATTAGATACGGAAGCAGATTCAGTAAATGAAATAATTATTAAAATGGTACTTAATAAGGAATATGATTGAAAAGCTTACGTTCTTCTATAAATATAATATTATCTTCTTTCTGATTGTCTTTACACTTCCAAATCCAAAGTGCTGATTAAGTTAATAGGAAAATAAACAGACAGAGTGACGTGATATTATTATGAGCAGCGGTGGCGTTACAGTGTCCTATGCATTTATTCAATATCCCATTGCAAATAATTGTCTTAGTTTTAGACACCCTTGGAAGTGTTTTATACTTTACGGGTAGCCGAGGTAGTTTATAATTAAATACAATACTTATCTTTATTCTAAATTATAATCCGGAACATTTATTATTTAAAACACATATCACAATTTATTATAAAATCTTAGGCCATCTCTAACACCACATGAGTGACTTCTCTTGAGTCCAAAATCTATCTAACAGGTTTGTTTATTTCTGGGTACTTTTCATATTACAATGTTGCCAACTACAACAGGAAGTCATGTCTTGGAAATTTTAAATGACCGCCATTTTGAAATTAAACACGCTAGACGCGTAATTTGCAAAGAACTTCTAATTCTATTGTATTTCTAAAAATGTATCACAAGATGGGGGTTCGTATTTAAAAAACAAAATTTGGACCCCCTAGGGTCCACATGGGACTCGCCAATGAAAAATTGGTCACACCATCAGGTGGTTTAATTTGGGATATAATACCATGCAAAATTTCAAAACTCCACATAAAGCCGTTCAAAAGATATTCAGGTGGTCTCGGACTTTGATAAACGCAGTATACATGGAAATATTGTCACACAAATATATGTAGATATGTAGAAAACCACTTTGTCTTATTTTGCAGCATCATTTCTCTTGACTTCAATACATTTTTTGGGTAAACTTTAAATTAAATAAAAACAAAACACCAAAAACACTATTTATTATTATTTATGAAGAAACTAGTTTTGAATCATTCGATTCATCATCAGTCTAGTCACCCTTCATCTTTGGATTCGACTAGACTGACAATGAATTGAAAGATTTAAACTGGTTTTAGACAGAACCAAGGGGCCTAAAACCGCCAATAAGCGGCCAAAAATAGATCAGACATCAAACAAAAATATCCTCGCGATTTCAATGCATAAGTTGATATGAATAGACACCAAATTTCAAGTTCTAGCTCTTTCAGTTCTGGTTTTTGACAGAACCGCCAAAAAGCGGCCTTCAACCTCTAATTAGCGGCCAACAATAAATTACACTTCAACCTAAGTTGTATTTTTCAATTTGATATGAATGATCACAAAGTTTAAAGTTCTAGAAATCCTCTAGAAAGCGGCATAAAACCGCCAAAGGTATATTCGACTTCCACCAAAAGCTAATTTTGCGTTCGTGGCATAAAACTGAGCCGTTCCTGAGATATCTTGTTCACAGACACACACACACAGACATATGGCTGAGACACGATATTTGGGCTCTGGGGACCCCAAAACGTGTTTAGACATTGAAAACTTGGCATCGATAATTTCAGGTCATTACAATTCTTTCTTTATATAGGATAAGGAAAGTAAAAAGTTACGCTCTGATTTTAGTTCGGAAAACAGAAGATGGTAGGGGCCAGATCTGAACTGCAGGGGGGGGGGGTCAGAGTTCGCACGCTCATCAGCATTGCGGATGGAGGAGTCGAACAAACCAACAAATGTACTCGGAAACTAAACAAAAAGATGTCAAATAATAAATAATGAAAATATTTAGACAATTCTAACTTGCATTATCATTAGACAGACATAAAAACATTTTCAGAACTACAATGCTTTAACCTTTTGTTAGTCAGGCCACGAACTTTTGGAACCATTCTCGTATACCTTTTTTAATTAGTGTAATTAATATAATTTATTTTATGTAAAATAAATAAATATTAAAATTTAAACAATAATATAAAGAAAAAGAATATTAAGTATATTAAACATAATTTAATAAAATAAAACATGTAAACAAACAGGTCACGAATAAATAAATTGAATTACAATATACATATATTTTAATATACATACATTTAAAAATATATATTTAATAAAAATTGATATTCTGAACCGCACTTAAAATGACGTGAATCCAGAGTCCCATTTGTGACGTCATTTAGTGTATACTTAACTTATTTACATGTATATTATCGGTATTTTTATTTTATATTAATTAGATTTGTGATAGTAGAATAATACAATTACACAGAACAAGAAGTTCAATCAAAAATATGTTTGTAAAATCGAATGTAAACAAATAAGGATGCAATATACCTGCCTCGGTAGCTCAGTGGTTAAGCGCTCGCCTGGTAAACAGGAAGGCGTGGGTTCGATCCCCAGCAGAGACAGGATTTTTTTCCTCATTAATTTGAGTATTTGACTACATAAAAATAAAGCTCTAAGGGTTAGGTGGTAGAAAATGACTCAGGCATTAACCTTACCAAGTGGTTACCAGCTTCCACGTGGGATCGATCCCCCGACAGACGGACCAGTTCCAGCAGCGCAGCTCACTTAAGGATAGGATTTTGGCAAAAAATAACTGAAAAAACGTAATCTAGCTTTATATTCGTACGGCCTACGAGAATGGCTATACCCTTTCAAGTCTCAAAGGGTTAATCATCAGGTGGTCGTATTTTAGCGTTGTCAATTTGAAAAGACTCCAAGTATGTAAGGGCTAATCATCAGGTGGTCTTATTTTAGTGTTGTCAATTTGAAAAGACTTGAAGATTATGGTCACTAAATATGTGGACTCCAAGTATGTAAGTGTTAATCATCAGGTGGTCGTATTTTAGTGTTGTCAATTTGAAAAGACTTGAAGATTATGGTCACTTAATATGTGGACTCCAAGTATGTAAGGTTTAATCATCAGGTGGTCGTATTTTAGTGTTGTCAATTTGAAAAGACTTGAAGATTATGGTCACTAAATATATGGACTTCCAGGTATGAAAGGGTTAATCATCAGATAAAATAATGTTAATCAACTCGTTTTACAAAGTATTGTTCAAGAAGTTGAGAACTTTAAAATTATTTGCAAAAAAATTAGAATAAAAGGCTAATAAAATCACAGATTAGGGTAAATTTTACTTCAGTTATTTTTCGCCTGAAAGCAATGTGCTAATTTATTTAAGTACCTAGGTAAGTTTAAAAATAAAATTATATTTTAAGTATTGCGTTTTCTTTGTACAGAGAACTAAATAAATAACAAGAAATTTGAGCATTTATTTAGTTTAAAATATCAAACTGAATTCTAATTATGACTAATTATTTTTAGATCAAAATTGAGAAGTCATTGCCGGGCAGCATGAAATTAGTGACATTATTTACCAACTCAAACCGAGGAAATTAACA
This sequence comes from Pachypsylla venusta, assembly GCA_012654025.1. Taxonomy (NCBI): domain Eukaryota; kingdom Metazoa; phylum Arthropoda; class Insecta; order Hemiptera; family Aphalaridae; genus Pachypsylla; species Pachypsylla venusta. The sequence continues at coordinate 27,167,010 of CM022876.1, read as the reverse complement.
TGTGATTGAAAAAAAAAAAAAAAATACTGAAAATATAAAATTCAACCGTGCCAAACATAATATATTGTGTATACTATTCGAGACGTGAAACCAGAATGTGATATAGTTTCTAACTTAAATAATATTTGATCATATGAGACCCAGGCAAATAACAGATAAAAAAAAAATGGTCGATCAGGGTAATAGAAATTTACAGGTCACAAAATACCTATTTAGATAAAATCATAAAAAAATAACAAAAATATTTACATTTTCTAATGAGTAAAAAAAAAAAAAAAAAAAATGNTTGAGAAAAAAAAAAAAAAAAAAACATTGCAACATATCAAAAAGGAACAAAAGTTCATACGTTTTCTATAATAATTAATACAATAACAGCCATTTACATTTATCTTCTCAATTTTAGATTTTTGGTGGAACCGACCCCCAGAGTGAACACGGCTCATATTTAGAAAGTTCAATATTTTACTCAAAGATATTCCTTTTTGCACTGCGAAACACCTTCGTATAAAATTTCAGCTTTCGCGACTCCCACTTGAACTTTAAATTTTTTCCTTTCTTATTACGCTCCTACATACTAAAAGGGACCTTTGTGCAACATTTCAAGTCTCTACGATTAGCCATCGTGGAGCTACGTTGATTATCAGTCAGTCAGTCAGTACGTCAGTATACCAACTGGGCTTTGCGTTTTATAAGTATATATAAGAAGATATGGCACACATTAGATTATTTACAGTGTTACAAGTCAGTCACTTGTATATTCTGTTAATTCGTGAGCTAAGTTCCTCTATGGGGCTATGTAAGCCCCTGCACCTAAGCATCTTATGAGCTTTTTGTGCTTGGAAAGTAGCCTGTTTCCTAGCTAAGGCCTAAGATCTGCGCAAGCTTGATCAGCCTGCCGGCTAGTTGTTTTGCGTGAATGTCAAGCCTGGGATGTAGCTGTCCCATACTTAGTCTCCACGCAATGAGGGAGTCGCAATCAAAGATAACGTGAGAAGTGTCATATTTTAAAAGTGTATTTTAGAAACCCCTATCTTTATTCTCATATTTTAGTAACCACTATCTTGTTATTGTAAAAATATATTTTGTTAGTGTTCGGCAGTTGCCTACTGGACGTAAGACATTCATGTTGTTCTCATTTCAATAATCATTAGTAGCTATCTAGAGAAAGTACGAACATAAAACATAAGACGACAAGAAGCAGTCTCCTCATCCTCCCCACAAAGTCTGCACATAAAAATAGTCTTGATGGAAGCCCATAGTGTGCAGATGTTTTCTCAGTCCACAGTGCCCAGTGATCAGGTCCGTGGCTAGTCTGATGTTTTTGCGACTGAGGGCAAGAATCTCTATAGTAAGGTCCCTGGATGGTCCCTGTAGCACAGCCTTGCTATGTCTCAGGCCTGAGACGTCCTTCCACCGGCTCAGATGGTTTTCGAAGACCCATCCGTCAATAGAATTCTTGATCTCAGTCGTGCTTTGTCCGATCACGGGCTCCGGCCCAATGAATGGTGTCGCTGACCCCATTCTTGCCAGGTGATCGGCTTGTTCATTGCCGGCAATACCATTGTGACCTGGCACCCAACAAAAGTCAGTCACTTACCAATATGGCGAATATGGGCATACATTTAACATTAAATCAATATTTTCTTTATGGGTGTTACATTTGTCTATATTGCACAAGATATTGGAAGGGATATCAAGAAGTACCTCTGATATTGAGAGATTGCCGTAAAGAGGCGTGAGAGCTACATCTCGATCTTGTTCACTAGGGTGAAATAGAATACTTATTCATAAAGTACAATGACACTATTAATTTACAATGGGCTGTACCATTTTTGGAATGAGCAGGGAGAAATAATTAAAAAACAATTTGATCTCATAAGAATCAATTGAATGATAAGTGAAAGTCATACCAACATACTGCTCACATTTGGACAATAGCAAAACATTGAATTAGGACAATAGCAACACATTAGGGGTGCACCGAAAGGTTATCTAACTAAGAGATCAATGTTGTTTTTTCATAATTATGAATAAGAATATAATTATTTCCAATAAAAAAAATATTCTTCTTCTTGAAAATTTAAATTACAATTCCCATTTTAAAATTTACTAAAATATATTAATGGAAAGTTGTTGGCATTCCAATTAAGTAATTACAAAAATGTTAAGAAAATTAAATATCAATATTCAATTTTTATTAATTTCACAATAACGAGAGTGACGCCAGATGATCAGATAATTCTTTGCATAAAATACATACCTAAGAATACAACAGCACCATTTACAGAAATTATATAAAATGTCCATTATATAAAACACATGAATTTTGATTTATTTGTCGATGATTTGGATTATTACGTTGAGAAATAAGCAATTGTAAATTATTATTATTAATAAATGTTTGTGGAGAAGGGTAGTTTTGAGGTAAATAATTTTCTTGAGGGATAGTGGAATAAGTTCGTGTGGTAGTCCTTTCAGAATTTTGTGAAGAAGGTAAATTAATGTTTTCATGATATTGATTGGGATAATTAAGTGCTGGAGTGCACATAAGAGAAGGCGAGTGTGAATTTTGTGTAGAAGGCGAGTGTGAATTAGTATTTCCATGATATTAAGCATTAATTCCTTCAGGTGTTAACGAAAATAGGTTTTTATTATTATCATTTATAGTAGATTCCTCTGATACTATTTGGGTTTATGACACATCTAAAATAAGTTCAGATTTCATTATTTTAGAATTGGATCGTACTTCTCTTATATTATCGTCACAATAAGGTTTCTTTTTTTTGGTTATCAAAGACATTTCTTCAATATCATCATCACTATCACTAAGTTCAGATTTCATTATTTTAGAATTGGATCATACTTCTTTTATATTATCGTCACAATAAGGTTTCTGTTTTTTGGTTATCAAAGACATTTCTTCAATATCATCATCACTATCACTAAGTTCAGATTTCATTATTTTAGCATTGGATCGTACTTCTTTTATATTATCGTTACAATAAGGTTTCTGTTTTTTGGTTATCAAAGACATTTCTTCAATATCATCATCACTATCACTAATATCTTCGATTATGGGTTTAATGTTATCATTAATGATAATGATATTATGTTTTCTCATTTCTTCACTTAAAACATCTATTGAACTTTGTTTGGACTTAATGTTAGTTAATGTTTTCTATTTTTGGAATTGGATGGTGCTTTTTCTATATTATCGTCACAATAAAGTTTCCGTTTTTTGGTTATCAAAGGCATTTCTTCAATATCATCATCACTATCACTAAGTTCAGATAAAGGTCCTGCTTTTGGTTGTCTAACTTTTTGTTTAACTTCATTGGAAATGGATGTTGTTTTTAAAGTTTTAGTCAAATCCATTTTTACTAAGTGCGCTCCCTTCGATGCAGTAGAGACTGTTTTATCTGAACTATGGTTTGAAAGTACAGATTTCTGTTCATTACTATTATAACTTAGTTCATCTTCATTTGTTGGTCTTAAGTTATTGGAAACTAGAGAATTATTCATATTCTTAATTTCATTATTAGTAAAAGTATTATCTTTTGATAATGATTTTCTTTTCCTAGAACATAAAGGTCCTGCTTTTGGTTGTCTAACTTTTAATTTAACTTCATTTGAAATGGATGTTGTTTCTAAAGTTTTAGTCAAATCCATTTTTACTAAGTGCGCTCCCTTCGATGCAGTAGAGACTGTTTTATCTGAACTATGGTTTGAAAGTACAGATTTCTGTTCATTACTATTATAACTTAGTTCATCCTCATTTGTTGGTCTTAAGTTATTGGAAACTAGAGAATTATTCATATTCTTAATTTCATTATTAGTAAAAGTATTATCTTTTGATAATGATTTTCTTTTCTTAGAACATAAAGGTCCTGCTTTTGGTTGACTAGCTTTTTGTTTAACTTCATTTGAAATGGATGTTGCTTTTAAAGTTTTAAAGGTATGAGATTTGTCATGAAAAATTTGAGATTTTTTATTGTTCGAAATATCCTTACTAGATTCTCCCTTATTTGAATTTCTCATTTGTGATATTGTTTCTTTTGTATTGTTCGAATTTGATGAACCTATATTTGAAGAATTTTCATTTACTGCATTATTAATAGTTTTAGTTACACATTTACCGCTTGAACTCTGTTCTTCACTGGTAGCCTTTTTTTGGTTTGAATTTTGAGTTTCAGAAGTAGAAACTGTTTTATCTGAAATATGGTTTGAAAGTACTTCCGAGTTAGAATTTGTTTTGTCTGAGTTTTGATTTTCAAAATCTATAGCAATGTTTTTATTTTGCTCTTCGGTGCTAGATAAGATTTTAGTTGAATTTTTATCTTCAAAATCAGGAATTACTTTATTTAATATTTGCATCTTTTGAGAACAAGCCTTTCCATTAATTATTCTAAAATTTCTTAAATTTTCAAATTCTTTTTTACTAAGAGTAGAATCCATTTTTACTATGGGCGCTCCCTTGGATGCAGTAGAGACTGTTTTATCTGAACTATGGTTTGAAAGTACAGATTTCTGTTCATTACTATTATAACTTAGTTCATCTTCATTTGTTGGTCTTAAGTTATTGGAAACAAGAGAACTATTCATATTCTTAATTTCATTATTAGTAAAAGTATTATCTTTTGATAATGATTTTCTTTTCTTAGAACATAAAGGTCCTGCTTTTGGTTGTCTAACTTTTTGTTTAACTTCATTTGAAATGGATGTTGTTTTTAAAGTTTTAGTCAAATCCATTTTTACTAAGGGCGCTCCCTTCGATGCAGTAGAGACTGTTTTATCTGAACTATGGTTTGAAAGTACAGATTTCTGTTCATTACTATTATAACTTATTTCATCTTCATTTGTTGGTCTTAAGTTATTGGAAACTAGAGAATTATTCATATTTTTAATTTCATTATTAGTAAAAGTATTATCTTTTGATAATGATTTTCTTTTCTTAGAACATAAAGGTCCTTCTTTTGGTTGTCTAGCTTTTTGTTTAACTTCATTTGAAATGGATGTTGTTTTTAAAGTTTTAAAAGTATGAGATTTGTCATGAAAAATTTGAGATTTTTTATTGTTCGAAATATCCTTACTAGATTCTCCCTTATTTGAAAACCTATCTTTCATTTTATGTGTTTTATTAGATTCTGAAATAATTTTCTGAGATATTATCTTATCTTTCACTGATTTTGGTGAAATATTCTCACTACATTCAACTTTATTGGAAATTCTATATTTCTTTTCATTTTTTTCATTAGATTCTACAATAATTTTGAGAATTATCTTATCTTTCTCATCTTTCACTGATTTTGGTGAAATATTCTTACTACATTCAACTTCATTGGAAATTATATCTTTCGTTGTATTTGTTTCATTAGATTCTACAAGAATTTTCTGAGATTTTATCTCATCTTCCACTGATTTTGGTGAAATACTCTTACTACATTCAACTTTATTTGAAGTTAAATCTTTTGTTGCATTTGTTTCATTGGATTCTACAATTATTTTCTGAGATTTTATCTTATCTTCCACTGATTTTGGTGATATATTCTTACTACATTCAAATTTATTGGAAATTATATCTTTCTGTGTATTTGTTTTATTAGATTCAAAAGAACTATTGGATATGTTTTCTGATATTTTTAATTTTACAGAATTTGAAATATTTGAAGTTTTTTTTACTGAACAGTTTGATTTTGTTACTAAATTGTTTAAATCATGTATTGATCTGTTTATTCCTTTCACTAATGATGAACTACAATCTAATGATAATGATGGCTCTTCTGATGAAATGTTAGTAGAACTAATACTATTTTTGTTGAATTTGAGCAAGTCTTTTGTTTTTGTAGTTGTGCTGTCGTCATTGTTATCAATTTTATTTTCATTTTTTCCTATTTCTGCGAGAGTGTTTATTTCCTGCAATCAAAAATAAAACAAAAAAGGAGATATAGTTCAAGAGCTCAATAATAATAATAGGTACAAAGATGCAAGTGATTTAAAGATTTTTTTCAAAATTTAAAACACTATAGTATAATAAGATGGAATTATTGTTTATGCTTAGACTAGACACAGAATGAATTTGCCAAAATAATTTTATAAATCGATTGTATTTTTTTTTTTTTTTTTTCNGTAATTTAGTTGTCTCTTAGCGCTTCTTTTATCTGATGCTAATGAGACCTTCAGGATTTCCGTTCTTCGATATGTTTTTATTTTGACGCATATTAATGGTATTCGAATTCAGAGATACAATTCATCATGAAGTTAATAATATAAAATAAAATATGATAAAATAAATTTCTTAATGACTAGATTGTTTATCTATAAACAAATCAAGTTTATTCTTTTCTTATATTGTATTTTGGGATACCAAAATATAATTAGTGCGAATGCCGCGTTACTGCCGCTGCGCGCATATGTGTACGCACCTTATAGTCCAGTCAATGAATTATCAAAATAGGGGTGTAGAGTGCATTGGCTGGAAACTAAGGAATTTTTTCAGAAGTTTGTTTGCTGTGGTCAGGAGATAAACATACTAAAAGTCCTGGGACCTGGGGGTGAGCCAAATGCAGGGGGGCGTGGCGAAGGTCACTTTTTTTAAGTTTTCCCCTATATCTCGAAAACGGTTACTTGTAGGGTACAAAGTATTCTCGGTAAAATTGGAGCCATCTAAATTTCCTACAAGTTTGTTTCTATTCATTTTTTTGCATCCCTCATAGTTTTCGAGATATCTTCCCACCCCCCACCGCATATTTTTGGGAAAATGAAAATTTACCCCATTTTTCGTTAAATTTTGGTCTGTAGCACACCAATGCTTCGTTTCACAGCAATAACCCGGGAAATAAAGTTATAGAGAATCAAATTTGCTTTTAAAAAATATTCCTTTTTACATTTTATTATTAGCCCTTCAAAAAATACAGCCCCTTTTATGGCATTTGGCAATAATATAGATTTTGCCAAAAAACTGTTCGTTTCAGTTTTCCACAGCTGTCACCTTTTATTATAACCAGTTACTATGTGTATATACTCTGAAATGTTGAGAATAAGGTTTATGATTGTTTAATATGCAATTAAATGACCAGACAGGATAAGTGAGATCTTTATTTAACTCCACAATTTTGCACTAAAAAATTCACCCAATTTTTTGTGACTTTTAAAATGGGTTGAATTTTGTTCAAATATGGTACAGTTGGATGCATATACTGACTTTACATCTTATTTTGTGATGTAGGATCCTCCCTTATCGTCCAGTGAATAAAGTTGGTGATGATATAAAAAGTAGACTTTGTCACTTGTACATTTGCGAGTGTTATAATGTAGTGTTATAATGTAAACTATTACCATGCAAAATTATTGGAAATGGGAATCCGAAAAATCACGGACATCATGTAGGTATTTTTTAATTTTGGTGTAAATTCAGTCATCTTAGAAACGAAGATACATACCAAGTGACCAGGTGAAGAGTGTTCACTGATTTTTTCACATTCATCAGTACCCTTCAGCATATCTAGCATTGACTGATGCACCCTCTGGCATGTTTCAATCGAATTGATAATCATAATAAATTCATCATAACAGAGTATACATACCAAGTGACTAGATGACGAGTGGTCACTGATTGTTTCACATTTATCATTAACCTTCAGCATATCTAGCATTGACTGTTGCACCCTCTGGCATGTTTCAATGTAATTGTTAATCATATTAAATTCATCATAACAGAGTTTACATACCAAGTGACTAGATGACGAGTGGTCACTGATTGTTTCACATTCATCAGTAGCCTTCAGCATATCTAGCATTGACTGGCATGTTTCAATGGAATTGATAATCATATTAAATTCATCATAACAGAGTATACATACCAAGTGACTAGATGACGAGTGGTCACTGATTGTTTCACATTCATCATTAGCCTTCAGCATATCTAGCATTGACTGTTGCACCCTCTGGCATGTTTCAATGGAATTGATAATCATATTAAATTCATCATAACAGACTCTGCATATCAAATGAGATAATTTGTCAGTGGGGGATATCTGAAAAATTAAATAAATACAATATACTTGCTATTAATTTTTTAAATAAAGTAGAAAGCCGAAATTTAAAACAAAGATGTTTCACAGTTAAAAAAAAACATCCTTGACTAGAATATTGATTTTCTCCGTAAATAGGAACCGTTTTCAATCTAGGTAAGGTACAAACATATGTCCAAAATTGAGAAGTACACTTCGGGATAAGGTAGAAAGCTGAAATTTGAAACAAAGATGTTCCACAGTACAAAAATAACATCCTTGATTAAAATATGCATTTCCTATATAAATAGGAGCCATTTCCACTCTATGGTAGGTACGAACAAAAGTCAAAAATTAAGAAGTACAATTTAGGATTAGCTAGAGCGCTAAAATTTAAAATAAAGTTGTTCCGCAGTACGGAAATAACCTCCTTAAATGAAACATTAATTTCCTAAATAAATAAAAGCCGTTTTCACTCTAGGATAGGAACCGATAAAATTCCAAAATTGAGAAGTACACTTCGGGATAAGGTAGAAAGCTGAAATTTGAAACATTGATGTTCCACAGTACAAAAATAACATCCTTGTGAAAAATATTGATTTTATAAGTTGATAGGGACCGTTTTCACTCTAGAGTAAGTACGATCAAAAGTCAAAATTTAGAAGTACACTTTGGGATAAGTTAGAAAGCTGAAATTTGAAACAAAGATGTTTCACAGTACAAAAATAACATCCTTGAATAAAATATGCATTTCCTAATTAAATAGGAGCCGTTTTCACTCTAGGGTAGGTACGAATAAAATTCCAAAATTGTGAAGTACACTTCGGGATAAAGTAGAAAGCTGAAATTTGAAACAAAGATGTTCCACAGTACAAAAATGACATCCTTGAGTAAAATATTGATTCTCTTAGTAAATACTAGCCGTTTTCACTCTAGGGTGGGTACGAATAAATTTCCAAAATTGAGAAGTAGCACATCGGGATGAGGTAGAAAGCTGAAATTTGAAAAAAAGATATTCCGCAGTACAAAAATAACATCCATAAGTAAAATATTCATTTTCTACAAAACACTCACTCTCAAACTGCTAACGGAATACATTACTAAGCCTCTAGTTTATCTCATAAACATGTCTTTTGATAATGGAGATTTCCCAGATATTCACAAAGAAGCTATAATCATTCCTATATATAAAAAAGGAGACGTCAATTAATACAGATATTAATACACTTAACCGAAGCAAAGTGGGATCAGGTATACCTACAAGGTTATTGACTAGATGACTAGTGATTATGATTAGTGACTCAATGAGTGATTCTTGAAAAGGATTAGATCATTTTACTGAATTATTCATTAGTGATCTAATCAGTCAAAAATTCAAACAGAGAAAAAGAATTCATTTTAAAGATAATTTTATAAAAAAGAAACAACTATAAAAATTGAATAATAAATAAAAATGGCAGGATTGGTGGCTATTATGTAATTTAGACAAGAGAAATAAAAAGAGACAGGTATGTGTGGTTTTTTCGTGTGTTGATTATGGAATGATCCGTTGATCCTATTGGCTGCTTTAAGGTTATTCCTTATTTGTTGTTTTGACTAATTTGATGAACTTAATTAGGTATATGAGCTAAATCTAGATCCATTTGCATATGAGTCATTCAATGAGTCATAAAAATGATTAAGTAGATAATTTTACCGAGTGATACATTAGTTCTCTAATCAGTAAAAGTTTCATAAATCACACCTCTAGTACCCTGCCTAAGAAGGCAATTAAATGATCTTCTTTCTATAAATTATATGTGAACCAAATATATTCAAAAAACGCAAGAAGGGAACCAGAAAATGTGACTTGTTTGTTCAGGATCTAGTAATCGTCACTAATATAGAACGCACCTTTCTTATCTTAAAACATGCGCAATATGATGATCGATCAAAAAATATAGTTAATAGGGTGTGGTCGTGAGGGCTTCTGGGATTCGACAATAATAAACATGTACAAGGTACAAGTCGTTTGTATTCTTTTTCTCTGTACTACACTCTGTTCCAAAATTAACCGGACAGTCGGATTTTTTCAGTTTTCAATGCTTTGGAGGTTCAACTGTTGATTTTTTTGTAATTATTTTATTGTTCATGTATTCTGCAAATGAAATAGACTATATTTCATTCACTGTTATATACCCAATAAGTACCTACACAAAAAATTAAATAAAATAAAAGGGAAAAATGAAGAAAATCGAGTGATTTTTGAATTCATAACAAAGGAATAAAACAGTTGTATTTTTACAATATCATATCAGTAATGGATTTTAAGGATATTTTAGTATCTGGTGTTGCCTCCTCGTGCCATTATGACAGCTGCCAGTCGCTCTGGGTATCCATTGATGATGGATTTGTTATCATCTTGAGGAATGTCATCCCACGCCTGTAGGATGACCGCCCTGAGCTGATGGAGACTGATTGGAGCGGGGGTATGACTCCTCAAACGACGCTTTAGCATGTCCCACACATGCTCAATGGGATTGAGGTCCGGACTCAACGCAGGCCATGGTAAGCGCTGGATACCCACATGGTCCAGATACTGGCTCACCACTTGCGCTACGTGTGGACGAGCATTCTCTTGCATCAGCTGGAACCGGGCACCAATGAATGGATCAAATGGAACGACATGATCCTCCAGTACATCTGTAATGTACAAATCTGCATTTAAACGGCGATTCTGGAAGAATACAAGGTCAGTCTTTGCTTCATACGAAATTGCGCCCCACACCATGATTGAGCCGCCTCCATAAGCGATCGTTCCAACTTGTGTGTATGGCGCAAACCTCTCATTCGGTCTTCTAAAGACTCTCTGTCGTCCATCGGGATCTCTTAATGACACTCTAGTCTCATCTGACCACAGTACATCGCTCCATTTCTCAACCGTCCAGTTGGCGTGGTTTTGAGCAAAGAGCAGGCGGTTCCTCTTGTACGCTGGAGTGAGCTGGGGTACTTTATTTGGTCTACATGGTAAAATGTCATTCTCGTTTAATCTCCTCAATACAGTTTGTTTACTGACATTCACTCTACGGACATCATATAGGCTTCTAACTACTGCTGAAGCCGTTGAAAATCTGTCCCTGAGAACAGATGACACCATAAAGCGGTCGTCCCGGGCGGTTGTACATCGTTTTCTTCCTTGTCCGGGTCTACGTTCATGCGAGCCTGTCTCATCGTAACGCCTTATTGCGTTATTGAGCGTACTTGGTGCAATCCCGAGAGTGCGAGACGCTCCGCGCTGGGTCGAACCACCAACAATAAGAGCCAGGGCCCTACCGAGCACCAAAGGACCCATGTGTACAGAAAACTCAATAAAACCAATAAAAATATTCCGAAGTAACATGCGTTCACTCCCAATAAGCAAATTTCACGTAATGAAGATTAAAATTATCTTTATGTAAACAATCAGAATGATCCATTATTGACGAATTGGTCACTTACCTGAACAAAAGATAAGAGCTCCAAATTTAAGTATCATATCAAATCAAATCATGAAGTAAACATGTCAATGATATTCTATAGATACATACATAAATAAAATCATAACAAACCAACTTTGAGGCTTGTAATTGAGGAAATTGAAAATATCTGAGGTGTCCGGTTAATTTTGGAACAGAGTGTATTATAATTAAATTAATAATGTTTTTCTTTTAAATTTAATAATTATAAGAACATTGTCTTTTTATTTCTTTAATATAATTAATTATCAACAGTTGTATATTAAAATTCTTAGATAAAAAAAAAAAAAAAAAAAAAAAAAAAAAAAAAAAAAAAAAAAAAAATGAAAAAGACTTTTATTAGATATATTCTCAAATCACAAAAAAATCGCTAATTCAAAATGTACTAAAAAATAATTCTCACATAATGTTTTGCCTACAAATAAATACTCATTTTAATCAATTTTGTCCAAATTCATTAAAAAAATTCTTTCTCTTTCTGTATGTGTGGTCATGGTGTAAAACTTACTAGAGCTATATGTTGGTATGATTAAGAATATTGAACTTAAGTCTTAAGTTATTCTTCAATTTTTCTATATCTCTTAACCCGTTTTGCTAAACAATTAGTGTTGTCTAAATTTTATCCCGGATTCGAACTTGTAACCCTGAAATGGCTAGTCACAATTTTTAAATATATGTCCTACTGTGCCAAATTTCAGCCCAATCGGACAATGGGAAGTGGGTTATATTTAATTTCTAAAACTTAACCATAAACAAAGATACATATTTAGTAAGCGTAATAAAAGCCTTTAAAAATATAGGTTGAATATAGGCAGGTGTTCACCAATTGACAATGCTTGGAAACTTATACAGCGATGGAGGCGTAGACTTTTTCCATGAACCTGTCAGTGCACTTTTAAATATCATCATTTTTACTTTTTATAATGACAAGGGAACTTTCGATATTGAATTTTTCAATATTGAAAATCATTTTTACTTTTTATAAATTATGTTTTTCGATAGGTATTCTATAATCTTAATGTTTACTGTTTGTATTTTCGATTTTGTATAATGGTTCTGCCGTTATTATTATTATTATTATTATTATTTTAAGTCAATATTAAAGTCTTATTGTCAAGTTATTATTAAGTCAAGATTAAAATCATGTCTCAATCTTCAAATATAAGTGAAGCTGGTAACGGCACCACATTCTCAATATTTTCACGGTTGAGTTTAAGAGGCCTGTCAGGATCGAGCTAGGATGAGGCGTCGAAGTTGTTCTTATTTCAATTTGGAAACTACCTCATAGCCAGCAAAAACGATGAAGCCAGTGAGGAGAGGAAAGTGGCTCTTCTTTTGCACACGATGGGTCCTGATGCAGTGCCGATTTTCAAATTGTTTAATGTATCCGTCAACAATGTCAAACTGGAGGAACTAAATTTATTTGACAGGTATTTTTCACCCAAGAAAAATGTCTCTCTTTCAAGGAGCAGAAAGAAGGGGAGTCTTTGGAAACATTTCTTTGTGATTCTGATGAATTCTTTCATCAGAGAACGACTGTTGGAGGTAGCGGATGAAAAAAAACAATGGACCAACTTTTCGATACAGCCAAAACATTGGTCAGTTGAAGAATTGTTCACTGAACCACTCTATCTCTCTCTCTCTCTTCATAATCGTCTACATTGAGTTAGGTCTGCAGTTCACTGAACCACTATCTCTCTCTTCATAGTCTTCCACATTAGTGTCTCTCTTCATAGTCGTCGACAATGAGTGAGGTCTACAGTTTACTGTACCACTATCACTCTCTCTTCATAGTCGTCGACATTAGTGAGGTCTACAGTTCACTGAACCACTATCTCTCTCTTCATAGCCGTCGACATTGCGTGAGGTCTGCAGTTCTTCACTGAACCACTTTCTCCCTCTCTCTCTCTCTCTTCATAGTCGTCGACATTGAGTCTACAGTTCACTGAACCACTATCTTTCTCTCTCTTCGCAGTCGTCGACATTGAGTGAGGTCTACAGTTTACTGAACCACTATCTCTCTCTTCATAGTCGTCGACATTAAGCTAGGTCTACAGTTCATTGAACCACTCTCCCTATTCATAGTCGTCGACATTCAGTAAGGCCTACAGTTCACTGAACCACCATCTCTCTCTCTCTATATATATTTATAGTCGTCGACATTGAGTGAGGTCTACAGTTTACTGCACCACTATCTCTTTCTCTCTCTTCATAGTCGTCGATATTAATGAGATCTACAGTTCACAGAACCACTGTTTTTTTTTCTCTCTTCATAGTCGCCGACATTGAGTGAGGTCTACAGTTCACTGAACCACTATCTCTCTCTCTCTCTCTTCATAGTCGTCGACATTGAGTTTTCTACAGTTCACTGAACCACTATCTCTCTCTTCATAGTCGTCGACATTGCGTGAGGTCTGCAGTTCACTGAACCACACTCTCTCTCTTCATAGTCGTCGACATTAATGAGGTCTACAGTTCACTGAAACACTATCTCTCTCTCTCTTCATAATCCTCGACATTGAGTGATGCGGTTCCCATTTTTCAGAGGCGGGTCCTATGTGGCCCCAGGGGGTCCAACTTTTGTTTTTTAAATACGAACCCCCATCTTGTGATACATTTTCAGAAAGAAAATAGAATTAGAAGAACTTTCCAAAAAAAAATTGACACGTCTAGCGTGTTTGGTTTCAAAATGGCGGCCATTTGAGATTTCTAACACACGACATCCAAGTGTCTCTAAAACTATGCAAATTATGTCTAAAAAACAAGTTCCTCGACATTGGTGTCCTATGCAATCATTGAATATCGCATTGCGAATAATTCGCCTAGTTTTAGATACTCTTGGAAGTCATATCTTGGAATATTTAAATGGCCGACATTTTGAAATTAAACACGCTAGACGTGATAATTTTGTAGCTTTATATTGATATTCAGATGTTCATGATATTTATCAAATATATATATAAATAACTGGATTCAATATCCCTATCAATGACACATCCATTAAAACGACATTTTGATTTAATTGTATCGTATGTAAGTCCATTAAAATCCTCTTCAAACACCTCTCTTTTTAAGTGACATATTATCTAAAATTGTAAAAAAAAAAAAAAATTGTTGACTTTTGGGACACCCTGTGTACTTACGTGAATTTTAAAATAATTTTGTAGCTTTATATTGATATTCAGATGTTCATGATATTTATCAAATATATATAAATAACTGGATTCAATATCCCTATCAATAACACATCCTTTAAAACGACATTTTGATTTAATTGTATCGTATGCAAGTCCATTAAAATCCTCTTCAAACACCTCTCTTTTTAAGTAACATATTATCTAAAATTGTAAAAAAAAATTTTTGTTGACTTTTGGGACACCCTGTGTACTTACGTGAATTTTAAAATAATTTTGTAGCTTTATATTGATATTCAGATGTTCATGATATTTATCAAATATATATAAATAACTGGATTCAATATCCCTATCAATATCACATCCTTTAAGACGACATCTTGATTTAATTGTATCGTATTCAAGTCCATTTAAATCCTCTTCAAGGGAAACAACCCTCTTTTTAAGTGACATATTATCTAAAATTGTAAAAAAAGAATTTTTGTAAACCCGACTTAATTTAGGTTATACCTACAGAGAATTTAATTTAAATTCCAAAGGTTCATTATTGAAAATAATACTACAAAGGTTGAGTTTTGAGTTGGTTAGCATTAGGTAAATTGTATTATTAATAATCGTATTAAATATTTTTTTTTTTTTTAAGAAAAATAATTGCACGAAAACTCGTGGACACCCACATGGTACAACCTCGCTGGACTTTGCTTAACTTCGGTGATCGCTGGACGTTGCTTAACTTCGGACGTTGCTTAACTTCGGTGACGATGCTTAACTTCGGGAACTGGTGTATATAACGTGACACAGACACTGGCTTAGCATTAGGTGTTAATTCAGTTCAATTATTGTTTTACTTTAAATTTAGATAGCTGAAGCACGCAAGATAAACTTCAAAAGAAAAAAGAACAGAACAAGAATGCATAGACGGAAGTATAACGATACTAATATTTATTTACCGACAACATACAGTTTTATATAAGTTCAACATGGATCCAAATATCCAATGTAGTGTAGTACCATAACAAATGAAACACGAAGTGTGGAAAGGGTAAGAAGAGGGAGATTGTAGGGGAGTGGAGGTGGGGAAACGTTCAAAACACATCGAGGCCATCAAGCAAAACGCAAAAATGCAAAATTATTTAGAGCAAATATGAGTCAGTACATTTGAGCTTTGCGTTTTGAAATTAAAAAAAATAAATGGTACGGAAAACCGTACTAGACTTTCTCTTCCTTAATCATTCCATCAGACTACCACCGAATGCAGATGTTGTTCTTCTAAAGTTTTAAGTTTTTTAGTTATATATTTTAGTTATTGTNATACTTTATCTTCTAGGAAGAGAAAGTAACTAGGAAGAGAAAGTAACTAGGAAGAGAAAGTAACTAGGAAGAGAAAGTAAAAGAAGATTTTATAATCATTTTTATTTCACTGAATTGAATGATTATTTTCCATTCTTTTTTGTGCGAGCTTTATTGCATTACGAACTATCGATCAAAGAGGAGAAGAAGAAAGAAAACAACAAATAAGATATACCTAACCTTGAAGTAGCCAATAGGATTATTCCATAATCAGCACACGAAGAGACCACACATACCTGTCTCATTCTATTTCACTTTCCTGCAGCTGCTCTCGTAAGTCGTACATCTTTTCTCTGTAATTTTTTTCGTAATCTTCATCACTGAGCTCTGCACACGATTTTGTACGTACGTGGAACGTCGGATTTTTTTTTTTTTTTTTTTTTTTTTTTTTTNTTTTTTTTTTTTTTTTTTTTTTTGCCCCAAATATTTTCAAACTTCAAAAATGACCCGAAATTTTGAAAATATGGCCCAAAAGCAATATGGCCCAATATATTTGATCTTTATTTTGGCCTTTGGGTTCCCGTCAAACGATTTTTTGAGACAAAATATGTCTAAAATTTCTGCACGAATACAATACTTTATCTCCTATAGGAAGAGAAAGTAAAAATTTTGTAGACTTTTGGGACACCCTGTATACTTACGTCAATTTTAAAATAATTTTGTAGCTTTATATTGATATTCAGATATTCATGATATTTATCAAATATATATAAATAACTGGATTCAATATCCCTATCAATAACACATCCTTTAAGACGACATCTTGATTTAATTGTATCGTATTCAAGTCCATTTAAATCCTCTTCAAGGGAAACAACCCTCTTTTTAAGTGACATATTATCTAAAATTGTAAAAAAAAAAATTTTTGTAAACCCGACTTAATTTAGGTTATACCTACAGAGAATTTAATTTAAATTCCAAAGGTTCATTATTGAAAATAATACTACAAAGGTTGGGTTTTGAGTTGGTTAGCATTACGTAAATTGTATTATTAATAATCGTATTAAATATTTTTTTTTTAAGAAAAGTAATTGCACGAAAACTCGTGGACACCCACATGGTACAACCTCGCTGGACGTTGCTTAACTTCGGTGATCCAACGGGAACTGGTGTATTTAACGTGCCACACACACTGGCTTAGCATTAGGTGTTAATTCAGTTCAATTATTGTTTTACTTTAAATTTAGATAGCTGAAGCACGCAAGATAAACTTCAAAAGAAAAAAGAACAGAACAAGAATACATAGACAGAACTATAACGATAGTAATATTTATTTAGCGACAACATACAGTTTTATATAAGGTCAACATGGATCCAAATATTCAATGTAGTGTAGTACCATAACAAATGAAACACGAAGTGTGGAAAGGGTAAGAAGAGGGAGATTCTAGGGGAGTGGAGGTGGGGAAACGTTCAAAACACATCGAGGCCATCAAGCAAAACGCAAAAATGCAAAATTATTAAACAAAATTTTATTATTTCATTATTATTATTTTGTTTGTTTTTTAATTCTTATTTATTTATTATCATTTCCCCCCTCTTTTTCATTATTTATTATTTTTACTTTCACTTCCTATAGAAGTTAAAGTATTGTAATCGTGCAAAAAATTTGGACATTTTTTGGCCCAAAAAATCGCCTGAGGGGAACGCAAAACCGAAAATAAAGTTCAAATATGTCATTTCCTATTGCTTTTGGGCCATATTTTCACAATTTCGGTTATTTTTGAAGTTTGGAAATATTTGGAGCCATGGGGTCTACAAAACCGATATTTCCGACGTACTACGTACGGGATCGTGTGCAGAGCTTTGGAAGCCAAACGGCTGGTCCGATTTTGATGAAATTTGGTACAGGTCATCTTTGGCCCCTGGGACCGAATCTCTAAAATCCAAACCACATAACCAATTTTTATGACATTTAAAATCAGTAATTATGGAATCATTTTATCTAAAATAAATGATCTCACGCGTGTGTATCCCTGTCAGGTTCGCCACCAGGAGCCAAACAATGTCCTTAAAATGGAAATCCTTTTTAAAATAAAACAGATCAGTAATTTCACATGATTTTCAGCAGAAAAAATATAATAATAATATCACTAAAGACTTCAAACATTTTGAAGAGCAACATCTACATTCGATGGACAGACAGAATGATTAAGGAAGTGAAAGTCTAGTACGACTTTCTGTGCCATTTATTTATTTACTTATTATTATTTTATTATTGCCACTATTTCCATTCAATTGCTGTAGTTTCATAATTGTTTTGATAATTCTCTTGCCAAATTAATATACTTTTATTATTATTTTTTTGTTCCATTTTTACTGTAAGATACAGGCTAGACTATTTAGGACTTAGGTAGGGAAGGTAGGACTTATATTTGTTAAAACTTCTCTTTAATTTTCAAAAAAAAAAAAAAAAACGAGCGTGGTATAGGTTGTTTCATTAAGAATGCCGGATTTAATTTGCCCGGTATTTTTTGTTTTGTGTGTTGGCTGACCTGTTTCTTTTATCATTGTTATCTATGAACTCTCCGCAATAAAATGTTGTAAAGGTAAAACCTATATCATTTGGTTTTATCAATTTATTTTGATTGTTTCTAACTGAAGATATATGGTAATATTAGCATGGTATTTAAAATAATAATTCCAAAACGTCTTCAATAATAGAAATAAAACTTAAATATTTTTTTTTTTAAATAAATTACCACACAGTCATCTCGAAATGTTGCGATCAAAATGTTGCAAGGTTCCCGGCAGAGCAGCATCGTTTCATATAAGCTCATCTTTTTCCCTATATACCCACGGTAAACCTACCTTTACCTTGCACACCTTCGATGATTCATCATATGCCTATATTCTATATTTATGTCATATGTTGATAATTGTCAACTTGTTTATTCGTTTCTTGTTATCTTCGACATTTCCTGTCCTATCAAAGAAGCCCACACTATAAACAGGACTGAGATGGCTGACCCTCGTCAGACCTTATTCAATCTTCGTAGACTTCAGATCAGTTATTAATTTTATTCATTTTAATTATTTTTAACATAATAAATAAAAGAGTTCGACGACCCACACTTTTTATCTTTCAAAAAGCTACTCGTTTCATTCCAAATCTTAATTATCGCCCTTTGGTTCGCAACGTTGTAGTCAGTGGGATTTGATCTCAATTGATTCTGTAGGAACAGCGAATTTGATTCCGTGGGAACAGCGGAGCATGAAACGTTACGCAACAAAATGTTGCGTGCAGTGGGAAAGCAACTTAGGTCGAAATTTTCATGTAAAATCCTATGGGACAATTACAAAGTGCAAACCCTCTTTAGAATACTTAAAATTATTATAAGAATCGAAAGATATAAATTTATAGATGATTGACAATATCGATTCAGAGTTTAATTAATTAAATTAGAAATTAAAATGAGAAAATTGAAATTAAAAACTAAAAATTAAAATTNTTTGATAATGGGAGAATTATCATGCAACTAATAGATTCGAGGAACTGAGAGTAAAATAAGATAAGGCTGTTAGAAGGGTACTCAGACTGTCATCATCAGACCATAGTTATGATAGAACGATGTGGACACTATCACTTCGTGTCAAGTTGTGATAGTGTCCACATCGTTCTATCATAACTATGGTCTGATGATGACAGTCTGATTACTGTTGAAAGCTCACCAAGTTAATTTAAGTTTATAGTTTTAATTTGAATATTTTAATTTTAGCTTTTAATTTTAATTTTCCAATTTTAATTTCAATTTTCTCATTTTAATTTCTAATTTAATTAATTAAACTCTGAATCGATATTGTCAATCATCTATAAATTTAGAATACTTATTATCAAATTTTGAGGGGGAGAGGGTACCTTTTTCTTGACGATTCCAAAAGTTCATTATTGAAAATAATTAACCAAAAAATATAAAATTGAAGAATGTGAGTCAGTACATCAGCCAGTATGGCATCTGAGCTTTGCGTTTTGAAATTAAAAAAAAAAAGATTTTATAATCATTTTCATTTCACTGAATTGAATGATTATTTTCCATTCTTTTTTGTGCGAGCTTTATTGCATTACGAACTATCGATCAAAGAGGAGAAGAAGAAAGAAAACAACAAACAAGATATACCTAACCTTGAAGTAGCCAATAGGATTATTCCATAATCAGCACACGAAGTGACCACACATACCTCTCTCATTCTATTTCACTTTCCTGCAGCTGCTCTCACTCTGATTTTTTTTTTTTTCTCTCCTCTGTTCTCTGCAGGTACTGTAGTATTAAATAGAATCGTATTGTAATTGTGATTCACGAGTCAATGAATTAGCAAAGTGATCATTTGAGTTAATCAATCACTCAAGGCACATTTATAGAATCAAGAGATGATTTTACCAAGGTTAAAGATGAAAAGCTCTTCACGCAACCTTTGATAATGGGAGAATTATCATGCAACTAATAGATTCGAGGAACTGAGAGTAAAATAAGATAAGGCTGTTAGAAGGGATATATATTATCCTTAGTTTAGATGGATGTGTGTGAGGGGACATAAGTTTAGATAGATGGGTGTCTTCTGCCACCATCATTTTCTGTGACGAACACGGAAAGTATAGTGTATTACATAATCACATCCTATGCGTTGTTCTCATGTCAAACCAAGTTCCCCTATCAAAATAATTATCATGATCATGCCCCTTTTTCTAAGGACCCTAAGTAGGTAATACATACCTGAACTTCATAGCAACAAGACGTAGTAAAAGAACCTATAATCTTACCACTCTGTAACTTACGATCATTGTAACTTGTATTTGTTTACGCAACTGCGCTAACATGTAGTGTTTCGTAGATTTCCGTTCGGACATTTGATTGGCTCTTCCTTGCATCCAATCTTATCTTTCCCCATCTTTAAAATTTATAATTCAGTTCCAAAATACCTACCGCCCGCTATACAGTCTGCTATCTATAATCTAATAATTAATTAAATACATCGTATAATAATTTCAAGTGCATCAAGATTCAAGAAGCTGGCCAGCCATCAAAGAAGCTACCACAAAAGCGGCAGGTAAATTATTCCTTATTCCTGTTTCTTGTTACCACTCCCACAGTATTGTCATTTCTTTCAAGTTAAACTAATAAAGTGTTAAATTTTCATTCACTAATAAACATTATTGTATTTTAGCTTTCTGAGTTGTTCTTTCTAAAACTCCATTCAGGACAGCATAAAATATAATTGGCTCAGTCGTACGTATTTTCTCTGTGATTTTTTCCGCAATCTTCATCACTGAGTACTATGCAATAGTTACTAGAACTTTCTACTTAGAAACGACAACTTCATTTTTGTCGACCTTTGAACCTCGTCGTGTTTCTCACTACCTTTTGAGATTACATCAAGCCACAAGCGGTCTTCTCGAAACCACATTCTTCTCTTTTTTCCGACCCCACTGGAACCTCAAAAGTTCCTGTGTCCGTCAGCTCTCACTAACTCTTGAGATTACATGAAAGCCACAAGCGGTTTTCTCAAATTGTATTTGGACCTTCAAGCTAAAAGCGGTCTTCTGGAAATCAACTTTCTTCTTTCCACTGGAAACCGGCCGTACTCGAAAACGATTGTACATTTTTTAACTATGATATTTTTTCTGGTGTCTATGCTTTGTGTGTGTGGGGGGGGGGGTCCATTCCTAACATTTTTTCTATATCTCTTACCGTTTTGGCTAAACAATTAGTATTGTCTAAATTTAGTTTTGGCCGATCCCGGATTCGAACCTGTAACCCCGGAATGGCTGGTCACAATTTTGCAAAATATGTCCTAAATGAAGGATTAAGATGTCACCTAAAACTTTCTCGCAATGAGTTGATAGGTCGTGAGAAAAATGTCATTTAGGTCGAAAAACGTGATTTTTTGTTGTCACCCATCCATTGTTTGTTCCTAGTCAGTGTACTTAACATGGGAGAGATGGGACCTACACAAAAATATTCCCAGGTGTTCATTGCAATCGCATAAATAGTTTCGGAATGGATTAGGGACACACATACATTCATTTTTATATATTAGATTAAATTTGAAATATCCATGTCCGTCAAAAAGTGGTCCGCATCTTTACTGTCAAAATACTTCAAAACAGCCGACTTGGTCTCTTCATCACTCCCAAAAAAAATTCACGTAGCTCTGATTTTAGTTTGGAAAACAGACAATGGTAGGGGCTAGATCTGAACTGTCGGGGGTGGGGTGAGTGTGAAGCTACACTCAGGCTCAGCAGCCTTATAATGACGGCAGTGCGGGCAGGGACGTAGTCATGGAGGAGTCGAACACACCAAAAATTGTACTCGGAACCTAAACAAAGACGACATGTCAAATAATGAAAATGTTTGGACAATTTTACCTCTATTATCATTAAACAGTGTTAGACATGTAAAAACATTTTCAGCACTACAATACTTTAACCCTTTGTTAGTCGGGCCACGAACTTTTTATTAGTGTAATTAATATAATTTATTGTATGTAAAATAAATAAATATTAAAATTGACACAAAAATATAGGAAAAAGAATAGGTATTGGTCTTAAATATAAAATATAAATTTAATAAAATAAAATAGGAAATAATTTCTACAATTGACTAGCAACCAATTTGTGACAAATAAATAAATTAAATTACAATATAAATATATTTAATAAAAATTGATATTCTGAACGGCCCTTAAAATGACGGGAATCCAGGGTCTCATTTGTGACGTCATTTAGTGTATACTTCACTTATTTACATTTATACTATCAGTATTTTTATTTTAAATTAATTAGATTTGTGATAGTAGAATAATACAATTACACAGAACGAGAAGTTCAATCTAAAATATGTTTTTTAAAATCGAATGTTAGCAAATCAGGATGCAATAAACAAATCAAGTTGCAATAAAATAGCAATAAATATACCAAACAAATTATTAAAAAAAAATAAAAAAAATAATAACCGAATAAGTGAGAAAATTAACAAAATAATAATAAAAAATATGAAGAAACGTAAAAAAATATTTAAGACAATAAAATAAGAAAAATCGTAGCTATTAATAAGAGTTTCCTCGCCTCATCAATTTGTTGATTGGTGCGAAAAACAAGTAATTAGTTCCCTATTATTTACATGAAAGCTGTGTTTACAACTCAGGCGGCGGTGATGGTCGAACCAGTTCCAGCAGCGCAGCACAATCAACATTTTCCTTCCAGATTTTGTCAAAGAATTTTCCATCAATAGAGACTACTCTCTTTGAGAGAAGGCAAACATGTGGCAACGTTGGGATGATGAAATCGACAAGTACGAATCATCTAGAATAGAATAAATTCCTTGTATTTTTACTGTAATTTAGAACTGCTGATTATATTGTAATTTTTTTAAGAAATGTCTCTTAAAAAAATTAAAATAATATAGGTACCCTTAACGTCGATCAGGACGCATATCCAGTTGACTTAAAGGATAGGACTTTGGCAAGGCATAACTGTAAAAACGTAATCTAGCTTTATATTCGTAACCCGACGAGAAATTTTAGGAAGTTTAAATGCCTATACCCTATACCCTTTTAAGTATCACAAGGTTAATCGGCAGGAGGTCGTATTTTAGTGTTGTCAATTTGAAAAGACTTGAAGATTATGGTCACTAAATATGTGGACTCCAAGTATGTAAGGGTTAATCATCAGGTGGTCGTATTTTAGTGTTGTCAATTTGAAAAGACTTGAAGATTATGGTCACTAAATATGTGGACTTCCAAGTGTGTAAGGGTTAATTATCTGGTGGTCGTATTTTAGTGTTGTCAATTTGAAAAGACTTGAAGATTATGGTCACTAAATATGTGGACTTGCAAATATGTAAGGGTTAATCATCAGCTAAATGTTAATCAACTGGTTGCTAAACAATTGTAGAATCAGTATTCGGTTTAAAATTATTGTTCAAGAAGTTCGGAACTTAAAAATTATTTGCAAAAAAAAAAAAAATATATAGAATAAAAACCTAAAAAATCACAGATAGGGTAAGTTTTCCTTAAGAACCTTTTATTTTTCGCCTGAAAGCAAAGTGCTAATTTATTTAAGCAAGTTTAAAAATAAAATTATATTTTAAGTATTGCGTTTTCTTTGTACAGAGAACTAAATAAATGTCAAAAAAAATTTGGCATTTATTTAGTTTAAAATATTAAACTGTAATTACGATAAATCAAAATCGGTAAGTCATTGCCAGGCAGCATGGAATTAGTAACGTTATTGATCTACTCAAACCGAGGAAATTAACATGTGATAGAAAAAAAAATACTGAAAAAATAAAATTCAACCGTGACAAAGCATATATAACAACCGGAATTGTGTATATACTGTTTGGGACGTGAAACCAGAATGTGGGATAGTTTATAACTTAATAATATTTGATCATTCGGGATCAGGCAAATAACTGATAAAAGAAAATAGTGGATCGGGGCAATAGAAATTTACAGGTTACAAAAAAATTAGATAAAATCATACAAAAATAACAAAATTATTTACATTTTCTAATGAGTAAAAAAAAAAAAAAAAATAACATTGCAAGATATCAAAAAGGAGCAAAAGTACAAAACGTTTTCAATAATAATTAGTACAATAACAGCCATTTACATTTAAAAATAATTTTGCACATATTAATATAGGTGAATTATTTACAGTGTTACAAGTCAGTCAGTATACCAGTCTCATTAGGTCCGGTCCTACCAAAAGCCGAGTTTTGAAACACTCGGGTTTGGGTATTGTATTAACACAGGTTGACACAATATTAGATGAAACTCCTTGAAAACACGTCGTGGTAGTATCGGGCCTTAGCTGAGTTGGTTAAGTGACACATTCTATGGGCATATATTTAGCAATAAATCAATATTGTCCTTATGGGTGTTACATTTGACTATAACGAACAATATATTGGAAGAAATATGAAGAAGTACCTCTGATATTGAGAGATTGCCGTAAAGGAGCGAATAGTGAGAGCTACATCTTGATCTCGTCCATTAGGGTGGAATATAACACTCATTTACAAAGTCAATTTAAAATGACACTATTAATTTACATCATAAAATTGAACCATTTTTGGAATGAACAGAGAGGAATAATTAACACACAATTTGATCTGATAAGAATAAATCTAATGATAATTGAAACTCATACCAACATACTGCTCATGCTCACATTTGGACAAGAGCAACACATTGGATTAGGGGTTTCGTAATTAGGTGTGCACCGAAAGGTTATCTAACTAAGAGATCAATGTTGTTTTTTCATATCTATGGATAAGAATATATTTCGAATAATGAAAAATTCTTCTTGAAAATTTAAATTACAATTCCCATTTTAAAATATACTAAACTATATTAATGGAAAGTGGTTGGTAAGCATTCCAATTAAGTAATTACAAAAATGTTAAGAAAATTCAATGTCAATATTCAATTTTTATTAATTTCACAATAACGAGAGTGACGCCAGATGATCAGATAATTCTTTGCATAAAATACATACCTAAGAATTCTACTATCTTGAATACAATAGACCCAATATTATATTGACCACAAACTATGATCAATTCTACATCTGAGACCCGAATAACAAATGATCTTGTAGATGATCAAGGATTTTAGAATTCTTAGAAGCAGATCTAATCGCGTCACATCAGCAAGGGCGGATTTAAAGGGGGGCTGGGGTGGCGGCCGCCCCAACTTGGCAAGATGGGGTGTGAATATTTATAAAGTAATCTTCCACTAAATAAATTATGGCATAAATATTTTTCTCATTTTGATTTTATAAATGAAATCAGTCATAATGATTTTATAAATTCAAATAAAACATTCCAGATATATAACGTCATAACAACGCCCTTCACTCCCCTCGTCAGTTGTCTATGTCTATCTTGGTTACATCAGCTGGCAAAAGAACAAGGTTTATTTTACATTTTAGCATCTTACAAACTGTCCAGGGACAGTAAAAATGCCGCTATGAGCGCTCTATTACCAGCCACTAACTACATCCACATCCGCACATGCGCCGCGCCGTGTGGGCAAGTCGACCATTTCGCCATGTACGTAAAGCTCATCTCACGTGAACTTGAATTTTTTTTTATAATTTCCATTGGCAAATTGCATGATGTTGTTAAATTTTTTTATAATTTTAGTCACTTGTGTATGAAACAACATTGTAGTTTCAGAGCACAGATTTTCAATTTTTGACTCCTAATTATTCAAATTTTTCAAGACGGAGGCCCCCCGACCCCCTCCCAAAGTGCTGCACCGCCCCCCTCAAGATACAGCCTTAAATCCGCCCCTGACATCATCATTAATCAATCAAAATGTTTATTCCCCTGAAGATTTTAAATTTTAACAGCGCAATTTTGATTTTCTCAATTTTTTTTTTTTGCTATTTTTTTTTTACTTACGTCTCTTTAACGCTAAATTTTAATTTTCACTAAAATACAACGGCATCATTAATCTTTACAATACAGAAATTATAGGAAATGTCCATGATTTAAAACACATGAGTTTTGATTTATTTGTCGTTCATTAAGATTATTACGTTGAGAAATATGCGTTTGTAAATTATTATTACTAAATGTTTGTGAAGAGGGGTGGTTCGGATGCAAATAATTTTGAAGAATATTCGAACGACATGTTGTGTTTTTTTGTTGTTGAGGGATAGTGGAATAAGTTTGTGTAGTAGTCCTTTCAGAATTTTGTGTAGAAGCCGAGTGTGAATTAGTGTTTCCTTGATATTGAGTGGGACAATGAAGTGCTGGAGCGCACATAAGAGAATTTTGTGCAGAAGCCGAGTGTGAATTACTGTTTCCTTGATATTGAGTGGGAGAATGAAGTGCTGAAGCGCCGCACATAAGAGAATTTTGTGTAGAAGCCGAGTGTGAATTAGTGTTTCCTTGATGTTGAGTGGGAGAATGAAGTACTGGAGCGCAAGTAAGAGAATTTTGTCTAGAAGCCGATTGTGAATTAGCGTTTCCTTGATATTGAGTGGAAGAATGAAGTGCTGGAGCGCACATAAGAGAATTTTGTCTAGAAGGCGGGTGTGAATTAGTGTTCCCATGATATTGAGTGGGAGAATGAAATATTGAGGAACTCATGACAGTATTTTGTGTAGAAGGCGAGTGTGGATTACTGTTTCCATGATATTGGGTGGGAGAATGAAGTGCTGGGGAGCTCATTACTGTATTTTGTGTAGAAAGCGGGTGTGAATTAGTATTTCCATGATATTGAGTAGGAGAATGATGTGCTGGAGAACTTATGACAGTATTTTGTGTAGAATGCGATTGTGGATGATTTTTTCCGTGATATTGAGTGGGAGAATGAAGTGCTGGAGAGCTCATGACTGTATTTTGTGTAGAAACAAATTGTTGAGTAATATTGCATGATTGAATACTCCTAATAGAATTTTTTGTATACGGCGAATGTGGATGTATATTTCCTGATAAACCGTTCATAAAAGAATTTTGTCTTGCGATTGAATTGTTTGAATTGATTTTACTCTCAGAAGAAGAAATTATTTGAGGAGATTGATAACAATGTCGTGGCACAGAATTCAATTGAGTATTGACACATAATTGTTTATTTGTATAATTATTTATAGGCCTAATATTATTACATTGATTATTTTCTTTAACTAAATTATTGATACGACAAGATTGTTCATAATTAGAAGAATTTGTATAATTTTCATTTCGACTTTGTTTATTTGGCAATGTTCGGTTAAGATTATTTAACCAAGCGTTAAGATCATTTACATCATTTCTCAATTGACTATGATTATTTGTTTGAAAGTTAGAATATGTAAAAACTTCACTAGGTTTATCTTTTAAAAAGGTTTCCAGTAAATTTGTTTTTCCGTCTTGTGAGGGTATTATTTGTGACGCTGGTATATGTTTAAAATTGTTCGACAATTGTTTTTGATTATCTTTTGTATTTGTTGTCTGAATAGTAGATACTTCCAGTTTATTCAATGCTTGCAAAATGCGTTGATTAGAATTGACATATTGTTTTTGCGTATCTGGTATGTTGGTATTTTTATTCAATTGAAAACTTTGTTTGAGTAAATTTTCAAAAGTTGGAGGATTACCAGAAGATAATTGATTATTATTTAAAGTAGAAATACAATTTGAATCAGGTGATTGTTGTTTTGAATCTAACAGTTCTGATAATGTATAAGGCTTTGTAGATACTGGTTCAGAAGATTCTTCAAATAATGCTATTGAAAAATCAAGTTCCATTTCTCCTCCTCCCGAAGAAACATTAATATTATTTTTTAAAGTATTATTGAAAAGATTTTCATCACAAATATGATTCGTTTCATTCGAAACAACACATGGTGTTGGAACATTCTCATATACATTAGGAGCTATTTTATTTATTAATTTAGCATTAATTTCTTCAGGTGTTAACGTAAATAGTTTTTTATTATTATCATTTATAGTAGATTCCTCTGATACTATTTGAGTTTTTGATACGTCTAAAATAAGTTCAGATTTCATTATTTTAGAATTGGATCGTACTTCTTTTATATTATCGTCACAATAAGGTTTCTGTTTTTTGGTTATCAAAGACATTTCTTCAATATCATCATCACTATCACTAAGTTCAGATTTCATTGTTTTAGAATTGGATCGTGCTTCTTCTATATTATCGTCACAATAAGGTTTCTGTTTTTTGGTTATCAAGGACATTTCTTCAATATCATCATCACTATCACTAATATCTATGATAATATCTTCGATTATGGGTTTAATGTTATCATTAATCATAATGATATTATGCTTTCTCATTTCTTCATTTAAAACATCTATTGAAACTTTGTTTGGACTTAATGTTACAAGTTTATTGTTTAATGTATCAGGAGACTCACAAGAATTGTTCACCGAGGATGATTTTCCTGGATTCATAATTTCATTCACAGGAACATCATTTATTTGATTATTACAATTTTCGGAACTACTTATTAAATTTGATTCTTCACATGTACTTGGATTACTTCTTTTAGATTCATCTAACTTGTTAGCTTGCGTTGCTGTCTCACTTTCATTATCAATCATATCCATTACTGTTTTTTCACAAAGTATTCTACAATTATTAATTATGTTACTCGATGTTATTGTTTCATCAGTTATATCTTCAATAATACAGACTTCTTTAAAATTTTCCTTATTCTTCTTATCCAGATTATTTTGGTTTGTTTCAATTTTAGTAAAAACATCACTTGGATTATTACTACTTTCTATTTTCTCTTTGATATCTTCAATTTTTGATTGTTTCGTTTTCTTTACAGCAGTTGAAATATTTACTACAATATCTTTTTGATGAGCTCCAGTGAATACAGTTTGTTTTTTTCGTTTTTTTTTACTTTTACAAGATAAATCAATCTTTTTTCTCTTTTTACTAGTTCCTCCATTTGAAACTTTTCTTATATCTACCTTTTCAATTTCAGTTTTTGGTATTGTTTCATTTGTATTGTTCGAATTTGATGAACCTATATTTGAAGAATTTTCATTTACTACATTATTAATAGTTTTAGTTATACATTTACTGCTTGAACTCTGTTCTTCACTGGTAGCCATTATATTGTTTGAATTTTGAGTTTCAGAAGTAGAGACTGTTTTATCTGAACTATGGTTTGAAAGTACAGATGTTTCTTTGTTCGATATTTTAGGTAATGTTCCACTTGATTTGTTTTCTTCGAAGTTAAAATTTGTTTTGTCTGAGTTATGATTTTCAATATCTATAGCAATGTTTGTATTTTGCTCTTCAGTGCTGGATAAGATTTTAGTTGAATTTTTATCTTCAAAATGAGAAATTATTTTATTTGTGTTTTTCTCTTCAACTTCAACAGATTTTTTTTTGCTCGCTTGTAAATTATCATTATTTGTATGGTGTATAGCATTTTTTAAACCTGAATCTGAACTTTGACTTTTATTTAATTCAGTTATTTTACCCGTATTCGTTTTTTGCATATCACCTATCAAATCTGAATCAACAAATTCAGTTGGTTTTATAACTTGATTATTTTTACAATTTAATATTTGCATATTTTGAGAAAAATCAACTCTTTTAATTATTCTTACATTTCTTAACTTTTCGACTTTTTTACTCTCAGAACTAGTTTTTGAAACAACATTAATACGAAAACTTTTTAATGCATTCGTAATATTACTAGGTTTATTTGTATTATTTTTAATATTGCTTATTGAATTAATTAAATCTTTACTATTTTGTTCTTGATTTTCATTCGTTTCAGTGCGTTCAGATACTGAAATTTTGGATGTATGAATTTCGTCAAGAGATGAATCTATAAGAATAGGTGGCGTTTTAATAGATGTATTCTGTTCAATAGGGGTAATGTTCCAATGAGAATCACTCATTGGAACATTACATTCATTTTCTTTCGATATCTGATTTTCTGTGACAACTAGTTGTGTTTTTAGACTGTCATCTTGCATTGTCAAAGCATCACCATGAATTTTGTTGAGAGATACATTATCTTCAATATGATTATTCATTAGTTTTTGACTCTCAATACATGAAAAATCATCATTGATAGGTTTTAAAAGATTTGAGTCAGATATATTTATGTCAATTGTTGTACTAAGATTGCAATTTTTTATTTTATTCCTATCCGTATGAAAAGATTGCAACTCTTTTCTAATCCCACTCAGTTCACTGTTTTGATTTAACAAGGATAATTTATCGGCGCTCTCAACATGATCTCCTCCTAAATCTTCTTTTATTGTATTTGTTTTTGGTATATCACAAATACTTATATCCTTGACAGATGTAACTAAATGTCCATCATCATGGGGATGATTTTGAATTCCCTCTGTACTCTTTAAATGTGTTTCTGTAGTATTTTTTTCGTCTGAAATTATTTGTGGCATTTCATTCAAGTCATTTTGTAATTCAAAATCTTTTACAACCAATACTTCATTGTTACATTTAATTATATTTTGTTGTGTAATTTTATTTGAATGATTCATATTGTCGTCGTTGGATTCAGTTATAATTTTCAGAAATGATTTTCTCTTATATTTGACTTCTTCCTTTCGTTGAAGTATTTGTCTTTTGGCTAATTGGGCTTTAGCAAGAGCTACGCCTCTTCGAAACGATTTTAATTTGTTATTTTTTGATGGAGAAGTCTTTGATACTAGTTTAAAATTTGCACTTTTTGATTTTCCACCATGTTGAACTTCAACGTGTCTGAATAAAGCTGTATATTTAAAAAATACCTGATTACATTTTACACATTTATAAGTCTTGCGTAGTTTATGTGGATCAATACGCGAAGAAATATTTGAACTGATGTTTTTTGTCGCTCCTACTTTCAATATCTCAGATGGATTTGCAAGTAACTGTTTTAGTTTTGATGTATTTGCTTTTTCCAATGTCTTCTTTAGAGTATTTTTGGTCTCTTTGTTTGCATTTTTAGTTCTCGGCCTGCTACTTTCCTCTTGATGAGTTAAACTAGCACCAATGGAGGAATGGTTCCTTCTTATCTCCAAATTGTTATTGCGGAACTCATCTTCATTAATGTCAATTATCAGAGATGAATTTTGAACATTGCTTTGTAAATTTACTAAACCCGAGGATACAGATACATGTTCCTTTTGTTTATCTAAAATTCGATTATAAGTTTTATTTTTTTTATTTCCCAGATTATTACTATTATTATTATTTAGAAAAGATTTAAACGAATAAACTCTATCTTCAATTGGAAATCTATTGTTAGATGCTATATTATTTATCTTGGAATTATAATCATTAGATTGTTGTCTAGAATTTGTATCAATGTTTGGTACCTGGTCCGCAAAATCTACAGGCGGGTTATTCAAAATGAGATTTCTATTAAGTTGTTTTTTTAATGCTTTTATCAATCTGAAATTTGTTTCATGTATATTAGATACAGTTAGAGAATGCTTTTCAAAATCATGGGCCATATAAATCTTTGTTTCCGAATTTTTCACAGATTTATCTACATCATTACGAAGTTTATCTATATAATCCTGATGTTGACTCTCAAAATGATTTAATAATTTAACATTAGAATTATAATTTATTTTACAAAAAGGACAAGTTAATAAACAATTATGATTTATTTTTGTTTCAGCTGCACATTTATTACAGAACTGAATGGGTCGATACGGAAGTGTTTTTCTCCCAGTTGTTTGATCTGATAAATAGGATTCACTTAAATTTCTACTCATATTCCCACTTGATGAAATGGGCTCACTTAAATTTCTACTTTTATTCTCATCTGATGAAGTGGACTCATTTAAATTACTACTTATATTCTCATTGAATGAAACAGGTTCACTTAAATTTCTACTTATATTCTGATTTGATACAATTGGTCCACTTTCTAAATTTGTTTCATCATTTGACAGGTCTTTATTATTTTCTACTTTGATGTTTTGCTCTTTTTTAATAGGTTCATTTTCTATTTCTGTAATTTCCATAATATCGTCATCACTATCAGAATAGAAATCATCAATAATTTTTTCGAAGTCTTTCAGAGCTATTGCTTCGCGACCTTTAATTTCATCAGTTTGTTCACAATTTTTTGATTTGAGTAATTCATTAGAATGTTTCAGAAGATTTAGCAAATTATCGCAACTATTCAAATTTGCATCAGTATTTTCATAATTCTGTGTAATGTTACAATTAGATTTGGTTTGCTGTTCATTACCATAAGAACTTGGTTCATCTTCATTCGTTGGTTTTGACTTATTGGAAACTAGAGAATTATTCATATTGTTAATTTCAATATTAGGAAAAGAATTGTGTTTTGATAATGATTTTCTTTTCTTAGAACATAAAGGTCCTGCTTTTGGTTGTCTAACTTTTTGTTTAACTTCATTTGAAATGGATGTTGTTGTTAAACTTTTAAAGGAATTAGATTTGTCATGAGGAATTTGAGATTCTTTATTGTTCGGAAAATTCTTACTAGATTCTGCCTTATTTGAAACCCTGTCTTTCATTTTATGTGTTTTATTAGATTCTGAAATAATTTTCTGGGATATTATCTTATCTTTCCCTGATTTTGGTGAAATATTCTCACTACATTTAACTTTATTTGAAATTATATCTTTTTTTGCATTTGTTTTATTGGATTCTACAATGATTTTCTGAGATTCTATCTTATCATTCATTGATTTTAGTGATATATTCTTACTACATTCAACTTTATTTGAAATTATATCTTTCGTTGTATTTGTTTCATTAGATTCTACAATAATTTTATGAGATTTTATCTCATCTTCCACTGATTTTGGTGAAACATTCTTACTACATTCAACTTTTTTTGAAGGTAAATTTTTTTTTGCATTTGTTTCATTGGATTCAACACTCATTTTCTGAGATTTTGTCTTATCTTTCACTGGTTTTGGTGAAACATTCTTACTACATTCAACTTTATTTGAAATTATATCTGTCGTTGTATTTGTTTCATTAGATTCTACTATAATTTTCTGGGATATTATCTTATCTTTCACTGGTTTTGGTGAAATATTCTCACTACATTCAACTTTATTGGAAATTATATCTTTTTTTGCATTTGTTTTATTGGATTCTACAATAATTTTCTGAGATTCTATCTTATCTTTCATGGATTTTGGTGAAATATTCTTACTACATTCAACTTTATCTGAAATTATATCTTTCGTTGTATTTGTTTCATTAGATCCTACAATAATTTTCTGAGATTTTATCTCATCTTCCACTGATTTTGGTGAAATATTCTTACTACATTCAACTTTATTTGAAGTTAAATCTTTTGTTGGATTTGTTTCATTGGATTCTACAATTATTTTCTGAGATTTCATCTTATCATTCATTGATTTTGGTGAAACATTCTTACTGCATTCAACTTTATTTGAAATTATATCTTTCGTTGTGTTTGTTTCATTAGATTCTACAATAATTTTCTGAGATTTCATCTTATCTTTAACTGATTTTGGTGAA
Source organism: Pachypsylla venusta (assembly GCA_012654025.1). Classification (NCBI taxonomy): domain Eukaryota; kingdom Metazoa; phylum Arthropoda; class Insecta; order Hemiptera; family Aphalaridae; genus Pachypsylla; species Pachypsylla venusta. Next base: position 27,133,047 of record CM022876.1, on the reverse strand, counting down.
ATAGTCCCACCAGATTCAACTTTATTTGAAATTATCTTTATCGTTGCCTTTGTATTTTCAGAATCTATTTGGTTACAATTATTTTTCCGTAATGTTTTACATGTTGATTCTTGATCAACGTGTCTTGTTGCGTTATTATGAAGTATATCGTTTATTAAAACAACACAATCTTTCATTATTTTACACATTTTTTTACGTTTATATTTACTAAGTTGATAAAAATCTTGTCCAGGTTTTATTCTTTTATTCAATGAAATAAATACAGGATGCTCTTTTAAACTCTTTACATATTTGTTACACCATGTATATTCATTATCGAGATGATCTGAATGATTTGGATCTAGAATGTTTGATACTTTTACAACAGGCAAAATATTTGTATCGGCTTTTATAGACCTATTTATATTCAAATTAGTATTGTCTGGCTTTTCTAGATGACTTTCCAGCATATCATTTTCATGGGATTTACTAGAAGAATATGTACTCGTTATATCTAAATTGTTTTGATCAGATTCGTAATATTTTTCAGATTTTAAAATAACTTTTAAAGAAGGTCTTTCTTGTTTTTCTAAACAGCAGTCGAATTCGGATTCAACTTCTTTTGTTTTTTTACTTCCACTTTTTCTTTTTGCACCGAAACTATTAATTGAATATTTTTTACTTTTCAACTTATTTGAATTGTATTTTTTGACAGTTTGTAGATCTTTGTCTTTATATGATTTAACGAAGGATACTTCAAAGTCATCAGAATTTATTTTGCCATATTCATCATCACCCATTTTTTCTTTATCGTTCCTTTTTCCTTTTTTTTCATGTTCTTGTTCAATCGCACTATCCATCGAAATTTTCCTTTTTATTTTGTCTTCAATTTCATTCTTTGAATTGTTAAAAGTTATAAGCGAATATCTTCTTTTATTATTAATTATTCGTACAAAATTATTATTTGATTCGATATTATTGATTTCTTTTGTTTCCTTTTCATTCTCGGATTTATTTATTGTTTTATGAGAACTATTAGATTGATTAGAAGATGATTCTGGAGCAAGAATCGTTGATTTTTCTACTTTTGAAGAAATTTTTGATGAATTTGCAATAGTGTTTGATTCTGTTTTTAAACTATCTAAAAATTTGTTACCTAAAACTGTTTTTTCGTTAGTTAATTTTGTTGACTTCTTACTTGTATACTTTGATGCCAGTATAAAGCTGTTTAATTCATTCATTTCTTCCTCAAAACTGTTTGTTGATTGTAATGATTCCTTTTTGGATTTTGAAAATGTGGATGTTTTCCCTGTGAATTTCTTTGAAACTTCGGGTTTTTTCTTTGAAAATCTCGATTCTTTTAATGGACAACATGATTTAATTGTTGATTCTGTTCCTGGACTAATTGATTTGATCTTTGAATTTGATGAGTCTTTAGATTGAATTGATGGAAATGGTGATTTTGTTCCTGAACTAATTGATTTTTTTCTTGAATTTGATGAGTCTTCAGATTGAATTGATGGAGATGGTGATTCTGTTCCTGAACTAATTGATTTGTTTTTTGAATTTGATGAGTCCTTAGATTGAATTGATGGGAAAGGTGATTCTTTTATTGAACTAATTGATTCGTTTCTTGAATTTGACGAGTCTTTAGATTGAACTGATGCAAATGGTGATTCTTTTATTGAAATAAGTGATTTGTTTTTTGAATCTGATGAATCTTGAGATAGAGTTGGTGATTCACTTACTAAACTAATTGATTTTTTTCTTGAATTTGACGAGTCTTTAGATTGAATTGATGGAGATGGTGATTCTCCTATTGAACTAATTGATTTGTTTTCGGAATTTGTTGAGTCTTCAGACTGTATTGATGGAAATACTGATTCTTTTACTGAACTAATTGATTTGATTTTTGTATTTGATGAGTCTTGAGATCGAGTTGATGGTGATGATGATTCTTTTACTGAAACGTTTAGATTTTTTGTAAATAATGATATGTCAGATGGACATGTTGGTTGATCAGACGCTTTTATCATAGAATTAAATGACGTATTTGAAGAGGCTAGTGACTTTGTTGAAGCACATTTTAATGTATTTGTTGAAATTGCTGAATCTTGAATTGAACTCATAGATTCATGAGTTAGAATTGCTGTATCAGTTACTAATGGAACAATCAGTGAAGTCGTTGATTCAGTTTTTGAAACTGTTATTAAACTGTCTGACGATTCATTTAGAAATTCAAAAGAACTATTTGATTGGTTTTCTGATATTTCTAATTCTTTAATAGAATTTGTATTATTTGAATTTTCTTTTAATGGACAGTTTGAATTTGTTACTAAATTAATTAATTGACTTTCTAAATTTTTTAAATCATCTATTGATCTGATTCCCCTTTTCAATGATGAAACCAATGAACATTTAGTTGAAATTGGTGAATCTTTGAATGAACTACAATTTAATGATGGCTCTTTTGATGAAATGTTAGACGCAATAAAACTATGTTTGTCGGATTTGAGTGAATCTTTGGTCTTTGTAATTGTGCTACCTTCATTGTTATCAATTTTATTATTTCCTATTTCTGCCAGATTGTTTATTTCCTGCAATCAAAAATAAAAACAAAAAAGGAGATATAGTTAAAGAGCTCAATAATAATCGGTAGCTCAGTGGTTATGCGCTAGTTATGTGGATAAAACCTTCCCTCGGACTAATTACCTTATTGGGTATATATACCCTTAGACCTCCTGCACTGTGCTCAGGTCAGAATTATACTCTAGAAGTATCAAGTCATAATTGAACCTACCTAATTGTGTGTATTCATTTTATATTGTTATTGTATTAATAAATCTAAGTTATATTAAATAAATAAATATTTTTTTTTTATTACAAAAGTGATACAACTTTCGTAATTGGCGCAGTCGTTAGTCTTAGTGATTTTTAGTGCTAATATCAGTTCTCCAAAATCCGAAGATACTTATGCACTTTGGCACTCCAGTATTGCTCATACATGTATTTTCACTTGATGCTTCTTCTTGCACTGTAAGTACCCATAGCAATCATATTTTTCCTTGTTATTTGGAAAAGTCCTTGTCCCTTGGAAAATATCCTAATATCTTTTTTATTCCTTTATTTTATTTTAATTTTCACACAATCCCAGAGTCACAATGACATCTACACTAGAACAATTATTAGGATCCTTGGTTAAACACCAAACTAGACAAATTATTCAAGAACAATTTAAAGAAGCTCTTGACGAATTAGAAACTTTTGATGAGAACACATCACTCCTACACGATTTTATCGCGTCTATCACTACATTCTACGATAAATTAGTATCCGACGGTCATAACGATTTCATACCAAAATGTATTAGTACTTTGAAAAACACAAAAATAACAGGCAAAGCAGCTATCCGTGTTAGGCAAGCTACTTGCAAAACATTTGATGAAATAAAACAAACACTTTTAGACACATATATCGATAACAGACCAGTAGAAAGTTATATTATTACAATGGTAGAAACAAAGCCTTACAATAACACAGCTTTCGAATATCTGGAATATCTTGAAAAATTAAGGAAGCAGGCCCCCCGGAGACCAAGCCCGAGTTATAGAACCGAATCTTTCACCTGTAGCCATTGGAATAATAGAAGGTACAGTGGTGATATGTCTCCTAAAATATATTCCCGACCCTTTAAAAACTCACATATACGCTAGTAGAACGAATAAACTATCGGAAATCAAATCCACATTAAGGGACCATTTCTATCAGAAGGCATTTCGCACCATTGGAAAAGCCGACTCTTCTAAAATATCAAATCCACCTCGTTCTCTCACAAAAACAGAACATTGGAAATTTTCAAATGCACAAAAATCTTTTTATAAACAACCTCAAACATCAACTTTCAAAACAGATCCTAATACCATGAGCACACGCACTACCTATACACTCCGTAGCCTACATAACACAGAGGAAATAGAAACACAACCATCCACTAAGGAAACAATACTTTTTACTCCGAAGAAAATACCGATTTTCCTACCTCAGATTTTCTAGAGAAAGCCTCAGACGAAATATATCAGAACCTCTCCGACAGTCCAATATTCCCACCATAGAATTACATAACATAGATCAATCCAGTCTCCCCTACATCAAATTAAAGTCCTTATTGATTCAGGTTCCGATGAATCTTATATCTTACACACAATAGCACATAATCATTATTCAAATAAACTTATTAACTCCCCTTTGCACATTCGTATTGCCACGGGTACCACAAAACTCCAACACGCAGTTTACGTCCCAGCACCTAAACTTTTTCATATTAAAACAAATTTTCTCTTACAGGTCTTCAACTTTAACCATAAATATGACATTCTTTTCGGAATGGACGCCCTTCGTAAGCTAGATTTAAATGCATTATGGAATAAGAAGACCCTTCAAAATCAGTATACTTCCATTATTACAGTTCATAAACCCTCTCAAAAATAACCTATTAACTATTGAAATCGAACCTTTTTCTGAACAAATAATAGAAATAAAATCCCAAAAAATAAAAACGGACAAGCGGTAATACCCCAAATTCAAGTTGAACCCAATCTCCTTATTCAATCTGGAATTACCTGCGTTCGAAATTATAAAGCCCTTTGTTTTATTTCTAACCTATCTTCTCGTTCTTATAAATTAGAAGGAATTCCACGAATTATGTCATACGACCCTAATGACATACATTTCTTTGACGTTTTTCCCAAAGTAGATTTACATTCTAGTTCAACGGAAACAGAAAAACCCATTAGCCAACTTATTAGAACAGATCACATGAACCCAGAATAGAAAGAAAAAATTACACATCTATGTACAAAATTTTCCAATGTAATAAAGCATACAATACCTACCACAGACAATAACCCAGTGTATACAAAGACATATCGCTATCCCCAAATTTACAAAGAAAAAGTCCAACGCCAAATGCAGGAACTTAAACTTATTCACCCTGGTCGTCACCAGTGTGGATTGTCCCAAAAAAATTGGACGCCTCCGGTAAAAAGAAATACCGTATTGTTATCGACTACAGACGGTTAAACGAAAAAACGGTTGGTGATAGGTACCCCCTCCGTAATATTACCGATATTTTGGATAAATTAGAGTAAATGCCATAACTTTTCAACAATCGATTTAGCTTCCGGTTTCCACCAAATAGAACTCGACGAAGATGCTATCCCTAAAACTGCATTTAATACCGAACATGGTCATTATGAGTTTGATCGAATGCCGTTTGGATTGAAAAATGCCCCTGCGACTTTAAAAAAAAAAAGCTTTCTCGGCTTGACGGGTTACTATCGAAAATTTATAGCCCATTTTTCAGATCTTACTTACGAATTCACAATACGATTGAAAAAAAATTGCCCTATGAACTTAACCGATCCAAATTACATTGAGTCTTTTGAAACTTGTAAACAATTACTTTCCTATGATCCGATTTCACAATATCCTGACTTTACTCAGGAGTTTCAACTGACTACTGATGCAAGCATTTTTGCAGTAGGAGCAGTTTTATCGAAAAAAGATAAGCCCATTGCATACGCATCTCGCACCCTGAACGATGCTGAGAAACGTTACTCAACAATTGAACGGGAGACTCTCGCTATTGTCTGGGCATGCAAAACTTTAGACCTTATCTTTTTGGAAGGAAATTTAAAATATACTCAGATCATAAACCATTACAATGGTTATTTTCCCTTAAAGACCGCCTCTTCAAAACTCCTTCGATGGAGGCTTAAACTTGAAGAATACGACTATCAATTAATTTATAAAGAATGAAAGATCAATACCAACCCTGATGCTCTCTCTCGTGTTGAAATTCATCAGACTGAAAATGACCTAATAGAAGAAATAGACGAACTTCTCTCTATTTACCCGAATTATGATGCTCAGGAAGCCTTCAACATTGATGACTTACTTGACATTGAATTACTTAACAACAACTTACCTGATAACGTGTCAACCGCTCATTCAAACCAGACAGATCCTATACCAGGTATTCCCACTAAGCAAACTGCTATTAATTACAGTAAAAACCAAATTATCTTCCGCTTAGCTAACGAAACATCACTAACCCCAGAAATTGAAAATTTTTTCGGTACTAAACAACGTTACACTTTCAAAATTTCACCTCTACCTACAGGGTGTCTACCAAATCGTCAAAGTGAAATTCCCTGACTTTTCCAGATTTTCCAGTGTACTTTTTCAAGATTTTGTCTCCCCTATCTGACTTCAAAATCACAATATTGGGGCCCAGGGACCCCAAAAACTATTTTCCTTCATACCCTAAACATGTCTACCAAAATGTTAGAGGAAAACGATAATAAGCGCCGCAGGTGAAATTTTTCAGGAAAAGCATGTTCACGCATAAAATTGAAAAATTCTCTGACTTTTGCCGCTTTTTCGGCGTATTTTCCTAAATTCCCTGACTTTTCCCTGACATTTCCAGTCTCCTAAAATTCCCTGACAATTCCAGGATTTCCAGTTTGGTAGACACCCTGTACCTACAATGGACACCTTCGTATCCATATTAAAAGAGTACATATCTCTTGATAAGGAATACTCTGTTTACTTCTCTACTTCAGATGAAGGAGATTTGGCAGAACCTGCTTCTGACCCGGAGTTACTTTACATACTCCTATCCAGAACTCTTCAGACTCATTTTAGACATACGAAGAAACAGTGATGATTTTCATATGTAAACGCGCCCATTTTTCCCCCGTGGCTGGCGCCCAAGTTGGAATATTAAAAAATCCTTTCTTATTGCACATCTAGAATATAAAGCGAACCTACACACCTTCAGCCACCGAAAATTTACCGGTACGAAGAAAAAGTAATAAAAATGTGATAATAATTTATGGCGCGCCCTTTACTCCTACGGTTGGCGCCTCAGTTGGAATATTAAAAAATCCTTCCTCATTGCATATCTAGATCATAACGCGAACCAACATACCAAATTTTAGCCACCGAAAATTTACCGGTACGGAGAAACACTGATGAAAATATGATAATAATTGATGAACGCTCCCTTTACTCCCACGGCTGGCGCCCCAGTTGGAATATTAAGAAAATCTTTCTTATTGCACATCTAAAACAAAATCCGAACCTACATACCAAATTTCAGCCACCGAAAATTTACCGGTACGTAGAAGCAGTGATAAAAATATGATTTTCATATGTAAACGCGCTCCTTTACCCCCGCGGCTGGCGCCCTAGTTGGAATATTCAAAAATCCTTTCTAATTGCGCATCTAGAACATAAAACGAACCTACGTACCAAATTTCAGCCACCAAAAATTTACCGGTA
>CM022876.1:27105254-27124355 GCA_012654025.1 Pachypsylla venusta | reverse complement strand
TGGCGCCCCAGTTGGAATATTAAAAAATCCTTTCTTATTGCATATCTAGAGCATAAAGCGAACCTACATACCAAATTTCAGCCACCAAAAATTTACCGGTACGGAGAAACAGTGATGAAAAGGTGATAATAATTGATGAACGCTCCCTTTACCCCCGTGGCTGGCGCCCCAGTTGGAATATTAAAAAATCCTTTCTTATTGCACCTCTAGAACATAAAGCGAACCTAGATACCAAATTTCAGCCCCCGGAAATATTTACTTTTGAAAGGTCATAAAATTCCACTGCAATCACTGGTTTTTGTTACACCCAGTATATTTTTTTAAAAAATCTGCTCTCTCATGATATTTTCTTTTGAAAGGTCATAAAATTCCATTGCAATCACTGGTTTTTGTTACACCCAGTATATTTTTAAAAAAATCTGCTCTCTCTGATATTTACTTTTGAAAGGTCATAAAATTCCACTGCAATCATTGGTTTTGGTTACACCCAGTATATTTTTTTAAAAATCTGCCCTCTCCTGTTATTTTCTTTTGAAAGGTCATAAAATTCCATTGCAATCACTGGTTTTTGTTACACCCAGTATATTTTTTAAAAAATCTGCTCTCTCTGATATTTACTTTTGAAAGGTCATAAAATTCCACTGCAATCATTGGTTTTGGTTACACCCAGTATATTTTTTAAAAAATCTGCCCTCTCCTGATATTTTCTTTTGAAAGGTCATAAAATTCCACTGCAATCACTGGTTTTTGTTACACCCAGCATATTTTTTTAAAAATCTGCTCTCTCCTGATATTTACTTTTGAAAGGTCGTAACATTCCACTGCAATCACTGGTTTTTGTTACACCCAGTATATTTTTTAAGAAAACTGCTCTCTCCTGAATCTCCTGATATTTACTTTTGAAAGGTCATAACATTCCACTACAATCACTGGTTTTTGTTACATCCAGTATATTTTCTAAGAAAGCTGCTCTCTCCTGAATCTCCTGATATTTACTTTTGAAAGGTCATAAAATTCCACTGCAATCGCTGTTTTTCGTTACACACAGTATATTTTTTTAAAAACTGCCCTCTCCTGATATTTACTTTTGAAGGTCATAAGTCATAACATTCCACTGTTTGTACCAGGTACGAGTTATCTCTCGCGTCGTTGGCCAATGTCTTTGCTTGCGGATAAGTTTGAAGGTTATACTAAAAATAGATAATTATTTTATCAGAATCAAAACAAAATGGCTGCCTGATTGTCTCATAATTCAAGTGTAGCCAATAGTCATTACATAATCAACATACCCGTCTCTTTTTATTTCACTTGCCTACAGCTGCTCTGTCTCACTTTGCATTTCAGTTTTCTTTCTCTCTCTCTTCTCTGTACTGTAGTGTTTAGTAGAAAGTGAATATGTTTCCATTTCAATCGTATTGTGATTCAAGGTCTTTTTTTATTTGAAACTAGCAGATACCCGACGAACTTCGAGAAGATAAGAAAAAAAATGAAAGTAAATCTGACTTTTACATTAGTTATCATATTACCGAGGTACAACCGTTTAAACTCGATCAGAGCTTATCACATATAGATTACATATTAGCTACATTTTTGTTAACCTATGTAGAACATGGGGAATAGCAACAGGTTGTTAAGCTGCGTAGAACGTGTTGAGAGTAGTATTAGGTTGGGTTCCAAAAAAATTAAAATGCGTGTTGAAGCCTGCTGAATTTACACTGGGTTTATTGCGCAGCCTTCAACACGCATTTTATTTTTTTGGAACCTAACCCAATACTACTACTCCCAACACGTTCTACCCAACAAACTTGGTGGTGTTTAGGTCAGTTCTATGATTTTGAGTGGGAACAACCACTTCAATAATACTATTATATCAGCGAAGCAAAGCCTGACTTACACCTAACTATACCACAAATAAATATATAGTACTGTTGGAATGGAATATTGGGTTGCGAATAGAATATTAAAATTTTCTCAATTAGTGTTAACCTCAAACGCATTTTTTTTTTTTAAAAAAAAACTAAGTCAATCTTCTCAATTAGTGTTAACCTCAAACGCATTTTTTTTTTTTAAAAAAAACTAAGTCAATCTTACCCCCAACACGTCCCACCCATTAAATTTTTGTTAATTTCTATTACATTAAATCGCCTAACCGCTTTTGTACATAATTTCATCAAAATTGAACAACTTGTGCAAACATATGGACCAAAAGTTAGAACAAATTTGTTCATATTGTATATCATGATCAGTTTAGTTTTAATAACTTAAGGGGTTCTCAAAATATGAGGAAAAAAGATTTTCTAAGATGGTGACATCACATGGGCCCGTCAACAAAATATATGGCTGGAAGTGATCAGGAAAACGTTTGGTAACATCGAGATTTTTCTTTCGATAGAAGCAGTATATAACTATTAATTCTTATGATCCAATTAATATACTGGGTGTATTTTACGTTCAACAATTTACAGGGTGAGCAAAAGGTTGAATCAGTGTTCATTTAAAAAACAGGAAGAACAAAAAGTTTAGTTATTGTTTTGAAACTTTCTTTTAATAGTAATTACAATAATTTTGTACTGGTTTCGCTCGTTCAAACTATATTGTTAGTTATATACTGATTCTATCGAAAGAAAAATCTCGATGTTACCAAACGTTTTCGGAGAAAACCACAGAAGAAATAGAGCACAGAGGGAATAAATGCGGTAAATTCAAATTTAAAAAAAAAAAAAAAAAATTCATCCAACCCACGGCCTAGGGATCCAAATTAGGCTGGAATTTAAATTACTTTCAATAACAATGTGCATGGTATCTAGATAGATAATCTGGATTACATTGTATTAAATTCTATTTTTATATTGAGTTGTACTGCGACTCAAATAATATTTGATCACATCTCACACAGGAGAAAAAAGATGGATAAAAACCAATCTGGAAACATAAATTCTCTAAACAGTCAAGGTATTGCTAAACCATACATCCAAATACTTAAAAAAATCTATAGTAGTTGTTCGGGAAAGATCGGACTTAAAAATACTGGAATGCCTTTCAAACTAAAAAAAAGAGTCAGGCAAGGGGACCCAATTTCCCCTAAATTATTTACAGCATTACTGGAGTAAGTATTCAGAGATATTGAGACAATAATCATGGGATTAATATTAATGGAAAAAGTATGTCAAATTTAAGATTTGCTGATGATATAATATTATTCTCAGAAGATCACGAGAAACCTCAACAAATGCTTGATGATTTGAATAACCATAGCAAAAAATCAGGGCTGAGTATTAATGAATCCAAAACCAAAATAATGACTAACAAAGAACATACTCAAATTGAACTAAATGGAAATACTATCGAATATATTAAAGACTATCGAACTAAATGGAAATACTATCGAATATATTGGAGACTGTCGAACTAAATATAAATACTATCGAATATATTGAAGACTATCGAACAAAATGGAAATACTATCGAATATATTGAAGACTATCGAACTATATGGAAATACTATCGAATATATTGGAGACTGTCGAAATATAAATACTATAGAATATATTGAAGAGTATGGACTAAATGGAAATACTATCGAATATATTGAAGACTATCGAACTAAATGGAAATACTATCGAATATATTGGAGACTGTCGAACTAAATATAAATACTATCGAATATATTGAAGAGTATTGACTAAATGGAAATACTATCGAATATATTGAAGACTATTGAACTAAATGGAAATACTATCGAATATATTGAAGACTGTAGAACTAAATATAAATACTATCGAATATATTGAAGACTATCGAACAAAATGGAAATACTATCGAATATATTGAAGACTGTCGAACTAAATATAAATACTATCGAATATATTGAAGACTATCCAACTAAATGGAAATACTATCGAATATATTGAACACTATTGTTATCTTTGTCAAATAGTGTCATTTACAAACAGCAAAGAAATTGAAAGAAGAATTGAAAATTCATGGAAACAGTACTGGTCACTTGCTTTCATTCTTAAAGGTGACTTTCCCATGAACATCAAGAGGGAAGTAATGAACATGTGCGTTTTACCAGTTCTCACATATGGCGCAGAAGCATTAACAAAGAAAAAAATCAGAAAAATTGATGATATGTCAAAGAAGGATGGAGAGGAGTCTCTTGGACACCAAATTGACACAGTCTATTCATTAAACATTTCATGTAGTATGTAGATATAGATATGTTATAATAATATATTATGTAAATATATGTATGCATGATGTATATGAGTGCATAATAATTGTACCTATTCAACTGTGTAGATGTATATATGATATAATAATATATTATGTAAACATGTATGCATGATGTATATGAGTGTATAATAATTGTACCTATTCAACTGTGTAGATGTATATATGTTATAATAATATATTATGTAAATATATGTCTATTAAAAAAAATACGCGGACTGAGTTCATAAAAAAAAATTTACTTTATTTGGAAGTTACACGACTGGGTCTCCTTCAAAGTACTCTCCTTCCCAATGCACACACTTATCCCAACGGTGTTTCCACTTATTAAAACAGTCCTGGTACGGTTCTTTTGTGATGGCTTTCAGCTCCTTCGTCGCATTTGCCTTGATTTTCGAAATCGTCTCAAATTGGCGTCTTTTTCAATTTCGGGAATAAGAAAAAGTCAAAAGAAGCAAAGTCGGATGAGCATGGGGGATGGAGAAAACAGTAATCGAGAGATTAGCCAAAAATTCATGAGTTCTAAGTGCTGAGTGAACTGGAGCGTTCTCAAGCTGGAAAAACCAGTTGTCACTTTTCCACAAAAAATAAATTGTTACTTTTCTGGCCTTTTGCGCCGAACGGCGTCCCTCAGACGATTCAGTTACACTCGATTACTGTTCTGCCCCATCCCCTATACTCAGTAATTTGCTCCTCAACTTTTTCTTATTCAAAAAACTGAAAAAAAAACACTCCAAGAGAGAAGGTTTGAGAAGATTTCGGAGATTAAGGCAAGTTCGGCGAAGGAGTTGAAAGCCATCACAAAAGAAACGTACCAGGACTGTTTCAATAAGTGGAAACACCGTTGGGATAAGTGTGTGCATTGGGAAGGAGAGTAATTTGAAGGAGACCCAGTCGTGCAACTTCCAAATAAAGTAGATTTTTTTTTTATGACCTCAGTCCGCGTATTTTTTGAATGGACTACGTATATGAGTGTATAATAATTGTACCTATTCAACTGTGTAGATGTGTGTAAATTTACTTGGGGGGTAAACAAAAGGGAATAAATTAAGCCAATAGGAAATTAACAAAAAAGGAGGAAAAATAAAAACACAAATGCACCACAACAGCCCAACCTTGGGCTAAAGCATTTTATTAACTTTCTATTCACCCATGTTAGTTCAGGACTAAATGACTTACAAACTAAATCCTTCTCTTTTTTCCTAAATTATTATTTTTATGTATATTCTTGTACTATATCTATTTTTTTTTATATATATATATAGTCGTCTACGCCCCATCACATCTGCATTACAAGCAGTGTATGGCAATTACTGACGCTGTGGGATGAGTGAGTGAGTAAATTAAAGATTAGTGATGGGTTGAGTTACGAGTGAGAAATGAGTGTGTATGAGAATGAGATATAGTGACGAATGAGTGATTATGAGAGATAGTGATTGATGAGTGTTTGAAGAGGGCTGGCTTTGACTCCATGGAATTATACAAGTCCATGGCTCTGATAATAGGAGATTTTAATACGAATACTTGTCTCCTGTGTGGTACATGGAACAGCTGCCCCCGTGTGTTTGTAGGTCTGAGTCTGGGTTGCGGAACTTTAATTTGAATTTTTCTGTTACGTAGGGACTGGATATTTGATTATTAAGGACATTTTCTAGAAATTTTTATTGTTCGTTTCTTCTTCTCGTCTCAAGGGGCTCCAAAAGAAGATGTTCTGTGAGTAAACTGTACTCTATATAGTGGGGAAATTTTGGGTAAAAACCATTTAATTTTCGAAAAAAGTAACGAACAAATTTTAATTGTACTCTCTCAAGTTCCCTCGATCCAACCTTGGTGGATGGTGCCCATATGATGGATCCGTATTCCAGCACAGATCTTACATAGGATTGGTACAGGAGTTTAATGGCATCAGGATCTCGGATGTACTTGGCATACCTGATAACCATACCAAGTTTCTTATAGCCTTTTTCTGTGATCTCTTGTATATGATTGTTGAAATTTAGGTTTGACTTCAGTCGTAACATTTCAATGTTACGCCCAGATCTTTGTACTGATCTGTATAATCAATCCGGGAGTTGTTTATGTAGTATGTATGTCTATATGGGTTACTATTCGTGTATATTTTGAATGTAAATAAAAAGTATTTTGTTTTAAAAAAAGAAACAAAAAAAAAAGAACAAAGGAATCCGAGCCAAAACAAAAATACAGGATGTCAATAAAGAAATATTCAAGAAAAAACGAGCATGGTCTGGTCATGTGGCCAGAATGTCTACACTAAAATGGACTAGATTGGTTCAGAAATGGTATCCTAGAGATGGATATAGAAATCGGGCCGACCAGCTACAAGATGGCAGGATTCTATCAAGAAAGCAGGAGGAACACTCTGGGCACACGTTGCCCACGACAGAGTAGTATGGAAGAGATTAGGAGAGGCCCTTGCTCCGGATGGGGACTGAACATGTTTATGATGATGAAACATATTTAATACTTTCTCCATATTTTATGTTGATAAAAATAAAAAATATTTAATGTTGATAAAAATAAAATGATTGTGACATACAGATTCAACAAAAAGTTAAATTAGTGTTCATATCAAATACAGGGAGAAAAAAAAAATCGATATCTGTAATTTAGCGTTCATGATTTTCTAAGACCCTGCGTAGGAATTTTACCCTGAGATTGCCAAAATATCAAACCCTCTAAATCTAAACCATATAAGCTATACAAAAATCATTCGTTGAAAGGCTTCATACTACTTTTTTTTTTAATTACAAAGGGTCATAGGGTCAGATACGATATCTTTTCCGTTACCTATGCAGGAAGCATGGAGAAACTACTGCATTATCCTTCCTATGTCCCCAAAGCACCCAAGTCCATGCCTGTCGTAAAAGGAGACTAAGAGCAGGTTCAGAAACTTTTTTCGATTACCCATGCAAAAAGCAAAGACAAACTATTTCATTATCCATAAGGATTCTTTAGTATCAATAACTCGAGGCCAGTTGCAAACCAGTCTCACGCCTGTTAACCTATGATGATACTATAATGAGGTAAAGAAAATACTATATCTTCACTTGATTTTCTTTAACTCATTATGGATTCACTTGACATAGTATCCCAATTCAACAAAATTATACTGTTCATAAGATTAAGTGTGTTCTCATTACCAAACAAAAAAAAAAAAGAAAAAAATCGCCTTGAACGCATACTTTCAGTCATTCTTACAAGAATTTAAACTGTTTGTGAGATTCAGCCGAAATCAATTTTTTTAAAAAAAATCTTGATTGTTAAAAACAAGATATACTCAAAGGTCATTCTGAATATGTTTTCTCAGAAGAGATAAAAATAAATTCAATGTGACCCGGGTGAACAAAATGTTGTATCAGTGTTCAAGGGAATACACAGTCCGAGGCCGCCTGAATATCTTTTGAACAGCTTTATGTGGAGTTTTGAAATTTTTGCAATGTATTATGTATTATACCCCAAATTAAACCACCTGATGGTATGACCAATTTTTCAGGGGCGGGTCCCATGTGGCCCCCAGGGGGGCCCAACTTTTGTTTTTTAAATACGAACCTCATCTTGTGATACATTTTCAGAAAGACAATAGAATTAGAAGTACTTTGCAAAAAAATTTACACGTCTAGCGTGTTTGTTTTCAAAATGGCGGCCATTTGAAATTTCTAAGATATGAGTTCCAAGAGTGTCTAAAAATAGGCGAATTATGTCTAAAAAGCAGGTTCCTCAGCATTGGTGTCCTATGCAATCATTCAATATCCCATTACAATGGTGCGTTATGCGCAGAAGAAGACGAGTTTTGGTTTTGTGTGTGTCCTACCTTGTCCGTTATATCATGACTTTCACTATAAAATTATTCCCTAAAGAGGAGGACAATTTGCTTAGAAAAAATATTTTGTAACGGTCATTTGGTGGCTGCTAAATGTCTAGCGAGGTGTTGAGCAACAACCAGCATGAAGTCAACGCCGTAATAAAAAAACGCATATGGTGTGAAATTTGATATCAATGACGTCATCACCTGATATTTCAATCGACGACGTTGAGTTTGATGGAAAAAAACTCCCCCATTGATATCGATAGTTATTTATTTAATCCGTGAGATGTTTTTATTTGCCAAACTCAACGGCCCCGGCGTTGAGTAAAGTGGTGTATTCTCTCTCACTCTCATTGTAAGTGGTATCTATTTGCTTTCTCTTTCTATATGGCGACATCATCTGATTTTATTTCACTACTCAACAAGTTGAATAAAAAAAAAAAAACTCCCCCAATATCGATTCTCCATAATTTTGTACACAAAAACTTGCATATTGCAGAAGTGAAATTGTATTTTAGAGAGTAATTTTCATGTTAAAACACAGAACATTGATGGTCATTCTGTGGTTTAAAACGGTTTAAATAGTGTTTTTTTGTTTTGTTTTAAACCAAAAAAAACATGTTTAAAAAAAAAGAAGTTTAAAACGTTTTTTATGCCAACCCTGCACCTCCTAGATACATATCAAGTGACAGGATGAAGAGTGGTCACTGATTGTTTCACTAGCACTGACTGTTGCACCCTCTGACATGTTTCAATGTAATTGATAATCATATTAAATTCATCATAACAGAGTATACATACCAAGTGACTAGATGACGAGTGGTCACTGATTATTTCACATTTATCATTAGCCTTCAGCATATCTAGCATTGACTGTTGCACCCTCTGGCATGTTTCAATGTAATTGATAATCATATTAAATTCATCATAACAGAGTCTGCATATCAAATGAGATAATTTGTCATTGGGGGATATCTGAAAATAAAATAAATACAATACAATAACTATTCATTTTTTACAGAATCTGCATAACAAATGAGACAATTTGTCAGTGGACGATATCTGAAAAATAAAATAAATACAATACAATAATTATTAATTTTTTACAGAGTCTGTATATCAAATGAGACAATTTGTCAGTGGACGATATCTGAAAAATAAAATAAATACAATACAATAATTATTATTATTATTTTTTATTTTTTTAAAAATAAAATTATTTAAAGAATCGTTATTAAACAGCTTCAGTAGCTCAGTTGGTAGGGGGCGGCAATTCGTAACCAGGAGGTTGTTGGTTCAAATCTAACTTCATCCTGTCTCTTAGAAATACTGGTCACAATAGATCTAAATAAATGTCGCAGTGATAAGAACGCACAAGAGTTGGGAGGTCGATAACTTAGATTTTTAAAGCGGAGGTCCATACCTACAAACATTTATAAAAATCGAAATTTCCCCAATTTTTGCATTCAAACCCCCTTTTTTTTGTCTCTGACTATCGGACTATTTTAAGAGTTTTCGGTCATAATCTATTTATTTCCTCGTTTAGAAAGGCATCCTTTCATTCAGTAATCTGATTAAGTAACCCCTACCAGCGAGCATACACATTATGAATAGTGGGGGTAGAAAATAATCTTGTTCCTACAAACTGCATTTTGGCAGCCCGAGCGATTTAGCAAGGAAAACGAGTTTTTTTAAATAATCACAAAATGAAATACTGAGTTTAAAATGAAATATATTTAGATCCCAACAGAGATTAAAGATCTGGACGGGTTTAGTCTGTATACAGGGTGATTCAGGTTGTTTATATCAAGGGAATAGAAGTTGTAGAACATGAAGAAAGAATCATTCTTTACAGGTTGACTTTTTTTGTTTAGGCTTTAGTTTGGGAGTTAACGCTAAAAACGTGATTTTTTTTTTTTTTTTTAGCTCATAACTCCTTCAAAAATGGTCCGATTTTCAAAAATTAAAATGATGTAAAAAGATAATTTTAAGCTGCATTTATTTAGTTTTGCACATGGCCTTGTTCCGAATCAATGTAACAAAATGGCGGCGATAATTAATATTCAAATTTGATTTTCTCGAAAACCACTCCATGGATTTTTAGTTTTTTATCTCAATTTTGTAGAAATAAAAAGCACTACAAATTTGAAATGGCCGTCATTTTGTTATATTGATTCGGAGCAAGTCAATGTATAAAATCAAATAGATGCAGCTTAAAATTAACTTTCCAGATCATTTTTATTTATGAAAATTCGACCATTTTTAAAGAAGTTATGAGCTCATCAAAGAAAATCACGTTTTAGCGATAACTCCCAAACTAAGGCCTAAACGAAAAAGGCACACCTATAAAAAGTGATTTTTTTTTCATGTTGTACAACTCCTATTCCCTTGATACAAACAACCTGAATCACACTGTATAAGGCGATGGAAATATTCACATCAGGGGGGAAGATCCTGACTGTTGGCATTTTAAAAGGAAGAAATAAATAAAAGAGTTGATCTTTTTATGGGATAAAAAGATCTTAGAACTATTGTGCAATTTGTTTAAAGGTGGTTGGTTATCAGGCAATGTCCTTTAGAAAATTTGTTTATCTTTTAGGGTTTAGGGCATTCATTTGAAAAGATTTAATAAGATGCACAGTTGTAAAAAAAGAAAAGGTAAACAAAAAGATTCTTCTTATGAAATAAAAAGGTCTTACAATGATTATGGAATCTGTTTATAGGAAATGTACTATAGAAACTGTGTTTACATTTAATGTTTTGTTTAATGTGTTCATTGTTTCATTGTTAGATATTAAAGATTTAATATATACAAAGAATTATATCTGGAAAGGTTATTTATCTGTTAGGACATTCAAATTTGAAAGGATTAAATATGAACAATGGTTTAAAAAGAAGAGGAACTCATTTTAAAGTTAATTTTATATAAAAAACAAGAAGAAAAATCATTCAACAAAAAAAAATACGATAATTGGTGGCAATTATGCAGGGTTGGCATGTTTAAAAAAAGTGTTTAAAACACTTTTAAACATATTGGTTGTTGTTTTTTGGTACCTCCTCTTACGAGCAACACGGATGACGTTATACGCAGAAGAGGATGAGTTTTGGTTTTGAGTGTGGCCTACCTTGACTCTCCTTCATACCATGAATTGCACTATAAAATTATTCCCCAACGAGGAGGACAATTTGCTTAGAAAAGTTATTTTGTAACGGTCATTTGGTGGCTGCTAAATGTCTAACGAGAGGTGTTGAACAACAACCGGCATGAAGTTAACGCCGTAATAAAAAAAAAACGCATGTGGTGTGAAATTTGATATCAATGACGTCATCACCTGATATTTCAATCAACGACGTTGAGTTTGGTGGAAAAAAACTCCCCCATTGATATCGAGAGTTATTTATTTAATCCGTGAGTTGTTTTTATTTGCCAAACTCAACGGCGTTGGGTAATGTCGTGTATCTCCTTCTCTCTCACTCTCATTGTAATTGGTACCTATTTGCTTTCTCTTTCTATATTACGACATCATCTGATTTCATTTATCTACTTACTCAGCGCGTTGAATAAAAAAAACTCCCCCAATATCGATTCTCCATAATTTTGTACAAAAAATCTTGCATATTGCCAGGGGCGTAGCGACTGGGGGGTATGGGGGGGTGTGACACCCCCCCAACATTCTCCAACATCCATCAGTCGGCAAATCGCTTATACTTCATCCATAAAATTATGAATTTTTCGGTTCATGGAGATAAAATCGGATATTTTTTTTTAAAAAAATCCGACATTAATATCGGAAGTATCCGCGATTTGCCGACTGATGGATCCATAAAATTATGAATTTTTCGGTTCATGGAGATAAAATCATTATCGGAAGTATCCGCGATTTGCCGACTGATGGATCCATAAAATGATGAATTTTTCGGTTCATGGAGATAAAATCGGATATTTTTTTAAAAAAAATCCGACATTATTATCGAAAGTATCCGCGATTTGCCGACTGATGGATCCATAAAATTTTGAATTTTTCGGTTCATGGAGATAAAATCGAATATTTTTTTCAGCGGTTTGGCTCCCAGAGCTCTGCACACGATTCCGTACGTATGCCATACATCATCTTACGTGGAACGTCGGACATATCGGTTTTTTGGATCCCATGGCTCCAAATATTTCCAAACTTAAAAAATGAAAATATGGCCCAAAAGCAATAGGAAATGACATACATGATCTCTATTTTAAGTTTCGGGTTCCCGTCAAACGTTTTTTTAGGCCAAAATATTTCCAAATTTTCTGCAGGATTACTATACTTTTATAGGAAGAGAAAATTCAGAATAAAAAATATAAAAAATACCACTAAAATGGGAACTATTAAATCTCCATTTCATTTTCATCTCCGAGGGGGGGGGGGACCCCCCAATTTTACAATAAAATTCAGTGATAATTCATACCTACAAAGATTTTACTAATTTCATTCCTATATGAATTTATGCAGTCGGCAAATTGCAGTGGTGAGTCGGCATTTTCATAATATTTTACCCCCCCACAGTTTCCACCCTCGCTACGCCCCTGCATATTGCAGAAGTGAAATTGTATCTTCGAGAATAATTTTTATGTTAAAACACAGAACATTGATGGTCATTCTGACTTTTTAGTATTTTCTAAATTTTATTTTGCCCATTCCCAGTTTCGAACTCGTAACTCTGGAATGGCTGGTCCTTGGCAGAAAATGTCCTAAAATAAGGACTAAACAGCCACCTAAAACTTTCTCGCTTTGTTGTCGCGACAAAAATTAAGACATCAGACTGTGACTGTCAGATTTTGGAGAAGAAATTAGAAAAAAAAAAATTAGTTCTGATAATTTTATGTGGGTCGTAGATCATGAATTTGGGAGGGTCCATTCCCATCAATTTTTCGCTATCTGCTACCGTTTGGGCTGTGGTATTGTAACAGACAACTCCTCATACATAGGTACATACATACAAATTTCTAATTTATATATTAAGCTTTGGTTATCAGAATCAGATTACCGAATGAAAAAGATTGACCTTGATGGGAAATAGATTATGACCGAAAACTCGTAAAAACTGTACCAAAGGGACTTTTTGTTCAATAAAATGAAAGTTGGGACAAAAGGTGTGAAAACATAAGAGATAAACTGCTTTGGAAGCCAGACCAGAAGCGGAACTAACATTTGATTACGTTCAGGGAAAAGTAATTGATGCATATGAGCGTCTTCATAAGTAATTTGATCTCAAAGAAGATGATACTGTTTTAAAATTAACGAACACAAGAAAAATGAAATCCTGTTTTCATTGTGGTAAAGAAGGTCGTATAAAAAGAGATTGTTTTTATATGACCTTCTTTATTGTTTTTATAAGACCTTCTTTATGTGACAGTCTAGAGGTCTAGACGCTCATATGCACCAATTACTTTTCCTTGAACGTAATCAAATTTTATAGTTCCACTTCTGTACTGACTTCCACTGCGCAATTTTATTCTTTCAAATTTAACTTTGCTCGACATTTTTTCTGTACACAAAATTATTCCAAATGTTCTTCATTTCCAATAGGTTATGGGCCCAGAACCTTTTCACGTTTTGTTGTTAATTTTTATCTAAATTCTAGTAATCTGATTTTATTTTGGTGCCAAAAGTGGAAAAATGTCTCACGGGGTCAAAATTGACCATTGTCTTGCGGGGTTAAAAGTGTCTATTCAATCAAAAGTGGGGTCAAATGTGACCATTTAAAAACTGAATAATAAGAACTATGCAAAATGGAAATTTAAGATAGAGCTGATTCTTTTAGAAATTGATATATGGGATATCGTTGTTAGTGAAGCTCCCATCAAGGATGTTGAGTGGAAAAAGAAAAATAGCAGTGCAAAAGCGAAAATATGTTTGGCTCTAGAAGATGATAAAATCGCTTACGTCGGAAATATTGAAACTGCGAAGGAAATTTGGGAGACTCTTTCCAGGATACATGAAAAAAAAAGAGCTCAAATAGCAAGTTATTTTTGTTTCGGAAATTATATAGCATGAAAATTGACTAATCAAAGTTGTATTGCAATGCTAGTGTCGGGTAAAGTAAATCAGAGATCGAAACACATCGACATTAAATACCATTACATCAAACATTTATTGAAGGAAAACAAGATGGACGTTGTGTACTGTACAAGTGAGGACATGACGGCAGACATGTTCACATTGTTCACAAAACCCTGGCTGCGACAAAGTTCAAACTTAATTGTTTCAAGTTAAATCTCATTGGTGGCTCATTTGAGGGGGGGGGGATGTTAGAGTATAGCGCTGTCATACAAATGAGCTGCTGACCGCTTCTGGTCTGGCTTGCAAAGCCGTGATCAAAGCGTCGAACTCTTCTGGTAAACTGCACAAGAGAATAGCAGTCATACTACAGTCCTTTATATCCTCGCCCATTGATCTCAATGTCTGAACAATATCAAGCATATCTTGAATATGTTTACAAATACAACTCTCATTCCTGGAGTCAAATTTCATGCTATATAATTTCCGAAACAAAAATAACTTGCTTTTTAAGCTCTTTCTTTCATGTATCCTGGAAAGAGTCTCCCAAATTTCCTTCGCAGTTTCAATATTTCTGACGTAAGTGATTTGATCATCTTCTGATGGTTCACAGGGAACCGGCATTTCACAAAGCAAAGGGAGGGGGGGCGTTCATCTTAACGCTGCCACAGAGAGGTTAGGAAACGTTCTGATCGACCATGCCTCGATTTATGGGTCCATAAATCTGTTGAGTGAATGGACACCAATTACGAATATTTACCGCGAACTACAATCGGTTTTTTTTCTACATCGCAAAAAACATCGCGCCCGAAAAATTTGTTAAAGTTTCTTGAAAATAGGTCATTTTGGACCATTTTTTTTTTTTTTTTTTTTAAAAAAAAAAGTTAATTTATCGAAAAAGCCGCGATTAGGAAGTTTTACCAATGTCAGTATTGCAGAGTTGTTTTCTGTATTATTTTACAGCAACAGGTAAGGTGAAATCGGCCAATGTAAATGTTACCTGCCTTGGTAGCTCAGTGGTCAAGCGCTCGCCTGGTAATCAGGAGGTCGCGGGTTCGAAACCCAGCCAAGGTAGGATTTTATCCTGTCAATTAAT
This sequence comes from Pachypsylla venusta, assembly GCA_012654025.1. NCBI lineage: Eukaryota > Metazoa > Arthropoda > Insecta > Hemiptera > Aphalaridae > Pachypsylla > Pachypsylla venusta. The sequence goes on along the minus strand of CM022876.1, from coordinate 27,109,165 downwards.
TGATAATTTGACCACAATAATAGTACAAGCTTACTGCTGGGGTAAAGGGACTCGTTAGACTCATTCGAGCAGTATAAATAAGCAGTGTTATTATTATCTCGGTATACTATTATTTTATTATATACTCGGTATACTATTAGATACTATTATTTTTTTGAGCAAGTTACAAACTTAAAATGTGGTTTAATATAATTTAAAAAGACTTTTTATTTTAAACGTTTTAATTCACTTTACTTTAAATTTATTTTGAAAAAGACCTTTTTCTTCCGGTACCAGACAGATACTATTGATTTTTTTTTTGGAGCAAGTTACAAACTTAAAATGTTGTTTAATATAATTTAAAAAGGCTTTTTAAACGTTTTAGGGGTGGGAGATTAATTAATTCACTTCAATTTTAATTTATTTTGAAAAAAAAACTTTTTCTTCCGTATTTATTGAACTATTTGAATATATTGAACTGAAGCAGACATAGTTGTACCAATATGAAAAAAGTCCAGTGCAAGTTTGTTTATTTTATCAATATAAGCGTTTAGATGAACGTCCCCCCCCCCGAGAGGTTAGGAAACGTTTTGATCGGCCATGCCTCGATTAAACTTGTTCTTCTCATAAAGTCGCTCCCTAAAAACTCTTGCGCTTTCTCCAAAGTTTCGTCGATTTTCAAGCAATAAAATTGTGAATTAAACATTTAAAAGTGAGTTTTCTCGTATTTTCCACCATTTAATCGTGAAAATTAACCTTCTACTTTCAATTAATCATATTTTAAGTTAGGTTAGTTGATCAGAAAAAAAATAATAGTATCTGTCTGGTCCCGTTCTCTCTACTTAAGAGATGACTATGAGATGTTAGTTGACTCTACTCTATTTTCACTATGGAAATTAGTATTATTGGATGAGAAAAAATAAGCCTTCGGAAAAACTATACTTACATGAATTTTAAAATGATTTTGTAGCTTTATATTGATTTTCAGATGTTCATGATATTTATCAAATATATATAAATAACTAGATTCACAATCCCTATCAATAACACATCCTTTAAGACGACATCTTGATTTAATTGTATCGTATTCAAGTCCATTTAAATCCTCTTCAAAGAAAACACCTCTCTTTTTAAGTGACATATCTAAAATTGTAAAAAAAAAAAAAAAAAAAAAAATTGTAAATCCGATTTAATTTAGGTTACGTACAGAACTATAATTTAAATTCCAAAGGTTCACTATTGAAAATAATACTACAAAGGTTGAGTTGGTTAGCATTAGCTAATTTGTATTAATATTGCTATAAAAAGAAAAGTAAATTTGAATTTTGAATAAAAAGTTAACGAAAACTCTCAAAACTACCAAAAATTTAGAGTAAAGTTTTTCGAAAGTTGCTTGTTAAATCAACTGGTTTAACAAGAAACTGTAATGTTGATGTTCATGAAATGTATCCAAGAATTTAAAATAACCACTATGTCCTTTATAATTATAACAATAATTAAAGTGTTAGGTCTTAATTTAGTTCAAAAACTATTGTTTTACTTTAAATTAATTTCAGATAGCAGCAAAAAAAACAGTACAAGGTACAAGGACACATGGACGGAACGATACTAGATCTAGAACTACGTATTTATTATTTGTTCACCGTCCTTTTACTTTGAAATGATTATGTATTTTTGTTATCATTTATCAAGAAAAAAATAACATGACGGCAAGATGGTAAAGAAATGGCATACCTATGACGGCAATTTAAAGCTGAGAGTCCAACTCCGGGGAGAAACTTTTTTTCAATCTTTGAATAACATGTTAATTATGAGAAATGTTAAAAAATATTATTAACTTTTAAATAAATAGAAAGAGTTCGCAAATTTATCGTAATACAAAAAACATCCCGAAAACGATGTTGAGTCGAGTTTTTGGCCTCAATTTTCCTCGGGCATGAACTCAGTTTTCGTTTTGGGAGTACCCATAAGGTCCGGTCCTACCAAAAGACGAGTTTTCAAACACACGAGTTTGGATATAGTATTAACACAGGTTGACACAATGTTAGATAAAACATGAAACTCCTTGAAAACACGTCGTGGTAGGATCGGGCCTAATTCGAGTTGATTATCGGGTTGCTTTTTAAGTAAACGAAAAGGAAACTTGTTCAGAAAATCCCGCGTAGTTTCAAAATATATGTAGGTAATTCACTTATGATATGAAAGTTTTTGTCTGGCAACTGTTCGTTTTTTTAAATTCTTTTTCATCCGAGTATTTGATGTTTCATTTGTGATATTAATATTTGCTTTTCTGTATTTTATTTCAAAGACTCCATTATTTTAGAACAGGGGTTCCCAATCTTTTTGGTAGCGCGCCCCCCCCTTCTTGACGTGAAATCCTCCCACGCCCCCTCCCCTTTACATTATAAATAATTAATGGGTATGGGTGTTTCTGAATGCTGTATCATTCAAAACGCTAATGTGTTGCTGAATGCTATCTCATTCAAAACACTAATGTGTTGCTGAATGCTATCTCATTCAAAACACTAATGTGCTGCTGAATGCTATCTCATTCAAAACGCTAATGAGTTGCTGAATACTATCTCATTCAAAGCACTAGTGTGTTGCTGAATACTATCTCATTCAAAACGCTAATGTGTTGCTGAATGCTATCTCATTCAAAACGCTAATGAGTTGCTGAATGCTATCTCATTCAAAGCACTAGTGTGTTGCTGAATACTATCTCATTCAAAACGCTAATGTGTTGCTGAATGCTATCTCATTGATAACACTATTGCGTTGCTGAATGCTATCTCATTCAAAGCACTAGTGTGTTGCTGAATACTATCTCATTCAAAACGCTAATGTGTTGCTGAATGCAATCCCATTCATAACACTATTGCGTTGCTGAATGCTATCTCATTCAAATTTTCTAAACATTATGTTCAATAAAATTATCTTTGTAAAAAATTGCATATATTTCAACTAAATGATAATAATTCAACTGGTCTCGCGCCCCCCCCCCTTGGCTTGCCTTCACGCTACCCTAGGGGGGGCACGCCTCCCCAAGTTTGGGAACCTCTGTTTTAGAATAACGACCAATGATTATCTATTTGCTAAGAAACAATCTCTTTTTTATTATTATTTTAGTACTTTGGTATTTATTTTTAATAGGTTGTAAAAAGATTGTTGTTATCTATTTGTTATCTATTATCACCTACACACTGACTGATAATCAACGGAGCTCCACGATGCCTAACCCAAAGGTTTGAAATTTGGCACACAGATCCCATTTAGTGTGTAGGTGCGTAATAAGAAAGGAAAAAATCGAAAGTTCAAGTGGGATCAAGTTACCGCCAAAAATGACGCTTTTTAGCAGGTCTTTTTCTATTTTTTTTCTGGGCAAACTAAAGGAGATAGCAAAAAATGACCGAGAATGGACCCCCCCCCAAAAATAGTATATAAGGACACTGTTTCGGCATTCTTGGTGTAGACCACCAAGCTGTCTAAGACGGACAATTATTTTTAAGAGCGGACTGTATTGAAGGGGTGGTTCGGGATGTCAAAAACAGAGCGAAGGGTAATATTGTTCTTGGCTTACCTGTAGTTGATGCTTGAGGTTTTAAATAATTATATATTTACAAATGAGGACCCTTTCTGATGAGGAGAGGAGTAGATATAGGAATGGGATCAGTAGGAATCGATAATTAATAATAATATTATACACGATAAATCACAATTAAAAAATGAAGAAATGTTGTCACTAGTTGTGACTTATTTTGCCACTAGTTGTGGTTAAATAATAAAAGTTCAATATAATATATTACTCGACGTAATTTATTTAAAGAGCTCACAATTATTATTACTAGTTGTAATAATAATTTATTAAAGAATTATTCACTAATTTGATAGTTTCAAATTGAGACACTTTTATCACTAGACGTAATAAAATA
>CM022876.1:27083092-27103884 GCA_012654025.1 Pachypsylla venusta | reverse complement strand
CATTTTATCCTTTATTTTGTTTGCGGGTACTTTGTACCCCCCCCCCCTTGGCAATGCACGTAATTGAATAGAGCTTGGCAATCCTAGGGTTAAATGAGAATTCTAGCAATTAAATATATATAAATATCTAAATTAAATCTATTTAATTTATTTTATGTCAAACATTGAACCAATGATTCATTAAGAACTACTTGTATTCCTGCAGTGTGGTGGTGGGTCTGGACCGTCTGGTCTACTGGAGTATTTTATTTTGCCACTCCTCTGTGGAGATTGTTGTAGTGAGAATGGAATTATTTTTCTTATTATATACGTATAAAATGGTGGAAAATGAGTGCTGAAAATAGATTTCCCCCGACTCAACACAGGGACTATTAAACAATTTTAATAGTACCCAACGAGTCGGAGTAACCAAAATGAAACATCTAAGGCCCGATCCTACCACGACGAGTTTTCAGGGAGTTTCATTCTAACACTGTGTCAATCTGTGTTAATACCTACAATATCCAGACCTGAGTGTTTCAAAACACGGCTTTTGGTAGGACCGGACCTAAATAAGTAAATTAATACACGCGATTTTTGTTCTGTTGATGATGATCTGAAAATATCTCCGAGATTTCTGAAAGTTCATCTTCAAATGACTCACCCTGTATAGGCAAATATGTTTTATTACTTTTTTTTAAGATAGCTTGTATATACTACGCTCGTTTTTTTTTTTTTTTTTTTTTTTTTCGCCTTGCAAAACTAGCGTTTTGCTTGATTTACAATCTACAATTTAAATATAAAATACAATTTTGTAATAAGTAAATGTGATGTATAAATATTTACGACTTGTTGGATAAGTTGAACATAAAATCTACGGTTTGAGATTTTATGTAGTCGTAAGTTAAATTTATTGACTGTCGTGTCAATAAATTTAACTTACGACTTAGGTTCAAGACATTGCCAATGCATTCTAAATTGAGTAAGGTTCTAAAGCAGTTATTCCCAAAGTGGTCCAGATGGACCCCCAGGGGTCCACGGGAGACTCGACGTGGCGTGACCAAAAAATGGAAGTTCACAATTAGTAAGCGGGGTCCACGAAAATTTATCTGTTTTCGATAGTGAAAAACTAAAATGTTGGCTTTGACTTCACTCATCAATGTGGGTGTGTGCTTGCAATCTTGCATGAACTGTGATTTTTTTTAAAGGAAATGCATGAACTGTGATTTTTTTAAATTCATATTTTTAAAGGATCCCCAGGGGTCCACGGGAGACTCGACGGCAATCTACGTTGGCGTGACCAAAAAATGGGGGTTCACAATTAGTAAGCGGGGGTCCACGAAAATTCATCTGGTTTCGATAGTCAAAAACTAAAATGTTTGCTTGACTTCTCGATATCGCCCCCAGAGCCCCGAACAGCTTTTTTAGGACCGAATCTCTAAAATCCAAACCACATAACCAATTTTGATGAAATTTAAAATCAGTAAATATGGAATCATTTTATCTAAAATGAATGGTCTCATGCGGTCGTATCCCTGTCAGGGGCGCCGCCAGGGGTCAAACAAGATTCTTAAAATGGAAATCCTTTTTAAAATAAAACAGATCAATAATTTCACACAAAATTAAAAAAATAATGTCCAGAGCTGACAGGTATCAATCAAAGTATTGGAAAGTAGTTAATCACTGTTTTCAACTTTTTATTCAGAGTCCACCCCCCTCGGTTCAGGACCGAGAACGTCGCAATTGGACCAAATCTCTAAAATCATAACCACATAACCAATTTTGATGAAATTTAAAATGGGTTACTATAACATTTTTTATGAAAAAAAAAATGGCCCATATGGGGCCCCACCAGTGGGCCCAATAAGCTCATTCAATTAACCATCGCTTTTAAAAGAAAACGGTCCCGTAAATTTCCATAAAATTCAAAACAAGCCTGTAGGGATTATTCAACTTATTATAATCACTGTTTTCTAGCTTTTAGTAAGAGTGGTCACCCCAGGGTCCCCATGAACGTCTCATTTAGACCAAATTTCTAAAATCCAAACCATAAAACCAATTTTGATGACATTTAAATCTGGTAATCGTAGCAATATTTTACCTAAAAACATTGGTCCGTGACGTTGTAACTTGACCCGGGGCGCCGTTAGGAGACACCTAGAGTGTCTCAAAAACCAATAAATGTAAAAGTTATCTAATTTTGATCAAATTTTGTATGCACAGTCACCTGAGTACTTTATTGGATTTTTTTTTGAAGAAATTTCAGAATCAAATGTCAAAATTTAAAAGTCGTCTCATTTTGATTAAATTTTGTATGCACATTCACCCATGTATTATATTCGACAATTTTTGGTATTTTGTAGGAATTTTGGTCTTGGGGCCCCGGTAGGGTCCCAAAAATGAAATAACATAAAATTTGTCCGATTTTGATAAAATTTGGAATGCACAGTCAGCCAAGCATTATGATATTTGATAATTTGTGGTGTTTTGTATAAAATTTTTGTGATTTTGATAAAATTTGGTATGCACATTCACCCAAGTATCATAGGTATTTGACAATTTTTGGTGTTTTGTAGGAATTTTGGTCTCGGGTCCCCGGTAGGGGCCCAAAAATGAAATAACATCATAAAATGAAATAACATAAAAAAACGTCGCTAGCCGTAGGCTGCCAAATCTTTTAAACTAATACTATCACTAAAGAGTAACGTCAACAGCTGTAGGTGGCCAAAACTTTTTAAAGTAATACCATCGCTAATGAGCAATGTCCACAGCCGAAGGCAGCAAAATCTTTTTAAAATAAAGCCCAACGGTAGAGATATAGAAGGTGTCGCTAAAGCGACACAAGGTGTCCGCGGGCATCGGGGATTTATGAAAATCTCGAGTTAAGGCCAGAAGTACCCCAAATATAGAATCCGGCCTCTTAGATTTCAACACAGGGTAAGCGCTAGGTGGAAAAAAGTAGTTACGAATTTTTGACAATTTTTGAGGTGCTCGTAAAAGGCATTCCCATTGTTGGACAAAAGTAAATTAAAAGTTAAACTTCATGTATTGCACTTGCCAACGACGAATATGAAAAGAATTTTTTTTAAAGTTTAGTTGAAAAGGGTCAGAAATAAAAGTGAATATACCTACAATCTAGGTTTAGCGTATTTATAGGACTCTGGTTTTCTGGTTTTGTTTTTCTTAGCGTTGCAAAACTAGCGTTTTGCTTGATGAGTACGTTATCTATTTGTTTATAATTAATGACATAGATAAGGGGAATTTTCAAAAAGTGACTTCTAAAAGAAGACAACGCCTTATAGGTTGGTAGTATCTAGTGTAACATAAATCTATGTTATATTGCCGTCTTAAAATGTCGGCGAAATTTAAAAATTTGTTATCAATCAATATCAATTTTATCAGACGATTTAAATGATCGTTTTCGTTTAAAAACATTTTTAGTGTGGTACGACTATAAAAAAACTAACCTAACCTCTGTAGTTTGAAGAAAGCTAAGAATAATAATATAGATTTTTTTTATTCTCGACTGGGCAAACATTGGAAAGAGAAATCTCTTTTTTTTTAGCAACCTTCTTTTCTTCCCGGAGTCAAAGCCTTATCAGAGTGGTTATCGAGTGCGTTATATGACAGAGTATCCTGGACAGGAAAAAATCCCTTTTTCCCAAATCCCACCACTTTTAATCCCATGATATCCTTAATATTTCTCCCCTTTTTAATAACTTCAAAAAGTGTCGTGCTCAGGAAAGATTGCTCATTAAGGCATGGCCGTAAAAACGTTTCCTAACCTGTCTGGAGGGGTTAAAATATGTCAATAAAGCTAACAAGTATATATAAAAAGTTAAAACAAAAGAGGCGGCCAGAGAGATATTGTAAATTGCAAGCCACAAATGGGAAAAATCCCATTTCTTCGAAAATCCCTCGTTTCTTGTCCAGGATTCTCTGTCAGGTGCCGCTTTCGTGCTTATCTACTTATCTTCGTGGCAAATATTTGATATTTCTGATAATATTTAACTAAAATATTTTTTCTCTCTTAATTTCAATATTTTCAATCAGTCATTATCTAAATTCAATATCTGATTCCGATTGAATCCATTTTCAAGAAGAAGACGTAGGTACGGTTCAAGAGACACAAAAAAGAATAGCTTGAAATCAAACGTAACTTTGGATATACCTACCTATAGGTAATCAAGCTTTTACAAAAACTAGCAGACTTTGTCTGATTAGCCTGGCACCTTAGAGACATGGCCATTCCCTGTGTGTTTAATAGTATTTTATAATTTTTATGACAAAAATCATCCGTAAAAACTGTTCGACACTTTTAAATTCTGATATTTTTTCTGGGGTCCCAGCTAATGGTTTTGGAGGGTTCCTTTTATGGCGTAAGGTCTCTTTATCATCTATTTGTCATTTGGGAAGGTGTTTCAACCCTCCGTTCGCTTGAAACTTTCAAACAAGATACCCGCATGGACCTAACCCAGCCTGGGTTGAGTCGGTAACGCGGAACGTTACTTAACTTTAATGATCCTATGAGGACTGGTACGTTTAATGTGCTATTACAGGATTTCTTTTTGTAGTGAAATATAGAAATTACCTTTTTCTATTTTTCAAAAGTTTCTATTTATATTTTAGCTTTACTTAAAACAATATTTGAAAAAGAAAGAAATGCTTTTTTTGGTCCATTTTTTTTTTGTATGTATCCCACTGTAAATATACATTGGCTTGGGTGGTTTTCCTTAACAAAATCTTGTGTCTACCTAAGACAAAACGATTTGTAAAAATTAACAATTTTCGAAATAATACTTAGTATGTTTCTCAATAAATAATGGACCTTGAATAACTGCCTCGCTAGCGAATTGGATAAGCGCTCGTCTGGTCAATAGAAGGGCGTGGGTTCATCACAAGCCAAGGTGGATTTTTTTTCTTATTAATTTTTGAGTATATGACCACACAAAAATAGAACACGAAGGGTTGGGTGGTAGAAAATACCTCAGGCATATAACTTAGTATAGTTATGCTGGCCGAATATGACTGAAAAGTCCTTTTACACCGACAGTTTTTTGGATGACATTATTACGTGGTAAATATCTAAACTAGTGGATCAATATGATCAGGTGTTCACGTTAGTGTTGCAGTCATTAATAGAACAAAAATATCTTAATCAAATTAAAAAAAAAAAAATGGGGGAGATGAATGGAAACCCTCCCCCGGGGGGAGGACTCCCATTTTTTTCAAAATCGAAAAGCCCTTAACACCAGCCATCACCTATCAAAATTTACGTTTCTATAACAAACCACTAAAAAGAGAAAAATCATTTTCAAAAAACAAAATATTGGGGGCCCTCTCCCCCGGGGGGAAGAGCCCCCAAAGTGTTCAAAATCGGAAAGCCCTTAACATCAGCCATCACATATAAAATTTTAAATTTTACGTTTCTGCAACAAACCGCTTTAAATATAAAAATCATTTTCAAAAAACACAATATTGGGCCCAGGGCCCCAAGGACTATACAGCAAGTTTCCTTCACACCCTAAACATGTATACCAAATTTCATCAAAATCGGATGAAAATTGTGACTTGCATCGCGTAACATACAAGTGCATTTCGGGATGTATATGGGAGTCAAAAGTGGAGTTCACTAACGTTCACAAATACATCACTATAAAATTCCTAGGGTTGGTTGGGTTTAAACCTACGCTCAGCGTCTTACCACCAACCCATTTGTTGTGTTTATAAATCATCACTAACTTGATTTTTTTTTTTCAGATTTTACACTATGGATTCAAGCTATCCTATTGATATTCATATACATAAACTCTCAGATTGGTTAATAAGTCGAAAAATTTGTGATTCTAATTGGATATCAGAAATTAAAGAAGTTCGAGAAAAAATTCGTCACGCTCTAAAAGATATGCCTGAACACAAAGTTATTGCAGAATTATTGTCTGGAAGTTATTTACATTATTTTTATGCAACACAAATTGTAGATATTTTAAAACAAACTGAAGCTGATACGAAAAATATTTTTGGTAAGCTGAGTCAACTTGATCATTACGACACCTTATTTCAGAAGGGGTCTAACTCGAAATTTTTCAAAGTCGTTTTTTTTGTCTCATATAATGTAAAATATCAAGACGCGTCCAATTGTATGAAATTGTATGATCAGAATTGAGTTAGCTCTTACAATTTTCGCTAGAGAGCTCACTTATTCAGAGAGCCAATTTTGTTTCTATACTGCCTTAAATGTGTTTATAGCATGGGGGATCATTATAGACTTTGACTGAATTTGGAACAAAGTTAATACAGTAGAGATCCAATTGTGAAGCTGTAAAGAGCCAACTTTGATGATTTCATGCATTTCTCTCGTATTCTTAAAGACGTATGCATCCATTTCAAAATAGATCTCTACAGTATTGATTAAAACGGTTTCTTATAGGTACAAAAACGAAGGCCTCTTTTTGGAAGGGTTTTTACAAGTGGAATAAAAGAGATCACAGATTTTTTTAGAAGTAATAAAATATCCGTCCTAATGTCTTATTTTAAATGAAAATTGAATGAAACCTTTATTCCAAGCAAGATATAAAAGAAAACGTAAAATATTTCTTTAAAAAAAACCGTTTTTTTTTTTACTCTCCTGTAATATTTGCTTTTTTTACTTAAACCCCCTCTGAAATAAGGTGACGATTGGTAGTGATACGAATACAGTATCGATACTTTGAAAGTGTCGATACTATGATACGAATACAGTATCGATACTTTGAAAGTGTCGATACTATGATACGAATACAGTATCGATACTTTGAAAGTGTCTATACTATGATACGAATACCGTATCGATACTTTGAAAGTGTCGATACTATGATACGAATACAGTATCGATAATTTGAAAGTGTCGATACTATGATACGAATAGAGTATCGATACTTCGAAAGTGTCGATACTATGATACGAATACAGTATCGATACTTTGAAAGTGTCGATACTATGATACGAATACAGTATCGATACTTTAAAAGTGTCGATACTATGATACGAATACAGTATCGATACTATGATACGAATATAGTATCGATACTTTGAAAGTGTCGATACTACTCAAAAAAACTACTCACACTTGATAATTTACTTCTGATACTTTTATGGTATTGATATTTTTCCGATACCGAGTAAATACTGAGTACTTTCTTATCTTTACAAAGAAAAATAATATTAAATAAACATTGTTTTACTCTAGCTAATTATTTTGTCACCTGAAAATTAAAAAGAAGTGGTGCAGTGAAATAAGCAGATAAGACGGTAGTCTTGATTATGGAGGTCAGCGGTTCAAGTCCCGCCCACTGTTGCCAGGATATTTGGTTTTTCAGTTGAGGAATAGTAAAATTTGTGACACAATAACACAAACATCATTCAAATTGGCTTTCGATTAAAAAATAGCAACAATAAATAAATTTAAATTGTCTATTTTATTAGTTGAAAAATCTTGACACACAAGATGGGTCGTTCTGTTTGAGCTAAAAGTGTAATTGGCTTCCCTGGAATACTGTTATAGAGCGGCATGGCTTTTATTATAGGGGACTAACATATAAGTCTCCTTACTATTATTCTTCGAACAAAATAACTCCAACTAGGTATCGATAGCGGAACGAATCCTATTTAATCTTCAAAAAATTGATTTGTGCATTTTTTCTTCTCTTGTTCAAGGAGTCAAGTTGTAGGTGGGTGATCAATAAATAACCCATACTCAATGTAATTTGGGTAGACGAGATATATAAATAATTACATAAAGACATTTTTTTCCTCAACCTGTTACAGGCTCTGCCTGTTCCAACAGAGCTTGTAAATCCGCAATGTCTATATCATCATTCTGGCTCCTATAATCTATCATTACGCTTTCTAGAGTTCTTTTTAATACTGTTTGTTGTATGTATGCTTGCACTTTTGTGTTGATGTTAATTTCTTTCATATATTTCTTACTGTACTTTGTCACCAGTCCATCCCACGTCATTACTATTGGTATCAGTTTTACTTTGGCACCGCCATACATTAACGCCAACTCTTTTCCCAACAGGTCATACTTTCTGGCTTTCGTTGTTTCCGTTGTTGTCAAAATTCTTTTATTTGTGAACCCCACTTCAATTATTGTTATTTCATTACTCTTCAAGTCGTGAATTAGCAAATCTGGTTTGTTGTGTTCCATTCTGAGTTCGGTTTGTATCGTGACAATATATATATTTTGTTTTGCTTAACGTCTCTTTAACATCTATCGCTCATTCGAGACGGGGGGCTTACCCAGGCCGTACCCAAGATTTTTTCGGGGGGGGGGNTCCGAAGGATTGACAGCCAAGCCAGGACTAACACCTGAAAATGATAATCATGGAAGGTGATGTTATTGTTACTGTTGATGTTGTTATTGTTACTGTTGTTGTTGTTATTATTGTTACTGTTTATGTTGTTTTTCTTATTGGTGGTGCTGGTGAGTTACACTTTACAATATTACATAAGCCATGCATAAAAAAAATAATAAAATTTCGTGAAGGATACAGCCTTGGGTCCTTGGGTTTACTATTTAACTCCGTTCTCTGGAAACTTACAAACCAGCTACCCACATTGACCTCACCCAGTCTGGGTTGGGCGGGAAAAATAGTCAGCATCACGAGGGCGCGAACCTAAACCCCTCTGGACGTTGCTTAAGTTCAGTGATCTAACAGGAACTGGTGTATTCAGCACTCCATAGACGCTGCCATAAAAAATATTTCCTTTGTTGAAAAGGTTCCTAACAAAGCGAGCCTACAGTTTTTCTATGGAATTTATGGCAACCTTGGTTTATGGGGTCCATATGATCGATCTGTACTCCAGAGCTGATCGCACGAGAACTTGCTTTGTTGAAAAGGTTCCTAACAAAGCGAGCCTACAGTTTTTCTATGGAATTTATGCCAACCTTGGTTTGTGGGGTCCATATGATCGATCTGTACTCCAGAGCTGATCGCACGAGAACTTGGAACAGTAATTGATAACATCTGGGTCATGTTCAAGTAAAATCCAAATAAAAGTGAGAAGTTAGACATTTGATATTCACACTTGCGACATATGACTTATGGTGTTTATAAATTACTAGCCGTTTTCCCGTGCTTCGCTACGGTTACAATTTCAACTTTCAACAACATTTTCGAGATCGCGAAATAAAATCTTTTCAATTTTAGATTTTTGGTGGAACCGACCCCCAGAGTGAACACGGTTCCTATTTAGAAAATTCTATATTTTACTCAAAGATATTACTTTTTGCACTGCGGAACACTTTTGTATAAAATTTCAGTTTTCTCGCTCATCCCGAAGTGATACTTCTTAACTATGGGTTTTTACTTCTTAACTACGAAGTGATACTTCTTAACTATGGGTACTTCTTAACTACCCCCAGAGTGAGCACCGCTCCTAGTTTGAAAATTCAATATTTTATTCAAGGATATGACTTTTTGTACTTCGGAACACGTTTGTATCAAATTTCAGCTTTCTCGCTCATCCCGAAGTGGTACTTCTCAATTCCGATTTTTTGGTGGTGAAAACCGTCCATAAATCGGGGAAATTTTCAAATTTTATATTTTTTATGGGACCTTTATACACTATTTTTGGATGTCTATTCTCGATAATTTTTCGTTATCTCTTTTAGTTTGCCCAGAAAAAAATTGCAAAAAGACCCGCTAAATAGCGTCATTTTTGGCGGTAACTTGCTTCCACTTGAACTTTATTTTTTTTCCTTTCTTATTACGCACCTACATACTAAAAAGAACCTGCGTGCCAAGTTTCAAGTCTCTACGTTTAGTCATCGTGGAGCTACGTTGATTATCAGTCAGTCAGTATACCAACTGGGCTTTGCGTTTTATAAGTATAGATTCTCAATCATCTATTCATAGTCCTTGAAATTGAGTGAGGTCTACAGTTCACTGAACAACTAGTTGTATTTTATTTAGAAGCACCCTTTATATTATTACTTTCATCACTCATTTCAGGTATGTATGGATCAACTCGTATGAACGATTGGCTCGCAATAATTAAACTTTATCAAAAGAAAAATCTTTATTTAGCTGAAAGTAGTGACATCCTATTAAAAAATATAAAATATGAAATACCAAATTATAAAAAACATTTGAATAAGTTGGAAAACACAAAAGTAGAATATAAAAAACGTATAGAAGAATATGAGAAAAATATTATTACAACGAATAAAGATGTTGTAGCACTCAAGAAACAATTGGGAATCAAAGGTAAAGAAAATAAATACCCAAAGTAAAGAAAATAAATACCCGCCGCTTTGCGCTTTAGAGGCATGGTTAATACCGTGCTAATAGTATTCTATAATTTTCCATACAAAAATCGGAAAATCGGTAGTATATTGAAAACGGTTGGAGAGTTTTTAATTCTGATAATATTTCTGAGGTCTCAGCGTAGGGTACATTCTAGGGATGGGATTTTCGACTCACTTAGGTGATTCGACATGACTCGAAACGACTCAAAAATATGAGTCGACTCTCGATCTCGTCTCGCATCGAGTGACAATTTTCAAAATCGCCTTATTTAATTAGAAAGACATAATAAAACTAATTGACAAAAGGGGCATCTACCAAATAAACGTCCCCAACTTCAGCGAATACATTAAAAAGACATCACAATCAATCGTTACCAGAATAGATGAACATTTTCCTTCAGTAAACAACAAACACCCGAAAAAATATTTCTCCTTTTATTATCTTTATCAGTCAACAAAAAAAAAAGATACTCGTAAGTCGACTCTTCGAAGAATCGACTCATTTCAAAAAGATGATCGACTCACGACTCGACTCACTCACGTGGATGACTAGCCCATCTCTAGTACACTCGTGGATGACTAGCCTATCTCTAGTACATTCCCATGGTATTTTTTAAATTTTATTTTGTCCGATTCCGGATTCGAACTTGTAACTCTGGAATGGCTAGATATAATTTTCTTGAATTAAGAGGCCATCTAAAACTTTCTTGCATTTGAGTTTATATGTAGTGTTGTGACGACAAAATTTATGATATCGGACGGTGACTTGCTGAAATTGGTCAGAAATCGGAAAATCTACCGTAATTCGAAAACGGTTGAATATTTGTTGGGTTCATTAATCACCCAAACCTTCCTCTTGAATCACTCTGTCCATTGGTGAAAACCAAATGAAAATCCGTTCAGTGGTTTTCGAATTTATCATGAACGGACAGGCAGACGCGGTGGGGACTTTGTTTCCTAATATGTTAAGGATAAATAAAAAAAAATCTGGTGTGAACATCATTCAACTTTCCTTATTTATACAAAAGAAGAAGAAATCATTGTAATAGGCTGAAATTTTCTATGCCATGTTTTATCTGATTCTCGAGTTTCAGCCATTAATCCGTTAAAATCGTATTTTTCCCCCAGCCAGGTAGTTTACCAAGGTACGTTTTTACTTTCCAAAGTCCTGTAAAAGGGAAATCATTCACATGCACATGAACCAAATTTCAAGTCTGTAAAAAAAAAAAACACGAATGATATATTCTATTTCAATCAAAATGCATAGTATGAGCAACAAATGGCAAGATCTAGCTACTTCTCGTGCCCGTTTTAGGCAGAATTTTGAAAAGCTGAATCATCATCATAGGTTAACAGCCGTGGGGCTGATTTGCAACAACTCTCCATGAGTTGCTAATACAAAAGAATCCTTACGGATAATGCAGTGCTTGCTTTTCCTTGCTTTCAGCATGGGTAATGAAAAAGATATGGTGTCCGACCCTGCCCCTAATCGCTTTTTACGGCCCCCTATCTATATGAACCGGGGCAAAGCTCGAACTCCGCCATACATAATGTGTGCCAGTCCTAAGCCTGGATAAAGGAGGAAGGTTGTGGCGAAGGCTAGCAACCCGACCCACGTAAAAAACCTAACCGCTACGGAAACTCTAAAGTTGCCTCGGATCGATTTGTTAAATTGGCAAACCTCACGAACTAAATACATGGACTCGAATAATGGACAACGGATAGGACTTGACGAAACTGATTTGAAAATAGCATCATGGTAACAACCTGGTAAGATGCAGGAGGTTGCTGACGAAATGAAGAATTTCAACATAGATCTTATGGCCCTACAGGAGATACGATGGCAAGGCTAAGGGAAAATAGAAAAGAAGGACTTCAGCCCAATATATAGTGGTACCGAAGAAAATACAGGGTACATCTGCTAGTAATTTATAGATTTTGTTTGTTTCAGAAGACGAAAATTAAAATATTTAAAATAATCCTTCTTACAAAATCTTTTACAGAGTTTTATTTCATTTTTCTAGGAGACAATATAAAACAAGAATTGAAAGAAAGTGTCGCTAGACTCCCTTTTATGTATGAAGAAATCAGTAAACTTATGGCAAAAATAGAACCTGCTCTCAAATATTATATTGAATACTCAGGTTACGTTTTGGCCGTTTCATTAGAACTACCCCTTCTACAGCATCTTGTTGACAAAGGTAAACTAGTATAAAGCCAACGATCATACCACGTTGAATACACCAGTTCCCGTCAGATCACTGAAGTTAAGCAACGTCGGGCGTGATCAGTTCTTGGATGGGTGACCGCCTGGGAACACCACGTATCGTTGCCTCTCTTTTCCGGCCCAACCCAGGCTGGGTGAGGTCAATGTGGGTAGCTGGTTTGCAAGTTACCAGCGAATGGAGGGTAAAACCCCCGCCTTGAATGATCAATAGATGTTAAGCCAAATTAAAAAAAAAACGTATAAAGGGTGAATAAGAATTTGGGCCCCCATGCATTTTTTTCGCTCGTTTGTAAACTTTGAAAGGAAATGAAAATTTAGCTCTTGGGTTTATTATTTTTTCCTGCTAACAAAAAAAGAACATCGCTTCAAGCTACGTAAAACCCAAAAATTCGATTTTTTTTTTTTTAAAAAAAAGAAATTTTAGTATTAAATCCTATTTATGTAACTGACTATGTTGAAAAGTCGGCGCCCGTTTAGACGCAACATTTGAGGCATGAATACCAAATTTATCTCAAATCGTTGGCCAAAGTGCCGCTCATTACATTTTTTTATTCTGTGTATCTGGAAACGTAAAATATGAAATTTCGTGGTCAATTCCTATGGTTCATTATTGATTTTTTTTAAAAAGTGTATTAACAATAGAGGTGAAATATCTGAGCCCCCCTGAGCTAGTATTTTGTATGCAATGCTACACAGAGGTGATGTATCTGAGGCACCTGAGGGAGTATTTTATATGTAATGCTACACAGAGGTGATGCATCTGAGCCCCCTGAGCTAGTATTTTATATGTAATGCTACACAGAGGTGATGTATCTGAGACACCTGAGCTAGTATTTTATATGTAATGCTACACAGAGGTGATGCATCTGAGCCCCCTGAGCTAGTATTTTATATGTAATGCTACACAGAGGTGATGTATCTGAGGCACCTGAGGGAGTATTTTATATGCAATGTTACACAGAGGTGATGTATCTGAGGCACCTGAGGGAGTATTTTATATGTAATGCTACACAGAGGTGATGTATCAGAGGCCCCTGAGCTAGTATTTTATATGTAATGCTACACAGAGGTGATGTATCAGAGGCACCTGAGCTAGTATTTTATATGTAATGCTACACAGAGGCGATGTATTAGAGGCACCTGAGCGAGTATTTTATATGTAATGCTACACGAGGTGATGTATCTAAGGCACCTGAGCTAGTATTTTATATGTAATGGTACTTGACATAGTATCCTTCTTGAAACACTGTTGAATAATACGACTTATAATGTCATTCTTTAACCATCCTCAGGCAATACTACAACGTTTGAATATAAATATAAGATAACTCCCAAAAAGATTGAAGAGTTTGTATTTGACATAGAAAGTGATTTGAATAATACTGGCGGAGATACAGAAGGAGAAATTGATTGGGGTGATGATGTCATAGACTGGGGAGACAATGACACACAAGAAATTATCGTTGAAGATGAATCTAAATTGAATACAATGAGTGCAGAGATTGCAAAAGGTGAGTCAACATCTGCAGAATGTGTCTAGAAAAACATATCAAAATTGAAGAGCTTATATAAAACCTATCGTTTAGAACAATAAATACGCCCACGTGTACATCAATAAATGGTTTACAACAATCAATACGCCCACATGTACATCAATAAATCGTTTACAACAATGATTACGCACATGCCAAGGGCGTAGCCAGTATCTGGCCTAGGGGGGGGGGCAGCTGAGATTTTCATGTCGGGAGGGGGGGTGTCGATAAAGTGAATCGTGACTTGTTTAATAATAAACCCCTAGGGGTAACTGATGATTCAGTTATTGGGGGGGGGGCGACCCCAGGGCCCTAACAAGTGGTTGATGCTCCCTGGATAGTTACAAGAAGTAGTGTGGTAACATTTTAATACCACATGAACATCAACTGCTATCTCCCAATGGAGAAAAAACGATAGTTATTAAGACCTCGGAAAAACGCTACCTCCTGGGGCGCAGCACCAGGGCACTTCTNATTTGATTGTTCACAGTGGGGCTGTTGGATTAGGGACAAAATGTGGCATTTATCGTATTTCGGTACTTTTGATGACTTTTTTGCTTCCAAGAATCATTTTATCTAGTGTAAATCTAAGATGCTTCCGTGCTGCATACTCTTTAGAATTTCTAGGGGGGGCAGCTGCCCCCACCCTGCCCCCCCCTTCCTACGCCCATGGCACATGCCCACGTCTAAAGTTCATTTTTGATTGATTTTTAAAATGGCGCACATTTTGTGTTTTTCCTAAAACTCATTACTTCTCTAAACGATATTAGGTACAACTTATTTTTGGTTATCAATCAATCAATAGTGACATCATCGTGTCCATTGGTAGCAAGATGTATGAGACTGAAGCTCTAAATACGTTGTTGTTTGCTGCTAAGTTTTTGTCATCATACATCTAATCTTGGAGGCTAATAATTGACATTGACCACCAGAACCATGTCAATCACTGCAATATAGGTAATTATGTCATTAATATAATAATATTGCAGAGTTGCTTTCTGCACTATTTTACACCATTAGCTTGGCCCGTCAGAATGTCACCCTCAAATAACATCTCACTCTCTTCAAGTATGAGTTATAGTAGTAATAAGTCATAATTGGAATGGAAGATTTTACAGTAATTTATTCAAAAAGTTGTTTGATTTCGTTTAGTGTTTGACTGAAAATTATAGAAATTCCAAAGTAGATAGGTAAATACTTTTAACCTATTTATGTATTGGCTCACTAACCTTTCTATTATTTTTCCTGAACAGCCTCAGTAACTCAGTTGGTAATGTAATAAGGTAATGTAATGTGTCTAGAAAATCATATCAAAATTGAAGAGCTTATATAAAACCTATCGTTTATCCTTTCTAATGACATATATATATAAATTCCTTTATTATTTTTCCTGGGATATTGTGAGGGGAGTTGTGAGTTTTTTTAGAACACTGTTTGAGTAAACTTTTGATGGATTCTTTTGTTTAAGATTCGGTTATTTTTAGTTGTGTCCATGAGTAGAGGTGTTATTTCACTAAGCTGTGTCAGTATACGTTTACTCTGCTTCTCCATATTCCCTCTAAAATTAGATAATTCTGGGTTCGCCACTGATTCTTGGTACTACTGCTCGAATTTTAATAAATTCAAGTACAGTAGAATCTCGGTTTATTTCAACTCCTATTATTTCAAGTCTAATATCCGTACATATTTTTTTCCACCACTGAACAGGAAGCAAAACTGAAGGTTTACCTATATGGATTTGAAGAAATCCACCAAAAAATGTGGATTTGGTAAACCTTCCTTCCTTCATGATTAGTTTGTTTGTTTTCTTTCTTTTACATTACTTACTTACTCCCAGGGCCATTCGAAGCCTAGTAGACTTTTTGCCTCGCCAATTCTTTGCCTCCAGATTTTTCTGTCTTGTGCATCTTCTTCTGTTATTCCTGCAACATTCATATCCTTCCTAATCTGATCTCTCCATCTGAGTTTAGGATATTTTACATATCCTAAACTTTCTTTTACATACATATATACTCGTATATATATATATATACGCGGTGTGGCTATTAAGTTCGTAGACTCTTTCCATAAAAAGATGTGTGTTTAACTTACCCAACTTTAGTACTTATCCCCTTCAATGTACTCCCCTCATTCATCCCTACAACGTTCCAGGCGAATTTTCCATTGATCGAAACAGTGGAATGATTAATTAAAATGGTAGAAACAGATTGATATGAGTTTACCGAAATGATTTTGATGGCCCTTGGCTGGAACTGTGATGGTATGCGTTCCAGGTCGTCATGGTGCGTAGAACCGGTCATCGTGAGGACGTATTTTATACATAACCTCGATTATTTCACCTACCCTCGGTTCCAATTAGTTGAAATAATCGAGGTTCTACTGTATGTCAAAGTTGCAACCACGCTCTAACACTGAATTTCCACATTTAATTGTATAAATTTAAATGACGCGACCTTTGAACTGAGTACAATATGGATGAAATATTGTTACTTTCTTAATTTCTTTATTCAATGTTTTGATTAATTTTAATCACTATTTCTTCTTTGTTACATGCTCACAGGTTCAGAATCACTCTCAATTATAGAACAACCCGATTATCGTAATTCTCTCCTTGATGAACTCTACGAGTTAGAATCATTTTATAAAATCAATATAATTGAAAATTCAAATTCTGATAATACAAATTTAAATATAATCAAATCAGAACCTCATGAATTATCATTAGAAATAATTAATGAGATATTAAATAAATTAAATAATTCACAATTAAATTATTTGGAAAATATAAAACATAGTCCGAATTATTTGAATGAAATTTTAAATATATTATCGGAAAAATTTGATCATATTGAGAAATGTGAACTTTCTATTGAAATATTACGAGAAAAAATTGAAACAAGTAATGAAGATATAGAACAATTTAAACCAAAACTAAAAACTCTTGTTGAAAATACAAAGCAATTGAGAGATTTTATTTCAATTGATATATCTCAGAGATATAATCAAAGACATGTTGAATTGATTGGGAAAATTGAATAAAACGAGAGAAAAATATGAAAGATATTTGTAATTGATTGTGAAAATTGAATAAAATAAGAGAAAAATATGAGACAACTAATGAAGATATAGAACAATTTAAACCAAAACTAAAAACACTTGTTGAAAATACAAAGCAATTGAGAGATTTTATTTCAAATGATATATCTCAGAGATATAATCAAAGCCATGTTGAATTGATTGGGAAAATTGAATAAAACGAAAGAAAAATATGAGACAACTAATGAAGATATAGAACAATTTAAACCAAAACTAAAAACACTTGTTGAAAATACAAAGCAATTGAGAGATTTTATTTCAAATGATATATCTCAGAGATATAATCAAAGACATGTTGAATTGATTGGGAAAATTGAATAAAACGAGAGAAAAATATGAAAGATATTTGTAATTGATTGTGAAAATTGAATAAAATAAGAGAAAAAATATGAAAGATATTTGTAATTGATTGGAAAATTGAATAAAATAAGAGAAAAAATATGAAAGATATTTGTAATTGATTGGAAAATTGAATAAAATAAGAGAAAAATATGAAAGATATTTGTAATTGATTGGGAAAATTGAATAAAATAAGAGAAAAATATGAAAGATATTTGTAATTGATTGGAAAATTGAATAAAATAAGAGAAAAATATGAAAGATATTTGTAATTGATTGTGAAAATTGAATAAAATATGAAAGATATTTCTAATTGATTGGGGAAATTGAATAAAATATGAAAGATATTTGTAATTGATTGGAAAAATTGAATAAAATATGAAAGATATTTCTAATTGATTGGGGAAATTGAATAAAATATGAAAGATATTTGTAATTGATTGGGAAAATTGAATAAAATATGAAAGATATTTGTAATTGATTGGGGATATTGATTAAAATATGAAAGATATTTCTAATTGATTGGGTAAATTGAATAAAATATGAAAGATATTTGTAATTGATTGGGGATATTGAATAAAATATGAAAGATATTTCTAATTGATTGGGGAAATTGAATAAAATAAGAGAAAAATATGTGTGATATTTGGAATTGATTGGGAAAATTAAATAAATTAAGAGAAAAATATGAGACATGTTTGTAATTAATTGTGAAAATTGAATAAAATAACAGAAAAATATGTAGAATATTTGTAATTGATTGGGAAAATTGAATAAAATAAAAGAAAAATATGCCTAATATTTGGCATTGCTTGGACAAAATGGAATGAAAGATGCAGAATAAATAAGAGATAATTTGATTTGTTAATTTTTTTGTGGGGTATTTTTTAAGTAAATATAATAATAAACCCATGTCTCACATTGACAGAGTTTTTAAATTGTTATGCGTACTCAGATAAAATAGGTATGCACATATTTGTAAATAATTATGTAAATAATATAAAAAAAATGATTTCATTTAATTAGTTTGAATTGTCTTTGTTCCCTATCTAGATATGAGGATTTAAAATGAGTACTTTCAAGGCTGAGACATCCTACGCTGGTTGTTTTAGTAGCGGTGTTCCTCTCAAAATCCTAGTTTTGTACAGTTTTTTTTCTGGTTTGTGCTCTGCTTATGCGTCCGTTTTCGCGGACACATAAGAGCACATAATTTAGTACTCTTTGTATAATTTAGTAAAAAGAAATCATATTTATGGATAATTTAACGAAATCGTTTTTTTTTTTTTAAATAAAATAAAAATATTATTAATGTGAAGTGATGTTAAAAATATGGGGGGGGGGTCTNGGTGGGGGGGGGGGGTCTGTAAATAAAGAAATGGGATAAGATTTTTTTAAATTCGTGTTGTTATTGTAACGGTGTTCTTTTTTATAATCAACTGTTCTCCCTATTTCTACATAATTATTATAGATTTGGAAAAATGGTAGAAATAAATTCACCGAAAAGATTTTGATGGCCTTTGGCTGGAGCTTATTGAATATAGGTAATCAACCCAAAAGATAGCAACTATTTATTTGCCCTTCTGCCTTACATTCTTCAATCTTGAATCCTTCCATTTTTGGTAAAGCGGATACTAAACCTATCAATAATATGACAAATTGCCCAAAATGGGACTTCGTGTTCACCAATGCATTTTTTTTTTTTTAGAACAAAAAAAAGTGTTAAAGGATTACGAGAATGTAGTCAACGAGAGGAGCAAACCAGCTTCATTAGGTGACGGTCCTCAGCCCGTGAAAATACAGAAGGTTCAAACCAAAGATGGAAAGTCATCAGTAAATTGCAGGTGAAGATGACGTTATTTTTAGACTAGAGCTATGGAAGAGGGTGGGCGAGGCGAGGGGAAGAAGTCTGGGTTGGAAATCAGACTGTGCCTTGTCGTCCAGTGGAAGAGCGATGTGTTATTGTTATCTTCGCCCTACAGTTACGACGGGGGAGGGGGGTGCAGTATGTCACCACACAGACAATTAAGTCTTTTTGTCTATAATAAAATTAAAACTTACCAAAGTTTATTAAAATATTTCTAAGTCATTATAATTGAATAATTAGGTTAAAATATTTTTTTGGGGCGGGGGATTGGCCCCAAACCCTTGACGCCCTGTGCGGGCGCACGTCTCTGGCCGGGTTTGTTTGAGGTTACTGAAAAGGTTCGGATGGCACATGGCTGGTACTGTGATAGTATGCGTTCTAGGAAACAAAATAAATACTCGTTCTGGCTAGCGTGAACATTCCAAAAAAAAAAAATGGCTTTAAATAGCTGCACTAAATCGCCTTAATTTCTTTCTTTTTATTGAGAAATTTAAAGACTAAAAATACACCTTTAGGTAAATAGTAGGAAATGTATGATGCTTGTAAACGACCCTTTTTACTGATAAGAAAAAAATAAAAACAAAGCTAACTTCTCATTGTTCAAGTGAGATACTTTTCGGAAGGTGATATTCAAAGTTGCGTGAAAAAGATATTGAAATTAAAAAGATATTATTTTTAATTCTGTTAGATTGTTCTCCTTCAATTCTTCATATTTTAATATGCACAGAATGTATACGGTGTCAAAACCTCCTATGAAATATGTTACAAAATCCAGAAGAGGTAAGAGATAGGTAATTATACCAAAATGTCATAGGTTAGATTTAAATTTGTACCTTGATTCAAGGAGCAGATATCAATACTAGGTATGTCGGTTACATAATTATCACAAAAAAAAACACTTCGTGTATAAAAAGACGTCAAGAGTAGCAATATTCAACTTCTCGCAATAATTTAAAAACAACTGATATAAAAAAAGAACGTCAATAATCTGTGTACCATCACACTTGTTTCTTAGTTTCCTTTCTTTAGTTGAAAATTTAACCAACGAACGCGGATCGCTAAATCAGGTTTTAGAAGACTCTAAGTTGTTCTGATCTTAAAATATTCGAGGGGTTGATAAAATTAAAACAAAACCACCATGGTGTTGAACCAATGATCTCGGATTACAAAACCACGTTCTTGACCAGTGCACACTCAGTTGTTCTGATTTTAAAATCATTAGAATTCCTATTTCAAAATCAGAACAACTGAGTGTGTTGCGAGAAGTTGAATATTGCTACTCTTGACGTCTTTTTATACACGAAGTGTTTTTTTTGTGAGATATCACTAATTTTTGATTTAGGTAATCGTAACTTTCTCTTTGGACTTAAATTAAAAGAAAACAGTTTTACTCATTGTACAGGGTGTCCCAAAGGTCCGAGAACCAGCTGAATATATTTTGAACGGCTTTATGTGGAGTTT
>CM022876.1:27064847-27081729 GCA_012654025.1 Pachypsylla venusta | reverse complement strand
TTCACGATTAAATAGTGGAAAATTCGAGAAAACTCACTTTTAAATGTTTAATTCACAATTTTATTGATTGAAAATCGACGAAATTTTGGAGAAAGCGCAAGAGTTTTTAGGGAGCGACTTTATGAGAAGAACAAGTTTAATCGAGGCATGGCCGATCAAAACGTTTCCTAACCTCTGGGGGGGGGGACGTTAATCTAAACGCTTATATTAATAAAATAAACAAACTTGCACTGGACTTTTTTCATATTGGTACAACTATGTCTGCTTCAGTTCAATATATTCAAATAGTTCAATAAATACGGAAGAAAAAGTTTTTTTTTTCAAAATAAATTAAAATTGAAGTGAATTAATTAATCTCCAACCCCTAAAACGTTTAAAAAGCCTTTTTAAATTATATTAAACAACATTTTAAGTTTGTAACTTGCTCCAAAAAAAATTAATAGTCTCTGTCTGGTACCTAAATCCAACTGAGCTGATGGTGTAAAATAACACAGAAAGCAACTGTATATCATTATGTTTGTAACTGTTTTGTTACTGACGTAAATATATTACAGTTATTGTCATGGTTCTCATCCGCGGACTAGCCCTCTTGTATTTGCATAATCGCAAAATATACCTAATAGAAAATTTTGTGGGGGGAGGGACTCGTCACCTAGAGACTGGTGGTTCGAGTCCTCGGCAGTACTTTTTAATCCAATGTTTATCGAGGTACGATATATCTAATTTGTTAAAAGCTGTAGAGCTTACCACAAATACCTTTCATAAGGGTGATAAGCGATATTATAAGCGTGATGAAAAAAAAAAAGTGCCATGACGGATGACAGAATTTTTGACGATTTTTTATATACGTATTTCTATTTAGTCTCGAGATTGGGAATTATTTAGGGGACCGTACCCCTCCCCCTCCCAATGGGATAAAAGAACAGCGGATCACCATTCATTTGATTTAAAAAATATATAAATACCTACGTGATTAGGTATAATGATATTTGAGAAACACCGCCCGCTTAACAAAACGGGGGGGCATGTGCCCCTCGTGCCCTCCCTATATCCTTCTGGGGGCCCATGTCAATTATCAGACTGCAAGAACAGATGTATGACGGCAAAACTATTTTTTTTAATTTGCTTAACCACGAGATTCAGCATAAAAAAAACTTGACTGATATGATGTATTACACTCTTGTTTTTATCACTTTTATTCCGAAGAAAAATCAATGATTGGACAGGTTTGGTCAGAGATCCGTTTGATTAAAGTATCGAGTGAGGAGTCGATTGTGTGTAGAATTTGACGTAAAATTTGAATATGAAATAAAAAATAGGGGTTTGAATTAAAAAATTAAAATTGGTGTTTATTTACCCACTTTTGAGTCAACCTGTGGACGCCAAAAATAGATTAATTTGTGTTGAAACTACATATAAAAGTCAAGTCTCTATCTTTAGCCGTTAAAAATAAAAAAATCCGTTCCGGGACTTTTCGAACACTCTGTATAATCAACGTAGCTCCAGAATGACTAAACATAGATCATTGAAATTTTGATGAGTTTCTTTTTATAAAGGTACCTAATTAGGTTCCATTAATTTAATCACATGTTCACATTGCAGGTCTTACTAATAATCTGGAACGAATGGAATCATTGAGAGATATGAAATTAAAACTCGAACAAAACAACAATGAAGAAATCTTAGAGTAGGTTTCATTTATATTTGGCTTAACGTCCCTTTAATATCTGTTAGTCATTCGAAACGGGGGTTTTACCCTTCAATCGCTGGAAACTGCCAAACCAGCTACCCACATTAACCTCACCCATCCTGGGCTGGGCCAGAAAAATAGCCAGTATCACGGGGGTGCGAACCCACGTGGACACCCACATGATACAATCTCGCTGGACGTTGCTTAACTTCAGTGATCTAACATGAACTGGTGTATTCAACGTGCCATAGATACTGGCTAAGAGTAAGTTAATTGACAAAGAACCGAGCGAGGTTTATGTTTCAACATCAACCACTTTGCTAGGGCCGCTTTTATTCAATCCAAAGGCAGTTCGGTAATTTAGGTTTCATTTAAATCTAAAATACATCAGCTCCCATGACTTAGTGGTCACTGCACTAGTCTTGCACTTGGGAGACCCGGGTTTGAATCCTGGCAGGGGCAATTATTTTGTCACTGCGGTTTGGATACTTTTGGGGCCCACTCAGCCTCGTGAGGACAATGAGTAGAGCTATGGAGATAAATGCGCATAGCGACCCGGTGCCAGCATTGTAGGAAAAGTTGAAAAATTCAAAGTAATTGGATAATGATTGATATTGGGAAAATCCTACAATGCTGCAGTGAGCACCATTTACCATTTATATTAATAGAATTAGGTGTTTAGTTTTTAGGTACGATTGAGTCTCGTGGTGGCCATTTCAATTGATTGAGGTGTCTACGGTTCACTACTAGTGTACCACTAAATCTCTCGATTGTGTGTCCAATTTTGATGAAAATTGACGTGGAAATTTAATTTATTATGTTAATTTGGACCATACGACGCCGGCGGTCCCTTATTGTGTCCTTTTAGTGTACTTTCCGCGGATTCGGCTCAAAGTCCGAATAGAGCAACCGTTTTTTCGAATTGATGCAATGGTTAGAAGTTTTGATCTTCCATGTCTCGATGATGAAGTTGTTTTTCCGGTAAAAAAACGAAGAAGTTGTTTACTAAAAACTCTTGCATCAATTCGGAAAAACTGTTGCTCTATTCGGGCCTTGTGTGGGTTCCTACTTTCCCGGGGCTACAGTTTTTATTAACCCAATGTATCTCACATTATTAAATATAGGGTGTGTAATTTTAAGTGAAACACTCAAACATCTCGAGTTGGATATAAAAAAAAACGTAAAATATCAAATTTTGAGGGGAGTATTTTTTTTCCGTGACGATTCCAAGGGTTGATTATAAGAAACCAAAAAATATTCTGGCCAAAGTTTCATAATCTTGAGGGGACCTGTCATTGTGACAAGTCCTCTTTAGGGTCCTATAGAGTTGAGCTTTGGGACCTTTCGGTCAATTTTTCTTTCTTTCATACGAGCCATGCCTATTTGCTTATTGGTAGGTATTCTCCATTCAATTCACCAAAAATAGGTAGAATCGTCTATTCACCAGTTTTCTCCAGGTCACAAAGTTTTTACTTCGACATTAATGTGTGAACATATTTTTTGTTAGTAAACATCCTCCTACAAGTGGTTCTATCTGAGTACAAAATCAGGTGTCCTTAAAGGGGTTAATTTTAAAAAAACAATAACATTCTCTTGTTTCTTTTAGACTACCAAAACCTATTTTTCAAACAGTTCAAAAAATCAGTAATCAATGTCATACGAATCAATTAAAACGTTGGCATCAAGAACTAACCATATCTCCGGAACATGAGGAACTCATTCGATTTGTATCTGACTGTTGGTCATCTGTATGTAAAGAATCTTCTGTAACGGGAAGTAATTCCAGTGTGGATAGTGCGGATAGCAATAACAATGTGATATACTATGAAGAGAATGCGAGGTCGATCCAGTTGGATGGTAAGTAATATACAACAAGGCTTTGAATCTATAATAACAGGAAGGAATGTATGGTCTCAGCTCCGTACAAAAATCGTTAGACATTTGTTTTGTTTTGTGGGTATTAACACCTCTTTGGAATGGCCGACATTACTTTTTTTCCTCGATGAACCCATTTAATTTTTTTTTTTTTTTTTTCGTTTATTACTTACTTAAATATTATTTTTTCGTATGCAATTGATGGTTTAAATCTTATGGTGTTTTATAGTGTTTTCATTTTTTTGAAATGTTTTTATTGCCACTTAAAATGCCGCTGTTCCATGATAATAGGCCAAGCTATGTTCTTGTGCAGAAATGTTGTCGTCATGAGTGCCACATTTTTTTATGTATACTTAATCTTGTACCGAAGTCAATTTTTCCTTCCTATCTAATTACCTCCTCTTCTTCCGGTAGCTCAGTGCTTACAGCGTCTGCCTGGTAATCCAGGGTTTCGCGGGTTCGGAATCTAGCCGGGGCTTGGCATGTTATCCTCTATATGAGCTATACCCTTTCCTGGCTCGGTAACCCTTGCTTACTCCTCACAGTATGCATGCATAGGAACTGCATTTTGCTGATGACTTTTCATCATTGGTTTGAAGCAGAGTTTTTTAAAGGCTGGATGCCCTTCCCAACACTAACATCAAATCTTCTGTAATTACACGGGCTCAGGACCGTCACCTAATGGTGGAAAACGAGAAATCGGCTATTATGTTGGAAGTTCGAACTTTCGAAAGTGATTTTTTTGTATACTAAACATAGGGACGCTGTGCACAGCGTAATTATTATATTAGAAAAAACAACAAAAATTCATAAAAATTGTTTTGTTTTAATTGTTGGTTTATTATTTTCAGTAATGTTGGATTCGTCTTTAAAAAAAATACCCCCCTCAAAATTTGATATTATACGTTTCAAGGTACGTGGAGTCAAACATCGAATTAAAAAAATCCGTTTGTTTGCCGTCCGCCGGAATGGACACTTTTGCCACTTACCGTTGACCGATTTTGATGACATTTGGTTTGTAGGTTCTAATTGTGCCCCGTAACATTTCGTCATCGTCACAGTCACATAGATAGGGTTCCATACTAAAAGTGGCAAAATTGTCCACTTTTTGTATGGAACCACATGGGACCACGGAGGGCGACCAATGAACATATTTTTTATGAAACGTAAATTATATTTTTTTTTTNTTTTGGGGGGGGGGGGGGTATTTTTCAGCCAGTAAAATAATAAACCCATCTGTATTATTTACAGTTTTTTTAACGTGTAGTCTTAGTAACCTGCAAACTGAAAGAGTAAATAAATAGGGACAATTACTTTTGCGCCATCCTATAATCAAAGATCTAAAGTGCATTATCTGTAGAACTGATCATCCTATAATACTTATGTATATTTATTTTTCAGACTTTGTATCTTTTGATTTGGAAGCATAGTGGGGACGTCGGTTGTTTAACAACATTACTAAATCAATACCTTGAGATTATGTGAAGCACTTCACTGGAAGAAATTGTAATCAAAGATCTAAAGTGTATTATCTGTACAACTCAACAAACTGATCATCCTATAATACTTGCGTATATTTGTTTTTCAGACTTTGTACCTTTTGATTTGGAAGCATGGTGGGGACGTCGGTTGTTTAACAACATTACTAAATCAATACCATGAGATTATGTGAAGCACTTCACTGGAAGAAATTGTAATCAAAGATCTAAAGTGCATTATCTGTAGAACTGATCATCCTATTAGAGGAAAATACGAAATACTTATTTTGGTAACGAAACTCCGTGTTTGTTATATACAGGGTGACCCTAAAGTACAGGGTAGGTGGAACAGTATATTTCCTTTGTAAATCTGTATTATTTTTGAACGAAATTATTTTAGAACAAAGCAATTGTTGTTGTGGCAGCAATCATGAGCCAAAGAAGACTAATATCTATAATAAAAGTCAATGTAAAGCAGGGTCCACACTTATGTTGGAAATATTGTACAACAAATGTTGGGCAACACAATTCATTAGCGTCTACAATTAATTTTTAGTGTGTACCTATAGTTGCGTTGTTTTCACATAGTTTCAATTCAGACCTTGTGGATTGTTTGCCTTTTTATCTCGTAATTTTTTTACAATATTTTTAGAAAATGAGTGAAGAAGACATTCTTATAACTGCTGCCGCCGCTGTCCTCTTGGTGGCAACTAGACGAAAGTCTAGTTGCCTTCAAGAGGTCAGCGTCTTTCTCGTGGAAGACATAAATGCAGTACTGCTGACTTCATGAAAAATTTGATCTTGGGCGATGTTGATTAATTGAATTTGGAATACAGGTGTTCTGGATTCAGGAAAAAATATTCGAATGACAAGTTGCGACTTTGAAGAATTATTAAAAAATATTGCATCTCTAATATCAAAAATATCAATGTTTTTGGAAACATTTTCAAATGTTCCGCCTTCTATGGAAACATGCAACTGTCGGACAACAGTTTCCCAACACGTCCATACTTGTGTTGCAATGTTGTACAACTTTTCCAACATAAGTGTGAACCCTGCTTAACGATAGATGTGTGTGGGTATGTATCTCGAATTTTTTAGCCGGTAAGAGATATCGATGGGAATGGGCCCCCCTTCCCCCAAAACCATTGGTGTAAAACCCAATTATCAGAATTCGAAAATTTCGAACCGTTTTGGAACTTCCTGGGGTTTACACCCATGGTTTTGGGGAGGTTCATTTTCGTGAATTTTTTGATATTTCTCATCTTTTTAGCTAAACAATTAGTGATACATACATAAATACCTATTATCGTTTTAGCCGTGATATATACAAATGTACGTACACACATAGAACTATTGTTACATTGAGTTATATTATTATAGATTAACACGAGAACGGCTATGCCTCTAAGCACCAAGTGAAGTTGGCGTAGCCTACTACATTATGTAAGAATCATCTTTTTGTTTTGTTTTAAAAAAAAAAAAAAATATTTCTCTTCTCATCACAGTACTCGTTATCATTACAATGAGGACGATTGTCTCATCACAGTTCTCGTCCTGATTACAATGAGGACGATTGTCTCATCACAGTTTTCGTCCCCATTTCAATGAGGACGATTGTCTCATCACAGTTCTCGTCCTCATTACAATGAGGACGATTGCTTTGATACGATGTGGGTCTTCTTTTGGTTTGCATTGCTGTATTTGGTGGTCTTTGGTCAAACGTTTTTGAGTGTTTGGGTTGCCCTGGTACGTAGAACCAACCATCTGAGGTCATGGAAGCTAATAATAAATTTCATATAAGTGTGTATTTCATGGAAATTTTTGGTTTATTATTGTGAACCTTTGGAATCGACAACGAAAAAAATACCCTCCCCCTGAAAATTTGATATTTTACGTTTTAAAGTACAAAAATTGTAAATTCCTTTAAAATTAAACTTTTAAAGGAAAGAAAATCAGACAAGGTAAGGTTTGACAGGGGCACTACTTTAGGGATACCCTGTATATTAATTGTTCGTTGAAATTCGTAGATATTCGTTAGAACTCGTAGATTTTTATTATTTTATCTCATGTTTTTTTTAAAAAAAATAATTATTTATTTTCTTTATCTCTTTAATTGCAGAAGTGGTCACTGTTCCGTAAAACTGCTTTGCAACTTGTCCCAGCTCGCACATATTTTTTTTTTATCGTGACCTTTTTTTCTCTCCGCGTTGTGTCACATACATGTAAATTTGAGCGTTCCAATCACGAAAGTTTTTCTGTCGGAGACGGGAAAATAAACGCCGCACTCAATTTAGCGTCATATCATCTTTTCACTGAAAACGTGACGGTAGAAAAAATAAACTTCACGGCAAAAATACCGTTAGATGTTCCAGTGGCATGTGTAATTAAATAGAGATGTTCCAATTGCACCTTCGTCTCTCCTTTCAGACTTGAGTACGCTTTGAGATTTTGTAAGAAAAGTCAAAATTATTTATTATTTTATAATTATGAACGTTTTCAACAGAACTGTGCGCCTCATTTTTCCCCGTCCAGAAGATAATCGTAAAATTGAAACCGATTTAAAAGGGGCAGCTATTTTACGGGTCTGTTGTTTGTATGTACAGCAACCACTTGTGTGTGTGTTTAAGGAACAAACGAATAGTTGGTTTTAGAAATCTCTAATTTACAGTGGCCCAGCCACCCAACCAACTACATACATCCTGTATAATTGGTATTCCTATTTTGCCTTTTGTTGTGTACATTGTGGTAACAGTGTTCACATTGAGGCATTGTTTCCCTAATTTTTTTTAAAAAAAAACTTTGGTCGATGTCCAGTGATATTGTTGATGTCCCAGAATTTTAGTTTTTTTTTATTATTATTATTTGTTTGCTTTTTCGAATGTAAAACTCTTGTTCAATTTGTTGTAAATATTTTATTTCTTAGATTATATAATGGAAAAATGACTTTCTAATACTTTCGCCAATTCGCCATCTAGTTGGAGCCATAATATATATTATATATAGTTGTAGCAGTGTATCAACTGTTCTTCCCACTTCTAGATATATTATATGTAGTTGTAGCAGTGTATCAACTGTTCTCCCCACTTCTAGATTCAAGTTTAGAAAAATACTTGAAAAAAGTTACCGAAAAGGGTTTGCTGGCCATCAATATGCGTTCCAGGTCTTTTCGATACGTAGGACCGGCCGTGAGAAGGTGTGCTGGATCAACGTGTCCTCGTAAAATGTAGTTATAAATGGATTGGAAGAAATTACGGCTTCTAGTGATATGGGATTACCAAAAATATGTTCCACTAACATATTATTTACTTAAGGACTTTGTTGCTGTTGTAGCGGTGTGTCTCTCAACATCAACTGTTTTCACCATTCTAGATCTATATTTGATAAAATGGTGGAAACAGGCATGTTTATATGGTTTTCATTAGCCCTAGCTGGAACTGTTTTGGTATGGGTTCTAAGCTGTTGTAGTAGCGGTGTTACTCTTGGTATCAACTGTTCTTCCCATTTCTAGATTCTTTGATATGAGGTTACCGAAAATGTTAGAAACTGGTTGATATGAGGTTACCGAACTTGTTAGAAATAGGTTGATATGAGGTTACCGAAAATGTTAGAAACAGGTTGATATGAGGTTACCGAAAATGTTAGAAACAGGTTGATATGAGGTTACTGAAAATTTTAGAAACAGGTTGCTATGAGGTTACCGAAAATGTTAGAAACAGGTTGTTATGAGGTTACCGAAAATGTTAGAAATAGGTTGATATGAGGTTACCGAAAATGTTAGAAACAGGTTGATATGGGGTTACCGAAAATGTTAGAAACAGGTTGATATGAGGTTACCGAAAATGTTAGAAACAGGTTGATATGGGGTTATCGAAAATGTTAGAAACAAGTTGATATGAGGTTACCGAAAATGTTAGAAACAGGTTGATATGAGGTTACCGAAAATGTTAGAAACAGGTTGATATGAGGTTACCGAAAATGTTAGAAACAGGTTGATATTAGGTTACCGAAAATGTTAGAAACAGGTTGATATGAGGTTACCGAAAATGTTAGAAACAGGTTGATATGGGGTTACCGAAAATGTTAGAAACAGGTTGATATGAGGTTACCGAAAATGTTGGAAACAGTTTGATATGGGGTTACCGAAAATGTTAGAAACAGGTTGATATGAGGTTACCGAAAATGTTAGAAACAGGTTGATATGAGGTTACCGAAAATGTTAGAAACAGGTTGAGGTTACCGAAAAGGTTTTGATCGTCCTTGGCTTGAACTGTGATGGTAGGCGTTCCAGGTCGTCCTGGTGCGTAGATCCAGACATCGTGAGGACGTGGGTTCTAAGTCGACGTGGTGGGTAGAACCGACCATTAACGCATTGTATTATTTTTTAAATTTATTATGTTGAAAGATATTATAAGGGTATTAACTATTAAATAAATTAAATTTAAACAAAACACGTACAACAAA
This sequence comes from Pachypsylla venusta, assembly GCA_012654025.1. NCBI lineage: Eukaryota > Metazoa > Arthropoda > Insecta > Hemiptera > Aphalaridae > Pachypsylla > Pachypsylla venusta. The sequence goes on along the minus strand of CM022876.1, from coordinate 27,072,222 downwards.
CACTATTTATTTTAATTTTTGAAGAAACTAGTTTTGAATCATTCGATTCATCATCAGTCTAGTCGAGTCTAAAGATGGAAGTTGACTCTTCAACTACCATCTTTAGACTCGACTAGACTGATGATGAATCGAATGATTCAAAACTAGTTTCTTCGTAAATTAAAATAAATAGTGTTTTTGCTAAGTGTTTTGTTTAAATTTAATTCATTTAATAGTTAATATTTTTTAACACTTATAATGTTCCAAGAATCATCACAAACCCTTAATCGAATTGTTTAAAAATTGTACCGCATTGTTTATGAATCCAATTCTGACAATGTGACCTACATACCCAAGTGATTGCTTTCAAAACGCTCCACTCGTCGGCTTATAATATTTGTATTAATACCACAAAATAATGAAATGAACTAATCTTACGAACACATTCTATTTTCAGCTCACCAGTATGTTGATGAAATTGAAAGTTTTAAAGAAATATTTTATAAGTACTCCATGAGGGGTTAATACTATCTATAAATTAAAAAAAAAAAAAACTTTTCAAAAAAGGTTATTTTTCTATTAAATAAAATGTTGTAAGACTTTTCTGTAACTATGAATGAACGCATAACTTAATTTGTCGCTAATTATTTTGGACAATCTTAAACAACCTTACCAAAGATTTCTTGTTCAAGATTTCCAAAGATTGAATTCGGGCTATTTGCAAACTTATTCCGGTAAATTTAATTAAAGCGATAAAAAAACTCGCCTTTTTAATTTCCACCTTTTCACGTAATTGAATCATTTTTGTTTAATTTTGAAAAAATTTAAAAGTACTTTAAAAGTACTAAGAAAAATTTTAAAAGTAAAAAAATGTGCTTGTTTATTGCGGCTTAATTAAATTGCAGTCACGATAACAATGTTGCAGTAAACGTCACGATAACAATGTTGTAGTCATTTATTAGTTTTGTATAGTTTTTTTCTGGTCGATGCTCTGCGTGAGCGTCCCCGAGAAAAGTCCCTATTTGTATAATTTAGTAAAAAAAAAACCTATTCATAGATAGTTTCAAATATTTTTTTATCAAAAATAATATCAGAGTTTTTCAGAGCTAGATAAAACATTTTGTATAGCGTTTGTGCAGCGGTCATTTCTACAGGAATAACATGCTCTCGGATGGTTCTACAGGAATACGTGCCAAGGCAACAGAAGCAATCAACAGTGTTTGGCCAAAGACCATTTTAATACAGCAATGCAAACCAAAAGGTGAACCACATCGTCTCTCAGCGATCATTCTCATTTTTCCCAATGATGATGATTTGCTGTGATAAAAGAAAATTTTACCAATAATTTGGTTGTTGTTTTTGTTAACGTTCTCAACGACTCTGACTGTGTCTCCAGGCCAAGAAAGGCGGCCTCTCCAACGGGATCTGTCTAGATTAGTTGGGTTTGATGGATAGTTGCTGGCTGCTCATGATTTACATCATGAGCAGCCAGCATACATAGACGACAACGATCAGATACTTCAGGGTTTAGCAAGGATTTATGTACCCACTCTTTGAGGAAGTATCTGGAGCAGCACGGCTGGGTCCAACGGAGGAAACACAGTGAGTTGTCGTCGGAACGGTGTTGATGATCTTTGGCCGTTTCCGAGGGCATGGGTAGCCCCGGTACCAATCATCTTGGGGGCCACCAAGATGGTTGGTTTTTTTTTTCTTCACCAATAATTTGGTCATTGATTTCAGTGTTCTTTGGCTCATGATTGCTGCTACAATAACAACAACAAAAGCCATAAATCCAATTAAGACTTGGAGAAAGTCGACATTGCTGTCGAAATGCTCGCTGCATTGCAATAATTGATTGAGTGCGGCCGTACTGAATCACAAACTTGTAGCTTTGTCGTCATAGCTTTCTGTGAACATAACTGAAGTTCACATTGCTGTCGAAATGCTCGCTGCATTGCAATAATTGATTGAGTGCGGCCGTACTGAATCACACAAACTTGTAGCTTTGTTGTCATAGCTTTCTGTGAACTTAACTGAAGTTCACATTACTGTCGAAATGCTCGCTGCATTGCAATAATTGATTGAGTGCGGCCGTACTGAATCACACAAACTTGTAGCTTTGTTATCATAGCTTTCTGTGAACATAACTGAAGTTCACATTACTGTCGAAATGCTCGCTGTATTGCAGTAATTGTTTGAGTGCGGCCGTACTGAATCACAAACTTGTAGCTTTGTTGTCATAGCTTTCTGTGAACATAACTAAAGTTCACATTGCTGTCGAAATGCTCGCTGCATTGCAATAATTGATTGAGTGCTGCCGTACTGAATCACACAAACTTGTAGCTTTGTTGTCATAGCTTTCTGTGAACATAACTGAAGTTCACATTGCTGTCGAAATGCTCGCTGCATTGCAATAATTGATTGAGTGCGGCCGTACTGAATCACACAAACTTGTAGCTTTGTTGTCATAGCATTCTGTGAACATAACTGAAGTTCACATTGCTGTCGAAATGCTCGCTGCATTGCAATAATTGATTGAGTGCGGACGTACTGAATCACACAAACTTGTAGCTTTGTTGTCATAGCTTTCTGTAAAGCCTGTATACTCTTCATTTATTTATCGATACTGTCTACGCCAAAATGGACAAAAGGAAAGTCTGCCAATTGAATATACAGTGTTCGAAAAGTCCCGGGACGGATTTTTTTATTTTTAACAGCTAAAGATAGAGATTTGAAATTTTATGTGTAGTTCTAACACAAGTAAATCTATTTTTTGGTGTAATTAAAATTTCTACAGGATGTCTCAAAAGTGAATAAACAGACAGCAACTTTCGATTTTAAAATAGAACTCCCTATTTTGTATTTCATATTCAAATTTTAGGTCAAATTCTACACACAATCAACTCCTCACTCGATACTTTGATCAAACGGATCTCTGATCATACCCGCCCATTCATTGATTTTCTTCGGAATAAAAGTGATAAAACCAAGAGTGTGATACATCATATCAGTCGAGTTTTTTATGATGAATCTCGTGTTTTTTNTTTTTTTTTTTTTTTTTTTTTTTTTTTTTTTTTTTTTTTTTTTTTTTTTACACTTTTTATATCCAAGGAGGGTAAAATTTCATTTTTGGTTGATGTTAACATTTCGTGTGTCGCCTGAATGAAATTTTACCCTCCTCGGGTATGAAAAAATGAAAAAGCCATGACATTCAGCATAAAAAAAATTGGCTGTTTTGATGTATTACACTCTTTTTTTATCACTTTTTTCCGAAGAAAAATCCATGATTGGGCGAGTTTGATCAGAGATCCGTTTGATCAAGGTATCGAGTGAGGAGTCGATTGTGTGTAGAATTTGACGGAAAATTTGAATATGAAATCAAAAATAGGGCTTTCTTATACCTTGTAGAAATTTAAATTACGCCAAAAAATAGATTAATTTGTGTTTTAACTACATATAAAATTTCAAGTCTCTATCTTTAGCCATTAAAAAAATTCCGTCCCGGGACTTTTCGAACACTCTGTACTTCCATTATTGAGTTCTTAAAACTTTTAGGGCCATATTTTAAAACTCCACTTGAGTGTGAGTTAGAGTGGTCACTACCACTTCAGTGTCTGATTTGTATTTTACTTGTTGTTCTGACCAAAAAAATTACATGTAATTTTATTATAAAATAAAAACAAAATGTGGTAGTGGCCACTTCGTTAATTTGTAGTCGGAATGACAACTCACTCTTGAGTGGAGTTTTTGAATATGGCCCTTACAGAATTTTTCTAAATTATGTTTTTATTTGGAAATATTATTTGTATTTGAGTTGTGTTAATTTATTGTTCCTCCACACATACTAATCATTGTACCGATATATTTGTCGCTAATAATCGATATACAATTCTATTTATTTATCGATAATGGTCAATGTACCGATATATTTGTCGCTAATAATCGATATACAATTTTATTTATTTATTGATACTAATCAATGTACCGATATATTTGGCGCTGATAATCGATATACAACTTTATTTATTTATCGATATTGATCAATGTACCGATATATTTATCGCTAATAATCGATATACCGAATCATTTATAAAATTTTGCGAGTATATTGATTCATTTAGCAATATTAAACGAGATGAAAATATTGATTGTGATGATAAATATGGATTTTGATGATAAATATTGATTTTCGATATTATTTGATGAATTTATCGATTATTTTGATTTATTTAATTATGATATAAATAATTCATCAAACAATTTATCTATATTACTTGATACAGCGTACTAATTCGATATAATCGATACATCGTTTTAATTCGTCTATAAGAATCAAATTATTGTTTTATTCATCGATAATATAATCGATACATCGTAAAACGTTGATTGTGATGATAAATATGGATTTTGATGATAAATATTGATTTTCGATATTATTTGATGAATTTATCGATTATTTTGATTTATTTAAATAATTCATCAAACAACTTATCTATATTACTTGATACATCGTACTAATTCGATAATAATCGATACATCGTTTTAATTCGTCTATAAGAATCAAATTATCGTTTTATTCATTGATAATATAATCGATAGATCGTTTTATTCATCGATAATAATCGATACATCGTTTTAATTCGTCTATAAGAATCAAATTACCGTTTTATTCATCGATAATATAATCGATACATTGTTTTATTTCGTCTATAAGAATCAAATTATCGCTTTATTCATCGATAATATAATCAATACATCGTTTTAATTCGTCTATAAGAATCAAATTATCGTTTCATTCATCGATAATATAATCGATACATCGTTTTAATTCGTCTATAAGAATCAAATTATCGTTTTATTCATCGATAATAAATAATCGATACATCTAATTCGTCGACAAGAATCCAAATATCGTTTTATTTATCGATAATAATCGCTGTCGATTCAATTTTTTCTCATGTTGTTATTACCTTATTGTTGTAAATTAATTGTTGTAGTCATTCATTGTAGTTATGATTTCTGGTCGATGCTTTCGAAATTAGAGGCGTCCCGGAAATTATTTAATTTTTTTAGAGGCTGTTACGTATACGTATTTTACGAGCAAAGAAATCGTCAGAGATTTGATCATAAAGATTTTTTTTTTTTAGTTGTATTTTGGAGCCGCAGAAAAAAAGTAACAGATAGATTAGGATAAGAGACAAATCTTGAAAACGAGAGATAACTTTGTGCGAACCAACCAGTTACTTATTTTGTTATTCTTCTTTTCTAAATCTTTGAATAACATGTTAATTATATAAGTGTTAAAATTATTAACTTTTAAATAAATTAAAACGAAACACTAAAACACTATTTATAATTATTTATGAAGAAACTAGTTTCGTATCATCAGTCTAGTCGAGTCGAAGGATGGAAGTTGACTGAGTATTATTCACCGTGTGCTGTGTAGGGTCACGCGATGTACTATCAAAATATCTATTGAACATAATCATAATGAGATTAATACTAATGAAGCTTATCTATACTTATAAAACGCAAAGCCCAGTTGGTATACTGACTGACTGACTGATAATCAACGTAGCTCCACGATGGCTAAACGTAGACACTTGAAATTTGGCACAAAGGTTCCTTTTAGTATGTAGGTGCGTAATAAGAAAGGAAACTTATCATTTCTATAGTTTTACTGTTTGATGTATACATGCAAATCTACTTCATGCTCTAGTTTGGGTTTGCCATAGTTAATTTTTTTTGAAAATTTAAATGAATATTTAAGTGGCGATAAAAACATTTTTAAAAAAATGAAAACATTATAAAGTACCATAATCTATACTTATAAAACGCAAAGCCCAGTTGGTATACTGACGTACTGACTGACTGATAATCAACGTAGCTCCACGATAGCTAATCGTAGAGACTTGAAACTTGGCACACGTATTTCTTTTAGTATGTAGGTGCGTAATAAGAAAGCAAAAAATCGAAAGTTCAAGTGGGAGCAAGTTACCGCCAAAAATGACGTAATTTAGCGGGTCTTTTTGCAATTTTTTTCTGGGCAAACTAAAAGAGATAACGAAAAATTATCGAGAATAGACCCTCCCCCCAAAACAGTATATAAGGACCCCATAAAAAATATAAAATTTGAAAATTTCCGGTTTCTATCCGATTTATGGACGGTTTTCACCACCAAAAAATCGGAATTGAGAAGTACCACTTCGGGATGAGCGAGAAAGCCGAAATTTGATACAAAGGTGTTCGGAAGTACTAAAAGTCATATCCTTGAATAAAATATTGAATTTTCTAACTGGGAGCGGTGCTCACTCTGGGGGTCGGTTCCACCAAAAACCCATAGTTAAGAAGTATCACTTCGGGATGAGCGAGAAAGCTGAAATTTTATACGAAGGTGTTCCGCAGTGCAAAAAGTAATATCTTTGAGTAAAATATTGAATTTTCTAAATAGGAGCCGTGTTCACTCTGCGGGTCGGTTCCACCAAAAACCTAAAATTGAGTTGTTGAATTTTGTAACCGTAGCGAAGCAACGGAAAACAGCTAGTGAAATTTATAAATATAAAAAACATTGCAAATTATACATTATTAAGGGCAAGCGCACACTACAGACTTTTTATCGGCCGATAGTTTAGTCTGGTTGGGTTCGTTGGGCGCACACTACTCAAATAAAACTGTTCGGTTCGGTGTGGGTGCGCAGACCACCAACTGAAAAGTCTGAACAGTTGTTGATGTATATAATATTTTGACGCTTTGTATTGAAGAATGTTATCGAGGAAAGCTATTATTGCAATTATCATTGCTATTATTGCAATTATCATAATTATTATATAAAAAAAAAAAAAAAATGTAATAAAAACGCAAATATATTCAAAGATAATAATAATTATAATATAGGAATGTCTTTAGTGACTTTATGATTTTCTTGTTTAAGGAAAGAATTTAAATATTTAAATATCAAAGAAAATTAAAAATATTTAAATTCTTTCCTTCAAGAAGAAAATCATATTCAAAGATAAAGTAGGTACTAGATAATATTTGATATCAGATATCAACAACGGAATGTAAAGTGGAGAGTCTGCAGGCACCGACTGTTTAGTTGGTGAGTCTGCGCACTCTCATAAACACACAGTCTGACTAGAACTCGGCCGATAGTTGTCCAACTTTGTAATTGAATCAGAATTGGGAAGCCTATCCAACTTGTTTCTGATTATTTAGTCGGCTGACTAGAATCGCTTAGATTTGCGGACTCACATTACGAATCTATTATACTAATAAGCATCCAACTAAACTATCGACCGATAAAAAGTCTGTAGTGTGCGCTTGCCCTAAATAATGAAATTGATAGAGCCAGTGACAATATTTTATTCAAAAAAGTTTTAGAAATAGACAATAGATA
>CM022876.1:27049310-27064747 GCA_012654025.1 Pachypsylla venusta | reverse complement strand
AATAGATTCAATGGATTGTTTAAACAAACCCAAAATTACTTTCTTGTAAAGTACCCGAACTATCCGTAGTTTGGGTACTAATGATAATTTAAATCTTTGAATAACATGTTAATTATTTTGTTAAAAAATATTAACTATTAAATTTAAACAAAACACTTACCAAAAACACTATTTATTGTACATTTTACAGCACGCGGTGAATAATACTCAGTCAACTTCCATCTTTAGACTCGACTAGACTGATGATGAATCGAATGATTCGAAACTAGTTTCTTCATAAATAATTTAATTTATTTAAAAGTTAACATATTTATATTAGAAAGTAAAACTTTTTAATGTGAAAATATTTTTGTGCTCTGTTTTCGTTATCATTGATTGAGCTCTAATCTCTTGGAAATATTTCAGTGAGTCACGTGCACGTGACAGACAAAGCGAAAGAAGGTGAAAATAATATCACGTTAAAAAGTTATACACATTTAACATCGACTCTTCGTGTTGGAGCACCTTTTATTAAAAAAAAAAACCTCTTTCATATTTTGAGAGCAGTGTAATCTCGTTTTTCTTGTTAAAAAATACCTTTTTAGTAGTACCCATAGTAGTAGGCATATATTTTTAAAGATTTTTCTCATTTTTTTTCAACTTATTATTTTATTTTGTGTTATTCGAAGAGCTTTCTTGTACTTTATCTTTAATTTCAGTGGATGAAGTATTTTGAAATGTGATGGTGCAGATAATTGTGCCGTTAGATGTCAAAATCAAATGATTTCATTATTAAGAGAGTTTTCAATATTTATCCTGTTTGGAAAGAGATAGAACTCATCAAAATGACAGGATATTTTAAATGACCAGCCTTGGAAATTAAAAAAAAGAAAAAAAAATACAGGATATTTTCAATGACCTGTCTTGAAATTAAAAAAAAAAAAAAAAAAAAAAAAATAAAAAAAAAAAAANGATACTTCGAAATTTAAAAAAAAAAAAAAAAATACAGGATATTTTCAATGACCTGTCTTGGAAATTAAAAAAAATATATCCCAAATGACAGGATATTTTGCTTCGACATCTGACCGCCAATTGGTACCTTGTGCTATGTGTCTTCGAATAATTTACTTAGATATTTGTAGCCAAAGATAGATGTTTTTTTGTTTTGTTTTGTTATGTTTTAGTTGTTTTTTGTTCATCATTAGTAGCAATGTTTCTTAAGATACTATAACACTATTTGTCATGATGCCAAATTTTGTTATTTGACTTCAAACAGTACCAAATCGACAAATATATTTGATCAAACACAAAAGTGACCAAAATTTGTCTAAATAGTATGATAGGGTTTAAACGCATGACAACACACATTTGTCATGGCTTAATCGTTTTTAAAAACTATCATTAATCTGACATTTAAAAAAATATTTTTGTGGCGTCCGTGGATGTCTAAGTCCAATTATCGAAAATTGTGTATTTGTGTAGTGAAAAAAAAAAAAAAAAAAAAAAAAAAAAAAAAAAAAAATCGATCCGAAATTGTATTGGAAAAAGAGAAAATATCAAAACTTTATTTATTACAGATAGATGTCTGGTTGCTATGGTATAATACACAACAAATAAAATCTTATTTGAACGTTAATAGGCGCACACAAATATATACCAAATACACAAATTCAACAAATATACAGCATTTTGTTGAATTGGGATACTATGTCAAGTAAATCCATAATGAGGTAAAGAAAATACTATATCTTCACTTGACTATAAAATTATTAAGATGTTAATTAGAGCTGACTAGTTTCGTACTCTCCAAACTCACTCCAAAGTCTTCTAACTCACTTAAGCTCTGATGATGTGCTCAGGAGAGTACGAAACTAGTCAGCTCTAATTAACATCGTAATAATTTTATAGTCAAGTGAATATATAGTATTTTCTTTACCTCATAAAATATACATCAAATAAAGTACCAAAATATTTGAATCATGAGAAGTAGTGTGATATGACCTTTATATTAATTCAAATAATACTTGTATTTACTTACTTTTTGGCTGTAAAAAAAAACCGTGCACTCTTTGGTGAATTATTTTGATTGAGGAACCTTTGGAATTGCCCGCAAAAATAAAAATAAAACTCCTCAAGAATTTATATTTTACCGTTAAATATAAATTTTTAAAATTTATATATAACGGTTTGGTAGAATCCAAAAATCAAATAAATGAGTTGGAAAAATTGGAAAAGGATTAAAAAAAAAAATTCAGGAAATTTTCAAGATCTGTCAGGGAAATTAAATTTCGGCCGTCCTGAGTATGACGCAAGTGACATTTTGCCTCTTAGCGTACCCGATACAAATATTATATCGATTTTTTTCTTGGTTGCAAGATAATTTTCTTTCTTATTATAATTCGTAGTATGGGTGGAAAAAAAGTCGATCTTGTAAATGATTTTTGTTACAGTTCGTACGATTAGGACGGTCAACTGAAATGTACGGTCAACACCAGCCTCGATCGTTCTTTGGAAGCGCATGCTTCTCCAAGCGATTACACGCCACAAGCTTCAAATGTTATATGTAGCTTGAAACACGTTGTAGTAGCGTTGCTTGCTTCAAATGTTATATGTAGCTTGAAGCACATTGTAGTAGCGTCGCTTGCTTCAAATGTTATATTTAGCTTGAAGCAGCTTGTAGTAGCGTCGCTTGCTTCAAATGTTATATTTAGCTTGAAGCACATTGTAGTAGCGTCGCTTGCTTCAAATGTTATATTTAGCTTGAAGCAGCTTGTAGTAGCGTCGCTTCCAAAGGATGACCGCCCTAAAATTGAAATTTCTCTTGAAAAACAACCTCACTCTTTGAAATTAATTTAATTTTTAAATTAATCAGAGAGATTCCGTTTTCACGGGCATGCCCTCAGGTTTATTTTAGAATAACTGACAAAAAAATCTGGCGTGAACATCACACGACTTTTCTGCACTGAAAATCGAATATACAATTTGCGTCATTTTAAGTTTTTTTTTTTTTTTTTTTTTTTTTTTTTTTTTTTTTTTTTTGTTGGTTTACACGAATGTTGCCTAAAAAGAGGACTGTAGGTATGATCTAGTGCTTCAAATTTGGTGCCTATACGCATTATGCATGGAACGCTACAAAACACTTTTAGTTGAAATTGAAGTGGCAGATTTTTCCGCTTTTTGGCGGATGAAATGAATTCTGTCTAAAAGGAGAAAACGACAGGATTTATGAGATATTGCCATCGAAATAATTCTTGTAGTTTCCCGAGGAACCAACATACACACCCACCCACAAACACACACACACAAACTGAGAAAAAAACTTGATATTTTGGATCTGGTGACCTCAAAATGTGTTTTGTCTCAACATAGGAAATGTCAGCCCTTAACTTTTTTATTGATACGGAAAGTCGTATGATGTTCAACACTAGATTTTCATTGAAAAGAAAGTCGTGCGATGTGAACAACATCAGATACACCAAAAGCCCCGGTTCTTCCTTTACTTACTTAGATCCCCCGTACGAACATAAAGGAGCCCACAGACAGTCGCATACATACTTAAATTATTACACATATGTTCGCATATATGCAAGGAAAAACAAATACACAGGTTTTTATGGGAGTATGCTAATTGCTCGATCTGTGCACTCTGATAAAAATGTTTATTGTTTCCTTGCTTATACAGGGTGTCCCAAAAGTCCGAGACCACCCGAATATCTTTTGAACGGCTCTATGTGGAGTTTTGAAATTTTGCATGATATTATATTCCAAATTAAACCACCTGATGGTGGTACCAATTTTTCAGGGCCAGTTCTCATGTGGCCCCCATGGGGTCCAACTTTGTTTTTTTAAATACGAACCCCCATCTTGTGATATATTTTCAGAAAGACAATAGAATTAGAATTATTTTGCAAAAAAAAATACACGTCTAGTGTGTTTGGTTTCAAAATGGCGGCCATTTTAAATTTCCAAGATATGACTTCCAAGAGTGTCTAAAACTAGGCGAATTATTTGAAATGGGATATTGAATGATTGCATAGGACACCAATGTCAAAGAACCTGTTTTTTTAGACATAATTCGCCTAGTTTTAGACACTTTTGGAAGTCATATCTTGGAAATTTCAAATGGCCGCCATTTTGAACCAAACACGTTACACGTGTAATTTTTCCAATTAGGAAACCAAACACGCTAAATGTGTATATTTTTTCAAGACCTCCAAAAGTGTCTATAACTAGGGATTCTACCGCCCCTGAAAAATTGGTCACAGCATAATGTCGGAAATTGGCAAAGTTATCACTTTTTAATAGTTTTTGATTATTTTTGTTAAAATTTTGGAAACATTCTTTCGAACAAACATTATTTAAAATGAAGAAACCTAAATCTTTCAAAACGACTTTAATAATATCAATATTAATATATTTATTTCTACCGCCCCTGAAATATTGGTCACAGCATTAGGTGGTTTAATTTGGGATATAATACCATGCAAAATTTCAAAACTCCACATAAAGCCGTTCAAAAGATATTCAGGTGGTATCGGACTTTTGGGACACCCTGTATAAAAAAAGTGTGATGTGCTATAAGTTCAGTTATAGCACATCACACTTTTTTTATGCTATCCGAGAGCAACCTGAGAGTTGTTAACAGTGCGTTAATCTTGTTAACAATTGACTATTGTAGTAGTTCGATCATAATGTGATATTTAGGTACAAAGATGTTGTAGTCATTTTAAAATAACAAAACAAAATTAAAGAATTGTTAGACAAAATGTTATTGTAGTTGTTTTTATTTTTGATAAACAGAAAACATCTCTAGAGAGAAATAACAATATAATTATTTAAAATAATAACCGAAAGTGGTGCTTGTAACTGTGGCGTAACCAGTCTTTTTGGGGCCCAATGCAAAAAAAAAAAAATCCCTTTAGCCGACGATTTTGATTAGCCGGTATTAGATTCCTGAGCGCTGGTTTGTATATAATACCATAATCACTGCATTGTATGGGCGATGCAGCCGGCAACATTCACTAATGGATTCAACTAAGATCTCGACACTTTTGACTCACGCTGAAGAACGGGTACAAAGTAAAATAAGGTATATTAAAAAAAATGTCCAAACTTTTTGCACGATTACAATACTTCTATAGGAAGAGAAAGTAAAAAAGTAAGCTTACATGATTTGTTCTAACATAGGTGCAATGCCAAAATATAGAAAAATTCTATGAGGGCCCATCTCCAATAAGTATTTTGAAATAAGTAAAGGAATCGTCTGTGTCGATGTGGCTGCATTGGCATCACTATGCCATTGGGTACCAACATTTCATGTTGGATGATAGGGGACACAGCATACTCATTAAGGCTAGGTTCACATGACCGCGCGGCAACCGTGCGGTTTCATATAAAAACATCCATACAAGTTTGTAGATCTTGTGCCGCGTGGTTCGTTGTACCGCGCGTTCATGTGAACCTAGCCTAAGTCTGAATGGACATTTTTTTTCAGTTATTATTATTATTTCGACTTCGCTCGATATGAATCGGTTATTTCTCAAGAGTAGACGGGATCAGAATCTCTTGGAATTTAATTTATTTATATATTCATGAATTTCCTCGTAATATGGCAGGAGGATAATATAACACTGTGTTGTAGTCTGTGAATGATGTTTTGGGCAGGCAATCCGAGTATATCCAAGGAATTATTGACAGAGTCAGGGATTAGTCCGACTGTTGATAAGATGATGGGAGTGATTTTGACATCTTGTATTTCCCAGTTCATAGACCAGTTGTTGATATTTTGTGATTTTTTCGTTATATGTTTTCTTGATATTGTTGGTATTTACTATGGCATAATCGATTACGTAGACTTTTTTGTTTATATTATCTCTTAGAATTGTATCTGGTCTATTGTGTATGGTGGTGGAGTCAGTTAAGATTGATCGATCCCAGTAAAGTGTAAGTGTATTATTCGGATTTGTTAGGACCGGTTTTGGGTCATACTCGTAATCTTTTGGGTAGGGTTCTTCTAAAAGTTTGAATTTCTTTGCTATTTCTAAATGTATAATTTTTCCCATATTGTTATGTCTGTCTTTGTATGACGTTGGGGGCGAGCTGTGTGCAACCTGACAGAATATGTTCTATTGTTTCCTTTTGATTTTTTTTTTCTCTCTTTTTTTCAGGAACCTGTTAATGATTTATTTCTTTTACAGATTTTGCCCCTGGTCCCTTAAGAATATCCTTTATTGTAATGTGTCAGAGGTTTGAGAGGCCTCTGAAACACAATAAATAATAATAATAATTTGAACAGAGTCGACATGAATCATTACTAATATCTTCTTTAAGAATTATCTTCCGGTAGTTTTTTGTTGGTACGACTCTATCTTGAATAGACATCAGGAACCCTTCGGTCTGAGGGAAGAGTCGTCCTATTGTCAGCCATAAGAGTGATTGTTGTTTATTGATGTGTGGTTGTTCTAGGTCGTTAGGGTAACCTCCGTGGAGTGGTTTTTCTTTCCATTTGCTTATTCGGTTGTTCAATGTTGATGCTCTTGTTTCCGGTGACTGAATGCTCAAATTGCATGGTGTTTGTGATTTGTCGGATATTTGTATGGCTCTGTGAAGATTTGATGTTGTTACTTTTCTATTGAAGTATTTCTTGAGTAGTTTTAAGCTTTCTGTTGACTTTCCAAAAAGTTTGATGTCGTCTACGTACATTAAGTGTGTTATTTTGTATTCTTCTCTATTGGTTTTGAGTTGATATCCATGAGTCGCGGCTGCATTCAGTAGGGTTGATAGTGGGTTGAGTCCTAGACAAAATAAGAGGCCGCTGGCACTGTCTCCTTGGAATATCCCTCTTTTTATTCTTACATCTGATGTTTTATGTTTCTCTGGTGTTTGACACTACTAGTTGTGTGGCCCATTTTCCCATAGCATGTTTGGAGAATTGTATGATTTTGGGTTCTATTTTGTATAGTTGTAATGTTGATATTATCCAGCTATGAGGCATGGTGTCGTATGCTTTCATATAGTCAATATATCCTGTTGATAGTTTTCTCTGCTTATTTATGGCCTGGTTGGTTATTACACTATCGATTAATAGTTGCTCTTTACAACCCATGGTGTTTGGTCTGCTTCCTTTTTGTTCTTCGGATATTATTCGATGAATTTCGCAGTGTTGGGTGATTAATTTTGTTAGGCCGGCTGTTAATATTTTGTAGTAATTATTTAAACAGGTTATAGGTCTATATTTTGCCGGGTTTTCTGTGTTGTTCAAGTCTTTTGGTTTTAGATATGTGATGCCTTGGAATAGATCATCTGGTATTTCTTCGGGATTGAGGATATATGTATTTATGATGGTTAATAGTATCGGGTGTAGGATGTTAAACTTCTTGATCCAGTAGTTTTGAATTTTGTCTTTATCCGGGCATTGGGAGCCTTTTGATGATATATAATAGTTGGTCTTGTGTTAGTTGATTGTTTGCATTGGTTGTATGTAGTGTGATGTTTCGGTTATATTATTGATCCATGTTGCGGAGTGGTTATGTTCAACAGAATGTTCCCAGATATTCGACCAGAACGTTTTAATGCTCTCTATTGGTGGTAGGGGATGGTTATTAGTGTTGCTATTGTTTTGTTTATAAAACGTTTTTTCATTTTCCATGAATATTTTGTTATCCATTTTTCTATTGTAACTTGTTTTAATGCTCTCTATTGGTGGTAGGGGATGGTTATTAGTGTTGCTATTGTTTTGTTTATAAAACGTTTTTTCATTTTCCATGAATATTTTGTTATCCATTTTTCTATTGTAACTTGTGTTGTATTTTTTTAATCTAAGCATGTATACTTGTAGTTTTTGTTTAGTTGTGTCTAAAATCTCATTTATATTTGAATTCAATTCTTCATATTTCGTGTGAATTTGATATTTGGTTTTTATGGTTTCTATTTTCTTGGCTAACTTTTTTCCTCTATTGCCATTCTTTTATTGTGTTAATCTACCAATGTCTTGTCTTATGCTTTTGATTTTATTTTCCAAACGTATCATCCATTTGGGTTTTCCCTTTGCTTTGCGACCTGTCATCTCGGATGGTGGTTTCAATTTAATACCAAGTATTTCCAATGTTGTTAGGGCTGTACAGTATATAATGTCTTGCATGCCTTTTATGGTTTGGATTCTATTTGTGTATTCTTGAAGGATATTATTATTGATTATGTTTGTTAATTGAGTGAGTTTTTTATGAGTTTTTTGGGGAGTAGAGGTCTATTATCATTGTCAAGATATTTGTATTTTAAGATGTTTTCTTCTAGTTTGTGTTTTATAATTTGTACTTCTTGGTGGCTTATTTCTTCTTCTCTGTTTTGATCCGTATGTGATACATATGATGTTACATGAATAGTTAATTCTGTGTTGTGGGTTTCCTGGGTATCAAAGTTATCATTTTGTTCTGTTCCGTTATCTGAATTATCTATTTCTTGGGTATTGGTTTCATCTGTCATATTATGGTTTGAGGATTCGTTATCGACTTCTTGTTTGATTTGGTCTATAATTGTTTGTGGAAGTGGTCGGATTCTTCTCTTGGTGTTCATAATGTAATTTTTTCTGTCAATAATGTTTTGGGTTGTTATTAATGAGAATTCTGGATATTGATTTGTGAATTGTTGCCTTAAAACATTTCCATACCCACTGGTGTTGTTTCTTTCTTTCATTATTCGGAAGTATTGTTTAACTATGAACGAATTCATCTCTGTGTTCCATTTAATCTTCCGGCATGGTCTTTCATCTCGTGTGGTCTCTGAACTGGGTTCTTGAGAAGCACTTTGAGATGTTGTGGGGTTTGTTCGTGTGTTATTTCCGGGCGTGTGGTTGTACGAAAGGGGATCACCACGGGATCTGGTCCCTATCGGAGGCTGGGAGGTCCTTACATCAATCGCAACCTCGTCGAATGATGCATCCGAGGCACGTGTATTATAACCAGGTGCTTGTTGCACACTGCAAACACTATCTACAGGTGGTTGTGGCTGATGTTCATGGGACGATGGTGTACAGTCTCACTACTTCCTGGGACGTCATGTGAATGACCAGCCAGGGATCATCAGGTCACTTCCTCGGGTGCCACGGGGTCGCCACGCCCCGTACAATTGAATAAACAATTGTCCCTGTGGTTTTATTATTATTATTTAGTGTGTTTCAGGGGGTTAAAAACCGCTGACACCTTACAAATTTGCGAACAAAAATACCCCCCACCCTTATATTCAAATAAAATTATAAATATATATAAAAAAATCAAAACTGAAAATTAGATTAACAAAATTTGAATACACTGCAAAATTAAAAGGACCTGTAAAGAAAACTGAAATTGTTATTAGTAGATACCTGAAAAAGAGAGAGAAGATGTTTCGAGCACGATGATGCCACAATAAATGTATGGGGAAGAAAAAGTAAAAATATTAGATATTTTAATCTTATATTTTAAGGAAGGTTTTTCTAGTAGGTAGCTCAATTTTTTACTTTCCTTATTTTATAAAAAATCAAGTATGGAAATGTGCTGAATTTGTTTCTTCCTTTTTATAGATAACGAAAGTTGTGTGATGTACACGCCAGATTTTTACAGTTCGTTCAGTTTGCACTGACTTTTGTAAATTTCAGGGGGGGGGGGGGGTATCTTATCCTGATGATCTGGACTCACTAGATGTTCCTAGTGGAGACGTTCACGAGTTAGGTATTTTTTTTTATCAAGGGATTGGGGGGTGGGGGTATTCCTTTTTAGATAATAGATAGTACCACAAGTTTGTCAAGCTATGGTGACAGATTAGACATAGCTCTCTTGATTCCAATGTTAGACAAATGTTTGACGTAATGGTTATATCCACTCTCAAGTAAATTGTTGGGCAAGACGTTGCTCGTTATTTTGCTGTAGCTACTGTACCCTCTGTAGAGAATCATCTGAGACATCTTTGAATAACATTTTATACCTTTGTTTTTGATACTCCGAAGACAAAAGAACAATTTTGTAAAGTTAAGACAAAAGTTACTCGCCCGAGAAAATAACTTTTACCTGACTCTGACCGACGGACACTACACCAGTCTTGTCCCAAAATTATGTCGGGCAAAGTCTTGCCTGACAATTTACTTGAGAGTGGATATAACCATTCCGTCAAACATTTGTCTTAACATTGGAATCAAGAGAGCTCTATGTCTAATCTGTCACCATAGTTTGACAAACTTATGATGCTATCTTTACTATTATCTAAGAAGGAATTCTCTCCCCCCCCCCCCCNCCCCCCCCCCCCCGGATATTTTTTTTTATCGGGTTATTTTGCCGCAGCTACTGTACCCTCTATAGAGAATGATCTGAGGCGATTTATGAAAAAAAAAAAAAAATCAAGACCCCACCACCAAGTATTTTTTGAAATGACAGCACTGATATTAGCTGCACTTATCTGATCGATCTTTGTATTCATTTTCGTTGTGCCACCATAATGGTTCAGCTTCAGCTTTGATGATCTTAACATGGACATTTGTCCGTGTACTTGTTTCTTTAAACTTTTCTATACGATTTGGTATTATTTTAATATTAATTTTTGTTTTCTCATTCAAGTCTAAGTTCACTGAAATCGAGCGAAACACAATTGTACTTAGTTGAAATTCTAGATTTATATACCATTGCTTTGATGTTATGATTTCTAATTTAATTATTGTGTAGGTATTATTGATATTTTCCAAAATTGCATCGTTTACATTTAAATAAGGTTGTAGATTTTTGGTTCGTTTAATATCTGAATGATTTGTGTCCTTAGTTCGACCAAATGTATCTACAGTTGCCGATACAAGTTTGTTGTACTCTTTTGTTAGTATGCGATGTCCATTATCCTTCTCATTTTGTGAGTAAA
The DNA here is from genome assembly GCA_012654025.1 of Pachypsylla venusta. NCBI lineage: Eukaryota > Metazoa > Arthropoda > Insecta > Hemiptera > Aphalaridae > Pachypsylla > Pachypsylla venusta. The sequence goes on along the minus strand of CM022876.1, from coordinate 27,053,893 downwards.
TTATTCCATTTTTTTCAATTGGGTTTTTATTAATATAAACGTTCTTTGGGTTTGTTTCGTTTTCGTTCGTGTTGTTATTTAAATGACTCATATAGTTCAAAATTTTATCAAGAATTAACATTTTAATTCCTAAATATTGTTCGAGGTTTTCCACATTCCTTCCATTATTTTCATATTCATTTTCAAATGTTTTGTAAAGTAATATGTTTTTATTTGACTTTTTGTGTACTAGATAAGAAGCAATATCTTTTTCATACAGTTTGTTCTCGTAATAATGTCGGAAATTGGCGAAGTTATCACTTTCTAATAGTTTTTGATTATTTTTGTTACAATTTTGGAAACATTCTTTCGAACAAACATTATTTAAAATGGAGAAACCTAAATCTTTCAAAACGACTTTAATAATATCAATATTAATATATTTATTTCTACCATAATTAAAACTGTTAATACTGTTTACGATAGTATTTCTTGTGTCTTCTTCAAGCTTTTCAAGTCTCTGTTTATTATGAAGAATTTGCAAAACAATCAATTCAATACTCTTTTCTATTCGATACTGACATCTTTTTTTGGCTATTCTAATGATGAAAAAGTTTTCGATTATTGACATTGACTCGTGATCTAATTCAATTTTAGGTGTTTTTGTTTGTACACTATATTCGTTCAAAATATTTTGAATTGAAGCTAGATTTATTTCGTCATTTTGTTTCTTATAATTTTTTATTATTTTGGAAAGTATAATACTTGTATTTTTTACTTCAACGATTTCAAAAATAATTGTTTCTAGCAAATTCTTTGTTAAAAATTTAGACACTGTACGATTTAAATTTGTATTTACTTCTTGCGTATGATTCTCAAGTGTGTCAATTATATGTTCGCAAATTAATATATTTCTATCTCTTTCTTTAGTTTCTTCAATAATTTCTTTCCATTTTTCTTCATCCGATAGATATTCTTTAATGATCCCAATAATTAGCTTTGTGTCCAATTTACTAATATCGTCAATATGATTTTTTTCTATTATTTTTTCTAGAACTTCTCGTTGGGCATCATCTACATCTATATTTTTAATTTTTTTTAATATTTCAACAATTATTTTTTGAACTTTTGTTTGAGGATCAGTTTCATTTTCGCTATTTTTGTAGATTTCAATAATAAATTTGATTGTTTCTTCTTTTTCTTCCTCGGGCAATTGTTGTTCTCTTTTTCCATAATTATAGTGAGTCTTCAATATGTCTATCACGACTTCTAGCATTATATGAGGTGTTATGAAAGAAGTATTATTTTCGGTTTTCTTTGCCTTTTCTTTGAGTTTTTTCTTAATGTCTTCGTTTATAATTTCATTTTTTTCTTTCCAAATTTTTGGTAATTTATCTTGTCTTTTTATTGTTTCTAGTATTACCGCTTTAGTAAATTCTACGTAAGAATTAGGATCTAAGTCTTTATCATATTCTGTATTTACTTTTTCTATGTGTTGTATAATTTTGTTTTCCTCTTTTACATCAATTTCTTTTGGATAATCATTTTCTTCGAAATATTTTTCTAAAATTTTCTGAACCGTTTCGTATTTAATTTCATTCATATTACCATGGTCTACTTTATCCATGATATTTTTTATAATTTCTGTTATGATTAATTCTTTTATACTTTCTCCAATATAGTACTGTGCTGGTTTACGTGCATTTTTATTATCAGCAAGGTATTTTTCAAAAGTCTTAGTAATATAAATATCATTCATTCCAATTTTATTTTTAGCTTCATTTTCTTTCATGAATTTGTCATACTTTGATACAATAGTTATGATAAATTGAGATGTGATTTCGTAATTTTCTTTTCCAATTAGTTCTTCATTGATTATTTTTCGAACCAAGTCCTCATCCAAATTCAATACTCCGTGTTTTGTTTGCAGTACTTCAAAAACATCTTTTTGTAATAGTTCTTTTTGTGAATACGTTTCTCCGTGAGCATTTTTAATGTCATCAATTATCTTATTTACTCTATTTGATGTTTTTTCTTCGGCTTTCTTTTCATATGGTGATACTTGTCCATCGTATCTTATTTTATATCTTAGTGTCGATAAAATATGAGTCATCAGATCAAGAAATTTTTCATTAGTTGTCAAATTTTTTGCATCAAGTGTATATCTCTTTAACAGTACAACATTTTCAGTCGCATCTCGAATCTCTAGTTCATTATTTACATTGATTTTATTCTTTAATAATTCATTAACCATTGGTCTAAGTGCTATTATATAACCTGCATTATTTTCAAGTGATATAAGTATTATTTTTTTGGTTACGTAATATAAACTTTGAACTTTTACAGTCCCATTACCTTGCAAATCATTTTGTATTTCAATAACTTTGTCTTTTATGTCCATTAGAAGTCTATTGAAACTATTTTCCTCTATTGCACCCTTAATTGATAGTATTCTTTTAATGAGCCTTGCAACAGCTTTTTTTATACCTTTTCTTAAAATTTCATGGTCTCTAATCTCCTTTAGTAGTGTCAATAGTTCTGTTAAATTCATTTTATACTTTCCAGCATTTTCTGTCAGAATAATTCTATGTATTGCATATATCTCAACTAGTATTTTATTAATAGTATGCAGTTGATCTTCTTCCGTGTCAATTATTTTGTCTACTATTTCAGTTTTGATAATATTTTCTGTAATGCGTGTTCCATTCTTTAATTTTTTTTCTTTTTTATGTTGTGATTGACTTAATGTTTTTTCTCTTCTAATTGCTCTGTCAGTTAGTTCTGCATCGTTTGTAGTTTCATTGTTCGGAATATTGTTTTCAGTTGTTAGACTTGTAGTTGTGTCTTCTAATTTCTGTCCGGGTACATTTTGAAATACTGCTACAAGTACTAATGCAATAAATATAGAGTAATCTGAAAGAAAATGTAAATACAATTGGTGAATCGATTCGGTATTCGATGGAAGTGTTGATTCATGATATCTCTGGTTTTGTCCAGAATGGTTTATTAATAACCTAATTAATCCGATCTTGGCTAACATCGTGTCCGATGTTAGCCAGGCGCACCTCAGCTCTAAATAAATTGTTGTGTGTCGCTACAGTTTTTATTTTCATCACACATCTTAGGGCCATATTTTGAAACTCACTTGAGTGCGAGTTGGAGCAATTTAGACACTACCACTTGAGTGTCTGAATTGCTTTTTTTTTAAATTTGGTTTAACGTCTCTTTAAGATCCATTGGTCTTTCAAGACGGGGGGTTTTACCCTCCATTCGCCAGAAACTTGCAAACCAGCTACCCACATTGACCTCACCCAGCCTGGGTAGGACCGGAAAAAAGCCAGCATCAAGAGGCTGCAAACCCATGTGGACACCCACGTGGAACAACCTTGTTGGACGTTGCTTAACTTAAGTGATCGAACGGGAACGTGGTATTCAACGTGCCATAGACGCTGGCTTGTCTGAATTGTATTTAAAAAAATGTTCCGACCAAAAAAATACATGTACATTCATCTCTCACTGTAGCAAAGTTGATAAATTTATTCAATACCAGCTGTTTCGCCCGTGCTTCGCTACGGTATTTATATTGCTAGTTTTGTTTTTCAATGACAATGGAAATTGGGGGAGAACATTGCAAGGCGCTTGAGGCATGGCCATTCTGACTACTAGTATTTTTTAAATTTTATTTTACCCATTCCCGGTTTCGAACCCGCACCTCTGGAATGGCTGGCCATACCTCTGTTGAAAATGTCCTAAAATAAGGAATAAGTGGTCACCTAAAAATTTCTCGCTTTGAGTTGATATGTTGTCACGAAAAAATTTTAAGATGACTGTCTGATTTTGGTGAATAAATTATAAATTTGGCTGTATTCGAAAGCGGCTTGACATATTTTAGTTCTGATAATTTTTCTGGTGTCGCCCGGTCGTAGATCATGATTTTGGAGGGATTCATTTCCATCATTTTTTCGCTGTCTGCTACCGTTTGGACTGTGGTATTGAAACAGACAACCCCTCATACATAGGTACATACAAATTTCTGATTTATAGATTAAGATTAGGAGAGTGAAATAACTCTGTGACAACTTTTTCTCATTACAAAACCAAACTTTTTAAACTTTAGCAGAATTTCTTTGTAATTGTTAATTTTTTTTTCCTCACTTTAGAAAGCTGGAAACTTCGTTTAGTAGTCTTGGATACTTGGATTACATCCTTTCGATCAACGTTGGTGTTTTTTAATAATTTTAGGTCAAAACTATCTCATTTACGATTGTTCATATATCGACGAATTTCGTTTACTTTAACCGATTTTGATAAATTTTTTTAAAAAATCAAGCGAGCTATTTCGAATTGGGTACCAGACAGATATTGTTATTTTTTTTTGGAGCAAGTTACAAACTTAAAATGTGGTTTTATATAATTTAAAAAAGGCTTTTTAAACGTTTTAGGCGTGGAAAATTAATTAATTCACTTTAATTTTAATTTATTTTGAAAAAAACCTTTTTCTTCCGGTACCAGACAGATACTATTAATTTTTTTTGGAGCAAGTTACAAACTTAAAATGTTGTTTAATATAATTTAAAAAGGCTTTCTAAACGTTTTAGGGGTGG
>CM022876.1:26953032-26970624 GCA_012654025.1 Pachypsylla venusta | reverse complement strand
GATTCGAACTTGTAACCCTCGAATGGCTAGTCACAATTTTGCAAAATATGTCCTAAATGAAGGATAAAGATGTTACCTAAAACTTTCTCGCTTTGAGTTGATATGTTGTCGCGACGAATCTTAAGATATTGGCCAAAATTCGGAAAATTTTGAGCAAGTAATTGGAAAATCGGACGGAAAATCGGCCGTAACTAAAATGGCTGGACAATACCGTGCCTATAACCTTTCCCGGGTAAAAACAAATAAGTGTGCAAAGTTTCGTGCAATTCCGAGCTGTAGTTCGTAAGTTATAAGCGAACAAACAAATAAATAAACAAACAGACATTCACTTTTATATATATAGACTAGCGCCTTATAGGCATGGCCGTTTATACTTTCGGCGCCTTTTTTCACGATAAAAAGTAGCCTATGTCCTTTCCTAAAGTTTAGTCTATCTCCATACCAAATTTCATCAAAATCGGTTCAGTAGTTTAAGCGTGAAAGCGTAACATACATACAGACAGACAGACAGATAGACAGACAGACAGAGTTACTTTCGCATTTATAATATTAGTATGGATATTAGTATGGATTATTTTGTTAATAGAACTTGACTTTTAATTTTTTATTATATGACTCGCTGTTTTCCCGTGCTTCCTATTTAGAAAATTCAATATTTGATTCAAGGATATGACTTTTTGTACTGTGGGAACACCGTTGTATCGAATTTCAACTTCATATTTTTTATGGGGTACTTAGTACCTATGTATTTTTTATGGGGTACTTAGTATGTATTTTTTATGGGGTACTTATATACTATTTTGGGGTGGGTCCATTCTCGGTCATTTTTCGTTATCTCCTTTGGTTTGTCCAGAAAAAATTGCAATAAGACCTGCTAAAAAGCAACATTTTTGGCGTTAACGTGCTTCCACTTGAACTTTCGATTTTTTCCTTTCTTACTACGCACCTAAAAGGGATCTGTGTGCCAAATTTCAAGTCTCAAGGTTTAGTCATCGTGAGCTACGTTGATTATCAGTCAGTATACCAACTGGGCTTTGCGTTTTATAAGTATACAAGGTGGGGCAAAAGTCTGGAAACCCCTGAATATCTTTGGAGGGGCTTTATGTATGAATTCGAAATTTTGCATGGTAATCTAAGGTTACAAAACTATTGTTTTCCTCCTTTTAAATTATAATTTGTTTTCAAGCAAGAACAGTAAGTTAGGCATTTTGTCATCATCAACATCATCATCTCAAGGGCAACGAGACAGCTGATTGGGCAGCTAAAAATCCTAACTCCACTTTCCAACCTTTCTTTCCGTTTGGAAAGTGGAAACCTTTCCACTTTCCAAACTTTAAATATCTCACCAATAAGATAATCAAAGATGAATGGTAATGTTGTTGGGGTAACATCCCAAGTGTAAATAAACTTGAGCATATTAAACCATTAATTGAGACCTGGTCCACTAGTAGCGGGAGGACCCGAATGGCATAGGTGGTCGTATCTCGTTTGTGGATCGGCCACACTAGGATGACGCAAAGCTTTCTCTTTCGGAGAGCTCCTCAGCTGTTGGTTGCCCAACATGCTGTTGGGGTCAGGTGCTAAGTGTTCACTCACATCCTGGTATGTCCTCTTCATTCTTCGGCTCCCTCTTCCCTTCCTTTTCCTCCTGGCTTGTCTGATAATGAGGCTTGTGTTGACTCCCTTTTTGTATTTTTAAATTCACTTGATTTAATACACAAAATTTAAAATAAGGTACCGGCGCGAACGACCTGTATAGTACAGCGGTTAAAGCACCTAACTGAAAAAAAAAATCATCATCAACCAGACATGAGGCTGGTTTGCAACAACTCGCCATGATTTGTAGATACTAAAAAAACGTAAATTTAAATTTCTATAAAAATTTTTTGTATCGACTGCAGAAAATATTGTTGATAATGATAAGTCTACTTGATAATGTCGTCACAGACGAAAGCGCTCGTGACTCAACAATATTTTCTGCAGTCGATACAAAAATTTTTTATAGAAATTTATATTTCATAATGACTGCAAACATCCTAAATACCATCTCTAAATTCACTAAAAAAACGGATAATGCAGGAGCTTCTCCTAACTTTCTGCATGGGTAATGAAAACTATATCGTTTCCGACACTGCTCTTGTTCGCCTTTTACGACCGGCATAGACCTTGGAAGTATTCTTTTCAAGTCCCCTTATTCACAGGGGCATTTCGGTACCTATATTTATTTTATCTTGTTATTTTCAGCAATTGACCAAGTACTTAATTATATGTTAGATGGAATACTAAACAAATCTGGTCCATCAAAAGAAGAGGTCATTCAACAAGTAATTGACAAGTCCACTGCTTTAAATCTATCCATCACTTTAAATTCGACGATACAATATGTGAATGATTCCAGTGTCCTGCTGGATAGGAAATTGATGCGTATTGACCAACTTGTATACCTGTTCGAAATAATTGATAATATGACGGTAAGTAACTTCAAATCTTTCTGACGATTTATAATTTTAAACTCCCCCCTCCAAAAAAAAAACTTCGCGGTAAAATTTCCCGCCAAGTCATTGGTAAAAAAAACAACAACACTGAAATCAAAACCGTGTCCGCCCCAATTGCATATCTTTTTTCTCCCCTTTTTAAACTCGCCTTCTTTATTTTCATTTCACAAACATTGAACAATCTCAAAAACCTCTCCTTTTACGCCCTTTATTCTCAACTTTTCACACTTTGGAAAACTCAATTTCATATCTTTGACGGCGTGTTCTTAACAAGACAAACAATTTGTTGTCATTAACTAGAAAATATCACTTTTGTAGTGCTTATTGTATTTGGCGGGTGGAGCACGGATTATATAAATCTTTGGCTTTAGTGAAATCCTTGGTGTAATATTTTAAATAATGACCATTCAACACCGAATAAGAAACCACCTAAAGTGGTATTTGTCATCATGAGTACCAAACAGTGTGATTGGCAAATATATATGATCAAATTCGCTTTTGATTGATTGTACTTGATGAAACACAGCGAAATTGATCAAACACAATAGTCACCCAAAATTAAATCTGAATAGTCTGATATGGTTTAAACACGGCTTGTCATTGTTTGGTCGTTTTAGAAAACTATTTCATTAATCCTACCTTCATGGACGTACGCAGCATCTCATCTAGGGGGGAGGGGGGCAGCCGAGTTTGTGACCCCGGGGGGTTTTAAATTTTTGCCAAAGGCGATTTTTTTTTTTACTTTCCATATCCTATAAAAAGGAAAGTAGTGTAATGGGCTGAAATTTTTGATGCCGAGTTTTCAATGCCAAAACGCGTTTTGGGGTCTCCAGGGCCCAAATCTCGAGTTTCAGCCATTGGTCCGTGTGTGTGTGTGTATCTGTCTGTCTGTCCGTTCGTCCGTCTGCCTGTCTGTGAACAAGATATCTCGAGAACGGCAAGTGATAGAGACTTGAAATTTAGTATGTATGTCAATTTTATGCCATTTGGAAAATTGAAAAATACAACTTAGGTTGAATATAATAGACAGAGTGTTTGGCTATAAATGGGACCCCTGAATATGGTGGGTAGCTGAGATCAAATGGAACATTTTTTACGAAATTCGTTAGTGTGCTAGATGAAGCATAGCCGAGTTAGAGGGTGGAGAATGTCATTTTTGGACAACTTTCAACGTCGCTTGGTGGGTGGATCTGTGTGACCGAACAAAAAGAAGATGGACACTAAATCCCAGTTTTTGTTGGCGGTGATATCAAATATGCCATCAAAAATTTAAAAAAACAAAGGCAAAATGGGGGAAAACCTGAGAAGTGATCAAATTTTTTTGTCTGTTCTCAAACGTGATTCGACTTATGAAAAGAGTGTCTCTTTCTAAGACATTTTGTGTAAAAAAAATTGCAAAATCGAACAAAAAATTCAATTCCCATGTTAAAGAGAACCTCGAAAATGGTCCGATTACGATAAAATTTTAGAAATAAGCTCCAATTAATGTCCTGGACACAACTATCAAATTAGAATTTCGAAAAAAGAGCATGAACCAAAATGGCAACCTTCCAAAGTCCAAAAAATGTTCGATTAAAGAAAAGTATATTTTTCTCTTTTTTTTCTCGTTTGATTTTTTAGTCTTTTTTTCTCGTTATGACAGTAAATGAGTATAACAAATGGATATCATAAAGATTTTTTAAAAGAATATCATAAAAAAAGAAAAAAACAATTTGTGAATTTTCATATTACCTAGAATAATATTTTCTGATGAATGTTAACACGATATTGTGCTTGTTTAGAAGATGTTTTTTTCCGATTTTTTTTTTCTTTCTTAATCTCAGATTAGATTACATTTGCAATGCTCAGGTACTGTTAAAATACAATTTAACGGTGTTCTCAAGAGGAAAAAAAAAAAATGTATTTTATGGAACATTTTTTTGGACTTTACAAGGTTGCTATTTTGGTTCACGCTCTTTTTTCGAGATTCTAATTTGACAGATGTGTCCAGGACATTAATTGGAGCTTATTTCTAAAATTTTATCGTAATCGGACCATTTTCGTGATTCCCTCTTAACATGGGAATTACATTTTTGGTTCGATTTTTCAATTTTTTTTTTACACAAGAATTCTTACAAAAAAAATTCCCTTTTTACGAGCATAAGACGAATCACATTTGAGAACAGAGAGAGAAAAAAATTAACAACTTTTTTGGTTTTCCCTCATTTTTCTTTTGATTTTTTTTAATTTTGATGGCATATTTGAAATCACCGCCATCAAAAACTAGGATTCCATCTTCTTTTTGTTCGGTCACACAGAACCCACCAAGCGGCGTTGAAAGTTGTCCAAAAATTACATTCTCCACCCTGTAACATTATGCTTCGTCTGGCTCACTAACGAATTTCGTAAAAAATGTTCCCTTTGATCTCAGCTACTTACAATAATCAGGGGTCCCATTTACAGTCAAACACCCTGTATTGTTGGTCGCTAGAGTTTGAAGGCCCAGAACTTGAAATTTGGTGCCTAATTAATATCAATTTCATACAAGAAATTAAAAAATACATCTGAGGTTGAAGTGTAATATATTGTTGGCCGCTAATTAGCGGTTGAAGGCCGCTTTTTGGAGGTTTCGCCTAAAATCAGAATGGAAAGAGCTAGAACTTGATATTTGGTGCCTATTCACATCAATTTCATAAAAGAAATTGAAGAATATAACATAGTTTTAAGTTTAATATATTAATGGTCGGTAATTACCGGCTGAAGACTGCTTTTTATAGATAAAGAAGGTCGTGTGATGTTCACACCAGTTTTTTTTAAGTTACGGGTGAAAAGTATTTTTATCTAGTGTAAGTTAGGCCAAAAAATCATAATATCTAGTGTAAGTTACGGGGAAAAGTCATAATATCTAGTGTAAGTTACGGGGAAGAGTCATAATATCTAGTGTAAGTTACCCCTAAAAGTCATACTATCTAGTGGTAGTTGGATTTTCTAGGGGGGGCGGCAGCTGCCCCCCTGACCTCCCTTGCGTACGCTCATGTTTACCTTTAAAAAATATTTCTGAAGCTTCCGTGGACGCCCAAGTAGGAGGTAAATAAAAAATTGTCAAAAATTCTGTCATCCGTCATGGCACTTTTTTTTTCGTCATCACGCTTACAATATCGCTTATCACCCTTATGAAAGGTATTTGTGGTAAGCTCTACAGCTTTTAACATATTAGGTATCGTACCTCGATAAACAGTGCATTAAAAAGTACTGCGCAGGACCCCCACTCCCTGGGTTACGAGTCCCTACTCCTCCCCCCTCCAAATTTTCTATTAAGTATATTGTGCGATTGTGCCCCCCCTCCCAAACAAGAGGGCTGCGGATATGCAACAAATATGCGTCATATGAATAGTGCCAACATTTTGGAATCATGACAAATAGTGTAATACGACCTGAGGCCTTAAACGTCGACTGATTGTGATGTAGTACCTAATATGATGTAGGGCCCATTTGGGAAATAAATGGTTTATAATTTTTTCGTTACCCGCAGTGGCCTAGTAAGAAATAAAAACAATATCTATTTTCTTCTCCGCTGCCATTCTTATTGGCCCGGGGTTGCAACCAGAATCTCTTTTATTCCACAGGGGACACACGAGCCAAAGATGGGAGACCGTTCAATGAATTTTGGAGAAAATAATTCAACAGAGTTCAATGAAACCTCGGTAAGTACCTAGACAAAAATCTATCTGAAATCCCCTGGTTTTCAAAAAGAATGGCCACCTAAAACTTTTCAATACTAAAGCACCTTACAGTATGTAAGCAGCATCTTTTTGTTTTGTTAAAAAAATAAAATTGTTTCTCTCTTTGAATCGATATGTTGTCGCGACAAAATTGTCTAATATCACAAGTTGGTTAATAAATTTGGAATTTTGGAAAACGATTTTACATTTTACAGTTCTTATGATTTTCCTGTCTAGACTCTATACTATCAGACCATTATTTTCAGTTTAAAAGGGCCGTAAAATTTAAAAAAAACATATCTCTTATCTTAAAGGAATAGAGGACAACGGTTCATTATTGTTATTTTCTCTTTGTGACCCTTTATTTTGGCCCGGAATTGAAACCACAATCACTTTTATTCCACAGGGGCAACGTGAGTCAGAGATTGAAGGATCACTTACCTTTGGAGAATATAATTCAACAAATAATGAAACCATTGCAGGATCAAATTTAGCGTTCAATGAAACCTCGGTAAGTAGACAGAGAAGAAAAAATGATAATCGGCTAAATATGATGAATGTGCATTAACCAAATGTTATCACAATCGGATTAGATATTCGAGAGTTGTCGTTTATCGTGATAAAAAAGACAAACGGACAGACAAAAGAAATTTGGTCGTGTTAAAATTAGACCTCAAATCATTGTCATTGATGGTCAATGAACGTACCGAATTTCTGTATCAAGTTTCATCATTATCGGGCAAGGCGTTCGAGAGTTATTATGCAACGAACAGACAAGAAATACATTTAAAAGAAAGAGAAAAATAGGGACAAGATGAGACCAATTATAAACGTTCAAGTGATGATTAAGAATGACTTTTTTCAACTTTGCGACAAAATCGCAAGATAGCAGTCCTGCCCGGTGCCCATAACTTTTGAACCGCTTGGAATTTTTGAATTCTGTTTGTTTCTAGGGATAGAAAAGGGCCCATGGCCATTCGAATGGTAACATCAGTATCCAGGTTCGAAACTTGGAAGTGCCTTTTTTTGACACAAAATTTCGATTTCTCGGGAAATTTAAATGGAATGGTATAAATATTTTTTTGAAAAATAAAAGTGTGAATAAAGTAAGGAATATTTTTATTTTTTTAAAAAAAATAATCAGGGGTGGAGCCAGATCCAATCCAATTACACCCTGTATAACGAAAACCGAATTGAATTTTGATGTAGAAATCATTTAACAACAAGAACAACAACATCATCAACAACAATAACAACAACAACAACATCATCTTCATCAACATCAATAACTACAACATCACCTTTCATGATCATCATTTTCAGGTGTTAGTCCTGGCTTGGCTGTCAATCCTTCGGACCCCCCCCGCCCCGAAAAAAAATCTTCGGTACCGCCCTGAAGAAAGACGTGCCTCTTGAAATGCTGCAATATCGTTCTGTAATGTTAATTTCCCAGTCGTTAAACTTGTACCAGTCGTCGAACAAAATCGCTTAATAAATAAATCGCTTATTAGTTATTGAACAAAGATCAATAACTAATAAGCGTTGTAAACTATTAGCCCTAGGATTGCCAAGCTCTATTCAATTACGTGCACTGCCAAGGGGGGGGGGGTACAAAGTACCCGCAAACAAAATAAAGGATAAAATGATTTTTTTTATTACAATAAGTCGCTATTACTTCATTATAAACTAAATCAATTATTATCTTATTATCTTACATAAAAATAAAATTAAATCCCAGGAATAAAATAATGTAAATGAAAATAAATGAAAATAAAAAAAAATCGCTAGACCCCAGGAAATCTATTCTGAACCAGAACTTTGTCTTTCCTGACATCCCACACAGACAAATGTCTTTTGACAGTGTTTACTCACACTTATTTCTTGCAGGTGATACATAATTAGACATTTTAGACAGTTTAGATAATTTATGGTAGCTTTTAATGGTAGTTTTAGACAATCAATGTATTGGTTACATGCATTACCCGCAGTACCCACGCCCAAAGTTTGGCTTCAATATCATCCCTTAGAAGGCTTAGAACATACATATTTTTATATACTATGATGGAAAATATTGTTTGTGACAATTATTAAAGGTCTTATTAAAATAAGTATCATAATTTGATTACTATAAGCTTTTTGCTAAAACGCGGGTACTTTGTACCCCCCCCCCCCCCTTCTTGGCAATGCTAGGGTTAATCTTATAGGAGTAAGAATTTTTACGGAATGTCTTTTTTTTTCGTGAAATTTTCGACGTTATTCAACGAGTGGTACCTGCATGCGCAACATTTTTCACGAGGAATCTAATTTTTCGTGAAAATATTTATATCGTTCAACCACTAGTACATTGGTTTAGCTTATATGGTGTTTGGGGTATATTATGCGTTGTGAGTTATTTTTTAAAGGATTCGTTAGCCGAAATTCCGTGCAATTAGAAAAATACCTAAACGATTTCTTGTTTTAATTTATCGCGAAATAATTGTTATTGTTAGTATATTTTTTTTTTTTTTTTAACAAAAATAACAAATTACAATGTGACATGAAGCGTTCTTCTTCTTCCGAGCGCTCTATTGAGTGTGTTTATTTCTCGTCATGCACACACGCTTATCTACTTTTCCATCGAACTTTCTTCACTTCGTGTCGCCATATTGTTTAAACTATTTATCGTACGATCAAAATTAAATACTTAAAACATGCGGAAGTTTCATACCTATAAAAAAGTTCTCTTTCACATGATTTCGATATACCTTACGAATTTTGAAATATTAATGAAAAACGAGTGAAAATTACATTGAACATTAATTTCTCGAGTCATCTTGTTTAAACAATGAGAGATACGAAAAAAAGTTTGAGTAAAAAATACGCACCAATTTATTCCCTACAAAATTGCTACTTACATGTTTTTCGAAAAAAGTCATCGTTTTCGAGTTATCGTTGAATTAGTGTATAAATAATTTTTTGGCAATTGCAAAAGTATATATCTTGCGATTTTGTTGCAAAGTTGAAAAAAGTCATTCTTAATCATCACTTGAACATTTACAATTGGTCTCATCTTGTCCCTAATTTTTTTCTAGTGTGCCCCCTAAACAAAATCTCTGGCGGATGGACTATGGAGCCAAAAACAAAACCTTCATATACGTCGCATTCCACATGATGCCTTGTAGATCAGTTCTAAGAGACACTATTGTCTGTTATGCAGGGACACGGTTTTGGTTAATCCCACCTGAAAAGAGAACGATAAGAGCTGGCAACTATTCCCATTAGTTTTATTCATTGATTGCGAAAAGACATCTTTGGTTAAAGTTTAACATACCCTTAGCGATTTTCGTCCGCTTTTTGATGGCTTCTGCCTAAAAGGAGAATGTTAAGTGCTAGAGCTTTAAATTGGGTGCCTTTTTATATCAGTTTTAAGCTTTTTGTTGAAATCGAATATCTTGGTGGCTTTTGACTGATTTTAGCGGTTTTCACGAGTCTGGCATAAATTCGAAAACGGTAAGGGCTAGAGATTGAATTTTGATATCTATTCATAGAGTTCGCTACGATATTTTCGGTTGAATTCCAATCTACCGTTGCTGTTTATTTTCGATTGCTGTATATTTTCGATTGAATTCCAATCTACCGTTGCTGTTTATTTTCGATTGCCGTATATTTTCGATTGAATTCCAATCTACCGTTGCTGTTTATTTTCGATTGCTGTATATTTTCGATTGAATTCCAATCTACCGTTGCTGTTTCTAGAGCTAGAGATTGAATTTAATGCCTATTCATATTAACTTTATGTATGGAGTGCGCTACGATATTTTCGGTTGAATTCCAATCTACCGTTGCTGTTTATTTTCGATTGCTGTATATTTTCGATTGAATTCCAATCTACCGTTGCTGTTTCTAGAGCTAGAGATTGAATTGTGATGCCTATTCATATTAACTTTATGTATGAAGTGCACTACGATATTTTCGATTGAATTCCAATCTACCGTTGCTGTTTGGTTTTTAACGGTTTTTGCCGATTTTAGGTGGTTTTCAGAAATTGCCTTAAATAGAACGGTAATATCTAGAGACTTGATTTTATTTATAGTGTGAATTTTATCATGCATGTCAGTAGATATGTGTACGTCATGAGTAAGCAAAGCTATCGACTATCACTATATTAACACGAAAGATAGTTTATAGATATGAAGACCCACTTTTTTCTGCCATTTCCGGATGATTTCTTGAAAATTTTATTTTATATTCTGTATGGGGCATGGTAATAGATGGTGTTTCCTCCAAATACGATGATTCTACGTTTTGTTAAATGTGTTTCCCAGACACGTCAATATACATAAAAAATTCATATTTTTTTCACCCAAAACTGCAGTCAAGCCTACAGCTAATTTTACTTGTCGTAGAAAGACGGTTGAGGTTCGTGCCATTTCAAATGACATTTGAAATGGCACGAAATACAGGCCATATCTTTTCTATAATGAAGACGATGATAGCACAAAAAAGAAAAAAAAATATTGCATATAAACTACCTTAATGGTAACAGATAGCGAAAAAATGATAAGAGTGAACATCCCTGAAAATTACTTCCTTTATACAGGTAAATTATCAAAACTTGGAAATGTCAAACCGTTTTCGAAATACAGACAATTTTGTTTATAACAGCAATAACGGAGATAGTGAAAATTTAATAAGTGCAGACCCCCCCGTTGAATTGCATAATTATTGCATTAAAATTAGAAAAACTATGAAATGTCCATTGTCCAACCGTTTTCGAGTTACGGGCTAAATCTTAATATTTCCATAAATTTTCAATCACAGAATAAAAATATTTCCACTAGTAGTCAAGCAGGCGATTTCAAAGTATTTCAACTTCTCACTTTTATTTATTTTTCACTATAGGTACATTCATACACAATAATTTCATTATCAAACATCTGTGACCCTGTCCCCTCTCTTTCACATATAGACCAATAAAAAGAAATTTGGTCACTATTTGAAAATCGAAAACTGTTTCAGATTATTTAAAGAATTAATAATTATTTAATTGTTCACAATATATTAATCATGGCGTAAATTGAACGTTAATACACCAGTTCCGTATACGCTGGAAGGGAGATTCATATATTTTCTGATAGCCAGGCAACGCTGACGGCTATAATCAGCTATAGCACGTTTTCCAAGATAATGTGGGAATGCCAGCTGGCACTAAAAGATCTGGCTTAGAACAACCGGGTTTGCCTAGGTTGGGTGCCAGGGCATTAAGGGCATTGCTAGCAATGAGCAGGCCGATAAACTGGCTCGAATGGGGTTCGGACCGGAGCCCATGAACGATCTTAGCGCGACTGAGGTCAGAGGCTTCATCGAAAGGTGGGTTCTTGAAAGACACTTTGAAAGGTGGAGGGCCGTCTCAGGTCTGAGAAATAGTAAGGCCATGCTACAGGGATCATTCGGGAACCTCACGATGGAGATCCTGGCCATCAGTAGAAAAAATATCAGATTTGTCAAAGGCCTGATTACTGGCCACTGTGGACTAAGAAAACACCCAAAGACTATAGCCTTCCATCTTCCATCAGGACCAGGTTAGGGTAAGGCTTTGTGGGGAGGATGAGGAGACTGCTTCTCACTCATTTTTGACTGTAATGCCCTACTTGCGTGGGGACTGAGCATGGGACAGCTGCAAACCAGACTCGACATCCACTCCACGAGAAACACCTAGCCAAAAGGCTGTAAAGCTGACTAAGATCTTTGGCCTTGACTAGGAAAACAGGCTACCTTCCAAGCCAAAAAGCCCAGTTGAGGCTTAGGTGCACGGGCTCATTAGACCTAAAGAGGAATCTAGTTCACGAATATACGAATACGTATATCAAGTTAAGCTTAAGTAACGTCCAGCGAGTATTTACTTGGTAGGTGATGAGTGGATAGGTATACCTATCTGAACATTCTCACTTGCAATGTGATACACATGATTGTGCGTGTGATATTTTTTTTTCAACCAAAAATTAAATTTTTTTTGCCAACGAACATACCACGTTGAATACACTAGTTCCCGTCAGATTACTGAAGTTAAGCAACGTCGGGCGTGGTCAGTACTTCGATGGGTGACCGCTTGGGAACACCACGTATCGTCGGCTCATTTTTCCGGCCCAAAACAGGCTGGGTGAGGTTAATGTGGGTAGCTGGTTTGCAAGTTTCCAGCGAATGGAGGGTAAAACCCCCGTCTTAAATGACCAATAGATGTTAAAGAGACGTTAAGCCAAATTAAAAAAAAAAAAAATTATCATAGCGGTCTCATATCTCGCTTCTCTTTGCCGTGTATCGAGCAGAAATCGATAAACACTGCCTTAGTCACTGTCTACTGAGAGGAAAACCAATTACACTCCTTAGAGGAAATACAATTTAGCCTAAATTCTCAGGAGACAAAATTATTAAGATCTAGAATAAACTGTGCAAAATCTCCGCGCAAGAAAGCGAGGGACTATTAGCTCAAAATTTTACAAATCAAAATTTCTAGAGAGGATCACAGAAAATTATTCAATACTTGGTAACGGAAAGAAAGAATCGATACCACAATAGTATCGGATGTAAAATATCAATTTCGGTATAAAGTGGTTTTGGAAGCAATGTATCAATACTCTATTCGTATTCCTAGTCCGAGTGTAGTGATGTGCTAATTATATGCGTACGTCAAGAGTAAGCAAAGCAAAGTTCGAAATCGTGTGCAGAGCTCTGGAAACTAAAACGCAGGTTTGATTTTGATGAAATTTGGCGCAGTTCATTTATATGCAAAAAGACCGACGCATACTTTTCTTTTTCTCGATATTGCCCCTAGGGCCTCGAACAGCTTTTTTGGGACCGAATCTGTAAAATCCAAAACACATAATCAATTTTGATGAAATTTAAAATGAGAAATAGCCAACGACCATACCACGTTGAATACACCAGTTCCCGTCAGATCACTGAAGTTAAGCAACGTCGGGCGTGATTAGTACATGGATGGGTGCCCGCTTGGGAACATCACGTATCGTTGGCTCATTTTTCCGGCCCAACCAAGGCTGGGTGAGGTCAATGTGGGTAGCTGGTTTGCAAGTTTCCAGCGAATGGAGGGAAACCCCCGTCTTGAATGACCAATAGATGTTAAAGGGACGTTAAGCCAAATTAAAAAAAAAAATCAGTAATTATGGAATAATTTAAACTAAAATAAATGGTCTCACGCGGGCGCATCGCTGTCAGGGGTCCAGCAAGCTCCTTAAAATGGAAACCCCTTTTAAAAGAAAACAGTTTAGTGATTTCATATAAAATTAAAACAAAAAAATATCTAGAGCCGACTGGGATTATCAAAAATGTTGAAAATTAGTTAATCACAGTTTTTATTCAGAACTAACAAGGTTGGATAAATCTATAAAATCAAAACCACATAACCAATTTTGATGAAATTTAAAATGGTGACTATTACATCTTTGTCAACCCTGTCACTGGCCCTATAAGCTCCTTCAATTGACTGTCGCTTTCAGAAGAAAAAGGTCCCGTTTATTCACATAAAATTCAAAACAATTGTAGTCTGGAGCACAAAGGGATTATTCGAATTATTATAATCACTGTTTTCCAGCTTTTAGTCAGAGTGGTCTCCCCCCAGTGTCCCAGGACCAAGGACGTCTCTTTTGGGCCAAATCTCTAAAATCCAAACCAATTTTGATGAAATTTACATTTGGTATAATCATAGCAATATTTTACCTAAAGACATTGGTCCGTGCAGGCGAAACATCACCAGGGGCCATGTTTAGAGGCCCCAGCAGGGTCCCTAAAATGAATAAATGTAAAAGTGCTGTAATTTTGATCAAATTTGGTATGCACAGTCACCTAAGTGCTCCGCTACGATTCTACGGTATGCGTTTGTGTCCACCCTGTATATGTCAACCAAACATGATTTAAACGTTTCGCCAAGGGCCTTAGAGGCATGGCCATTCTGACATTTTAGTATTTTCTAAATTTTATATTGAACGTTTCCGACTCGTAACTCTGGAATGACTGTGGCCATACCTATGCAGAAAATGTCCTAAAATAAGGACTACACGGCCACCTAAAACTCTCTCGCTTTGAGTTGATATATTGTTGCGACAAAGTTTAAGAAATCGGGCCGTGAATGTCCGATTTTGGTGAATAAATTAGGAATTTGGCCGTAACTCGAAAACGGCTTGACCTATTTTAGTTCTTATAATTTTCCTGGGGTCGTAGACCATGATTTTGAGGGTGGGGTCCATCTTCATACATTTTTCGCTATCTGCTACCGTTTGGGCTGTGGTATTGTAACAGACAACCCCTACCACATACCTACTAGATACATACAAATTTCTGATTTATATAAGATTTTTTGGTATTTTATAGAAATTTCGATTTTGGGGTCCTGGCAGGGGCCAATAAATGTAAAAATAATAAAGTCGACCGATTTTGATAAAAATTTATATACTTAATCATGTTGGAGTGGACAATTTTTGGTATTTTGAAGAAATTTTTGTTTTGGGTCCTCGGCACAAATTTGTAAATAAAAATGTCGGCTCATTTTGATAAAATTTGGTATCAAGCGTGACTATGTTAACATGAAGCAGAGTTTATAGTGATGAAGACCCACTTTTTTCTGACACTTTTCTGACTTGAAATTTTTATTATATACACTTACGAGCATTAAATTCGGAACAGCCAAGAATTTCAATTTATCACCTCGTGTCTTTCCTCCCAAACATTTTTGTTCACCATGTGAATTTCTAGAGTTATGGGCAATTGATTGAAGGTACCTCGTTTTTGACGATATTTTTATATGCATAAAGTATAGAGTTTAATTCCCCCCCCCCCAATTAGTCGCTAATATTGTGTCCTCTGATTCAGTAAAATAAGTGGAATACGAACTTAATGATCGGCCAAACAATTACTCAAAAATTTCAGAGGGACTGAGAGTCTCATTCAAAGACCATTTTTTGGACCAAAATACAAAAAAGACCATTTTTTGGACCAAAATACACCATTAGAGGACCATTTATTATTATATAATATATATGGATTCACTCAGTAACCTGCGAATGACTAATATTGGAGTTAGAAAATAGACTTCAGAGAGTAGGGGTGTAGATTCTAGCGATAAGGACGATAGGAAGGAGGTTCAGAAAAGAGAAACACAATAGATCTGTCCTGTTCTCATAGGCGTAGCTGGAGCAAAATTATTGGGGGGGGGGGGGACATTTAATNATTAGATATATCTTATATTTAATATAATATTTTACACGACACAGGTAAAATAATGTTAGTTCACAATTCACAAGAATGAACACAAACAATTTAAAAAATAATTTCAAAATATTCGCGGACTTAACTTAGATCCGAACTCAAACGCAAATTGTAACTAACTGACGACTGAAGTCTCCCCCCCCCTCTCACTTCATGCAGTCAAAACTAACTGTCTACATTCTAGGAGACAAAATAGAAAAGCATTCAAAAATCAAATCAAACAAATTAGATCAAAGAAGCCGACAAGAGGTACTTATTTTCTTACTTTTTATACTGGCCAGCTTTTTTATTTCATCTATTTTTTTAAAACATTTGGGATTGGGGCGGCGTTCTATACAAATGAATTTCTACTTAAATTAATGGACAGTAAGAAAAAACGGTAGGAAATAAAAAACTCGAAATATCTAGTGTAAGGTCCAAAATTATTGGGGGACACGTGCCCCCCCCGTGCCCTCCCGTAGCTACGCCTATGTCTGTTCTTGAGGGCGAGATGAGGTGGCTTTTATGCACTTGCTAGTGGGGTAGGAGGGTACTAGAGATCTGGAGAGTGATCAGCATAAAGTTGCATACTCTAAGTCGTTGCTTGCAGAGACATTTTTGCGTGTATTGAAAAGAAATCGGGTAAGAACAGATATAGTTTTTCTCAACTACGATCAAAAGGGTGGAAGTTCAAGGGTAGAAAGTAACATTATTGACATATTGGAAGTTCAAGAGTTGCCTTTTGTAGGATTTATCCACACAAATTTCATCCTGATGCACGAAAAAGCAGTGCCACACCAGTCAAACTCTGTCAATTTGTAGTAGCTGATGTTCATGTAAAGCCTTCTGACTGTCTTGCAAATAGAGATGATCTGAATTTCATTGAACACCTTTCAGAAAGATAAGCTAAATTAAAAAGTCAGGCGTAGGAATCCACCTCTTACATTAACCAAAGGAATAAAAGTGGGGCTCAAAGTGTAGGTGGAGCAATATCACCCTAAGATGCAAATAAAGTAATCCGGAAAATTAAAAAACGACTGCAATGTGTGATACAAGCTAGGGGACCCAAAAAGTAACTGAAAATTGTAAAAAAAAAGTACCTACAAGAAAATAAATTGAAAGAGTAGCAATATTCACCCCGCCCAAAATATACTTCTCGCAATAATTCAAAAACAGCTGATATAAACAAAAGAACCTCAATAATCTGTGTACCATCACATTCGTTTCTTAATTTCTTTCCTTAGTTGAAAATTCAACCAATTTTGTTAATTTTTATGAATCCTGCCTGGAAAGGGAACGGTAGTGCTGTCAGAGAATAGAAATTTGGTATGCATGCTAATTACATACATGGACCAAGACAAATCTCCCCACCATAAATCACAAATTTTAATCACAACACACCGAAAAATTGGTAAAACCCGGGATTTAGGCTCGGAGGACCTCAAACCATGTTTTGGCATTGGTAATCGAAAGGTTCAGCCCATTACAATACTTTGTTTTTCCTTTTATAGATAAGAAAAGTCGTGTGATGTTCACGCCATATTTTCATTATAATCTATTTATTGATGAAGTCAATGTCCGAATTTCAGGTGATATCTGATGGCTTTTGGCGGAACTGGTGGAAAGAACGTAAAAGAAGATGCTTGAGGAACCGAAAATATGGAAGTTCAAAATGTTGTTGTTGTTGCGATTGTTGTCCCGATTGTTGTCCGACGCCGACGACACCGATGACACCAACGACGCCGACCCCGACACCACCACCATCTCCTCCTACTCCCCCACCACCACCAACGACGCCGACGACACCAAAGACACCGACGACTCCAAAGACACCGACGACGCCGACCCCGACACCACCTCCTACTCCCCCACCACCTCCTCCACCAACACCACCAACACCACCACCACCTCCTCCACCAACACCTCCTCCACCACCACCAACGACCACCACCACCGACGCCGACGACACCACCACCACCTCTTCCTCCTCCTCCACCACCACCGACGACACCAAAGACACTGACCCCGACACAACCCCCGACACGCCGACCCCGACACCACCACCAACGACGCCGACGACATTAAAGACACAGACGACGCCGACGCCGACCCCGACACCACCACCATCTCCTCCTTCTCCTACTCCCCCACCACCTACT
>CM022876.1:26910370-26926321 GCA_012654025.1 Pachypsylla venusta | reverse complement strand
CTTTCTTTCATAGTCTCCTAATATTATGACATCATCTCACAAGCCGCCTCATATAAATATATCCCCGATTAACTCCCTCCATCTTTTGTCTACTTCTCTACATATCTACTTCCTTATTTCTGTTTTATTTCTTTCCTAATCTGATTATTTTTTCTTTCATAGTCTCCTAATATTATGACATCATCTCACAAGCCGCCTCATATAAATATATCCCTGATTAACTCCCTCCATCTTTTGTCTACTTCTCTACATACCTACTTCCTTATTTCTGTTTTATTTCTTTCCTAATTTGATTATACTTTCTTTCATAGTCTCCTAGTAGGTATTATGACATCATCTCACAAGCCGCCTCATATAAATATATCCCCGATTAACTCCCTCCATCTTTTGTCTACTTCTCTACATTCCTACTCCTTATTTCTGTTTTATTTCTTTCCTAATATGATTATTCTTTCTTTCATAGTCTCCTAATATTATGACATCATCTCACAAGCCGCCTCATATAAATATACCTGATTAACTCCCTCCATCTTTTCTCTACTTCCTTACTTCTGTTTTATTTCTTTCCTAATTTGATTATACTTTCTTTCATAGTCTTCTAGTATAATGTCATATCTCTAGAGGCTACACAATTCAATTTACACAGGACGACGCCAAGAAAAATATTGGTGAAAAAAAGAATAGCTAAATTCGACACAATGATTTTGGGGCTCTATTTGTAGCCCCAAAAAATAAACAGTTTCATCAAAAGTAAAGTAAAAATTATGACATTTTCATTATTTTCAAAAGCAGGGAAGACATGGCCCGCCAAAACCTGACGTCTGATAATCTTACTTCCAGTGAGAGTTCAACCCTTCGTCGTCTTTTACGACACACATGAGTTCTACTACTTATGGGTATATTCCAGGGCTCCTTCGGGCAGGGGGAAGATCGCGACAACACTATGTATAATGTGAAATTTGTTCCATTCTACACATCCCGGTTACTTTGGTATCGGGAAAAGAGTTCATTACGCCAAAAAACTTAGGAACGGATTAATTCAAGGACAGAGAAAATGAACGATTTTGTAACATCCCACTTGAATCTCACTGAAAGCATTGTAAAGATTGCCTCTACGATGAAAAAAAAATGCCCCCACCCCTAAAATTTGATATTTTACGTTTCAAGATATGCAGAATACAAAAATCAAATAACGCTTTGGAGTGGGGTATTTTTTTCGTGACGATTATAAAAAACCAATATCTACATACATATATTAGAGGAAATACGAGTATTTCATAGCAGCAGAAACAACAAAAATGTAAACATAAATGAATTTTTACCGTTGTAGTTCAGTGAACATTTTCAAACATACTGTGATGGGAATACACCGTCAGGTGCTTTTAAATGCATTTTCTCCCAGGCTGTTCGGAGTCTGTTAGTAATGACATCAAAGTTCAAAACACTACAGACACATTCAGCAGTATTGATATAATTACATCATATACGCTAATAGAAGTTGGAATATCAAATAAAACAATATTGAAAAGAGTGACAAAAGGGAGAGAATATGAATTATTGGTAAAGGAATTGAACACGAAATGTGGAGGAGCTAAGGTTACTTTGATTCCAGTGGTGCTGACATGGGATGGGGAGGTTAAAAATACTTCAAGAAATACATGGAAACCATAACAATAGGAGGAATAAGCAGATTGAAAATCAAGGATATAATAATATATAGAACACCGTAATAAAAAGAACATTAGAAACAAAATTATAGAAATAAGAGCGAAGGAATAGAGGTGGAAGAGATAATGGAAGAAATTTTTAGAACAAATTGAAAAAGGAACCGTTCTTCAAGTATGAGATTCGATCTCTGGTAGTGCTGAAAAACGCATTTTCAAAAAGCACTTCATATCTCGGTTGGGAAGCAATTTCAGGAATTTGCTAATATGAAATTTCAGTCTCGTATTGATCCCTAGACACCCGAAGGGAGCAATTCATTAGGTGACGGTCCTAAGCCCGTGCCAATACAGAAGGTTTGGTGTTAGGAATGACATTCAGCCTTCTAAAACAACTCTGCTTCAAACCAATGATGATAGGTCATCACTGAAATCTGTGGTTCTACGCATTGTGTGGTTTTACAGATACTGTGAGAAGCAAAAGAGGGTTATCGTGTCGGGAAAGGGTTCTACATAAAGAGAGTAGGCAAAGAAAAGAATGTTGGTACATGGTAGAATTAATGAGAGTAACGCCTACCCCAAATAGAATTTAGGTGTAGTTAAAAATTAATGCCTAGAATAAATTCTAAATTATCTGAAAAAAAAAAAACTCGCACACCCTGTATTGCTTTCTGCACACCAAACTACTAAACTAGTAATTTGTCAAATATCCCTAGCAAAACATTTCTCTGTTTTCTATTTGAAATTACTACTCTAAAGGTTTAATTCAAAATTTTATTAGGAAACTTATTCTAACTTTACTTTAGGAAAAATAAGAGATAGGTAATTCATTTAATTTAAGAAACAAGACAACAATTTGGATGTATGTAATGTATCTACGAAAGTAAATTAAATTATTGAAAGTGCTACTCTATTCGGACCGGAAATTTATAGCAGACACAGATGGAACGCATTCATTTCCCAATTTGTTTTTGTTTGAAAAAATAATAAATAACCCGTGAAGAATAGATAATAACATTCGATCCCTCATGATTCTGGCTGTTCCCGCCCTCAGGCTGGTTGAAATCAATATGTGTAGTTAGTTGGTTTGAAAGTTTTCAGCGAATGTAGAGAAGAGTATAAAAGCCCTGTCTGGTATGACCCTAGAAGTTAAAAAGACACTAAGGCAGAAAAAATAAAATAATAATAATAATGTCGGAGGTAGTTATGCCTTACAATACCTAGTTGTGAACGACAGTTAACTCCACTTTTGACCCCGGTGTACATGCTGAAATGCACTTGTATGTGTGTGTATATTTATGTGTATATTGAGTATGTATGTAGATATATGTGTATGTTTGTTTGTTACGGGATACAATCCACAATTTTCATCCGATTTTGGCAAAATTTGATATACATGTTTAAGACATGTATAGTATAGTTTTTGGGAGCCAGGGCCCCGGCGGGGCCCCAGGGGACCCAATATTGTATTTTTGAAAATGATTTTTATCTTTTTAGTAATTTGTTGTGGAAACGTAAGATCTCACAATTAACTCTATCCAAATGGCTCTAAAATACTTAAAATTAGTTTAATTCCTAATATCTTAGCGTTACCTTAACACTATATTCCTATCTGGGGGTTACCTTATCACGAGATTCCAATCTGGGGTTACCTTAGCGGTATTCCTATCTGGGGGTTACCTTATCAATAGATTCCAATCTGGGGGTTACCTTAGCGGTAGATTCCTATCTGGGGGTTACCTTACCACTAGATTCCAATCTGGGGTTTACCTTAGTGGTGGATTCCTAAATGGGACTTACCTTACCACTAGATTCCAATCTGGGGGTTACCTTATCACGAGATTCCAATCTGGGGGTTACCTTAGCGGTAGATTCCTATCTGGGGGTTACCTTATCACCAGATTCAAACCTGGGGGTTACCTTAGCGGTAGATTCCTATCTGGGGTTACCTTATCACCAGATTCAAACCTGGGGGTTACCTTAGCGGTAGATTCCTATCTGGGGGTTACCTTATCACCAGATTCNAATCCATGTCGGCATAATCAGGAGTAGGCTCACTTGATGACTGATATACTGATAAGAACGACTGAGCGAACACATCACACCCATAGTTGCTTAACTTTAGTGGTATCCATTTTTGATCATCATTTCCGATCAAGAAACTGATGTTAAAAAACTTTGGATAGGCGTACACTTTCTGTGCATACAGCGAATCGTAAGGAGACGCTCTAACTAATAGATTGAATTACAAGAGTTAAGACATCGTAGCTTCTCCTCCTATCCATACTTCTGAGTGTCCCAACTCCTGCAATTTGAACTACGCAATTATATAGTTAACCTCATTGTTAAAATATGGTAGTTTCTGAAAATCTCTATTTATGAGATGTTTAGGTACTGTTTGTAGCAAACAAATGGCAAGACATGGATTATTTTAAAAAAATTTAAAAACACTAGTTGAATCAAAGCATCACTCAATAATAAGAGTATGTCGACTCGCTAGAAAACAAAAGCACCACCTCTCATCATTCCACTCGCCAATGAATTAAACATAAAGACATCTGTATTGGATGCTTGAATAAAGAAGTGAAAACTCGGTGGGGGAGGATATAATTTTGTACATACAAATTATTGAAAAATCCAGGAAAAGTGAATAAAATATGAAAACTTCTGGCAAAGCATCAAACGTTTTAACAATACATTGCTTAAAATACTCTATCAGAAAAGGGGACTGTTCAAGAGAATTTTAAAGGTTTTAAAGGGAAAAGAAACGGTCGAAAAAAGGGCGGTGCTGCATGATTTATTTTGGAGTTGTTGTGTGGTATTCAAATTTATTGCAAAGTAGTAGGTACTCGTAAGACACTCAAACCGTCGCTTCGTAAAATTCTCCTAAAACAAATTGCAGGATTCTAGACGGAGTTGACAACTCAAAAGCCATCCATAAAATTGTTCCTTGAAACAGGACGATAAATATGGATATCTCAACCGGAAACAATCTCTCAGCCTCATAAATAACAGTAATGGTTTGATCATTAACACCAGAGCAATGAAAGTGTTCATTGCTCTGGTGTTAATGATTATATCGTGAAAGTGGTATAAACTATCTCTGTAAAGGTTCGTTGATTTGTTTCCCCGTTTCTGTATAAGAAAAGTACACACCAACATACTTTCACATTCATAATATTAGTCGGGAATAAATAATGTACAACGAAAGAAATAATATTGACGTGAAATATAGGTATGTGCATAGATGCATAGTTTCTACCCCTAAACAATCGGTGCTCCTGGCACACACAGTAAAGTTAATGTTGATTAGATTACTGTTTGTTTTATTTAACCTCAATACCTCTCGAACGCCCTATTTGATTAGTTTGGTTGTCAATAGTAATTGTCCTTCATAGTGATCTCTTATATATAGGTAAAATTATAATTATTTTTATATATAAATAAATAATCATTTTTGCAACTGGAGTTGCAGATTTATTACAATGAGAAATACAGATACAAACAAAAATTAAAAGTACCAAAAATTACAATTAGATAAGTAGAGACAGCCGCACCGGATGATCACGCTGCTTCGCGATCTATTTCTTTTCTTTATTATACGCGTATTTTTATTTTTATTTTATGAAAAGCAATATCTCTATAAATAAATACACATTATTATTATATTCATAGAAAATTAGCGGATTAATTTTTCGGACATTTTGGGTCGTGTCGGTAAAATGGTGTCCATTTGAGTGAACTACTACTAATTTACGCTACTAATTTCCTTTCAATTCGAACCCAAGGACCATAGTATTTAGGAAACCAGGAAATACAGTTTTTTCTTTACATTGAAATATTTTTTGTGGAACTGGACATGAAAAATATCTGAGATATATATCCTTAACTTTTCATCAAAGCGCCACTTAGCATAGTAACCGCTAACCTCAATATTTATCACCTTAGTCTAGATAGCTGAATCCAGTGCACCCGTAGTATAAAATATGTATTACATCGTACACTATGCATACGAGTTTTGTCTTAATCACAAAGTGGAAAAGTAAAAACTTCTCCTTTCAGCTACATTGAAATTAAGCAATTTATCCCTAAAATTTAGATCGCCAGATTTATGTTGACAGCTCCTATGGACATAGAGATCTATGTTTCAGTGGAAACGACGCCTATTGCACTTTGAATTTAGTTATAACAACTGGCGTACTTCAAGTTTAGTGGATACGCCTAGTACACTTTGTCTTTACTGGAGACGACTAGTGCACTTTGAATTTAGTGGAGACACCTATTGCACTTTGANACATGAAAATCTCAGCTGCCCCCCCCCCTAAGCCAGATGCTGGCTACGCCCTTGCCTTTAATAATTGTCACAAACAATATAAAAATACGAGTATGCATGTTCTAAGCCTTCTAAGGGATGATATTGAATCCGAACTTTGGGCGCGGGTACCCCTTGGCAATGCATGGTACCAATATATTGATTATCTAAAGCTACAATTAAAAGCTACCATAAATTGTCTAAAGTGTCTAAATTGTGTAATTATGTAAAACCTGCAAGAAATAAGTGTGTGTAAACACTGTCAAAAGACATTTGTCTGTGTGGGATGTTCAGGAAGGACAAAGTTCTGGTTCAGAATAGATTTTCTAGGGTCTAGCGATTTTTTTTATTTTCATTTACATTATTTTATTTCTGGGATTTAATTTTATTTTTCTGAAAGATAATAATTGATTTCGTTTATATTTTTTTAGTTTTTAATAAAGTAATAGCGACTTATTGTAATAGGAAAAATCATTTTATCCTTTATTTTGTTTGCGGGTACTTTGGTATGTATGCAGTTAGGTACATTAAAAATAGATTTNTTGGCAATGCACGTAATTGAATAGAGCTTGGCAATCCTAGGGTTAAAATAACTCACCGAGTAGAAAAAAGAGGAAAGTGGCTTTATCCAATGTTTTTATTTATTTATTTGTAACGCTGCCATTTTGATCAAGTTTTTTTTTTTTATTATTTAAAATTCTGATTTAATATTTAGATGGAAAATACTTTGCACAAAATATACCTCCATATAAAATTTACAATTTATTGAACACGCAATAAATTACAGGATGGGTCATTTAACACCGGATTTATTTTTAAAGAAATAGAACCTTTAGGACACTTGGTAGAACTAGTGCAAGAAATGAAAATAATAAAAACATTGGAGAAAGTTGATGAAGTTTTTTATGAAGATAAAGTTTCTGTAGAACAAAAACACTTGACTTTATGTTCTGCATTGTTTTTTGCAGAACATTTGACTTTATGTTTTTTATCATTTTAATTTCTTGGATTTATTTCGTTCATAAGGATCTAAAGGTCGTATCATGATTCCAAAATTTCGGCACAATTTATTTTATGGTATAACTATTTGTTGGATTTGTGTGTTCAGACAAAATTATTTGCTTTCAAGTTTTATTTTGCATTATAGCGAAGCAAGGAGATATTTGTCTGTAATAAATGTAATTTTTATATTTTCTCATTTTCCAATTCAATTTCTGATCAAAAATTAATTTAGTTTTTCTTCACTTGTGTATTTTCGATAATTGAGGATTTGGGCGTCACAGACGCCTCAGAAATATTAAGATTAATGAAATAGTTTTCAAAACGTAGAAACCATAACAAACGTGTTTAAACCCTATTAGACTATTTAAACAAATTTTGGTCACTTTTGTGTTTGACATCAAAGCAATCAAATAGCGAATTAAATCAGATACATTTGCCGATCACACTGTTCGAAGACGAAAAAATGACAAAATTTGGCATCACGACAAACACCTAGTGTGATAACATCTTGACGGATCAAAATTCTTTGCTATGAAATATTATAATTTCATAGTTATTGTAAATCTTGGAAATTTAATGCATAAATAATGAAGCAAATAGCGCATTAATTTCTTTTTTTTTTTTTTTTCACTTTTCTTAGGGTTTCAGGCTGACTATCTTCCACGATCACCAGACTTAAAAAAAAAAAAAAAAAAAAGANAACTCTACATTCACATTTTACACAAAACAAATACGACTCACGAGTGGAAGGTTACCACTAGGCGAGGTTAATGCCCGAGTCATTTTCTACCACCTAACCCTTAGAGCTCTATTTTTATGTGGTCAAATACTCAAATTAATGAGGAAAAAAATCCTGCCTCTGCTGGGGATCGAACTATTTTTTAATAAAAAATACCTAAGCAGCAACAACAAAAACAACAACAAAAACACGTTCCATCATCATCATTTTCAGGTGTTAGACCTGGCTTGGCTGTCAATGATTCGCCCCCCCCCCAAAAAAAAAGAAATCTGGTTGTGGGCTTATTTGAAGTCTTTCCTAAATAGTCTCACACCCAGGAAGCATTAGATAATATTTGACAAGAAACAGGGATGAAAAATTTCGCCCGTGGCGAACATAGGTATTACCCCTTGCGGCGGCCAACTATCAATCAAATAATGTTGATCGATTTTATCTATATGAACAAAATATATACCGTCCAATTAAACGGACCACCCTGAATTAACAAAGGTAAATCCCCAACCACAAAAAAAAAAAAAAAAAAAAAAAAAAAAAAAAATCCGTGATAGCCGAAGTTTTTTTTCAAACAAATATGTTTGGTTTATAATCCGAGAGGGCTTTAGGAGCCGAACAAAATAATAATCTTTTATCCATGTTCCATTCAACCCTAAATCATTATCACAGATAGAAGGACGGAGTAATTAGTTTAACATTTTTTATAATGTTTGCGGCAGGTCTTAAAATGATGGTGCCCGGGGTCTTCGTCAGAGGACAAAATATCATCGACTCGACTAAATCCAATTTTTCCCTGCTTTTCATTAAGTTTATTATTTTCAATAATGAACCTTTGGAATCGTCACGATAAAAGAATCACCTCCTCAAAATTTGCAATTTTGCGTTTCAGAGTACCTGCATAGAATTCAAATGTTCGGAATGGAAGCCTATACTGCGTGTCCCAAAAGTCTGAGACCACCTAAATATCTTTTGAATGCCTTTATGTGAAGTTTTGAAATTTTGCATGGTATTATATCCCAAATTAAACCATCTAATGGTGTGACAAATTTTTTAAGTGTGGGTCCCATGTGGCCCTCCAGGGGGTACAACTTTTGTTTCTTAAATACGAACCCCCACATCTTGTGATACATTTTCAGAAAGACAACAAAATTAGAAGTACATTCTAAAAAAAATTACTCATCTAGCGTGTTTGGTTTCAAAATGGCGGCCATTTGAATTTTCCAAGACATGACTTCCAAGAGTGTCTAAAACTAGGCGAATTATTTGCAATGGGATATTGATTAATTGCATTGTACACCAATATCGAGAAATCTGTTTTTTTAGACATAAATGGAAGCTGTAGAGCCACTTGTTACTGAACGCACCCCATCAGGATAGCATTGATAGGAGAGTTATAACTAGGTAAATTTCTCTAATTATGGTCCCTATATTTTATCGAGGATGTGTAGTGCGTACGTACCGAGATCAACGAGAGTCAGAGAGAAAAATAATTCGCCTAATTTTGGACACAAGTGGAAGTCATGTCTTGGAAATTTCAAATGACCGCCATTTTGAAACCAAACACGCTAGCTAGACGTGTGAAATTTTTTGCAAAGTACTTCCAATTTTATTGTCTTTCTGAAAATGTATCGCATGACGGGAGTTTGTATTTAAGAAACAAAAATTGGACCCCTTGGGGGCCACATGGTACCCGCCCCTAAAAAACACCATCAAGTGGTTTAATTTGGAGTATAATACCATGCAAAATTTCAACACTCCATATAAAGCCTCTCAAAAGATATTCAGGTGGTCTCGGACACTCTGTATAATATGTGACTGAATGTGAGGAAAAATATTTCTAGTGTTGTACCCGTGTTTGATAGTCGGTACGAATTAGACAACACATTTCCAACACTAGTTGTTGGGAATGTCCGTAGAAGGTCAAAATTAGTTTTTCTTTTATAGTTCTCGGCATGACGCAATGTCATCATGCCGAAGAGGAATTCAAATGGTCACGTTTATCTATCTGAAAACGGTAATCAGAGCAATTGACTATTCAGTCCTCGTACACCCAAAACAGTTAGAGGGGCAATGCACCATCGGAGCAAGTGAATACTTATCAATTTGGAGCAATTAGTGTAGGTCCGCGAGGACCATATACTGTACGAAAGAGTCCCTTTTGAGGAATAAATATCGATTTGGAAAGTGACGATAAACCCCAGAAAGGGATATCATAGCTCATGAGCGAGTGAAAGTAGAGAAATGAGCGGTTCGAACACACAGAGAGGAGCTGAGGTACTAAACTGTCAATATGTTTTTTCCATTTCCAGGCGAATTTGGGACAGAGCTAGCAGAGTTTTTCACCCCGTCTTCATAGTATCAAAATACCTTTTTTTGTTTCGTTTAAGATTTATGAAGAAGAAAGGTTCAAAAAAAGACGAAAAACCGAACCGAAGATTATTTGTGTATGAAATAAATCTAAACAAAATAAAAATTTAAAAGCAACCCAACTTTTACTTTCTCTTCCTGCAGAAGATAAAGTATTGTAATCGTGCAGAAAATTTGTAAAAATTTTTTTGCTTGTTTCTAAAATTGTGAAAAGGCAAGTGGGAAGAAATTTAGGAAGAATTTTATTTTTGCTGAAGGAAAGTTTATAAATACTGTCAATTTGATAAAGAAAAACAATTAGCCATGCGTACTTGAACATCATGTCGGTCAGAATAAAAAGAAAAAAATAAAGTTTCATACAGAGTGATTCATTTAAAAAATTTAGGTTTCATACAGAGTGATTCATTTAATACATTTAGTTTTCCTACAGAGTGATTCATTTAATAAATTTAGGGTTCATTAAGGGTGATTCATTTAAAAAATTTAGGTTTCATACAGAGTGATTCATTTAATAAATTTAGTTTTCATACAGAGTGATTCATTTAATAAATTTAGGTTTCATACAGAGTGATTCATTTAAAAAATTTAAGTTTCATACAGAGTGATTCATTTAATACATTTAGTTTTCCTACAGAGTGATTCATTTAATAAATTTAGTTTTCCTACAGAGTGATTCATTTAATAAATTTAGGTTTCATACAGAGTGATTCATTTAAAAAATTTAGGTTTCATACAGAGTGATTCATTTAACAAATTTAGTTTTCATACAGAGTGATTCATTTAATAAATTTAGGTTTCATACAGAGTGATTCATTTAAAAAATTTAGGTTTCATACAGAGTGATTCATTTAAAAAATTAAGGTTTCATACAGAGTGATTCATTTAAAAAATTTAGGTTTCATACAGAGCGACTCATTTAAAAAATTAAGGTTTCATACAGAGTGATTCATTTAACAAATTTAGGTTTCATACAGAGTGATTCATTTAATAAATTTAGGTTTCATACTGAGTGATTCATTTAATAAATTTAGGTTTGATTTGATATGTCACACATTCACGAATATGTACAGGGTGTGGCAATTAGTATTTCCATAGTTGAAAGGGCTGGTACATAAATACCAAATGAGATATTTGAAAAAATATTTGGTATTCTGTAAGCTTGTGTATTCTAGTTTTGTGTTTCATTTATGTATTGTAAATAATGTCGTCCAAATGACGGCCTAGGCGAGTGATGCACTTTTGGAGTCTTTCACAGAAGTTTTCCATGACTCTCGTCAGCATGCCCGCATCAATTTGCATGATTTCTTCCAGAATTACCTCCTAAAAGGATCCCAGGGCGATGTTTGAAGACCTCAGCCTCGAGGTAACCCCACAGGAAAAAGTCACAAGGACTCAAATCCGGCGACCGGGGAGCATGTCCTGCGGAATCTCACGAGATCGATTGGCTGTATGGGTAGCCCCATACAGCCTATAGCTGATGATGTGGTCCTAAAGTTGTGAACTCAACTCAAAATTGTTTTTCGATCAGGAACTGGATCCGTGGAGTTCAAACCATACCTTGTGCGGAACGCCCTCTGAATGGTTATAAAGGTTCACTTTTTTAAAAACAACTTGACGACGAACGCACAATGCACGCTCGACCATACCATTGCAACACTTAAAAACTAGAAGTCTTTTCGTGTTGAATGTCACAAACTCCACGCTCCTCCCCTATCATTCCCCCTCCCACGATTTTTTGAAATGTGGGAATACTAATTGCCGCACCCTGTATATGTACGAAGGTGGTTCCAAAGATTCGTGGCCCGACCAACAAAGGGTTAATGTATTGTTAACTTTTAAATAAATTAAAACAAAACACTTACTAAAAACACTATTTATAATTATTTATGAAGAAACTAGTTTCGAATTATTCGATTCATCATCAGTCGAGTCGAAAGATGGAAATTGACTGCAGTCAACTTCCATCTTTCTGAACCATAATTAGACTCAAAATTTTAAAGTCTCTGAAAACCGCTAAAAAGCGGTAAAAATTGCCAGCATTAAATTTGTTTGCACCCTTTGAAGCTTACTGACACCCCAAATCTGACATACATACCAAATTTCAAGTATCTGGCTCCTACCATTCTCTTTTTAGACAAGATAAATTTATTATAGGCCTCTTACAAGGGGATTCTTTGAGCCCTACCTTGTTTATCTTGTTTATTGCTGACATTTTTCAGTCTCTAAAATCCGACACTGTTGACCTAGAAGTTTTGCTTTATGCTGATGACGTTCAGATAGCACTATCAAATCTTGAAGACGTTCTGCCGAAGACGTTCAGATAGCACTATCAAATCTTGAAAAGTATTGTACTAAAAATGAGCTCGAAGTAAATGTAATCAAAACTAAAATAATTAAATTTAGAAAAGGTGGTCGCCTAGCAAAGAATGATATTTTTAAATATAAAGGCAACATCATAGAAATAGTAAATAGTTATGCCTACTTGGGGGTTACATTACAACCTGGCCTCTGTTTTACAAAACACTTATTAATATATCAAAAATAATTTGTGTATCAACTACTAAAAAATTTTTATAGAGTTACGGAGCGCTTTCGTCTATTACGACATTCTCAACATCATAACTGATTATTGATCTCTCAATCAGTTATGTTGTTATCAGATATCAGAATCAGTCATGTTGAGAATGTCGTAATAGACGAAAGCGCTCCGTAACTCTATAAAAAAATTTTAGTAGTTGATACACAAATTATTTTTGAAATATTATTTCATGATGACTACTAACTTCCTTATTCAATTAAATAAAACACTTATTAAAAAGAAAACAGCAATGCGTTTTCAATATCCAAAAAAATGAAAAACCTTCCCAAACTTGGTATTCCTTCGGCCACGATTTAATTTCAATCAAAAATAGAATCTATAATTTCTTATGGCTTCAAAGCTTTTAGCCATTACCTCAAATTTGACCATCTTTTAGAAATTGATAGAATTAAGAGCAGGTTTATTAAAAGAGTACTCGGGGTACACATTAGTTCTTCCGCCACAGCCTGTTTCAAGATGTTTGGGACAAAAACACTGATCGACGATTTGTTTGAAAAGGGAATTGTATTCGACAGTTCGGTTCTCGCGAGATATAAAACGTCTAGAGAGGAGGCTCTCGCTGAGTTTATCTCTGGTGGGTTCTCGAGCGGCCCTGCTTTCTACCGTGAAGACTGGAAAATTTAAACTTTAAAACTTTAAAAACATGTCCAACATTACGAGACTGACTATCCACGGTTTTCACCACAGATTATGTACCACTGAAAGATATTACGATCTCTCACCGAACTGTATTTGCAGATTTTGCGGGGGTTCTACATCAAACAGATATTTTTGAGTGCGACCTTTGTGACGATGAGGAAATATCAGCCATTCTCAGCTATTTGTTTTAGAAGTACATCATTTTATTTTTATTCATTTTTTGTTCCTTTTATATTACCATTATTATTATTATCTATGTTACCTTATATTACCTTTATTATACATATCTTAGTTTAATTTTCGTTAATTGTTTAAGAAAATAAAGAAGGCAATATGTTTGCGAAGTTAATATATATATATAAAAAAATATATATAATTAAGCCCCGAAACTTTTGTATATTGTTGGTGTTTTTTGCCACTCTTTCACAGTTTTCAGTATTCCTACCTAAAAATAGAATGGTTTAATGGTGGAGACATGAAATTCGGTATGTATGTCATATTTAAATGTCTTAATGTGAGCCGAAACTTTTAGCTGCAATTGAATATACCACGGGTGGCTTTTGCCACTATTTAGCGGTTTTCAGTGTTCCTGTCTAAAAAGAGAATGGTAAGTGCAAGAGATTTGAAATTATATAAGCTACATTTTTGAAAATAGTAAAAATAGGAAATAGTAAATATCTGTCTTACCTCAATTTTGGTAGCTCGCAATACAACCATTCTGAAACATCCTCCAAATTGACAGCTCGACAATATGACGTCATATCTAATTTATTTTCAGCCACCGCTATTGGTATATCTTGAAATAGTAAACTAAAATCTGTCTTACCTCAATTTTGGTAGCTCGCAATACAACCATTCTGATACATCCTCCAAATTGACAGCCCGACAATGTGACGTCATATCTGATTTATTTCCAGCCACCACTATTGGTATATCTTGAAAGTCTTGTCTCTGTTCCCGAATTTCTTCAAAATAACATTTTACAGAATGAAAAGATTCCAAACAGGTTGTTGAATAGACCAATAAGAACGCATGCGCAGTTGCTATACTTAATCTACGCATGGCTGGAAATTGTAAATCACCACAAGTGTCCAACATGTCAACCTAAAACATTCGAAATATACAGGCTGCGTTAGTTCGAAATATACGGGCAATAAAATATCAACCTTCCAAAAAAACTTTGGGATAAAGAAGATGCCAACAGTATCAATATTCTGGGGATGGGCTAGTCATCCACGAGTCCACCCATGAGTTGACTCACGAGTCGAATCATTTTTTTTCAAAGAGTCGACTTACTAGTAGCTTTATTTTGTTGACTGATAAAGATAATAAAGGGAGAAATATGTTTCCGGGTTTTTGTAGTTTACTGAAGAAAAATGTTCTTTTATTCTGGTGACGATTGATTGTGATGTCTGAGATTTTATTAATCTCATTCCTATACAGGGTGATTCAGGTTGTTTGTATCAAGGGAATAGGAGTTGTAGAACAAGAAAAAACAATCACTTTTTACAGGTGTCACTTTTTTGTTCAAGCCTTTGTTTGGGACTTATCGCTAAAAACGTGATTTTTTGATAAGCTTCATAACTCTTTTAAAAATGGTCCGATTTTCAAAAATTAAAATGATCCTAAAAGCTAATTTTAAACTGCATTTATTAGGATTACACATTGACTTGCTCCGAATCAAGGTAACAAAATGGCGGCCATTTGAAATTTTCAAATTTGATTTTCTTGAAAATCACTCCATAGATTTTAAAAAAATTTATCCCATTTTTGTAGAAACAAAAATCTCTACAAATTTCGAATTTGGCCATTCGAAATTGCAAATTTCAAATGGCCGACATTTTGTTATCGGACCACTTTTAAAGGAGTTATGAGCTTATCAAAAAAAAATCACGTTTTTATCGATAACTCCCAAACAAAGGCTTGAACAAAAACGTCACAACTGTAAAAAGTGATTCTTTTTTCATGTTCTGCAACTCCTAATCCCTTGATGCAAACAACCTGCATCACCCTGTATACGGTATTAATGCAGTCGGCAAATTGCAGTAGTGAGTCGACATTTTCATACATATTCCACCCTCGCTACGCCCCTGATGGCATCCTTCAAGTAACACCCACTTGATTGAATAACACGCTTCCAGCGATGTTTCCACTCGAAACAGTCCTGAAACTCACTTTTAGGGATGGCCTTGAGGGTTAGCTCACATCTTACTACTAAATATGGAAAATCAATATGACCCCCCTCCCCTCCGAATAAAAATGCTGCTGGGTGCGTCACTGAAGCTGCGACATCAGCCAAAGTCTGCCAAATCTAATTCCAATAATATTTCCACGGGAACAGCCGAAGGCTCTTAAATCTAAATTAGTGATGGACACGAGACGAGATAAGGCCTTGTCTCGTCTCGTGTTTTTTTCACGAGACGAGACAAAATCCTTGTCTCGTCTCAAAACCAAAAAGTCTCGTCTCGTCTCGTGAAAAATAGGTACCTATACTTTGATATTGTTGGCTGTATCAGATAGA
This sequence comes from Pachypsylla venusta, assembly GCA_012654025.1. Taxonomy (NCBI): domain Eukaryota; kingdom Metazoa; phylum Arthropoda; class Insecta; order Hemiptera; family Aphalaridae; genus Pachypsylla; species Pachypsylla venusta. The sequence goes on along the minus strand of CM022876.1, from coordinate 26,910,487 downwards.
ACTTTTCCTGGGGATTCTAACAATATATTATTTGTATATTATAGCATATATTATATTAGCAATATATGTATTAGTGTAGATACATAATATGTATTATGATAAATGATAGTTATGTAA
>CM022876.1:26871747-26898339 GCA_012654025.1 Pachypsylla venusta | reverse complement strand
TCTTCATCATTGAGCGCCCAGGCTTTCATTTTTAGTCATACCAGCATATAGCTGTAGTAAGGTAACACCATGGAGATCACCATGCAGAAATAAATTTTTTAATAAATCTGGACACTGGACAAAATTGATTAAAATGAGTATTTATTTGTAGGCAAATATTTTTTTGAGAATTTTAATTTTAATGAACATTCGGTCAGAATAATTTTTTTGTCACTCCAACGGTTTCGGAATAAATTGAGATGTGGCCGTTTAAAATGGGACGCCCTGTATACAACTTCCATTTTACCCCTCCCCCCAAAAAATGCTAAAGATTGCTACACACTCCTCTCCAGTGATGAAGCCACAATATTATATTTCCGAATTTCCTCGCAATCGGGGCCAGTGGTGGTGACTGGTTTATCTAGTTGAGGGGTGTGTTATACTTGGATTCGATCGAAAGAGGCTGTTCTTGGTGGTTGATGTTTCATCGTTCCCCATTGTTCATGTTTGCTGAGGTTTGTAGGAGGTCGTTTCTGTTTGTTGTTGGTAGTTGATGTTTGTTTGTTTGTTGCTATTCTTCGTTCCTCATTCTTTATGTTTGCTGAGGGATGAGAGAGGTTGTTTCTCCTTGTTGTGTGCTAATTGTTGTTCATGATTGATATTTGTTTGTTGTTATTCCTCGTTCCTCATTGTTCATGTTTGCTGAGGGTTGTAGGAGGTTGTTTCTGTTTGTTTGTTGCTATTCTTCGTGCCTCATTGTTTATGTTTGCTAAGTGATGAGAGAGGTCGTTTCTCTTTTCCGTGTGCTAATTGTTGTTGATGATTGATATTTGTTTGTTGTTATTCCTCGTTCTTCATTGTTCATGTTTGCTGAGGGTTGAGAGAGGTCGTTTCTCTTTGTTGGGTGCTGATTTTCGTTGATGGTTGATTTTTGTTTGTTGTTATTCCTCGTTCCTCATTGTTTATGTTTGCTGAGGGTTGAGAGAGGTCGTTTCTCTTTGTTGGGTGCTGATTTTCGTTGATGGTTGATGTTTGTTTGTTGCTATTACTCGTTCCTCATTGTTTATGTTTGCTGAGGGATGAGAGAGGTCGTTTCTCTTTGTTGTTGATGATTGATGTTTGTTTGTTGTTATTCCTCGTTCTCATTGTTCATGTTTGCTGAGGGTTGAGAGAGGTCGTTTCTCTTTGTTGGGTGCTGATTTTCGTTGATGGTTGATTTTTGTTTGTTGTTATTCCTGGTTCCCCATTATTTACCTATGTTTGCTGAGGGTTATGAGAGGTCGTTTCTCTTTTTTGTGCGCTGATTGTTGTTGAGGTGTTTCAATATCTTCACTTTGATTGTAGTTTTTATATGGCCTATGTCATAATTGGATAAGAAGGAATTACGTCTTCATAAAAATAATTTTACAAAAAAAAAATATATATATATAATATTTCTTTGTTTTCCAGGCTCTGCCCAATTAATGTATGGTTGCCCTTTTATTAATGAAAAGTTCGAACTTCATGCTCATAGTGTTTTAAATCCTGTGTTTGGTAATCCTGAAAAAATTGTCCCCCTGGATCTTAGTCTGAAGAGTCTAAAATCCTACAGACAATATCTGCAAAATATACTATCTTATGTTCTTGGCAATTTTCATGTCAACACTATGCAGGAAATGTCCGAGTAAGTTAATCTTAACATTGCGGAGTTAATATCTTTTTCTAAGTCAGAGAACTTGTGATGTTCGTCGAAACGTGCAAATCAAATATACCCTTGTCGGTTTTTATCGGTTTACAGTATTGCTGCCTAAAAAGAGAATGGTAAGAGCTAGAGACGTGAAATTTGATATATATGTCATATTTAGGGTTAGGTATGCTTCGAACCTTTTGGTTTTCAGTAATCCCGTCTAAAAAGAAAATGTTATTAGGTGTCCGCTTTATAAAAATCGGACAACTCTTATTGGCCATGGTCCTGCCCTAGGCAGTAGACGTATAAATTTTATTATTCGATTTTCGGTGGAAGGGTATCTATTTTTGGGGGTGGGGGTAGTTTTTTAGCCAGTAAAATAATAAACCAATAGACTTTAAAATTTATACATTTCGACCAATCGAAATCGGTGCACGTTTTGGGAAGCAAATATCCTGAAACAACAGAATGGTTATTTGGTTTTTTTATTATTATTACTATTTTTAAAAAAATGTACAACGTTTTCTAGAATGACTGGTCACCCTTCCCCCTCACCTTACATTTTGAATGGCCGTACTCAAGATTTTTTTCGGGGGGGGCGAAGGATTGACAGCNGGGGGGGGGGGAGGGGTCAGAAGGATTGACAGCCAAGTCAGGACTAACACCTGAAAATGATGACCATGGCAGTTGATGATGTTGTTGTTCTAGAAGTTGTTATTGATGCTGTTATTGTTGTTCTTGTTGTTAGCGGTGGTGGTGGTGATGATGATGATGAGTTACACCTTACAACTTACAATATTACATAAGTCATGCATAAAAGAAATAATGAAATATCGGGGGGTGTCTAGACCCCATGGACCCCCTGGGTACGGCCTTGTATCCAGGGTTGTACCCAAGAAATGACTTTTCATGACAAAAACTGTCAATTATTCAAAATAATTAAGAAATTGGAACTACTATTATTTGTTAAATTAAAGTTTAATAAATGAGGAATAAATTTCCTTTTATTTTTACAAATAAAATATCAAGGGCGGAACCAGAGGGGTCAATATTTAAATTTTACAAATTGTGTTCCAAAGTAGGTTTTTCACCCTCTCCTTCTCATTTTCATCAGAGTCAAAGACACATATCAAGTTATTACAACTCTAGTTTTTTTGGTTTATTATTTTCTCAAAAAAAAAAAAAAAAATACCCCCCTCAAAATTTGATATTATACGTTCCAAGGTACGTTGAATCCAAAAATCGAATAAAAAAAAATCCGTTTGTCCGCCGTACGCCGTGATGGGCACTTTTGCCACTTAGCGTTGATCGATTTGGATGAAATATATAGGTCCCATCTGGGCTCTAATTGTGCCCCGAAACTTTTGGGTGCAATCGAATACATTCTTGGCAATTTTTGCCGCTTTTGAGCGGTTTTCAGTATTGTTGTCCAAAAGGAGAATGGTAAGAGCCAGAGACTTCAAATTTAATAGGTATGTCAAATTTAATGTCTAATTACGCCCCCGATTTGGAATCGTCACGAGAACCCTCCCCCAATTTTTTTTGGGGGGGGTATTTTTTTGCCAGAAAAATAATAAACCCATGTGTCACTTTGTCAGAGATATTTACATTAATTTCACTGCTTTAAAAAAGCTTTGCGAGATTTGGGAGATTTTTAAAAGTAGGCAAATTATTTGAAAAAAAGAAAGGTTTAACAGGGGGGGGGGGTTCGGTTCGGTAAATTAGGCTTTAGCATCGCGTTAACGTTCAAGAATATGATGAAGGGGACTGAGACAGTGTAGAAATGACACTTTCAAACGTTTTTTCTTCGTGTTCCCGCAACTTTTTTCAAACTATTGACTTTATTCATCATCTACCCATCCCATTATGAAATATGCAACAAAAGTCACTCCAAATATTTATACCGTTACTGTAGCGGTACAGTAAGGTTGAGATGATCGCACGGTACCGCGCGGGAGGAGCATTCACAGGACAACGTATCTACGCGCGGAAGTCTGGCATCAAAATATCTACTTGGCTACTTTATTTCGCTTTAAACCGCGCGATCAACTGAACAAATCGATACAAGTTTGTAGAACTAGTACCGTGCGATATAAGATCTTCCGCTCGGAACAAAGCGTACCGCGCGGTCATGTAGACAATATGCACTATTAAAATTAGGTAGATCTTGTGCCGCGCGGTACCGCGCGATCATCTGAACATAGCCTGAAAGTGGACTTCGTGACGTGAAGTAATTTATCACTTGTGCAACGCTCATTGTACAGGGTGCGGCAATTATTGCTTCCACATTTGAAAGAGCTAGTAAATAAAAACGAAATGAGATATTATTTGAAAAATCGTGACTCATCAATTTACTTGTAGTCGATACAAAATTAATTAGAAATTCTTATATTTCAAAATAACTACAAACATTGTCAATAATATTTCTTATTTGAAAGTGAAAAATTATTTTGCATTCTGAAAGCTTGCGCATTCGAGTTTTTTTTTCCATCTATGTTTTGTAAATAACATTGTCCAAATGACGGATTTGGCAAGTGATGCACTTTGGAGTCTTTCGCGGAAGTTTTTCATGACTCTCGTCAGCATATCCGCATCAATTTGGTTGATTTCTTACAGAACTGCCTCCTTTAACTCTTCAAGGCGATGACCTGGACCCTTGAAGACCTCAGCCTAGAGGTAACCCCACAGGGAGAAGTCACAGGGACTCAAATCCGGCGACCGGTAAAAATGTCCTGCGGAATCCCACGAGAACGATTGGCTGCATGGATAGACCCATACAGCATAAAGCTGATGATGTGGTCTTAAGTTGTGAACACAACTCGGAATTGTTTTTCGATCAGGAACTGGATCCGTAGAGTGTACACCATACCTTGTGCGGAACGCCCCCTGAGTGGCTATAATGGTTCACTTTTAAAAAAAAAAACTTGACAACGAACGGACGATGCACGCTCGACCAAACCATTGTGACAACTAAAAACTAGATGTTATATCGTGTAGAATATCACAAACCCCTCGCTCCTCCAACTATCACTCCCCCTCCCACGATTTTTTTAAAAAAGGGAAAACTAATTGTCGCACCCTGTATTTGACTTGACGAGCTCCTCAATCAATATATTATAGCCATCCATACTAATATATAAATGCGAAAGTAACTCTGCCTGTCTGTCTGTATGTATGTTACGCTTTCACGCTTAAACTACTGAACCGATTTTGATGAAATTTGGTATGAAGATAGACTAAATTTTAGGAAAGGACATAGGCTACTTTTTATCGCGCAAAAAAGGGGTTGAAACTATAAACGGCCATGCCTATAAGGCGCCTATCAAAGCGGGTGTATCCTGCTAGTATGCTATATTGGACAAATGTTTATTCACAGGTTCTATTTTTATTACGATCACTGTGTGAACGCACTCGGTATGAATGGGACCAAAATTTACAACGATTATACACCTCAACTTAAGGAGAACACAGCGTACGCATTGGTCATAGAAGTACTCAAACATTTTCTCAAAAAATACCCTATGGCCGAAAACAGTGTCTTCCTCATCAGTGCAGAATCTGCCATCGAACAATCTAAAATCGATTTTTTGAAACAAAACCCTTATTATTTTGGTCAAAGTTTTTTGAATAATCATGTCGCTGGTAAGCATAAGTCAGTAAGGTAATAGACACTCATATAATCATGTCGCTGGTAAGCATAAGTCAGAAGTTAGTAAGGTAAAAGACACTGATATAATCATGTCGCTGGTAAGCATAAGTCGGTAAGGTAAAAGACACTGTTATAATCATGTCACTGGTAAGCATAAGTCAGTAAGGTAATAGACACTGATATAATCATGTTGCTAGTAAGCATAAGTCAGTGAGGCAAAAGACACTGATATAATCATGTCGCTCGTAACTATAAGTCAGTAAGGTAATAGACACTGATATAATCATGTCGCTGGTAAGCATACGTCAGTAAGGTAAAATACACTGATTATAATCATGCCGCTGGTAAGCATAAGTCATTAAGGTAAAAGACACTGATTATAATCATGTCGCTGGTAAGCATACGTCAGTAAGGTAAAAGACACTGGATATAATCATGCCGCTGGTAAGCATACGTCAGTAAGGTAAAATACACTGATTATAATCATGTCGCTGGTAAGCATAAGGCATTAAGGTAAAAGACACTGATATAATCATGTAGCTGGTAAGCATAAGGCATTAAGGTAAAAGACACTGATATAATCATGTCGCTGGTAAGCATAAGTCAGTAAGGTAAAATACACTGATTATAATCATGTCGCTTGTAAGCATAAGGCATTAAGGTAAAAGACACTGATATAATCATGTCGCTGGTAAGCATAAGGCATTAAGGTAAAATCATCAAAGTTGGCTCTTTACAGCTCCACAATTGGATCTGTAGGGTCTAGTGTGTTAACAAATTGGGCAGTATAAAAACAAATAAAATTGGCTCTCTGAAGAAGGGATCTCTCATTCTCTCTAGCGAAAACTCTAATTATGGGATAAAAAACCCGATTTTAAAAAATTTCAAGTTAGACCCCTTCTGAAATAAGGTGACGATGTGTTCTCACAGTTCTTCTTCTGCCTTAAGGCTTCTTTCTCAATGCAGACCCAGTCCTTTTGAAATTTGGGACACATTACAGAATGATATTGCGTGTACGACTCCTCCCACGTGTTCTATTCCGGTAGTGGGAACAAAACTTTGAGTAATGGCCACTAAATCACCACTTTAGAAAAATGTGTCTACAATAAATGTACGCTGCTCAGGGGTCCACGACTCCATTGTAACTAAAACCCCTTCTGTTGGGAAGATAATGACACCAACATCAACAATCTACGACAAGTTATGACTTGATAGTGAACATGTTAAACTCGTCAGGTTATTCTGGCGCACCCTGTATAATAATATATTGAAAATGCTGACTGAGTGTCAAAACTATAAAATGTTTATTTCTGTTAGATCAGAGAACTGTTGAAGGAGTTAGTGCATGTCCTGTTTATTTATTAGACTTCGAATGATTTTTATTTTGCATTGATATTAATATAAAGTGCTAGCCAGCGTCTGAGCACGTTGAATACACCAGATCCCGTTGAATCACTGAAGTTAAGCTACGTCCAGCAAGGTTGTACCATATGGGTGTCAACGTGGGTTCGCATTGACATAGAGTGTGGCCCGGTGAGGAATTTTATGAATTGGCGAACTCGCTGTATACGTCTGTTATTGATTTATTTCATAAATTGGCGACCTCGCTGTATACGTCTGTTATTGATTTATTTCATAAATTTATTTCATAAATTGGCGACCTCGCTGTATACGTCTGTCATTGATTTATTTCATAGATTGGCGACCGCGCTGTATACATCTGTTATTGATTTATTTCATAAATTGGCGACCTTGCTGTATACGTCTGTTATTGATTTATTTCATAAATTGGCGACCTTGCTGTATACGTCTGTTATTGATTTATTTAATAAATTGGCGACCTTGCCGTATACGTCTGTTATTGATTTATTTCATAAATTGGCAACCTTGCTGTAAACGTCTGTTATTTATTTATTTTATCAATTGGCGACCTCGCTGTATACGTCTGTTATTTATTTATTTTTCTGTAAAATAAGCTGATTGTTATATCTCATTTGTTTTCAGGAGGTTTCAGGGTTATGATTGATAAACGTTTAGGAACCCTTGTATTTGATCCCGCTTTGGGTGTTCCCAAAGTTGCTGTCATTATGTATGATGGAGGAAAAGGTAATCACAGTACAACCGATGCTATGTGAAGGCTCTAAACATTGGTTCTCCGCAATAAGGACCAATGTTAAATGAGGATAACATTTTAACGGAAAATGTTTTTAGTCTCCTCTTTTCAGATTCATAAATTTTAAATCATCAAAAGGGTACATTTACATTTTTATCAGTGTCGTAGTCTGACGAAGTGAAATCTCATTTTCCTTCAGGAGATTAAAAGATCAACCAGAATTCAAAAATTCCAAGCCATTCAAAAATTACGGGCACCGCCCAGGACTTCCGGAACATACTTTATATGGGACTGACGGTTCGGGAATAATTAGAACCCAAATGGCAAAAGCGACCATCACGGCGGACGGTGTGCGGTGTAGGGAGGCGCGGAGAGGCAACGGACTTTCCTCAGAGTTTGTAGCGACACTAGCCTCTATTTTAGTGGCACTAACGTTCAGTCTCACAGAAATTGCTTTAACATTCCCCAGTAGATATTTTGATAAACAATAATTATGTCTCAGAAGTCCTAGAGGAGACACTGTAACTTTTGAACAACTGGGAATTTCGGAGTACTGTTTTTTTTTTCGAAAGATAAGGAAGGGCCCACGGCTAATATGCTCGTGGTATCAAAATTCAGGTTGGCGCCCCTGAAATGAATTTTTTGACAAAAAGTGTCGATTTTTCGAGAAATTTAAATAGAGTGGTATAAATATTTTTCTTTGGGTTGAATAAATCATCAAAAGTCCACAGTTCAGTTTCATCACTAATGCAGGCTGAAAAAGTCCAATCATATTTAATTTTGGAGTTTAAACGGGACAAGACAGATACTATCATTTTTTTCCTGAGCAACTAACCTAACTTAAAATATGATTAAAACACGATTAAATGGTGGAAAATACGAGAAAACTCACATTTAAATGTTTAATTCACAATTTTATTGCTTGATTTTACGAAACTTTGGAGAAAGCACAAGAGTTTTTAGGGAGCGACTTTATAAGAAGAACAAGTTTAATCGAGGCATGGCCTCGATTAAACTTGATCAAAACGTTTCCTAACTTCTCGGGGGGGAGGGACGTTAATCTAAACGCTTATATTAATAAAATAAACAAACTTGCACTGGACTTTTTTCATATTGGTACAACTATGTCTGCTTCAGTTCAATATATTCAAATAGTTCAATAAATACGGAAGAAAAAGTTTTTTTTTTTTTTTAAATAAATTAAAATTGAAGTGAATTAATTAATCTCCCACCCCTAAAACGTTTAAAAAGCCTTTTTAAACTATATTAAACCACATTTTAAGTTTGTAAGTTGCTAAAAAAAAAAATGATAGTATCTGTCTGGTACCGTTTAAACCCCCCGTTTTGAAAAGGCTATTTTCGGGTAGAAAGTTTGGAGTAAGGTGGTAATTTAGGACAAAAAATAAAAAGTAACCTTAAAATGAAATCATTTTAGCACAAAAAATAAATATTCACGTTTTCATTTTGTTCACAGCCGAGCCAAAGTAATGAGAAATTTTCAATAGTAAATAATTCGTATTTTACACCATAGTAGCCAGTCTCTATGGCACGTTAAATACACCTTCGTGATGCTGGCTATTTTTCTGGCCCAAATCAGGTTGGGTGAGGTCAATGTGGGTAGCTGGTTTGCAAGTTTCCAGCGAATGGAGGGTGACATCCCCGTTTTGATTGACCAATATATGTTAAAGAGACGTTAAGCCAAATTGAAAAAAAAGGTAGTTGTATTGAAATTTTCTGTTTCCTCTTCTGGCTCGACTGTGAAAATAATGAGAAGTTGAATATCTAATTGTTTTGACTCAAATGTTTTCCTGATTTAGACCTGATTTGCAGAGGATGTAAGAAACTTGGCGCGACTACAAATAATCTGGTGACCATTAATGATTTGAAGAATTTATGCTAATTCAACTTTTAAATCTAGTTCATTAAATCCCAAAAAATACAAATTATATGGATTTTATTAAGAGTCATTTTACGTATTTAAAAACAGTGAAAAGTGGCCTTAATAAAGAAACATGTCCTTAAAACACAATGAATCTGATTCATTTACAGACATCGATGATGCAACAACTTCAGAAACAACTACAAAACATATGAACAGTATTAGAATTGATTATCTTAAAGATAGCAGTATTTATTATGCGACTATGGAAGGATATGACGCTGAGAATCCAACACATAAAGTCTTATATTATCTTAAACAACAATTCTGTTCATTTGCGACTATTCCGGCTAAAGTAAACTTGTTGTCAGGAAATCCATTTATAGTAAAACATAATCCGAATGGTTTCCCCGAGGCTAAAGTTTCTTACTCGCTAAAAGAAAATAGATTTTTTGATATGTGTACATACATTAAAAACACTGCTGTTAAACAGACATCAGATTCAGCATCTTTTAGGCTTGGAAATTTGGAAAGATTAAAGAAATCAAATCCAGTAGTAAGTAGATAATGGGAGGAATATCACTAGTGGATCAAGATGATCAGGTGTTCACGTTAGTGTTGTAGTCATTTTATAGAAAAAATATCTTAATCGAATTTTAAAAAATCATTTTCAAAAACAGGGGAGGCAGGGCTCCCAAATTTTTCATAAATCGAAAAGACCCTAACATAAGTCATAACGTATCAAAATTTTACGTTTCTACAACAAACGCTAAAAAGATAAAAATCATTGACAAAAATCACAATATTGGGCCCCCTGGGACCTCACGGGTGGGCCCAGGGACCGAAAAACTATTCAGCAAATTTTCTTCATGTCCTAAACATGTATACCAAATTTCGTCAAAATCGGATGAAATTTGTGGCTTGCATCGCGTGACAAACACACATATACATATGCATTCCAGGATGTATACCGGGGTCAAAAGTGGAGTTCACCAACGTTCACAATAATTATAGGTACCAGAAGATCAATATGATCAGGTGTTCACGTTAGTGTTTTAATCATTAATAGAAAAAAATATCTTAATCTATACTTATAAAACGCAAAGCCCAGTTGGTATACTGACTGACTGATAATCAACGTAGCTCCACGATAGCTAAACCTAGAGATTTGAAATTTGGCACACAGATCCCATTTAGTATTTAGGTGCGTAATAAGAAAGGAAAAAATCGAAAGTTCAAGTGGGGAAAGTTACTGCGAAAAATGACGCTTTTTAGTGGGTCTTTTTGTATTTTTTTTCTGGGCAAACTAAAGGAGATAGCGAAAAATGACCGAGAATGGACCCCCCAAAATAGCATATAAGGACTTCATAAAAATATAATATTTGAAATTTTCCGGTTTTTTCCCGATTTATGGACGGTTTTCACCACCAAAATATCGGAATTGAGAATATAAAATTGAGAAGTACCACTTCGGGATGAGCGAGAATGCTGAAATTCGATACATAGGTGTCCCACAGTACAAAAAGTCATATCCTTGAATAAAATATTGAATTTTCTAAATAGGAGCGGTGCTCACTCTGGAGGTCGGTTCCACCAAAAATCCATAATTTAGAAGTATCACTTCGGGATGAGCGAGAAAAGCTGAAATTTAATACGAAGGCGTTCCGCAGTGCAAAAAGTAATATCCCTGAGTAAAATATTGAATGTTCACTCTGGGGGTCGGTTCCACCAAAAATCCAAATTTCGTAACCGTAGCGAAGCACGGGAAAACAGCTAGTCAAATATAAAAAATAAAAATAAATAAAAAATGGGGACTCTCCCCCTCCCCCCCCCTCCGGGGGGGNCCCCCTCCGGGGGGGCTCCCAAATTTCGTCAAAATCGGATGAAAATTGTGGCTGTATCGCGTGACGAACATACACACATACACATATACAAGTGCATTTCGGGATGTACATGAGAGTCAAAAGTGAAGTTCACCAACGTTCACAATTATTCACCAACGTTCTCAATGTATTATATATAATACATTGAGGGCCGAAATTCTGAAAAATCTTTAACATCTCATTTCACTGGACATCAAAATTATTTTGGTTTATTAACAATATCCGTGGTTTAATGGTCATCACACTGGAATTGCACCCAGGAGACCCGAGTTCAATCCCTGGCGAGGTAGGAATTTTCAAGGTTTACAAAATCTTCGAATATTTCGATTTTGTGTGTTGGGTGTGTAGGTCCCAAATGGGGTCTCATTGCATCCCAATTTTTTAATCACCGTCAATCACAAATACATATAGGGTTCGATACTAAATATTATGGAAGCTATAACACATTGAGTGCATAAATGTCTTGTGATACATTTTTCACTGTTTTTTGCTCCGCATGTCACAAATTTGCCCATGCGGTGTCACCGTCTTCTAGGTTATGTCGGTAGGAACTCAAAGGGTCTCTCTTCAGCAGCCTTTGAGATACTTTTCAAAGCTTTGGTTCGATCTCTTCTTGAATACGTTTCTATTGTTTGGTCACCGTATTATGATGTGCATGCTCACATGTTGGAGCGTGAACAGAATACATTTTTACGTATTTTTCGTTTTCGTCATCCCAATGTTGCCATATTATATTTGCCTTCTCTTAAGAAGAGTAGAATCTCCATCGATGAAAAAAAAATTGACAAACTTTGGAAGGGAGATGTTGATTGTGCTGCGCTGGTGGAACTGGTCAGACGAAGCTAATAGTAAGTAGGCGTGTACGCTGTTGTATGTATGTATATTCATGTATCATGCTATCTCTCTCACTCTAATGTATTTCTTATGGGGATTGTTTACTTTTTGCGATTTCTACCCCTTAAAATTAAAGTTTTCCAAAATTCCTTCTTAGTAGGTACACTCTTACATGGTGCAACGAAGGTCCCTGTCAAATGTCAAGCCTGTAGCATTAATAGTTTCGGTACAACGTTGACCAGTCACTTAGGATATTGCCTTTTATGTATAAAGATTTTTTAGGTCAGAAGATTTTTAAAAATACAAATGAGACACTCAAGTGGTAGTGACCACTCCAACTCGCACTCAAGTGAAATTTAGAATAGGTATGTTTTCCGAAACGTTCTCGAAATATTTGAGTGGTTCACTCTGTACATTTATTTTTCAGGATCAGACATTAATATCGGTTTGCTCTCAATATTCAAATGTAAAACAATATCTCGGTGCCGGAATAGCTCAGGACTTCTCGCACTCAAGTGAAATTTAGAATATGTTTTCCGAAATGTTCTCAAAATATTTGAGTGGTTCACTCTGTACATTTATTTTTCAGGATCAGACATTAATATTGGTTTGCTCTCAATATTCAAATGTAAAACATTTTCTCGGTGCCGGAATAGCTCAGGACTTCTCGCACTCAAGTGAAATTTAGAATATGTTTTCCGAAACGTTCTCAAAATATTTGAGTGGTTCACTCTGTACATTTATTTTTCAGGATCAGACATTAATATTGGTTTGCTCTCAATATTCAAATGTAAAACATTTTCTCGGTGCCGGAATAGCTCAGGACTTCTCGCACTCAAGTGAAATTTAGAATATGTTTTCCGAAACGTTCTCAAAATATTTGAGTGGTTCACTCTGTACATTTATTTTTCAGGATCAGACATTAATATTGGTTTGCTCTCAATATTCAAATGTAAAACATTTTCTCGGTGCCGGAATAGCTCAGGACTTCTCGCACTCAAGTGAAATTTAGAATATGTTTTCCGAAACGTTCTCAAAATATTTGAGTGGTTCACTCTGTACATTTATTTTTCAGGATCAGACATTAATATTGGTTTGCTCTCAATATTCAAATGTAAAACATTTTCTCGGTGCCGGAATAGCTCAGGACTTCTCGCACTCAAGTGAAATTTAGAATATGTTTTCCGAAACGTTCTCAAAATATTTGAGTGGTTCACTCTGTACATTTATTTTTCAGGATCAGACATTAATATTGGTTTGCTCTCAATATTCAAATGTAAAACATTTTCTCGGTGCCGGAATAGCTCAGGACTTCTCGCACTCAAGTGAAATTTAGAATATGTTTTCCGAAACGTTCTCAAAATATTTGAGTGGTTCACTCTGTACATTTATTTTTCAGGATCAGACATTAATATTGGTTTGCTCTCAATATTCAAATGTAAAACATTTTCTCGGTGCCGGAATAGCTCAGGACTTCTCGCACTCAAGTGAAATTTAGAATATGTTTTCCGAAACGTTCTCAAAATATTTGAGTGGTTCACTCTGTACATTTATTTTTCAGGATCAGACATTAATATTGGTTTGCTCTCAATATTCAAATGTAAAACATTTTCTCGGTGCCGGAATAGCTCAGGACTTCTCGCACTCAAGTGAAATTTAGAATATGTTTTCCGAAACGTTCTCAAAATATTTGAGTGGTTCACTCTGTACATTTATTTTTCAGGATCAGACATTAATATTGGTTTGCTCTCAATATTCAAATGTAAAACATTTTCTCGGTGCCGGAATAGNATTGTATGTAGGTAGTTAGCGTGCTCTGACAAGTAAATTGTATGTAGGTAGTTAGCATGCTCTGAAAAGTAAATTGTATGTAGGTAGTTAGCGTGCTCTGACAAGTAAATTGTATGTAGGTAGTTAGCATGCTCTGACAAGTAAATTGTATGTAGGTAGTTAGCGTGCTCTGACAAGTATGTAGGTAGTTAGCATGCTCTGAAAAGTAAATTGTGTGTAGGTAGTTAGCATGCTCTGAAAAGTAAATTGTATATAGGTAGTTAGCGTGCTCTGACAAGTAAATTGTATGTAGGTAGTTAGCAAGCTCTGACAAGTAAATTGTATGTAGGTAGTTAGCGTGCTAAGTAAATTGTATGTACATATAGTTAGCGTGCTATGACAAGTAATTTGTATGTAGGTAGTTGGCGTGCTCTGACAAGTATATTGTGTGTAGGTAGCTAGCGTCCTCTGACAAGTAAATTGTATGTAGCTAGTTAGCATGCTCTGACAAGTAAATTGTATGTAGGTAGTTAGCGCGTTCTGACAAGTATATTATATGTAGCTAGTAAGCACGCTCTGACAAGTGTATTGTATTTAGGTAGTTAGCGTGCTCTGACAAGTATATTGCATATAGGTAGCTAGCGTGTGCCCTGACAAGTATATTGCATATAGTTAGCTAACGTGCTCTGACAAGTGTATTGTATTTAAAGGTAGTTAGCGTGCCCTGACAAATGACAAAGGTAAATAATATTTATTTTTTCGCCTCTCCATACCTATCTCTGTTACGAACACAACTGTCCTTTTATATTTTAATCCACGCATTAAGATGACAAATGATTTCGTTATAACAAAAAGAAGGGATGGAAAAAGGGGGAACAAAGGTAAATGGGGAATGTATATGTCAGGTAAGGACAAACCGTGTCCAGTCAAATGCATGTTATTGTACACAAACAGAATACTAACCCGCCTGAGGGGGGTGGTAAAAGGGGGAACCGTGTCCAGTCAAAAAATTTCTGCAAAGTTAAATGAGGAATGTATATGTCAAGTAAGGACAAACCGTGTCCAGTCAAATGCATGTTATTGTACACAAACAGAATACTAACCCGGTTGAGGGGAAAAATGAGATTAACCCAAAAATATGCTCGTGACCAAAGTAAGATGATTTCACTCTATTAGGTCATGTCTGAAAATAGAGAGATTTCGCAAATCTCTTATGGGGTCCCCATAATCAATACGAAAACGATAAATTTATGGGTTACGTGTCTCACGTAACCCATAAACCCATAAATATACGAAAATGAAACTTAAGCGCCTCCAGCGGATATTTAAAGAAAACTTTTTCACATCTTAAAACGAACAACACAATCGTGTTTTTAGTGGTATCACTCTTATTCATTAATATTCAAAAAGCAAGACGTATGTATGAAATACTCAAAGTACTTAAGGTTCAATAAATTCTAGTGTTGTAATACAATTAAAAGACACTAATTTAACTTTTTGTTTTAACAAAATTGTTCTAAATATTTCGCTATATAAAAATTTAACACATTTAACGTACTATCCCCATTTAACATTTTCCATCCCAATAGACTGATAGACAACAGAAAAGCAAATACTAATTACACAAATGAAACACCAAATACTCGGATGAAAAACACCAAATACTCGGATGAACACTTTCCAGAAAAAAATGTTTCATAAATATCACAACTGAATTATATATATTTTGAAACTACGCGGTATTTTCTCAACTTTTTTTCCGTTTTTCGTTTACGAAAAAAACAGCCCGATAATCTACTCGAATTATCGGGACTTCCAAAACGAAAACCGAGCTCCGATAATTTTTGTCATGCGCAGAGACGAAAACTCGACCCAACATCGTTTTCGGGATGGTTTTCGTATACCGATAAATTTGCGAAATCGCTCTAATGATACCTCCCCAGGAATGATGATGTCGTTTTTCTGTGAAGTGAAAATTAAATAGAAATACAATACAGTCTCCCGAGGACGATTCAGTGGAAGTCTAATGTGAGTTGAGTAGCGATCAGTGCTGACATTAACGGAGTGAAAATATTTGCTATGTAGCAGATTGAAAAGATTTATAAATATTTACAATGAGGCTCTTAGTAATGCTGTGATACCCACAAAAAAAAATCTACATTTTTCACATTTATTTCATTTGACACTAGCTGTTTTGCCAGTGCTTTGCTACGATTCTTATATTGCTATTTTTGTTTTTTAAGGACAATTGGCATTTTTTTGTGTTCACCCTGTATATTGCAACCTTTAAAAAACAAGATTTGAACGTTTCGTCAGGTGCCTTAGAGGCATGGCTATTCTAACTTTTTAGTATTTTCTAAATTTTTGTGTTCTCGGTTTCGAACTCGTAACTCTGGAATGGCTGGCCATACCTTTGCAGAAAATGTTCTAAAATAAAGACTAAAGGGCCGAGACTGTCTGATTTTGGTGAATAAATTATAAATTTGGCTGTAACTCGAAAACGGCTTGACATATTTTAGTTCCGATAATTTTCCTGGGGTCGTAAATCATGATTTGGAGGGGGGGAGTCCATTCCCAACAATTTTTCGCTATCTGCTACCGTTTGGACTTTGGTATTGTAACAGACAACCCCTCATACATACACACAAATTTCTGATGTATATATTAAGATTAGGTAGGTATAATTATGGAAGAAGTAGCATCACATGTCCCAATAGGTCCGCCATTTTCAAGTCTGGAACGAACTTTTATGCTACTTATGTAATATATTATAATAATAAAAGGGATGGGACTTTGAGGACAAAGGCGGAGGTAGCATTGAGAGATTTAAAAGCCTTTAAACAAACAGTTTTCAATTACTTTCCGGGTATGAGTTGACTGGGATGTAAACTTTAATGAGAAAAGGACATCTGGAAGGATGTAGATGTACTAGCATTATGGTGGGGATTCCATGGATGCAAGAAAGACAAACAAATGAGAGAAATACTTTAAAGTGTGAATCCCTTGAACTATAACGAGAAGAGGAAATACAAATTGTCAAGATTATGAAGCTCATTTCAAAACTAGCTGATTATTATTATTTATTGTGTAGGTACTACAACAACGTTGCTTGTAGACACATTACAATAAATAGATATAATCAAACATTACCCGAAAAAAAAAAAAAAAAAATCTGCTAATATGGGTTTATTATTGGGTTTATTATTATTGGGTTTATACACATGGGTTTATTATTTTTTTTGGCAAAAAAATACCTCCCCAAAAAAAATTGAGGGGGGGGGTTGTCGTGACGATTCCAAATCTGGGGCGTAATTATATACTCTAAATTTGACATAACTATTGAATTTGAAGTCTCTGGCTCGTACCATTCTCTTTTTAGACAGGGTTAATAAAGACCGCTTTAAAGCGGTAAAAACCGCCAACGGTATATTTGATTGAACCCAAAAGTTTAGGAGCTGACTCAGACCCCAAATATGATATACATACAAAATTTCAAATCTCTGACTCTTACCATTCTCCTTTTAGACAGCAATACTGAAAACCGCTAAAAAGCGGCAAAAAACGCCAAGTGTGTGTTTGGGGGTACAATTAGAGCCCAGATGGGACCTATATACCAAATTTCATTCAAATCGGTCAACGCTAAAGAGCAAATCACGGCGGACGGCGCGGCGTACGGCCGACAAACGGATTTTTTTTTTTTATTCGATTTTTGATTCTATGTACCTTGAAACGTATAAAAAGGGATATATATATTTTTTTTTTTTTGTCTTGACGATTCCATAGGTTCATTATTGAAAATAATAAACCAAAATAATTCTTAAACAAGGGGCAGATTCTAAGAGATCGTTTTTCAGACGAATTTTGCGCTCCTTTAAAATACTCTCTCTGGCGGAAGGATTATTTATTTTGTAAATTCGGATTCCCCTGTCCAGAAAAGATAGCCCAAAGTGTGGAAGTGACGAAGGAACCAGAGAATGAACATTTCTAGTGTGTTTTCAATTGATTAATAAAAATGGTGGAATACTTTGTCGGAGCGATTTTATTTTTTGGCTTAAAATCTATTTTAATTCGAGGAGTAATTGGGCCGAAAGAAGCTAAAGTTGATTTCATCAAGAAAAGTGTGGTCACATGGATTATTATTTACTGTGTTTCAGGGGGTTAAAACCGCTCACACATTACAAATTTGGGAACCAAAATACCCCCCCCCCCCACCCCTAATATTCAAACAAAAATATAAATATACCTATATTTACAAAATTTGAATAAACTGAAAAATTAAAAGGACCTGAAATAGAAAAAAAAGTTTATTTGTTGAGCTCCTGTAGGCTATAGGGAGCAATTTCTAATAGACGATTTTTAAGTACAACTTAAAATCTTTGTAAAGTTGTTTTTATTAGCATTATTTATTTTGTTATAGATTTTAATACCTTTATCCCCCAAAGTCGATAATCTGGAGTGTATTTTCAATTGTAAAGCTAAGAAAAGTCCTTTAGCAGTTTATACATATTATACAACATTCATCAAATACCTAGTTACAAGCCGAATGAACATTCACTCAAGAGTGTATAGTTCAACCAGAAGCCAATGGGTATAACCCGTTTTTAAGGACAATTCGTCAGTTTTTTAATGCCGCTTTTTCGGACCAGAAATAAGTGATACCAAACGAATTATATAAAATAACTATCTTCGCTACGACATATAGCTTGGGGTCTTAGAGACATGGCCGTTCCCGTGCTATTAATATTATTCCATGATTTCTTTTATGCAAGCTTTGCCCTAAATTAAAATATTGGAATTCTTATTTCAAAATCAGAACAACTGAGTGTGCAGTGGTCAAGAACGTGTTTTTGNTATCTTCGCTACGACCTATAGCTTGGCGTCTTAGAGGCATGGTCGTTCCCGTGCTATTAATATTATTCCATGATTTCAAGTCTGTAGCTTTAATAGTTTTGGCTCTACGTTAATCATCACTCAGGACATTGCCTTTTATATATACGAGTATAAAGATTCAATGGAATATAGATCCAAACCCCTCCTGTTTGGACCAGACTGGCGATATTACAGTGATACCTATCCCGGTATGACTGTATCAAAAAAAGTTACGTTTGTACAGACATACCCTCAAAATCCCAGAGAATTCAACTCCCCCACACATGTTTTGAAACGGTGTGCTTCCTCATCATTTCACATGAATAAATGTATACGTACAATTTTACATAACTACATCATAGGTTTAATGTATAAATATACGCACAATTAGTTTTAATTCGTTTCCAGATTTCAAAAAACATTTTTTCAATGTTAGGGTAAGGCAAGTATTTTAATTAAAGTGTACAACTTTTATGTTATTACATAATTTAACAACTAAATTTCCTTCTCCTTTAAAATCACCGCTTTTTTTTCTGTACATGCTCAGTGTGACTAAGGGTGCCCTCAGGCGGACGCATTCTCTATCTTATAGCTTAGCACATATTATCTTTGCGTATATACAAGAAAAACGAATACACATCGTCACCTTATTTCAAAAGGGGTCTATGTAGAAAAAAAAGCAAATTTTACAGGAGAGTAAAAAACCGTTTTTTTTTTAAAGAAATATTTTACGTTTTCTTTTATATCTTACAAATGGCTTGGATTCAAGGTTTCATTCAATTTTCATTTAACATAAGACATAAGGAGGAATATTTTATTACCTTTAAAAAATTCTGTAATCTCTTTTATTCCACTTGTAAAAACCCTTCCAAAAAAACCCCTCGTTTTTGTACTTGTAAGGAACGTTTTCAATCAATTCTGTAGAGATCTATTTTGAAATGGATGCTTACGCCTTTAAGAATACATTATAGAAAAGTATGGAATCATAAAAGTTGACTCTTTACAGCTCCACAATTGGGTCTCTACTGTATTAACTTTGTTTCAAATTCAGTCATATAGATCAGTCTATAATGACCCCCATGCTATAAACAAATTAAAGGCAGTATAGAAACAAATAAAATTGGCTCTCTGAAGAAGGGAGCTCTCTAGCGAAAACTGTAAGAGCTAACTCAATTCTGATCATACCATTGGACGCGCCTTGATTTTTTACATTATATGGGACAAAAAATCTGATTTTGAAATATTTCGAGTTAGACTCCTTCTGAAATAAGGTGACGACATGGTCTTATGGGACTCCACAGATTGCTCGATTTTCGGACTCCCTCAAGAACATATTATTATGTTTTTTTCCCTGCATATATGAAAATATGTGTTCTATGCAATAAGATAAGTAAGTATGCGGCTGTTTGCGACACCCTTATTTATAAAGGTCCAACCAGATTATCCAACGACAATTTCTTTTTACTCTTCTTTTATTTAGCCCTACTATGAATAAATGAACTGGGGGAAAATCCCAATACATTTCATCAAATCGTTTACCTAAATCCCTTCTTTTTTCAAAAAGGGAGAAATGTAGCTTTTGGAAAATTACCCTTGCAAAGGAATTATATAACTAAGCTCTAAGCCTAACAATGTCCGCCTATCTGTGACAAGGCTCTATACTCAATAGGCTTAACGGAAACGGTAGGAAAAAGACAGTTTAAATTTTGACAGATTGTGTATTGGGATGGGTTTTTTTTTAAATAAAAAACAGACAAAATGGTACATTTTCATTTATCTGAATCGAATATTCCATATTGTATATTCCATGCATATCAAAATGAGGCACACTCCAGCCTTTGAGTCGACCAGACTGAAGATGAATCGAATGTTTCGAAACTAGTTTCTTTATAAATAATTATAAATTATAAATATAGTGTTTTTGGGTGTTTGTTTTAATTTAATTTAAAAGCTAATATATCAAAATAGAATAAACGTTATAAGATTTGTGTGTCCTTGTGTCCTTTCGCCTGTCTGGACCATTAGATTGAATATAGTCTATTTAGGGGGTACTTACCTTTTACTTACTTAAATGGGTCAGTATAAGTACTTTTCA
Organism: Pachypsylla venusta; assembly: GCA_012654025.1. Lineage (NCBI taxonomy): Eukaryota > Metazoa > Arthropoda > Insecta > Hemiptera > Aphalaridae > Pachypsylla > Pachypsylla venusta. The sequence goes on along the minus strand of CM022876.1, from coordinate 26,877,602 downwards.
AATAAATAATCAGCCTCAGTAGCTCTATAAAAATATAGATACGAGTATATACTTACTTTCATGAATGAAATTCCATGAGTTGGTCGGGTTTGGACAAACGCCTTAATGCATACTAGTCAGAGCGTATTACCACTACGCCATGAACCCAGGGTTCCAAATGGTAACTACAAACAACCGAAGTCTGTCACTGATCCCGTTAAAACAAGGAAAATATAGTCCTACAAATGTAATGAATGATGTTCATAGCAAATTTCAACAATTTCATGTAAACTCTTTATTAATCACAATCTGAACTAAGGCGTAACATCTCTTTCACAATTTTACGGATATCACAGTGGAAAGCATCACATGTACCTAATAATGTAGGCATTGTGTGGGCCAACCCAGCTTCATTAGGTGAAGGGCCTAAGCCCTTGTAAATACGGAAGTGTTGGTGTTAGGGCATGCAGCTTCAAACCATAGAGATGAAAAGCCATCACCAAGCTACAGTCTCTATGGATACTGTGAGAAGCAAGCAAGAGTTCCCATGCGTGGAAAAGGTACAGCTGAAGAGAATAGGTGGTTAGGCACAGAACAGAAGGTTGTGCAGGGAAGGTAAAATTAAGGAAAGCAACACTAACCCTAAATAGAATCGGCAAATGTTTAACCCTTTCCTTGTGAATATGTAATTTTTCATAGAAAAAAAAAAAATGATTTTTTTCCGCAATTGAAATCAGATGATTTTTAGAATTTTTTTGGCGGAAACCCAATTGCGCTAGCTTTATTCAATCTCAAGATATAGTTTGTCCTATAAATAGGACATTCATACTCGGCGGATTGAAAATACACCCCATGTAGATTTTTTTTTCTTCGAATTTTTAATTTTATTTTTAATATATTAGTAGTACATACTTTAATTTGTTAGATAATTCTTAGAAATTCAGAAAAAGGCAAAAGACTATGTCTCAAAGGCCTCTTTTTAACGATAAATCGGAAATAAATTTGTTGTCTATTGCAAGAATCGATCCCGGAACCTTCAGTATTGTAATTTAGGACCTCGCCTTAAGACACCATGCCATGTACAAGAAAAAGGAAAATTAAATCCTTGATACATCATACATCGATGAAGAAACAATCCGAAAAAATTAAAAATACATGGCTGTGTCCTGCAATTTTGCTATAGCTGAAAGCTGACAAGTACCGAAAAACCAATCTGTTAAACATTTGTGTCCTAATTTTAGGACAACTTTTTTAAACAGAGTAGAGAACTATTTCCTTATTGAAATATCAAAGTTTATGATTAAATATAGATAATAGAGGTGTTGTACTTAGCATTACAATCTTTAAAAACCGAAAAACTAAAAAAAAAGTTCACCATTTGGGGCAGTAAACTAGAAGTCGAACGCAGAATTCTAATTTTTCAAAAAACGTCAGAAATGATTTGTAAATAAAAGATTTTTTAAAAACAAACGGAGGCAGCAGCACTTGCCGACGCTAACCTACAATGAAACACAATCAAAGCACATAAACTACACAAAAATGCGTCAATCCGTTTATATATCCGTTTTTTAAATATTTGTCCTAAAATTAGGACAGTTTTACGCAAAGGGTTAAAGAGGTCACATGATCTAAAAATCTCTTCAATCTTCTACCAAAACAAATGTTTGTACTCTGGTAATACCGCCACTGGTCGCTAAAGTACACAAGCAAATTCAACCCCGCTTGGAATTATACCCGGGGCTCCCGAGTTCTATGTCTGCTTTGTAGGGTNCGAACGCAGAATTCTAATTTTTCAAAAAACTTCAGAAATGATTTGTAAATAAAAGATTTTTTAAAAACAAACGGAGACAGCAGCACTTGCCTACGCTAACCTACATCTGTCAATCCGTTTATATGTGTTTAAATATTTGTCCTAAAATTAGGACAGTTTTACGCAAAGGGTTAAAGAGGTCACATGATCTAAAAATCTCTTCAATCTTCTACCAAAACAAATGTTTGTACTCTGGTAATACCGCCACTGGTCGCTAAAGTACACAAGCAAATTTTTTTCAACCCCGCTTGGAATTATACCCGGGGCTCCCGAGTTCTATGACTGCTTTGTAGGATACCAAATGGTGGTCATTTTACATGAGTGAGACCTACAGTTCACTGAATTACCACAAAATTTCACATTTTCTCCCACAAAATTTCAGTTGAAATACATCCAGTTTTTTGTAGGGTAAACAATTTTTTATCTTTTAAGATATTGAAATAAAAGCTGTTTGGAAAATGAGAGCAAAGTGTTTTTTATTTTGTGCAGCATTGACAGTTTTTTTTTTTTTTTTTTTTTTGAAAATACAACTGAGAGGACGAATGACAATAAATTGGGACACAGCGCCGTTTGAAAAGCAGATTCGAGGGCGGGGAGTCTGTACTTGTGGAAACTGTCAACGAACTTTATATTTATTTCACTGAATTTAAAACTTATAGGTCAAAGAACATTTAACCAAATTGGCCTTTTCCAACTATTGTTCCCTTTTTGCCCGAAGGAATAACTGCCCGAGAGTTATTCTCGTCTAAGAAATAACTCTCGTATAAGAAGGAATAACTATAACGAATCCCTATAACTCTCATCCTCAGATGGCTGGTTCTAAGTACCAACGCAAACCAAAAACTCAAAAGTGTTTGGCCAAACACCATCAATACAGAAATGCGAAACGAAATAAGAGCCACGTCGAGTCGTCTCACAGGTATCAGCCTAATATTCCGATTGTAATGATTTGCTATGATGAAAAAACTCTGCAAGGATGACACATGGGTTTATTATTTAAAAAAAAAATACGCTATGNCCAATTTTGATATTTAACGTTTCAAGGTATGAAGTATCCAAAAATTTTATAGAAATAATCTGTTCGTCCTGTAGTTGATAATTTTGCTACTTAGCGTTGACCGATTTTCATGAAATTTGGTGTGAATAGATTCCAGTTGGGGTCTAATTGTGCCCACAACTTTTTCTAAGCGTCACGTCAGTCACATTCAATACTAAAAAATTAGTATGTAACTCTATATGCATAACTGTGTGACGAAAGTGTCCGCCACGGCATACGGCGGACAAACGGATTGTTTGTTTTGAAATTCAAAGAATTCCTGAGAGAGAAAGCAACCGTTGCTTGGTGGACTCAATGGATAGATTCCTAATTGTCGTACAAAACGACCAACAGATAAACAAAGGAAAATTGTTGTGTTAAAACTAAACCTCACATCGTTCGACTGACTTGTAAATAATTATTAGGTGTACATATTTATTGTGGACATTTAACAATACACTTAATAATACATTAGCTTCTAAGGTGAAACCATAATATGGAATTTCTACAAAGAGCTTCTTAAAAGGAAACCACTTCAAGAACAAGGAGTGCAATTTTGGAGTTGCTCCTACGTCTCAAAGAGTTATTTTGGAGTTGCTCCTACGTCTCAAAGAGTTATTTTGGAGTGGCTCCTACGTCTCAAAGAGTTATTTTGTTGTTGCCTAAAGTCTACTAAACATCTTTTGGTTATTCGAGAAGCTATACTAACTTTGACGTCAATCAGCCTGGTTTGGGCACCACGAGGATGTAAACCTACATGGTTACACATTTAATAAAATCACGCTCGACGTTGCATAATTTCAGTGATCTCACGGGAACTAATGTATTGAACGTGACATAGACGTTCGCTCCTCAAAGTGATAAAGGTTAATAAAATTACCTAAAACCTAAAAAATACTTCCCTTTCATCCCAATTAATTTTCCAGTATCAGTCGAAGAAGAGGAAGTGGAATTTTCCAAGCATACCAAGGGTGGTTCAACAGAAAAGAAAGATTCCATGGGTTGGCTGGGTTTGAACCCACGCCCCACCAGTCAAAGCGTCTGACTCGTTATCTTTGAAACGTTATCAAATTTTGAAAAACTCTGAAACACGTTATTTATTTCTATAGGGTTATTCAAAGTTTGGACATATAAAGGAGAGGCTTAGGATGACTCTTTGAAATCGTATATTAGAATTATGTCAGTTAAAAAACAAAGTATAAAAAAATTAAATTATTTTGAGATTAATTTGTGATCTGTACTCAAATCAGGACCGGAGTTATACCAAGATCAAGTTGAGCTTTTGTTTTGACGTACGTCTTTAATTTTCTCCAAAGAAACAGCAAGTGATCAGTGTTTTCAAATTTTGAAATTGTATTCTAGTTATGGACTTAACTCAGAATCGGACCAATGACATTTTTTTTTTCAAATTGTTGGAAATATGGAAGTATATTAAAATTGGAGTCATTTTAAACCAAGCTTGAGACTTAAAACTCAGCCAGAGTCTATGACAGGTTGAATACACCAGTTTCCGATGGACCACTGAAGTTAAGCAACGTCCAGCGAGGTTGTACCATGTGGGTGTCCACGTGGCCCTCGTGATACTGGCTATTTTCCGACCCAACCCAATCTGGGTGAGGTCAATGTAGGTAGCTGGATTGCAAGTTTCCAGCGAATGGAGGGTAAAACCGTCTCGAATGACCAAAAGATGTTAAAGAGACTTTAATTAAGCAAAAAAAAAAAAAATCTCACACAGGCTTAAAGTGATGATTGAAAGAGAGTTAAAATTGTAATAACTCCGGAACTGCTTTGAGCACCGTAATATGATCTATTAAGGAAAAAAAAAATCTTAAATTCAAAATGGCGGTTGCCCCCCCCCCACATATGGGGCTTTTGAATATTTTAAAAGGACTCAAAATGCTTTCATTTTAATTTAATTTCAAAGGTGACCCCGGGGCTTACCCTCCAAAATTTTAAAACCACTAGAGAATGTTTCTCCTTTGGAAATAAAGGATTGCGTGTTACAGCGTTTTTCGAAATTTTAAACTGTTCTCAAGATATTGAGGTCAGGATTTTTGTTTGAGACACCCCGTAAAAAAAGATAAGACTTTTGAGATGAGTGGAGAAGCTGGTTATAAAACCGCCCTGGGAGAAATATAAATTCTACGCTGACGAAAACTGTTTACTTTTGTATCTTATTTGAAATTTTCTTTTTAACTTTATTTTATTCTTTTCTTACGATCTTTCTCGAGATAATAGAGTTTATTAAAACATCTAGTGTGAATAGCACACGTAATGGAATGAAATTCTCGATATCGAATTCTCAATTTAGAGGTCCGTAGAGGGCTCTTATGGGGACCTCGAGTGAACGAAAACAATAAACAATAATTAAGCTTCATTCTCAAATGACCTATGATTATCCACCCTAGGTTAGGTATAAAATAGATTAGATATTAGGTAAATGGGCAGGGATTTCAAATGGTTGGGTGGAATTCCTAATTAATTAACCCCGCCCTTTGAATGAACTATATTTTTATATATATATATATATTATTTAGCTTCTTCTTCTTCTATCTTTTTCTTCTTTTCTATGTCTATTTTCAACATTTCTGAACAATTGTAAATTCTAAGTTCATTCAATAAAGAATTATACGAGGTGTACGAATTATACGAAGGTCGTAGACTCTTCCTATAAAACGATGTGTGTTTAACTTACCCAAATTTAGTAGTTATCTCCTTCAATGTACTCCCCTCCTCTATCCCTACAACGTTCCAGGCGAATTTTCCATTGATCGAAACATTGGTGGAGGTCATTTTGTGTGAGGCCTTTCATGACGTCTGCCGCTTTTTTCTTAACGGCATCTACGCTGTCAGGGCAGATTTGATTTTTGGGAATAAGTAAAAGTCGTACGGGGCCAGGTCGGGTGAGTAAGGAGGGTGTTCCAACACTGGGATGTTGTACTTGGCCAGGAACGTCTTCACGGAGAAGGCACTGTGGGCTGGCGCATTGTCCTGGTGCAGGAACCATGACTTCTCATTCCACAATTCGGG
>CM022876.1:26852369-26870071 GCA_012654025.1 Pachypsylla venusta | reverse complement strand
TTACAATCCCTTCCATAGTCATCAGAGGAAAGAGGGGAATAAGGTTTCTTGGGACAAATTCTACCAACTCTCGTGGCAGTTGAAAGTGAACGGTTCTCAGAGTATGATTGTTTGATCTCCTCACGTAAGTCCTTCTACATCTTTTAAATTACAATCCCTTTGGATAGCTCTCAGAGAACATTTGAAACACCTTTTATTTTATTATTTAATAAAATTTCGAATCATTATTAATATTACTATCTAACAAAGGAATTATTTAATTCTTTAACCTTAGAAGACGTTCACTTATCCTTAAATTCTAAGGCGAGAGTTGGAGTCAATTTGGGATCTTCGAATTCTATATTTATAGAGACGAATCCACAAAATGATATAATACCAAATTTCTAGCATTTACCGTTTCTCAATACGAAACATGGTCCATTTACTGAAACACAAAACGTGTTGCGGCATTTAAAAAAACTTGACATCAAACATTTCAGCCCATAACAATAGTTTCTTTATTTATAGGATAAGGCAAATAGAGGAAGAATTGTAAAATATTTCCGTGCACCAGAGAGAATAAAAGGGAAAATGAAGTATTAAGGGAGAGGTTTTTTCGTGGGGGGGACCGGAAGAAAAAGTAGTATGTGCGGAGAATACGTTATTGTTTTTATTGCAATACAAGGTCTTTTACAATCTATAAGAATTTAATAAAATATTTTTCGTCCTCTAAGATGAACTATAACTTATTTCGTACCTATATAACCATTTATTCGAATTTGAATTTTGGTATATATTTTTTTTTATTATTTTTTTGTTTTGTGTTTTGGTGCATACACCTCAACTGAAAACTGAAGCAATTGGCAATATTAATGTTCAACTGAAAACTGAAACAATTGACAATTTTAATGTTCAACTGAAAACTGAAGCAATTGAAAATTTTAATGTTCAACTGAAAACTGAAGCAATTGACAATTTTAATGTTCAACTGAAAACTGAAGCAATTGACAATTTTAATGTTCAACTGAAAACTGAAGCAATTGACAATTTTAATGTTCTACTGAAAACTGAAGCGATTGACAATTTTAATGTTCAACTGAAAACTGAAGCAATTGAAAATTTCTGTATTTACACGAGCTTAGGACCGTCACCTAATAAAGCTTGCTCCCCTCCCTGATGCTTCCGTAATTAAGAATCCCCAAATACTGACGCGACCATAACTTTGAAAATTTTAACTTTCTGTATTTACACGGGCTTAGGACAGTCACCTAATGAAGCTTGCTCCCCTCCCGGATCCTTCAGTAATTAAGAATCCCCTAATACTGACGCCGGGTAAATTGATTGCAATAGTGGGAACTTACAAATTAACAATTAGGGTAATTGTTCCATATTTTGGACCCCCTTAAGGAAATTTTGGCATTCAAAACCTTATATCTCCGGACCAGATTATAGTAGAAAAATGTTTTCGGCGCTATTTGAAAGGGATTTTAGTTTTAAACATTATGCTGTATTAACATTTACTAATTTTTACACGGGATAAAAATAAAAAAATATTAAGTGAAGAAAGTNAATTTTTTAAACTCTGAATAATTTAGCAACTATTATCTGATGATTATTGACCGAATGAAATTTCTCGGTTTGCTTGTGTGTTCTTTTGTTCCACGATAAATTTTGAACGCCTTATATATCCGATTTTCATGAAGTTTGGCAAGGACATTCATTTAGGACCTACCGGGACCACATGGTGTATGGCTATTTTTAATTGAGATCTACGTCTCCGTGGCAGAGTGCGCATCACACTCGGCTTGCACCAAGGAGGTTCCGGGTTCGATTCCTGGACGGGTCGAAAATTTGAAAATGTTTTTTCGAATTTGCTACTTTGTCTGGTTGTGTTTGGGGGTAACTCAGACTCCTGAGGACAATAGAGTAGCTATGGTAATAGTGCCACAAGTGATGGTAGCATTATAAGGTGAAAATTGTTAAAGTGTAGCTTAGGCTTAGTGATATTGGAGTGAATGTTGAAAATACCTTGTAATGCTATGATACCCACAAACATTGTGACATAATGACACAAAGAAATATACATTTATATTTTTACATTTTACAGTCCACTGAACTACTACATTAATAAGAAATATGCCCTGACTGAATTTTAGAAGACAAAATTATTATCTCTAGTTAAAGATATTCAATTGTGTAACCATATTTTTTATATTTCCATCCAAAGGCAGGATAATTATAATGATTGTTCTTTTTATAAAAGAAAGACATTGAATGGCAAAGAAAAGAGAAAGCAAAAGACGAAATAATAAGAAGGAAATGTTGGCACCTCCACTATCTGGAGGAGAATGGTGGAGGTGATAGACATATTCAATACATTCCCAACAGAATAAGGTAATTATCATAAAGATAAATATTAACCCATTCAAGTCTAACTCAATGCAGAGGTACTTTAACCCATTCATTACTCACCTATAATGTAGAGGTTTTTACATTTATATATACCATGAGATGGATGATTAACTCTCGGTGCTAAATTTTGTTGTCACATTAGGTGTCCGTCCTAAACCGTGTAAATACAGAAAGTCGGGAAGGTCATCCTGCCTTGAAAAAACTCTGCTTCAAACCAAAGATGAGAGATCATCAGCAAAAAGGGTGTTTCTACACAGTTTCTATGGATACTGTGAGAAGCATGCTAGGGTTACCGTGCCAGGAAAGGGGTTTTCAGTAAAAGAGAATAGGCACCGAAAAAAATGTTGTGGCATGGTAGAAAAAGGAAACCAGAGACAACCTCAAATAGAATTATGAAAGGGTTGACGTTAAAGAAGATTGGAGTTTTCAATAATAAAATTGTTTCTAAGAAATTAGAATATAGTAAAAATTCCAGAAATGACATTGATATTAAACACGTCAAATTTAATGACCTTCGCATTTAAGTTTTACGTCATTTACGCAGAATTAAGCCATTTAGGTTACATATCATGCACTATTGCTGTGTACTTTTTGTGTGTGTGTCATGGCGTTCATTTTTTTTTTTTTTTTTTTTTTTTTTTTTTTTTTTTNTTTTTTCTATCGAAAAAAGTGAGTTTCAGAATTCTAACTATTAATTGGGTAAAATTATATATTCACATTTTGATCAAGCGAGTCGGCAGACTAGGGATGTCGATATTTTGGTTTCGATATACCTATCAATATTTTTCATCGATATTACTCTTTTGATATTTATCGATATATCGGAAAAAAATATCGGTATCGAATAGCAAGATTTTTCTGATTTTTCCCCCTTTAGATTTTATTATTTTAAATTTTTAACACAGGATTAGGGGTTTTTTTTAGCCAACGATCATACCACGTTGAATACACCAGTTCCCGTCAGATCACTGAAGTTAAGCAACGTCGGGCGTGGCCAGTACTTGGATGGGTGACCGCTTGGGAAAACCACGTATCGTTGGCTCATTTTTCTGGCCCAACCCAGGCTGGGTGAGGTTAATGTGGGTAGCTGGTTTGCAAGTTTCCAGCGAATGGAGGGTAAAACCCCCGTCTTGAATGACCAATAGATGTTAAAGAGACGTTAAGCCAAATTAAAAAAAAAAAGGATTTTTTTATGTGAAATTTTTTTCGAAGTTGAGGGAATTTTTTCAAAAATTTGAAAAAATTCCCTCACACCTTCAGATCATTATTAATTTTAATGTAAACGCAATCAAAGACACCTTATTTTATTAGGTGTCTTTTAATTAAATGTCTGCCCAATGCTGGAATTAAACCAACGACCTAACTGCTTGAAAGCTGGGGTTGATTTGATTTGGTGTTCGTGAATAGCAAGGCAAAAATACTTGCCTTACGATGAACCTAAACCCTAAACCTAAAGGTAGGAGGAATCATAATCGAATTATAATTCATACATGTACCTACAGACCTACACCTACAGTCCTACACTAATTGGTAATGGAATATGGAAATATCGAAACATCCGATATATCGGATATAGATATTAAAGTTTCGATAAATATCGGACATCGATATTACGCTTCCGATAGTATCGATATTATTGATCCGATACGACATCCCTACGGCAGACGCGCGCACGTCAAGATAAGCAAAGCTACCGACTATATATTAACACGAAACAGAGTTTGTAGGTATGAAGTTCCACTTTTTCTGCCACTTCCATTGAATATATAGATGGAAAACTTAATTAGGAAAATTAAGCGCAGAGTCTTGATCAATATTTGGGACCGCAAAATCAAGGACGCGTGTAATGGAGTGTTAAACCATACATGCCTATTCCAATATATAGTTCTTTACATACGCACCATAAAGAAAGAAGATCATAAAAATTAATCCATTCATGCACATGTATTTTTTAAAATTGACTTAACTTTATAGTATAACTGTTCCTATATGAAAATCCTTATTGTACAAATCTTCAACAGTACTCCGATACCGATCTGAATAGTTTTTAAATAATACAAACCATAAAGAAAGAAGATCATAAAAATTAACCCATTCATGCACATGTGTTTTTTTAAATTGACTTACCTTTATAGTGACTGTTCCTATATGAAAATCCTTATTGTACAAATCTTCAACAGTACTCCGATACCGATCCGAATAGTTATTAAATAAAAATCGCTTTACAATACAACTCTTACCAACCCCTTGTCCTCCTAAAATTACTAGACGAACTCTTTCGTTATCACACATTATAGGTTTTTTGGTAACTTGGTGTTCAGCAGAACTATACCTTTGTCTAATTTAAAAAATGAATATTTTGATGAGAAAATCAATTAGGTATAATTTTAATTTAAATTAAAAAATAATGTATAGTTAATATTAAAAGATATTATGAGTGTTTATTAAATTAAATTAATATTTTTATCATATTGAATAATAATGTTCACATAAAATTAAATAAAAATTTATTTATGTAGCAAAATTAGATATTTAAATTGATATTTTCAAATTAATAATATTACTAAACTTTTGTTAATAAAATAATAAGAATTTTTAATATTCAAATAAAAACAAAATAATTAGGAATAAAAATTAATAGAATGATATTTTTAAAAAAGGATTATTTTTTAACAAATTACATAAAATTAAGTAGGTATAGATAAAAATATATTTTTTCTTTTATTTATATATTTATGACAAAATTTAATGATTATTATAATCAAATTAGGTATCAATGTGTAAATCTATGATAGTTTTTTCTTAAAAAAAAAAAAAAATGGCTCACTTTGGTCAAATAAAAATGCTTATGAATGTATACCTATGTTGATTTTTCAGGATATGTTTTCGAGTTTTAGTTGATATATGGATATAAATATGAATTTTCAATTTCTGGTTATTAAAATATTAATTCTTAAATATTATGCTGTTATTGTGGGGGTTAGTTGATATAAATTATTGGAGTTATGTATATCACTATAGGTAAATCTTACCTATGTTGATTTTTCAGGATATGTTTTCGAGTTTTAGTTGATATATGGATATAAATATGAATTTTCAATTTCTGGTTATTAAAATATTAATTCTTAAATATTATGCTGTTATTGTGGGGGTTAGTTGATATAAATTATTGGAGTTATGTATATCACTATAGGTAAGATTTGGAAATTATTGTCTTATAAAAGATCTAAATAAAGAAAGGAAAAAAAATGACTTCTTTAAGAGTAAGTTAATAACTTATTTGAATGTTTTTATTATGATTTGGTGTTTTTAGTTAAAGTTCAAAAATTGGTGTTCTTTATAATTTTTCCTTCTTTATGAAGTGCCTAACTTTTTTGATTTATTATGACTTTCACTACACAGTTTGAAAAATTAATCTGAAACAGAGAAATCAAAACAAAATTAATAAAGTATTTTTATCCCCGGAATTTAAGATGAAAAAATGGGTTTAAAAAATCAATATTATAAAAAGTATATCGAGGTGGGAAATTTGTGGAACCTAAAATAAATCGAAAACGGTCAGAGATATAACAAAAGCGTGTGAAACTAAGCTCGTAGTCTAATTAATTGTCGTTCAAATTTTTGATATAAAAAATTGAGATGAGAGCATTAAATTCAAGATGGTCGGCGATAAAAGTCAAAATGGCGGATGCTTCCGTAATTTTTCCACCTCCGGCCTTTCATAATATTGATCAGGAGATCTATCTAACATGACCCGGCTGCCGTTAATTTGGCCGCGGTCCGGAGAAAAAGTTGAATATCTCCGGAACGTGGAGACCACTACCGATTAGAGCTCACAAAAACATGGAAATTCCGATATGAACCGGCCAACTTAACGTACCTCTAAAATTTTCAGTAAAATTAGGAACTATATCATTTAATGTATTTTATTTTTCTAAAATTCCTGGATTGTACGAGTAAATACATAACATATTATATGTCCAGAAAACCTGACAGCTCTTTCCTGTTAGTAAGGAGCTTTTTTTACGGTCACGTTTTTCCCCGTGAGGCATATACAGAGTCGACGGGAAAATAGTGCCACATTTAATTTTGACTCATTTTTCTCGTCACGGTCAAAAGAAACGTGAAAAAGTAAATGTATAATTTTTTGTGGTAAAGTCCCAATGTCCTTTTCACAATTTTTGTGGGTATCACAGCATTACTAAGAGCCTCCTGCACTAATAATCTCTTCAATCTTCAAATCTTTCTACTCTGGTAATGCCGCCTCTGTAACTACTCACATTAAAATAGTTACTCAAACGTCCTCACGAGGCTGAGTGATTTTTTGTGATTTTTTTAGTGATTTTTTGTACTCCCAACAGTTTCAGAGATATTTAGACAGCGCAAATAAATATGGGCAACCCTGTATAATGAGAATTTCTTAATTTTTTTTTACTTTCTTCAAAATTAACTTAAGCGGGGAAAAATTAAAATGGTGGGTACAACAAAATTAATATTACAAAACCTTACAATTTTCTTTCGACAACGGGCAGACGTGTTCTAACACGAAAAACTGTAATTCAGCACGAGGGAGGGCGGCGCTTCAGGTGGACATGGCCATCTGTTTAATATAATTTCTTTCAACACGAAGAATAATTTTGAGAATGTTTGTAAACAGTGGCAGCTCAGCCTGAATGGCTCAAGGGTGCTCGCTGCACATATCTCAATTAATATCATGTAAGTAAGGTCTAGTTTTATGATTTTTCTTTTGCTTGTATATTCAAACGCCAATTCCAAACATGCGCGGATATATAGTCCCCTTGTTTTGGAGGGGCACAAAATACCTAATAGAAAATTTGGAGGGGGAAGGGGAGGGACTCGTAACCAAGAGACCGTGGGTTCGAGTACTGGGCAGTACTTTTTAATGCAATGTTTATCGGGGTACGATACTTAATTTGTTAAAAGCTGTAGAGATTAAAACAAATACCTTTCATAAGGGTGATAAGCGATTTTATAAGCGTGATGACGAAAAAAAAGTGCGATGTCGTATGATAGAATTTTTCTATTTAGTCTCAGGATTGGGAATTATTTAGGGGCCCGTGCCCCCCTTCTCAATAAGATAAAAGACACAGCGGATCAACATTCATTTGATTTTTTTTAAAAAACTTTACGTGATTAGGTATAATGAAACATGAGAAACACTACCCGCTTAAAAAACTGGGGGCACGTGCCCCGGGGCCCTCCCCTATATTAGCTCATGATTCCAAAGTTGATGAAACTTGGTATTGTCCTTAATTGATTCCATAAAATTGGTCATTTTGAGCCAACTAGTTGAAATTTTAAATGAGGTCTACAGTTGACCTAGTTAATACATTTTGTATTCATAACATTTCAAACACTCTGTAGGTACTTCATACTTTTTGTATTCATAAAATTTCAAACACTCTGTACTTTATACTTTTAGTTTCATAACATTTCAAACACTCTGTACTTTATACTTTTAGTTTCATAACATTTCAAGCACTCTGTACTTTATACTTTTTGTATTCATAACATTTCAAACACTCTGTACTTTATATTTTTTGTATTCATAACATTTCAAACACTCTGTACTTTATATTTTTTGTATTCATAACATTTCAAATTCAAACACTCTGTACTTTATTCCGAACATTAATTTTCATAATATTATGATGTACAACTGTCAAATTGGTAATATTTACAATATTTGTGTCGCATCCGGTACAAGGGGAAAGAACTAGGTCATGTATCTGATGAGGGGGGATCGGGGGTCAGTTGCTAAGGTCATTGAAAAATTTATAATAAAAAAAAAATTAAATCTGCTCGGCATGATAATGAGGACATTAAAAATAATTGAAATTATTGGAGATACGAGTAGAATTATGGAAAGAGTTGATTTTTCATACAAGGTCATTCATAATCTTTAAATCTTTGCGCGGATAGGCTTATTGTTACCTACCACTCTTTTTTTACACCCTATAATACAGATTCAGATATTTGTTTAATGGTTAATTAGTTAATTGTCAGTCACTTATATAGGAGGTTCCATACTAGTGACTGACATTGTGTCCCCCAGAACCATTTCATTCATTTACCATTTCAGGGTTAACATATAAAAATAATTAAATCCTTGCTGGTTGATGAAATTATTATTTGAGTTCAAAATATTGAATTCGGGTCCCTCAGACCCATTTCATTCTTTGCTGATAAACAAAAATACTCTAATATCTCAGGGTTAACATATAAAATAATTATAGCTCAATGATTGAGATTGGTGATGCTCGTACTCCTCTTCTTGCTGGTTGATGAAATTATTATTTGAGTTCAAAATATTGAATTCGGGTCCCTCAGACCCATTTCATTCTATGCTGATAAACAAAAATACTCTAGCCTCTCAGGTTTAACATATAAAATTAATTATAGCTCAATGATTGAGATTGGTGATGCACGTACTTCTCTGCTTGCTGGTTGATGAAATTATTATTTGAGTTCAAAATATTGAATTCGGGTCCCTCAGACCCATTTCATTCTTTGCTGATAAACAAAAATACTCTACTATCTCAGGGTTAACATATAAAATTAATTATAGCTCAATGATTTGAGGTTGGTGATGCACGTACTAGCCTTCTTGCTGGTTGATGAAATTATTATTTGAGTACAAAATATTGAATTCGGGTCCCTCAGACCCATTTCAAACATATAAAATTAATTATAGTTCAAAGATTTGAGATTGGTGATGCACGTACTCGCCTTCTTGCTGGTTGATGAAATTATTATTTGAGTTCAAAATATTGAATTCGGGTCCCTCAGACCCATTTCATTCATTGCTGATAAACAAAAATACTCTACCATCTCAGGGTTAACATATAAAATTAATTATAGCTCAATGATTGAGATTGGTGATGCACGTACTCCTCTTCTTGCTGGTTGATGAAATTATTATTTGAGTTCAACATATTGAATTTGGGTCCCTCAGACCCATTTCATTCATTGCTGATAAACAAAAATACTCTACCATCTCAGGGTTAACATATAAAATTAATTATAGCTCAATAATTTGAGATTGGTGATGCACGTACTCCTCTTCTTGCTGGTTGCTGAAATTATTATTTGGGTTCAGTCATTGGAAAGTTTGCTTAGTTGTCATTTGAATAGGACGAGCACCGAACTGAAACTCGGTTTGGTGAGTTATAGTAATTTATAGTGAGTGAGTGAATTTAACTTTAGAAGTTTAGACATAATTAAAATGCCAGACATTTTCATTACCTTATAACTTTATAATTAATGATAGTTTAAACGAAAAGCCTCAATTGTATATTAAAAAAAATGCCAAGTTCCAATTTGATATTATTAAGATTTAGATAAACTGAGAATATGAAAAATCGACCGGGAATTGAGAAAGATTTTTTTTTTTTGCTTATAGTACCTTTAACATCTATTGGTCATCCAAGACAGGAGTTTCACCCTCCATTCGCTGGAAACTTGCAACCAGCTACCCACGTCTTGAAAAAATTTACACATCTAGCGTGTTTGGTTTCCAAATTGTGGCCATTTGAAATTTCCAAGATATGACTTCAAAGAGTGTCTAAAACTAAGCAAATTATTTCTAAAAGTGGGCGAATTATGTCTAAAAAGCAGGTTGCTCAACATTGGAGTCCTATACAATCATTCAATATCCCATTGCAAAAAATTCGCCTAGTGTTAGACACTCTTGGAAGTCATATCTTGGAAAATTCAAATGGCCGCCATTTTGATACCAAACATGCTAGGCGTGTAATTTTTTTTGCAAAGTACTTCTAATTCTATTGTCTTTCTGAAAATGTATCACAGGAGATTGTATTTAAAAAACAAAAGTTGGACCCCCTGGGAGCCACATGGGACCCGCCCCTGAAAAATTAGTCACACCCTCAGGTGGTTTAATTTGGGGTATAATACCATGCAAAATTTTAAAACTCGACATAAAGCTGTTCAAAAGATATTCAGGCGGTCTCAGACTTTTGGGACACCCTGTATAAAGATAATTAACAAAAATAGTAATCGTAAATAGGCCTAGTTACAAAATGTTGACCATTTTGTAACTAGGCCTATTTACGATTTGGCCTGACGCACTGCTGCTGATAATAATGTTATTTAATATTT
The DNA here is from genome assembly GCA_012654025.1 of Pachypsylla venusta. Taxonomy (NCBI): domain Eukaryota; kingdom Metazoa; phylum Arthropoda; class Insecta; order Hemiptera; family Aphalaridae; genus Pachypsylla; species Pachypsylla venusta. The sequence goes on along the minus strand of CM022876.1, from coordinate 26,859,541 downwards.
TGAATGAAGGCATTAAAGACAGGTATAATGAACAATATTTTACAAAGATAATATCGGCTTAGTAAATGTGAATATTGAATGAACGAAAGCAACTGCTATAATTATTACGGCATCTAGCCATTAGCAAGCATATCCTTTTTCGGTAACATTAAAGGAGCATTTTCCTAGCGGTAGAATAGCAGTTGCGTCGCAAGAAATTATTTCTGTTTTTCTACAAACTCAATAAGCGAGCGCAATAACGATTATGAATTAACCACCCAAAGTGTGGAACACTCATTTACTTTCATAGAATGGGACTAAATTAGACCCTAAATTTGCATTATATACGTAACAAATTTCAAATCTCTAGCTCTTACCATTCTCCTTTTAGACAGCAATACTGAAAACCGCTAAATAGGGGCAAAAACCGCCAACGGTGCCTCTAATTTCACCCAAATGTTTCGGAGCACAATTAGACCCCAGATGGGACCTATATACCAAATTTCATCCAAATCAGTAGCGTTGACCTGCGTACCTTGAAACGTAAAATATCAAATTTTAAGAGTATTTTTTTTTTTTTTTTTTGACGATTCCAAAGGTTCACTATTGAAAATTATAAACCAAAAAAAGACTCAAAAAATGGAATAAATAAATCCATTCGTGTGTCACGTATCATCTCAAAATATTTTTGAAATGAAATGTTCTTGAAAAAGTAAGCATACGAGTATATAAAAAACAATCAAACTTCTAGGTAACAGGTCTATGGACACGGTTGAAAGCGACTGCAAGCTGACGCTATGATGAGCGGCTTCAAGCTTCAAATGGAGTATATGTCGCTTGAAGTTTCCCGTAATAGTAGCGTGTAGCCGCTTTTCGTGAGCTTGTAGTCACACGTAGTCGCTTCAAAAGTACGGCCGGGGCAACGAACGAACGACCTAGTGATCAATGGTTAATAGTTTTAAAATAAAATATTACGAACCAATCAGAAATGCTCTTGTTTGAAATAAATTTGTGTTCAATAATATTAATTCTAAATACATAAAAAACAAAATATTGAAGAGTGATTTTAAATTTCATTCAAAATGGCGAAAGCATTTATTGGGATAATCTACATTTTCATTTTGCTCATGAATTGTGAAGTGTATTCAAATGAGGGTAGGTACTATCTTGGAAGTTCATTTTGCTCATGAATTGTGAAGCGTATTCAAATGAGGGTAGGCACTATCTTGGAAGTTTATTTTGCTCATGAATTGTGAAGCGTATTCAAATGAGGGTAGGCACTATCTTAATTTTGCTCATGAATTGTGAAGCGTATTCAAATTAGGGTAGGCACTATCTTGGAATGTTCATTTTGCTTTGAATTGTGAAGCGTATTTAAATGAGGGTAGGTACTATCTTGGAATGTTCAAAATTGCGAAAGCATTTATTAGGATAACCTACATTTTCATTTTGCTCATGAATTGTAAAGCGTATTCAAATGAAGGTAGGTACTATCTTGGAATGTTCATTTTGCTCATGAATTGTAAAGCGTATTCAAATGAGGGTAGGTACTATCTTGGAATGTTCAAAATGGCGAAAGCATTTATTGGGATAACCTACATTTTCTTTTTGCTCATGAATTGTGAAGCATATTCCAATGAGGATAGGTATTATCTTGGAATGTTCAAAATGGCGAAAGCATTTATTGGGATAACCTACATTTTCTTTGCTCATGAATTATGAAGCGTAATCAAATGAGGGTAGGTCGGTAGGTAGTAGGTACTATCTTGGAATGTTCAAAATGGCGAAAGCATTTGTTGGGATAACCTACATTTTCATTTTGCTCATGAATTATGAAGCGTATTCAAATGAGGGTAGGTCGGTAGGTAGTAGGTACTATCTTGGAATGTTCAAAATGGCGAAAAAATTTGTTGGGATAACCTACATTTTCAGTTTGCTCATGAATTGTGAAGCGTAATCAAATGAGGGTAGGTAGTAGGTACTATCTAGGAATGTTCAAAATGGTGAAAGCATTTGTTGGAATAACCTACATTTTCATTTTGCTCATGGATTGTGGAGCGTATTCAAATGAGGGTAGGTAGTAGGTACTATCTTGGAATGTGTTAGCTTTTACGGTGGTAAGACCGAAGAATCAACGAAATACATACATAGCAATGGTGAGAGGGCTTCATCTCAGATATATTACAAGGGCTTGAAATTAGTACTATTGGTAGTGGCTTAACCATGTCAAACCTCAAGGGAGCCTGACAGCATTACAAGTTTTATATTATTCTTAATTCAATTTCTTTTTCATGCAAAGCTTTGGTCGATAGAGTTCGTTCATTTTTGAGTGAATTTAGGCTATGTTCAAATGATCGCGCTGGAGAGGCATGCACACAGACCCGACAAGAGGGGGGAGAAATAAGGGGAATCCCCCACAGGCCCAGGATTTACTAAGAGACCCGATGAGAAAATTATCATAATGAAATTTTTTCAAGTTTTTTTTCTTTTTTCTGAATAATAAATAAATCAACTTAAAAGTTTTGAAAAAAAATCAAACAGAAAAATTCAGAAGTTTAGCGATAGTGGACTAATATTGGACAATGGCTATTGCAGGTCACTGATTTTACGATATAGTGCGACCTTTCAGCTTGTACAGCAATCATAAATATTCGTAAGCATTAACATCTGATAATCGAATTATTTGTTGCCTAGAAGAACAGTACACGCCTTTTCACATCAACTAAGTTAATTGTCTACTTTTGCTTTTAGAGGGGCCCATAAATTTCCCCCCTCGGCCTGGATTTTCTGCCTACGGCCCTGCATTTGCATGACAACGCATGTTCGCGCGGCATCAAAATGTCTACTTGGCTACTTTATTTCGCCTCAAACCGCGCCCATCAACTGAACAAGTCAATACAAATTCGTAGGACTAGTATCGCGCGGTACAAGATTTTCCGGGCGGAACAAAGCTTACCGCGCTGTACCGCGTATTGTCATCTAGACAATATGCACTATTTAGATAGATCTTGTGCAGCGCAGTCCCGCGCGATCATCTGAACATAGCCTTATGATTTTTTTTTATAAATTTGAATGAAAGATAAAAGCTAAATTGTCGTGCATAGAATGGAAAATGTGAAATTAAAAAGGAAACACAAAAATGGTGTGAATGTTTTTTCAAAATAAAAAAGTTCTTCTGTACATAACGGTACATAGACAGTTGGTTATAGTCATACTGGATTATGAAATTAGTGATGATACGGGTGAACCACAAAGGTAGACGGGTCCCACTCCGGGGAGAACCGTAGGGTCCTCTAGCAAGACAAAAATCCCACGTTCAAAATATTTTTCCCGTTTGGGGAAAAAAAATTTTGCTCAAGCAATATTGCTCATCAAGGCATGGCCGTAAAAACTTTTCCTAACCTGTCGAGGGGGGTTAAAATATGTCAATAAAGCTAACAAGTAAACATAAAAAGTTAAAAACAAAACAAAAGAGAAGTGGAAAAAATAAAAATATGGTTGGTGGGATTTTTCCCGCGATTTGCACGCGACAAAAATACCCAAAAATCCCACAACTATGGGACCCTACGGTTTTTTCAACGTAGACACGGGGCGAGGAGAGGTAGAAAACGCAATACGCCATTTACACATACCTAATAAGGAAGTAGCATTTTTTTAAAAAAATTGGCTTTACGTCTCATTAACATCTATTGGTCATTCAAGGCGGGGTTTTCCTTGGGTGTAAGATATTGAAATGGGGCCCCGATGTGAGTACGCTCTAGATAAAACATGTTGGGACTTCTAAGCTTCTCGACAACACCAAAATCGTGTAGCATTAAATTTTGTCATTGACCAAACAAATTGAGGTCTATAGTTTTGATTTTTCTTTAAACATCTTTTTGTCTGTCTGTTCCTTCAACGATAACTCTCGAACGCCTTGTTCGATTTTAATGAAATAACTCTCAAACGCCTTGTACGATTTTGAAGAAATAATTCTCAAACGCCTTGCTCGATTTTGATGAAACTTGGTACGGATTTATTTATTACCAAATTATTCATTGAATCTGCTGGTTTGGCCCAATGGCGTCTTAGAATTTGAATGAGGTCTACAGTTCATAAAACTACTTGTTATTACGATTGAGCAAGGTCTGCGATCCTTGATGGCGCTTCGTACATCCTCTATGTCCTCATTAGTGTTATCCTTTCAATGGCAGTATCAGTATCCATGGTGCCATCTTAGCCGAGCCGCCCCGCATTGGCCAGAGTGAAAAGGGTGATGCAGTGTAAGGTTTCAGCTTTTTAGTGGGACAGTTGTAAGTTGGTGTAGAAGTGGCGGGGTTTTGCAGATAAAAAACTTTTTTGTTCGTTTTTTTTTATTTCACCTTAAAGTACGTTTTTATTTTCCATAATATTACTAGCGCATTTTGTTCCTATAGAAGCAATGGTTTCCAAACTTCTTCAGGTTATTATCCCAAAAAGTATATCTACTCCAATTAGTCTAAATATCACCTACATTAGCCTAAAAATAGAAGAAAAAAAAATATTTGGTTGCCTTAGTTAAAAAAAGATATTTTCGTGACGATTCCAAAGGTTCATTATTGAAGATGGTTCATTATAGGTTCATTATTGAAAAAAGTTCCAAAGGATTATTATTGAAAAAGGTTCATTATAGGTTCATTATTGAAAAAGGTTCATTATAGGTTCATTATTGAAGAAGGTTCCAAAGGTTTATTATTGAAAAAGGTTCATTATAGGTTCATTATTGAAAAAGGTTCCAAAGGTTTATTATTGAAAATATTCATTATAGGTTCATTATAGGTTCAGGAGTTTTGGTGGAATCGACCCCAGAGTAAACACGGCTCCTATTTAGAAAACTCAATATTTTATACAAGAATATGACTTTTTGTACTGCGGAATACCTTTGTATCGAATTTCAGCTTTCTCCTCATCCCGAGGTGGTACTTCTCAATTCCGATTTTTTGGTGGTAAAATCCGTTCAAAAATCGGGGAAAAACCGAAAAATTTCAAATTCCATATTTTTTATGGGGTCCTTATATACTATTTTTTTTGGGGGGGGGTCCATTCTCGGTCATTTTCGTTATCTCCTTTAGGTTGTCCACAAAAAAATACAAAAATTGCAAAAAGACCCACCAAAAAGCGTCATTTATGGCGGTAACTTGCTCCCACTTGAAATTTTGATTTTTTTTCCTTTTTTATTACGCACCTACATACTAAAAGGGATCTGTGTGCCAAATTTCAAGTCTGTAGGTTTAGCCATCATGGAGCTACGTTGATTATCAGTCAGTCAGTATACCAAGTGGGCTTTGCGTTTTATAAGTATAGATTGAAAGATTTTGATGAAATTTGGTATGTAGGTCCCATTCAGGGTCCAAGAGTGCGCCAGAACTTTTGGTCACCGTCAATCCTACATATAGAGATCCATACAAAATTGTAAATGGCAAAAGTGCAAACAGGGTACAGGGACCCTAGACGAACAGATTTTTTTTTTTTGCATTCTGCATACCTTCAAACGTATAATATAGAATTGGGGGGGGGGGGGGNGGGGGGTAAACCCATGTATCACATTTTTCTATACGTATCTACAAATGAGATTAGAATATTTTGTCATTTCTCGTAATGGAATTATGATATGTTGTATCTATCACAAAAAACATAAATGTAAAAGAGGCCAAGTTCCAATGGCCAAAAAGTTCTGCCCTTAAAAAATTCCATCTCCTATGAAATCTCTTTTTTCTCCGGAAAGAAAAACAATTTGCTGTTCTCATAATTTTGCTGGTGTTTTTAAGTCAAAATACCCCTCCATACCAAATTCCAGGTTTCTACACATTCCGGAAGTGTTCTAAATCCTATCGCCTATTAAATCTCTTTTTTCTCCGGAACGAAACAAAATTTTGTGGTTTTCAGATTTTTTCTGTTGGTTTTGAGTAAAAATACACCTACAAACAAAATTTCAGCTTTCTAGCTCTTCTGGAAGTGCTTTTGAATTTTGATGAGTGAGTGAGTCACAAAACCAGCGTGTTTTTTTATTTTTCTCATTTCCCTTTTCTCCGTTACCTTTCATGTGCAACATCCATTCTAACAAAGTAAGTCTAAGTATGGGACCTTGTAATAATGACCAAATACATGTTCATAGCTTTAGCAGATCCGGAGATATTGGGGGGTCCGAAATAGCATGAAATAGTTCGTGTAAATATACACACTGCAGTCACTAGGCTTGACTTGGAACTTGGCCTGGCGCACTGCCGTGCGCCTAGATCTGTGTATGTATATTTATTTGTCATAATTGTTTAGGCAAAACGATATTAGCTTTATCAGAGCCTAAAAATGTCAAACCGTTTTTGTGTTAAAGTTTTTGTCCGCAAACTGGCAATATTTATATCATGAAATTTATTCAACTCAAAGCTAGAATTTTCTTTGAAAACAAATATTCAAATTTTTTAATGCATCCGTGGCGAAGCATGGGGTAAGGTACCCATCATAAATCTAGGTTGTGAGAATGTATATTATTGCATTCTCACAACCTAGATTTATGGGTATCACAGCATTACCAGGGGCACTACACTAAATTATCACTGGACTATACGTATTGCTCTGGTAATGTCACCTCTTATATGGTCACTATAGTCACAATAAATTAGCTTCTAAATTGTCCTCACGAGGGTGAGTGCACGCCAATCCGGGACGAAGAACGGTGTAGGTATACAGTATACATATAAATCTCAAAACCCAGTTGGTCACTGACGTACAGGCTGACCGAATGATTCATAATCAACGTAGCTCCACGATGGCTAAACCTAGTGACTTCAAATTTGGCACACCTAAATCTATGTAGCTAGTTCCTTAATAAGAAACTCCAATTGCGACGTTCTTGGTCCTGAACTTTGGAGGGGTGTGGGCTCTGACTAAAAGCTGAGAAAGTGTTAATATAATGAGTCAAATAATCCCTTTAGGTTCAAAACATCAATTGTTTTGAATTTTAAGTGAATAAAAGGGACCGTTTTCTTTTAAATCGATAGTCAATTGAAGGAACTTATTGGGCCCCACTGACGGGGACCCTGAGAAAAACGCACTCAAATGGGCCCATTATCATTTTTTTTTTTTTCATAAAAAGATGCCATAGTTACCCATTTTAAATTTCATCAAAATTGGTTATGTAGTTTTCATTTTAGAGAGAAAATAGCCAGCATCACGAA
>CM022876.1:26829440-26850308 GCA_012654025.1 Pachypsylla venusta | reverse complement strand
CATGCTTCAAAAATACTTTTAAATATCGCCAAAAATAGACTTAAATCTAGGATAGAAGAGCTATTAGATGAAGATCAGTTCGGATTTAGGAAGGAAAAAGGTACAAGAGAAGCGATATTAGCATTGAGAGTCATCCTTGAAAGAAGAATTGAAGTAAATAGAAGAACCTATGCAACTTTTATTGATCTTGAGAAAGCTTTTGACAGGGTCAACTGGGGACTGCTTTTCCAAACTCTAGAGGAAAGTAACATTGACTGGAAAGACCGTCAACTTGTCCTTAATTTATATAAACGCCAGTCAACAGAAATTAGTATAAATGATTGTAAAGTTGAGGCGAAAATAAGAAATGGAGTGAGACAAGGTTGCCCACTTTCACCATACTTGTTTAATCTCTTTATTGAAAAAGCCATTAATATATTCAAAAGTAAAACAAGAGGGATTAAAATGAACGGCCGACAAGTACATTCAATCAGATTTGCAGATGATATTGTCATATTAGCTGAATCAGAACCAGACATGAATAACATGCTAAACATCTTAAATGAAGAACTAACGGTAATGAAACTAAAAATCAATATAAATAAAACTAAATGTATGATCATTGACAAACTAGACCACAACATCCAAGCTAATATTACAATTGGACATGAAAGTATTGAACAAGTTAAAGAATTTTGCTACTTGGGGGCCACAATAACCAATGAAAACAGAAGTACATCAGATATAAAGAAAAGAATAGCAATGGCCAAAATATCTTTCCAAAACAAGAAGACCTTGCTCACAAACAATAAAATCAGCATTGAAATGAGAAAGAAATTTATTAAAACGTTTGTTTGGAGCGTCTTGAATTATGGCTGTGAAGCATGGATATAAAGGAAAAGAAAAGACCAGAGGCGATGGAGATGAGGTTATGGAGAAGGATGTTAAAAATATCTTGGAGAGAGAAAAAAACAAATTTTAAGGGAAATAGAAGAAAAAAGAAATCTTATCAAAAATATTGAACTAAGGAAAGTAAAACTTATTGGCCACCTCATCAGGCAGAACAATTTCATTTCCAACATTTTTGAAGGGAAAGTTCAAGGAGTGAAAAGATGTGGACGACCAAGAACTTCTCTCTTTAAACATATCTACACCAGAATGGAGTTCCAAAATTACAGCGAAATGAAAACAGTAGCATCAGATAGATTTCAGTGGCGGGAACGACAAGGCATTGCCTTTAGAAGATGATGACCTTGAAACTTAAAATATCAAATTTTGAGGCATTACTTTATTCGGGACCATATTTTATTCGTGCTCAGAGAGGTTAAGGAGCCTTCTCACCAAATTGTTTAGGACTATATTCTCTTAGGGGTCTAGTGTCCCAATAATACTCAACAGGGCCGGATTAAACTTCCGCGGGGTCAGTAGCACTTTCACAAAGCAGGGTTCCACCCCCCGCCGGCGTCGTCTAAATAGTACAAAAATTGATTATCTTTTGGCCTTTTGGTCTAGTACCTACAGCTGGTAGAGAAAAGTGAAATTAAATTTTGAGTATACCAACATCGATAAAACATANGTACCTACATACTTTGAAGAGTTGGGGGCACGGCAAAATGATATGTTTTCTCAATTGTCAACCCAGAAATGTCAAAATATCTAGTGTAAGTTGTCAAAGCGCGAGGCCCGTAGCACGTGCTACAAGTGCTACTATTGTTAATCTGGCCCTGATACTCACTCTCAAATTAAGTGGGGCACTGCAATCAAAGATTACGTCAGAGACCGTTTCCTCTTGCCACCAACATAGTGTACATGTACACAATTGGCTTTCTCTGAAGATTTCCATAAGGTATAGGTGTTTTTAAGTCCACAATGTCACGTTATTAGTCCATTGACCAGTCTCATTTGATTCCGATTTAACGAAAAACCTGGCTGCATACATTTTTGTTTCAAAATACCCACCTACATCCAGGGCCGGCTGGAGAGAATTTGCCACCCTAGGCAAAATGAATTTTGCCTAGGGCGGCATATAATATTTAATTCGAATATACTATTTAATTCGTTCGTTAATTAATATAAATAGTAAAAGTACTCATATTCATATTTTTAATGATAATACTGAATTATCCCTCTCAGTAGTGAAATTCATGATTTTTGCACAAATTTCAATCAAAATCTTGCATTTTCCATGAATTAATATTGAACAATTCAGAGTCATAATTACAAATTTACAACAGAAATAATGGACACTAAACCTTTTTGTTAAATCCACACAATTTTAATTAGAATTTTTCACTCAAGAATGTAACATAAAATTAAGTCACTATACATTTAAAAAATTAGAATCATTTCACATTTTTTAAATCAACGACATCACAGGATTATTACGAGATAATCACAAGCTGTTTTGTAAAAATATTACAAACTAGATCATGGCTAATTTCGGTATTTATNAACGATACGTGGTGTTCCCAAGCGGTCACCCATCCAAGTACTGACCAAGCCCGGACGTTGCTTAACTTCAGTGATCTGACGGGAACTGTATTCAACGTGGTATGATCGTTGGCTACCTAATCATGTAACTGTAAGCTTAAACATACCAAATCACAAATATGTCCCTATTTTTCGCGCCTTAAGTTTTGAAAAAGATGTTACGATTTGATATCCAAATTGGATTCTATATCCAATAGTTCTTAACGCAACGTACGAAAGGTGCATGTGGTGAAGGGGGACTCCGTGTCCCCGAAACCAAGTGTATATGTGTGGATTGTAGCCTTTAAGCAACGACAGATACACAAAAATGCACGTCTATATATGTATACATTTTTTTTTTTCATAACACGCTGAAAATAAAGTTCCATTTTGATTTTGTCGCCCCCTAAATTATGCCGCCCTAGGCGGTAGCCTAGTTCGCCTATATGGTACAGCCGGCCCTGCCTACATCCTACATTTAAAGTTGTTTTTCTCAGTAAAATCGTCAACAGAATTGAAATAAAAAGGCTGAGCAAGCTATTGACAAAATTCACATACTTGAGGACTATTTTCCTTTTATTTCCTCTTCTCGCTCACTTTATCTTTCCTTTGTTCAAAATTTGCATCTGTCGTCAGCGTGAGTACCCAAAAACTTTTTCACTTCGATTTATCAAAAAAGTTCAAATATTCCTTTTCTTCCCTCACTCTCTTCTTGTCCTCCCCTTTTCTTTATTTCCCCTCTTTCCTATTTTCTCACTCTCTCTCTCTCCCAAATTTTCTTCCAATTTGTCTCTTCTTTGCGTTATTTCCTTAAATATTTTTGAGAAGAGAAAAAAAAAAAAAAACTTTGAAAATCAAATTATTTTTCCTCTTTGCCAATAAAATACATTGGTGTCTTTATTTATACAGAGTGAATAAAGAACTCTCACAATATGACACTTGGAGGTTTTTGTCCGCGGCCCCCATACCCAATACACCACCCACCGAACAACATTTTCCTTCAGTGGTACTTTTGTCAATTTCCATTTACCAATTTGGATGAAATTTGTTATGTAGTTCTCATATGGAGTCTAATTATGACCCAAAATTTTTCGTTATTCTTTCTTTCAAATATATTTATGCCATGAATAATTTAGATGGCAGATTTGAGTTCCATTCTGAAATTTTTGTATGTAACCCAAATCTACTAACCAAAGTCTGGAACCCTGTATATATATATATANTTTATATATATATATACAGTAAGGAAAATTGGCAGATTTGAATCTGCCAATTTTCGGAGGATTTATTTTTTCTTCGTGATGATTAATAGGTTCATATTTTTAAGCTTAAATTAGGCCATCTATGGCCCACGTGAAATAATAAGCAACACACAAATATGATGATTTCACTATAATTTCTTTTTTTCTTTTTAATCCAATATATCTTCATTTTTTTTCTTCTCTCTCTCTCTCTCTCCCTCTCTCTATTTCTCTTGTTCCATTTTCTTCCGTCCACACGGATCCCCCTGTTTTTTTTTCCTCCTTTCACGAAATCCTGCAAATTCCTGCATCCTCTCATGAATCATGTCCTTCTTTTCCAATAATAACCCGAAAATGGGTTCCCAGAACCTATAAATAAAAGAATAATGGATCACACTTTATATTAGCTTTTACTTCTTTAAACCTGGGAAATTAAGTTTTAGGATTCTTATCGAAAAAGGTAAAAACTCTTTTGTTAGCCTACTTTCATACATTTTTATCAAATGTGCATGCAATGAAACTCTTTTTTTCTCATTGTCATTCTGGTTCTTCAGTTTGTTGATATATTTCTTCATTACTGCGTAGTTTATAAATCCCATTTTCCACTATTTTTCAAATGATTCTTCTTTCCCTTTTCTCGATATCATCTATCTGTTTTATTATGTTCATGGCAAGACAGTCAGATGCATAGAGACGTTCTGGATTAATGACGGTATTGCAATGGTTTCATTTTGTATTTATGGAAAGGGATTTTTTATGTTCTTTGTAAAGTGAATAGCTATCTCAAATTTCTTAAGTCTGGCCGGATTCGCTTCCTTATCTCAGGCATTTCGTGGGAAATAATAACCCGAAAATGGATACCCACAACCTATAAATAAAAGAATAATTGATCACACTTTAGTAAGATCTAGTCGGTTTGAATGTTTTCTTGTATTGTCGAAGATATCTCTCGAACGCCTTGTCCGATTTTTATGAAACTTGCTATAGATATTTATTTGTTCTTGGAATTTTACAATTATTTGTTTGGACTATCTTGGCCTAACCGGAGGCCTATAGCAAGTTTCATAAAAAAAAAATAAAAAAATCGAGACGCTCATGAATTAATTTTTTACAAAATCCGTCAACTCTAAATTTGTCTGTTACGGGTAAAACACCCAAAAATTTTGTCAGGCGAGATATTTTTGAAAACGATTCCCAAAAATCCCTAGAACGTCATTTCAACTTAAAATGAATGTGTCGCTTATGACCTATTTTTTTCAGAATTCGAAATCTTTAAACTTGTCTGATCACCCAAATAATTTGCCATGCGAGGTATTGTTGCAATCAGCGGATTGACCAAGAGTAGAAGATAAGAACATTGTGTGTGATTTCAAAGAACGCATTAGTCAGTTGCACACTATGAGATTCCTTTTCTTTTTAATCTTCCCAAAATGAATAAATCCCTTTCTAAGGATTTCAATACTGAGGATAATGATAGTAATAAAAAAAAAATCTTTAAAAATCAGGGACGTAACTAGGTTAGTCAGCACCCGGGGCAAACACCCATTTCGGCGCCCCTCCCGCCGGACGAAGGCCACTATTCATCCAATCAAACTAAAATAACCAAACACACTAATAAGGGGTATGATCTGCCTTTCATTAGTGAAAACTCGAAGCTTCTATGAAGATACTTTACAATATAGCGGCCAATACCAAGACAGCGGGATGGCAGTGATGAATTATTGTCTACAATAGTGGAGGTGCGCTGGAGGTAGGAAACTTGCTGACTGCACCCCAAAAAATCTGTGGCTAATGAAAAAAATTGACATCTGTTTTGGCAACCCCATCAACTAGCGCCCAGAGCGCAAGCCCCGTGTGCCCCCGCCCCCAAATTACGTCCCTGTTTAAAATAAATATTCGCTCTAAAAAAAAGCCAGCAAAGGTTTTTTTCTGAATGTGTGGAATTAATAAGATGTCTTTTAGATGACAGAAATCTGACGATTTAAATCCAAAATGAAATTGTCATTTTAATTGATTTTTTTTTTCTATTTTCTTAAATTGGGATACTATGTCAAGTAATAACATAAAAAAATTCTATATCTTTGCTTGACTAGTCAAGAGAATTTATTATAAAAGGTCTTCTTCAATATAGATTAAATCTCTTTGTCGTTCTAATGAAAAACTCTTTATCAATTTAATTGAAAGTTTGTTGGTAATTTTATTTAGAACTCTCTGTCAACGAAACGTTATTTGTCAATTTTATTTAGGAATCTTTGTCAACCGAATAAAAAGTTTTTTGTCAACTCAATGAAAATTTATTTGTCAATCTGATGAAAAGTTTTTTGTTGATCAAACGAACGGTCTAGTTTTAACTCTACAACTTTAATTTAAACATCTGTTTGTGTATCTTTTTCATGATATCTCTCGAAGCCATTCATTTATTTGGGGTCCTATTATGCTCCACCCTCATTGTCAGGGCCATCGAGGGGAGGGGACGGGGGTAGTCACCTCGGGCCCGAGCTTTTGGAGGAGCCCTTAAGAATTTGTTCATTTTAATAGACCGTAATTTTTTAGTCTCGGACCCGAATTTTCCCTCGACGGCCCTGCTCATTATGACCCATAATTTCAAGTCAGGCCTACAATTCAAATATTTAATGAACTCGGAAAAAGAAGATCTTGTGATTTTTACTTTTCTTATCTTATAAAAAGGAAAGTATTGTAATGGTTTATTTTTTTCTGTAAGCAAAATTTAATAAAAGTATCCAAACGTCTAAACGATATGAATATAAAAAGGAAATAAAATTAGTACATCAAGGATAAAAATAGGGAGGAGGGATGGATTTATATCAAAATTTGAAGCAATATTTTATGTTTGATATTTTGCTTTAGGGCAAAGGTTTCCAAACTGGGAGGGGGCATGCCCCTCTAGAGGGGCGTGAAGGCAAGCCAAGGGGGGCGCGAGACGTGCTGAATTATTATCAGTTAAATTGAATTTAGAGATGGAATTTAGGATGTTTGCAGTCATTATGAAATATAAATTTTTATAAAAAAAATTTGTATCGACTGCAGAAAATATTGTTGAGTCACGAGCGCTTTCGTCTATTACGACATTATCAAGTAGACTAAATAATGAACTCAGGAGCTATAGATGAGAGAGAGAGAGAGTTCTGTAATTATGATGATAGTGGGGGGGTGGTTCATCTTAGCTTGTTTTTATGATTATGTACATGATTATTTACATTTAAAAGTTATTCTTCATTTACATATTGGAACATATTTTCACATCTGAAATAGTTCATATTATTCATTAATTCTATTTTTTTCTTTCTTGCCCTAATTATTTCCATTTCTTCTTTTATAGTAATTTCTTTCGGTGGATATGATTTTAAAGCTTTCTATAGGGTGATTGTATTTGTGTGATTCAATTTTGAATATTTTCTGCAGTCGATACAAATTTTTTTTATAGAAAATTATATATTATCAGTTAGTTGAAATAATATGTGCACAATTTTTTTAAAAAAATTAATTTTATTGAACATGGTGTTTAGAATTTTTGAATGTCTATTTCAAAGTGTCATGCTATCTTCAGCAACACATTAGCGTTTTATGCAGCAACACATATTAGCGTTTTGAATGAGATAGCACTCAGCAACACATTAGTGTTTTGAATAAGATAGCATTCAGCAACACCCATATCCATTTATAATTTAAAGGAGAGGGGGTGCAGGAGGCTTTCATTTCAAGAATAGGGGGCGCGGTACGAATGTTTGGGAACCCCTGCTTTAGGGGATGGGCTTTGTGATTGTAAAATTATGAATCTCGAAGTTTTTGTAGTGAATGTCACGTGTAATTGTGTGAAGCTAGCATATACACCTGGAGGTGTTTTGGTGACAAGAAGAAAAAGGATGAGTTGTGGAGAAACGGGTAGCTAAAATTAAATTAAAATATTTTATGAAATTCATAAGTGAGTCAGACGAAACTATAAGGACAACTATTACGTCGCTTGGTAGGTCTCGCGTGACCAATGTAGAGACACACTTATGGCCGCTTCTACCAAAAAATAGTGAACACGGTGTTGATGAACTCAGGTTGAACTCTCTCATGATGAACTCTCTCAATTTGGCTTCTACCAAAAATATTCGGAGTTGAGTTGGTGTTTCATAAATTTTCTTTGGAAACGTCGTAAACCTATTTGAATTTTTGTTTTTCAAAATCACAGATGTGTCTATAATTCTAGATACGAATTAGCGAAATAAAAATGAAGTGAAATAAATTGACAAAGATAAAAATAAATTACTTCTATAGATTTTTTGTTGTTGTTTTTCGCGAGGATAGTTTCAAAATTTCTCATGTAATATGTAATTTATATTTCACGGATGTTTAAAAAAATACATTAAAATCTCATTTTTATGTAAACAATTGTACTTCATTATTTTTCCTTTATTTTGTTTAAAATATTCGTAAAATCGATATTATTGTTTGATCGCATGATCTGCCATTTAATGCTCCCTGCAGGTTTGGATATGTTGTTTGAGCCAATCTATTATTCCTCTTCATGTTTTGATATCTTTTTATTTCGCCTAATTTTTTTTTCCTCCGCACTACATTTGTCATTTTTGACAAAAATTTAACCTATCCTGTTGGGGGGGGGGGGGGGGNGGGGGGGGGGTTGGCAAAAAACCTGTATGTTGGAAAAAAAATCCATGAAAAATAAATTACATGAGAAATTTCGAAAATATCCTCACGAAAAACAGCAAAAATCTTACAGAAGTAATTTATTTTTATCTCTTGTCTTGTTATCATTTTAATTCACTGTTATTGTACTAGTTTGTATCTAGAATTATACACATCTATGATTTTTTGAAAAATATTCAAAAAATTGCCCCTTAAAAAAAGCAAACTCAAGATGAAAAAGTGAATCTCTCAAAAATCGAGGTGTTGGCACAAGAGCGCTCCGGTCATCGAGTTCGACAAGTCTATTAGGAACTAAAACTTTGTAGAAGACAAATTTCGTGCAAACCCCGGGTTGACTCGAGAACTCGGTGTTGACTATTTTGGTAGAAGCGGCCCTAAATTCTTTGATGATGATTCCAAAAGCAAAAAAAAAAAAGGAAACCTAAAGAGTAATGTCTGTTTACTGTGTTATGGACTATAATAAAATGTTATTTTTTAAGACTTTTTTTGTGTAAAAAGTTTCTGTTCACGGCTAATTTCTCATTAAAATTGCATAGGTCCTGAAAAATGAGATTGAAACATATTGCGTCCGCTATGAAGACGCAACATGAAACGGGTTTACCATTTTTTTATCAACTAATCTCTCAATATTCACATGTTTGACGATTCTAGAAGAAATGTTCGAAAAGTCTTCCGTTTAAAGTTGCTCTCGTGGCTCTGTAATATGGAGGGATAGATAGCATTTTTGCAAGTATCTTTATAGAGTGAAATCATCTTATTTCAGTGTCAGGAATATATGGTTAACAGTTCGACATCGCATTATGTTACACCCTGTCAATACGTAATATGTTCCATACTATAGACTCTATAGAGTCATGGCCGCCAGGAGAAAATACGGACCCGGGACAGAAAAGTTACGGGGCCCTAAACAAAAATCCATGAATCCTCAAAAGCAAATAACCTAAACATTAAATGTAAGTATCCATGATGTATATATAAACTAATGATGTTAAATTACTTCTATTAATAACAAATCATGATCAATAAATCAAATCAATCAAGTTTTAAACTGCATAAACTAGGTAATCGAAGGTTGTAAAGCTTTAAAAGATTTTTTATTTAGCACCAATGAATTCCGGGCCCCTCCAAAATCCCCGGGCCCGGGGGGATTCCCCCATTTCTACCCCCTTCTCGGTGGGCCTGTAGGTATATGTATAGAGTCAAATAATCTTATTTAAGTCTCAAGAATATATGGTTAACCGATTAACATCGAATTATGTTACATTCTATATACGAGTAGAGATGAGATTAAAGTAGCAATCCATCGAAAATCACGAAATTGATTCGATAAAATTGGCGAAATTCATACTTTATTAATTGAGATTTTATTAAAAACAAAATAATTCTCATCCTGCTATACTTTTTTTAGCTTTCTCTTTAACATCAATATTGGTCAGTCGAATAATATTGATGTTATTGATGCATTTTTTTATTATCTTACTTTTGTATTTCAGCATATATTTTTTTTCATATATTTCTGATATTTTTGTACCCATATCAGACTTTTTTTTTTTTTATTAGTATTATTTTTTTTATACATTTTTTTTTTCTTTGTTTACTTTTAATTATTTGTATGTAATTTATGTAAAAAGGGTTCTGCCCGTTAATAAACAAGCCAGTTTACTGGCCATTATTATTATTATTCGAGGTTTTACCCTACATTCTTAACCCTAGCATTGCCAGGTTTTACCCGCGTTTTAGCAAAAAGCTTGTAGTAATCAAATTATGACACTTATTTTAATGAGACCTTAATAATTGTCACAAACAATATTTTCCATCATAGTATATAAAAATATGTATGTTCTAAGCCTTCTAAGGGATGATATTGAAGCCAAACTTTGGGCGCGTGTACTTTATACCAATGTATGGTACCAATACATTGATTGTCTAAAGCTACAATTAAAATCTACAATAAATTGTCTAATTATGTACCACATGCAAGAAATAAGTGTGTGTAAACACTGTCAAAAGACATTTGTCTGTGTGGGATGTCAGGAAGGACAAAGTTCTGGTTCAGAATAGATTTCCTAGGGTCTAGCGATTTATTTATTTATTTTCATTTACATTATTATATTTCTGGGATTTAATTTTATTTTTATGTAAGATAATAATTGATTTAGTTTATTTTTAGTTTTTAATAAAGTAATAGAGACTTATTGTAATAAAAAAAAATCATATTATCCTTTATTTTGTTTGCGTGTACTTTGTACACCCCTTGGCAATGCAAGTAATTGAATAGAGCTTGGCAATCCTAGGGTTAAGAAACTTGAAGCAACTACCTACAATGAACTAACTCAGCCTGGATTGGACCGGAAACATAGCCAACATCACAAGGGTGTGAAACTACGTGAACAACTACTTTGTAAAACCTCGCTAGTCGTTGATTAACTTGAGTGATGTAACGGGAACTAGTGTATTCAACGTGCCACAGACGCTGAAATTAAGGAACGATTCGAATTTCTCTTTCTAGTTTCAGAAGTATTTTAATCCAATCTTAGCATGGTCACGTTAGCTCAAATCTGAATTGGAATTCAAAAGTAAACAACAACACTGATACAAGAAATTGACTAACATTCCAATCAAATCCAACCTAGACAATATAAATGCTATAGGATCACTCTTTCTTTACTCTCTTATTTCTTTAGGTGGATATGAGAAAAATGGAGAGTTGGGAATCAAAACAAAAAAAGGAGACATAGAAAGGGAGACCACAAGAAAATGGAGAAGTAAATGAAAAAAAAGTTTCCGAAATCTTTGTTCCGAAAAGTTCATTTTGAAGTTAAAATTAATTCCCAAGATAACGGTTTCTATATTAAATTTATTGCTTGACAAATTTCCAAATGATTCAATGAAGATATACTTGTAAAGGAATGATCAACCCTCAGACCTACAGATGTGTTTTAAAAGCTGATATGACCTAACAGCTAAATCAGAGTTTTGAAAACAATTTTCCTCCCCATACTCCTATATGAAGCTGATATGACCTAACCTCTACCTATATCTGGAAACAGTCTTCTGAAAAAAATTCTTCTCCCCACACTCCTATATAAAGCTGATATGACCTAACAGCTACCTCTCTCTGGAAACAGTCTTTTGAAAACAATTCTTCTCCGCACACTCCTATATGAAGCTGATATGACCTAACAGCTACCTCTCTCCGGAATCATTCTTTTGAAAACAATTCTTTTCCCCACACTCCTGTATGAAGCTGATATGACCTAACAGCTACCCCTCTCTGGAATCATTCTTTTGAAAACAATTCTTTTCCCCACACTCCTGTATGAAGCTGATATGACTTAACAGCTACCTCTCTCTGGAATCATTCTTTTGAAAACAATTTTCCTCCCCATACTCCTATATGAAGCTGATATGACCTAACAGCTACCTCTCTCTGGAATCATTCTTTTGAAAACAATTTTCCTCCCCATACTTCTATATGAAGCTGATATGACCTAACAGCTACCTCTCTCTGGAATCAGTCTTTTGAAAACAATTTTCCTCCCCATACTCCTATATGAAGCTGATATGACCTAACCGCTACCTCTCTCTGGAATCAGTCTTTTGAAAACAATTTTCCTCCCCATACTCCTATATGAAGCTGATATATGACCTAACAATAGAGTAATTAAGTATGACCTAAAACTAACTTTCAGAAAAGCGGCGATTAAAAGCTGGAAGTCCGAATGGCTTTCAGAACGAAAATATTTCCATGTAATTATGTATCAGCAATCGTTTAACCATTTACACTTAACAGCAGGGAAGAAGTCCAAAGAGTTAAAATGGGATTTCATTATATTTTATGAATATAATTCAATTATGTTTGAATGTTTTCGGTCTTTTTCAGAGATCTCAAACTCATCCGACATTCATTCCACTATTGAAGAAAAAACAGGACATTTCAAAGTTAAACTCTATTTAAATTCGCAGTAAGTTTAGATTGTGTGGACAAAAAGTTCGTAAACTGATGTTGTAAAAAATATTCTTTTATTTATTCGTCTACAACTACTTGATACCCTTCAAAGTACTCCCCTTTGGAAGTGATACACTTACTCCAGCGCTTCTGCCATTCTTGAAAACAATGTTCCATGTCACTTGAAGTCAACGCCTTTAGACAGCCTGTCATTTCTCTTTGAATTGTTGCTACGTCCAGAAAATATTTTCCTCGCATCGTCATTTTCACTTCATGAAAGAGAAAAAAGTCGCATGGAACCAAATCCGGGGAATAGGGAGGGTTTTACATGGTTGCGATATTTTTCTCCGTGATTCCAAAAAACCATGCACTTCACAAACAGGGCTGTGTGAGCCTTTTGGAATTTTTTTTGGAACAATCTTGGCGCACAATTTCATCATGTGCAAATCCTCCTTCAACATCGTCTGTACACTTCCTTTACTGATTTCGATATCATCAAAAATAATTTGTGAGGTGATATGACGGTCAGACAGCACCAAATCACGCACTTTTTTTATGTTCTCTTCAACGCGGGAGGATTTAGGGCGCCCATCTCTCTCATTGTCTTCCAGACACCTCCGACCTGCCCAAAACCGGTTCACCCATTTAAAAACTGTCGCTTTTTTCATAGTTGACGCGCCATATTTAACATATCTATTATTTATGGTCCACTTTTTCCAAGTCTAATAAGATATTTTATGTTCATCCGTTGCTAGATTACATCGGATCGCTCCATTTGGTTCCGCTGACGAAAAATGCTCTTACAAAAAACGACGCCGAATAAAACAAAATGCTCCGATTGCGCCGATTTTTTTTCTGAATGCTCACATCAGTAGTACGTGAGACCTTTAACAAAGTCATTGACTACAGCGATACCACGTTTCCAGAAAAAAAATCAGTCTACGAACATTTTGTCCAGACCTCTTTCCTAGGAGCTTAATTTAACGTCTTTCGACAGAGTTAGCTTTAGAAGGAATGAATAAATGCAGACAAAGGTTTCGAAATAATAATATTTACTAATGTTCTTTATTGATGTTAATACGGTATAACTAAAAAATAAATATTCAGAGAGTCATTTTCATTCATAATATATGTCGATTATCTCAAACACGGTTCATTTTACAAAATAATGTTCGAAAAAAATGTTAATTGATTTTAGAAGGAAATATTTTGGAGACCTTGAAATTTTTCTCAAAGGTCGTCTTCAAAGTTATTTGAAATCATTGATGTAGAACAGTACCCAGATCCCTAACCTCCTAAGTGATGCGGAGAAAAAGTGAAGACCGCATCGAATAAATTGTTTACATTTTTTCAGTGTCCGCCATACTCGAGTGTCCGAAGATCCTACATTAGATCTTATCGGATATTCGTATTCTTCGGAGGGGCATAAATTATGAATATTCCCATTACACATTGCTTTATTTTATAATGTCTGGAAGTATTTTTTATAAGTCATTTACCTGCTTATTATGTATTCTCAAAGGGTTACACGGGGTACCTATATCTGAAAATGAAATAAATTTTCGTTGTTGGCGTCTCAATTGAGATTCTTCATCTATTCAAAGAAGCATTTACAGCATAAAATCCTGCCTTTGGCGATATATTTGAGCGTCGCAGTTTCTTTTACCAAGACAAAGGATTAATATGGGCCGGTATCACAATTAATTAACTCCTTAATTTAGACCTATGGACGTAATTCGTCAAAACTTCTTGGGAAACACTAAATGTATTACTTTACTTATTACGTTCCTGAAAGGGCTCGACTTTAATTTATTTCATTTTAAAAGAAGTCTTCTAAATTATGAAGCCACAAACAAAAATTATAAAAGTTTTTGTTTGTGGCTCATATTCGATTTCAAAAGTCATTCTATCAAGAACGAAAACAAAAAAATAAATAAAAACATGGTATTAAATCCGCTATCATATTTATCATGTTACTTCTTGGAGTTTAACTGTGGTGGCTAATTACGGAGGATGACCTTCACCACAATAATTTGACCCTCAAAAAAAATTCAGAGAATCTATACTTATAAAACGCAAAGACCAGTTGGTATACTGACTGACTGATAATCAACGAAGCTCGACGATGGCTAACGTAGAGACTTGAAATTTGGCACGCAGGTCTCTTTTAGTATGCAGGTGCGTAATAAGAAAGGAAAAAAATAAAGTTCAAGTGGGAGCAAGTTACCGCCAAAAATGACGCCCTTTAGCGGGTCTTTTTGCAATTTTTTTCTGGGCAAACTAAAAGAGATAACGAAAAAATGACCGAGAATAGACCCCTCCAAAACAGTATATAAGGATCCCATAAAAAATATAAAATTTGAAAATTTCCGGTTTCTCCCCGATTTATGGACGGTTTTCACGACCAAAAAATCGGAATCGAGAAGTACCACTTCGGGATGAGCGAGAAAGTTGAGATTTGATACAAAGGTGTTCCGGAGGGAAAAGTCATATCCTTGAATAAAATATTGAATTTTTGAACTAGGAGTGGAGCTCACTCCGGGGGTCAGTTCTACCAAAAACCCATAATTAAGAAATATCAGTTCGGGATAAGAGAGAAAGCTGAAATTTTATAAGACGGTGTTCCGTTGTGCAAAAAATAAGATCTTTTAGTAAAATATTGAATTTTCTAAATAGGAGCCGTGTTCACTCTGGGGGTTGGTTCCACCAAATATCTATAATAGAGAATATTTAATTTCTAAAATAGAGAAGATTTAGAAATGAAATTGTTGTTGAATTCTGTAACCGTGCACGGGGAAACAGCTAGTGGATTCATAAAGTAAAGCGCCAAATAATACACGTTCTTCCTCTTCATTTTTATTCAACCCCTCCCCCTCTCTGTTTCTCATTCTTCTATCTTTTACTCTTTCTGTTAATTTACCTCTCCATTTATGCAGATTTACTGAAAACATAGGAACAAGGATAGACAATTTTCGAGAAAATGGCTTGCAGGCAGAAGTCAAAATTTGAGAGAAATTTCAAGATCTCCATGATATTTCCCCTAAAATGCAATTAATATTTTGTATCGAAAGTTTTTTTGTAAAACCGTTTTCGATAAAATCAACCATAATATGAAATAAAATGACTCACCTTGTATGGATGTTATTAACAGAATTATTTTTTAACAATTAACAGATTGCTCTGGACATGAGTCATTTTGACGCTTAGGTGTGATTGATTCTATTCCCCCCCCCTCTTTTTGTTCGATCCTGTTGAGACTTCATGTATTTCTTGCACATTCAGTTTCAAGATAGATGTTGAATTGAGCACATCCGTAGTTGTTTATTTGTTTTCTAAAGTAATTTTTCGTAAAAGTTAGTGAGTCAGTTTGACGCATTTCCAGCGATAACGCTAGTTTTTTGGTGAGTCATTTTGACGTTTTATATGGGGTTCATGAAATTTGAACTGGCATGATTACTTTTCATGTACCTATTTTTTACACTTAAACCAATAAATCCAATCATTTTCTTTTAAATAAAAAATAGTATTTTTTCTCAACTTAAAAAAATCCTGCTGGCTTTTCCCGGTCCTACCTAGAAGGGGTGAGGTTAATGTAAGTAGTTGGTATGGTACGACCAACACCAGGAGGGTAAAGAACTCATCTTATGTAACCTTTAAACCAATTAAAACCAAACAACCGAAAAAATCCTGGAAAAATGAGTGGTGACTCAAAATGACGCATGTCCATCAATAACGTACAAAAAAGTACTGCAGCAACCTAGGGTTAAATATAAATACAAATATGGTTTTCGAGAAAATCAACCATATTATGAAATAAAATGACTCACTTTGTATAGACGTTATCAAATATGAACTTACATACATGTTATTAATAAATGAAATATTTACATAGTACTTAAAA
This sequence comes from Pachypsylla venusta, assembly GCA_012654025.1. Classification (NCBI taxonomy): domain Eukaryota; kingdom Metazoa; phylum Arthropoda; class Insecta; order Hemiptera; family Aphalaridae; genus Pachypsylla; species Pachypsylla venusta. Next base: position 26,834,095 of record CM022876.1, on the reverse strand, counting down.
TGGAAGGGGATGGAAAAATTACCTTCTTCTATACCTAATTTATTTTAATATTGAAGTGAATGGAGTGATACGGTATTTGCGAGTTGACAGTATACGAATTTTTGCGTTACGTTTTTTTTACTTGTAATTTCTATCTTTAATAATTTTTTTTTTTTTTTTATTAGTTAACGCGTTTTTAATCAGCGACTACTTAATCTTCGAACCACAATGTTCGTTTAAAACTGTGTCTTCACTTCTAAATACTAACTAACAGGTGGTCAATGATCACTGCTGCAACTCACTACATTTAGTGTGCAGTAAAGTTCTTATTCCTGATTAAGGCAGAGGTGCGTGATATTATTATGGGCAATGGTGGAGTTATATTCTTTTTCATTTAGTACATTCCATCTTATATTCAACAGCCGCCTCAAGCTGCATTACACCTTTTCTGTTAAACTCGTGGAAAACATGCCTTTCGGATATTTATGTCAAGAGTTTTCATTATAATTCAATTATCCGCTTAGTTATACTCTCTTAAGCCCTCGGGGACTTTGATTAAATTCTTATGTTTCTCTTCAGCTCCAGGTTTTAGGTTGTCACTTACTTAACATTTGCACTAAATAATAATAAGTATGATGAAAAATGGAACATTCCAGTTTCATTAGTTGACGGCTCTAAGCGTGTGTAATCACACAAGGTTTGGTGTTAGGAAGTGCATTCAGCTTTTAGTTAGAATACAGGATTGAAGCGACAACTCCATATAGATTTGGGAGAAGATGAAGTTAAAGAAGTAGAAGATGTCATAGTTAGGGACTAACTGAATATCTTCACCAAATAATAATAAAGTTGATGTATTATTATTTAGGCCCAGCGCCCCCAAAAACTATACAGCATATTTCCTTCATGCCCTAAACATGTATACCAAATTTCGTCAAAATCGTATGAAAATTGTGGGTTATATGAAATGGAACAACTTTTGTATGGCATGTTTGTATTAATACAAAGCAAGCATCAAATACTCGTATTTTGAGATACTCAAAACGGGACCGTAGAAGAGAGTTTCACACATTTGCGCCTCTTTGAAATAATTGTCTTTACTGTCAGCAGAAAAAAATATAATAATAATATCACTAAAAGACTTCAAACTTTAGAAGAGCAACATCTACATTCGATGGTAGTCTGAATGCATTGTTTATGTCATTCCAACACTGTTTATTAATTTGAAGATAAAAGTTCATAGTGGAGTTCACATCAGGAGTATGATTTCAAAGTTATGAAGAAAATTTAAACACATTTCTCATTTTGTTGTGCCAACTCTCACACATATTTTCAATATGTCCTTGTCATCTGAAATTTTTCCTGATTCTTGGAAGTCTTCGATGGTAACTCCTCTTCCTAAAATCAAAAAACCTACTTCTGTTTCTGATTACAGACCTATATCTATCTTACCAGTTATGTCGAAAGCGTTCGAACGCTTAGTATATGCTCAATGTGATTCACGTCTCATTGAAAATTCTCTTTTTAATCCTCTGCAGTCAGGTTTTAGACCAGGGCACAGTACTTCTTCGGCATTGATCAAAGTTACGGATGATATTCGTAGAGCAATGGATAAGAAAATGTTGACAATTCTTCTCTTGCCGGACTTCAGCAAAGCATTTGATTCTGTGGATTATGATATATTACTGGCCAGATTGTCATCACTGAACTTTTCTCCATCTGCAGTCATCTGGTTTGAATCTTATTTACGTAGTCGAAAACAGTGTATTAAAGGACCGGATGGTAGTATTTCTGATTGGCAGAATTGTTCATCAGGTGTGCCACAGGGAAGTGTCCTGGGACCTCTTTTGTTTTCATTGTTATCAACAGCATAACCGCTCTGGTTTTTTCTCAAGCTCATTTATACGCAGATGATCTACAGCTATATATTCATTTCTATCCCCATTATTTTCCAAGAGCAGTGAGTCAGATGAATGCTGATCTTGAGTCTTTGAAAATATGGACTGGTTCCTACGGCATTGTTCCCAATCCTCGTAAGTTTCAAGCTCTCGTTATTGGGTCTAGCTTTCTTTTATCTCGTGTCCACATTTCTTCCGGAAGTCTTCTTTTTAATGACATTTCCATTCCATTTGCAAAAACGGCTAAAAATCCTGGTTGCCGCACGTCAATAATGTTAATAAAAAATGTTTCTATGCTTTTCACAAAATCGAGTTCTGCCGTTGGCTGTTCGAAAAATGTTGGTTATGGCTCCAATTATTCCTATCGCTGAATACGCCAGTACTGTGCTCACAAATATGAATTTAAAACTAAATTCCAAACTTCAACGGATTCAGAATGGTTGTGTCAGATTTGTATTTAATCTTCGTAAATTTGATCATGTTTCGATACACAGAACATCTGTGGGGTGGCTTCATATGCAGCAGCGTCGAGACATGCATATACTTTTGTTGCTGAGGCGTCTTTTTAATCAGGGGATTCCGGATTACCTTCGTTCTCTGTTTTTGTCCCTCTCAGAGCATGTGTATCCTACAAGATCTGGAGAATCGATGCTGCTGCAGATACCCATTCATTCTTCCAGGGTTTATTCGTTATCATTTGTTGTTCAAGCAGCCAAGTTGTGGAATTCGCTACCAAGACATCTTAGGTTAGTGACAGACAAGAAGATATTCTAATAGAATATCTTCAACAGGACAGTGTTGTGACCCACTAAGTGTCCAGGTCACAAATTGGGATTGAGTTTCCCGCTTTTTTTTCTCTCTATTCCTTCTTCTTTTCTGTCTATTTTCTACTTCTTTTCCCCTTCCTTGTTTTCTTTTAGACGTTCTCTCTTTGCTGCTGAATGTCGAAAGTAATTGTCGAATGGGTTTGATGGTGGAGATTGCCGCAGGCAATAATCACGCCCTTTGAAATTTTCTTTGTTAAAATTGTCAATAAAGAGTTATATTATATTATTATTACATGATGCATTGTTTATGCCATTCCAACATTGTTTATTATTTTGAAGATAAAAGTTCATAGCGGAGCTCACATCTGGAGTAAGATTTCAAAGTTATGAAGAACATTTAAACACATAATGCATTGTTTATGTCATTCCAACATTGTTTATTAATTTGAAAATAAATGTTCAAAGCGGAGCTCACATCTGGAGTTTGATTTCAAAGTTATGAAGAACATTTAAACACATAATGCATTGTTTATGTCATTCCAACATTGTTTATTAATTTGAAGATAAAAGTTCATAGTGGAGCTCACATCTGGCGTATGATTTCAAAGTTATGAAGAACATTTAAACACATAATGTATTGTTTATGTCATTCCAACATTGTTTATTAATTTGAAGATAAAAGTTCATAGTGGAGCTCACATCGGGAGTAAGATTTCAAAGTTATGAAGAATATTTAAACACATAATGCATTGTTTATGTCATTCCAACATTGTTTATTAATTTGAAGATAAAAGTTCATATCGGAGCTCACATGGAGTAAGATTTCAAAGTTATGAAGAATATTTAAATTTTTTTTGGACACCGTGTTTGTAATAATCCCTGGAATCGATTCTGAAATTATTTAAAACTCAGATATCTTTTTCTTTGCTTAACATTTTTTTAACATATTGGTCATTTGAGACCCTCCATTCGCTGGAACCTTACAAACCAGACACCCACATTGACCTCACCCAGCCTGGGTTGGGTCGGAAAAATAGCCTGCATCACGAGGACGCAAAACCACGTGGACACCTACTTGGATTAAAAGCTCGCTAGACTTCACTTAAATTCAGTAATTTATCGCAAACTGGTGTAGGTATTCAACTAAGTATTCATGCTTCAGACATTTTTGTCCAAGGTTTTGAAATATTTTTTCCCTGAAATTAAATTGAATTTAACAAAGAAATGTTCCCTGAAAATTTCTCCCTCACTTTCCGTCCTTCTAAATCATTGATATTTCATACTAACTTAATTTTTTTTTAATTTTATATTAAAATAAAAAGAAAACTCGCAACATAATTTGAAATTTTAAACAAATTCCCGTTGATTTTATTTCTTATTTCTTGTGCGCTAGACTACTTCGTGTAAATTGTAATTAGAATTTAAATTCCATTTATTTTATATCAAAAACAGTTTTCATTTTGAAATATCAAACAACCTCTCTCTTCGTGTCCCTTTAAAGCTGTTTTTATTCAGTTGAGGCTCGTGAAATATTAATACCCTGAAGGATGTGATTCCAACGATGATAAATTCGAAAAATAGTCATATAAGCTCATATCTGGAGTACGTTTTCAAAGAAATAGGAAGCAAATCTTTGTCTCCATATACCATTGATGACAAGGTAAAGTTCTAAAAAACACAACTCCAACTTGAAATGAAAATTTATAATTTTTTTTACTTTTTTATAAATTATTACAAAAGGGGTTGATCCCCCTGGGGCCTCCCTTGAAGCTGACCAAACTGTGCTCCCCACCAAAATTTCCCCTTACATATATTGTGTTTCAGATTTTTCGAAACTGTACTAATTTTCGTTCTTTATTTGGCCTTGAAACGAGAAAATTTCGACGTACTCGTTTCTAATATTGTGATTCACCCACATTTTCCATCGAATCTGGACTAATACTTCCATTCATGAAAACAAACATCTTTTACCAAAACCTTTAATACACTACTGTCATTCCAACATTGTTTATTA
>CM022876.1:26804821-26817739 GCA_012654025.1 Pachypsylla venusta | reverse complement strand
ATTGTGGACCATCTGGCTACTGAGTGTGGACGAATGTTAAATTTCGATTACAAAAATCACCACAATGATGTTGTTAGATGTATCCATTATTGGTTTACAAAATGTACGGATTAAATGAAAGTAAACTGGTGAAGACTCATAGAGTGGAAAGTGCAATATTGAATAATAGAATGGGGATACAATCAAATGGGACCATAGAAACAGAATCAAGATTATAACATAACAAGCCAGAGTTAATGATACATGACCTGAAGACAAATGAAATAACGATAATAGAAGTTGGAATAACATATAAGAGAATAATGAAAACAGTAGAAGTGACAAAAAGGAGAAAATATGAATTATTGTAAAGGAATTGAGCATGATTTGTGGAGGAGCTAAGGTTACCTTGATTCCAGCGGTGCTGACATGGAATGGGGAGGTTACAAAATACGTCGAGAAATACATGGAAACAATAACAATAGGAATAAGCAGAAACAAAATCAAGGATAAATATATATATTTATATGTATATAGAACACCGTAATAAAAAGAACATTAGAAATCAAAATTATAGAAATAAGAGCGAAGGAAAGACTATTTTAGAACAAAAAGAACTTTAAAAAAAATCCTTTCGATGGTTTGGTACTTTAGGGGTGAGACGATCCAGCTGATAAACGGTGGGACGTGAGTTCAAATACAGCCAACCCACAGAATTTCAATCTTACATGTCCCATAATAGTGCTAAATATCTCAAATTAATCTTCATTAATTTGAGATATTTACCGACTAATAGAGGACATGGAAGGGGCCGGGGTTATCAACAAATCAACATCTAGTCCGGCGTCCCCGAGAGTAGCAAACTTTGCTACTCTCGAGACGCCTCCACCACCATTACTTTCTATGGTGGCCAAGTAAAGTAAAGTAATTCGATATAATATCGTTCTTTTTACATGATTGATAAGGTAGTGTAAACAATAAAAACGCGCTTTGTCTTCATATTTATGGATAATGGTAATATGATACTAGTTGATGCAAGCTAAATAAACAAAATAATAGGAAGATAATAATGCAGCGACGTACCTTTAAAAATGGATAAAAAAAATATTGACTCAACTATTGACTAACTTCCATACAAAGTATTGACAACTATTAGAATATCTGAAACAAAGGAAGGAAAAAAAATATTACCCACATTGCTATTTTATTTTGCTGAATACCCTTAGTGTTCCTCCAAGCTGTACGATACCTTCTTCTATCAACCAAACAAACATGCACAGTTTTATCTCACACAATAAACATTTGAGGGTAGGACAAAAGTAGTGTAGCTTCTATGGAACGTTGAATACACCAGGTCCTGTTTGATCACTGAAGTTCAGCAACGTCCAGTGAGTTTGTACCATGTGGGTGTCCACGTGGGTTCGCGCCCTCGGGATGCTGGCTTCTTTCCGACCCAACTCAGACTGGGTGTGGTCACTGTGGGTAGCTGTTTTGTAAGTTTCCAGCGAATGGAGAGTAAAACCCCCGTCTTGAAGAATAAGCTATTTTAACCAAAATGCAGCCACCGATATGAGAAAGCTAGGTTCATTGGATGACGGTCCTAAGCCCGTGTAAATACAGAAGGTTTGGTGTTAGGAATGGCATCTGGCCTTTAAGAAACTCTGCTTCAATCCAAAGATGAAATGTCATCAGCAAAATGTAGTTTCTATGGATACTGTGGGAAGGACATCCGGCCTTTAAAAAACTCCGCTGCTTCAATCCAAAGATGAAATAAAGATGAAATGTCATCAGCAAAATGTAGTTTCTATGGATAATGTCGGAAGGGCATACGGCCTTTAAAAAACTCTGCTGCTTCAATCCAAAGGTGAAAATTCATCAGCAAAATGTAGTTTCTATGGATACTGTGGGAAGGGCATCCGGACTTTAAAAAACTCTGCTGCTTCAATCCAAAGATTGAAAAGTCATCAGGGTCTGTATCCGGGGAGTAGTAAATTGGCACGTTTTTCAATTATTTTTTCAAAAAAACTCGTTTTTTATTGGCCGTACATACGTAGCAGAGGCATGGCCTAAAAAACGTTTCCTAACCTGTGTAATTGGGATAAAATTGGTTAAAAAAATTAAAATGTGCTCCCCGGATCTAGATCCAAAGTCATCAGCAGAATGCATTTTCCATAAATTAATATTGTGAGAATAAAGCGATGGATACCATGCTAGGAAAGGGTACAGCTAAAGATATTAGACACACATCAGAAGGTTGTTGCATGGTAGATTTGGAGTATAAATGCCGCCGACCCCATACAGTACAAAATTAGGAAAAGGTATAAGTTAAAGGAGGAGAAGATTTTAATAATTTTTTATAAAAAGTAATTTTAGGCGCTTTCAATTATTTCTTTTTCAACAGTGGTCCCCTTTATGCTCCTTTCCAGTAATTTTGGGCGCTTTCAATTATTTCTTTTTCAACAATGGTCTCCTTTAAGCTCCTTTCCAGTAATTTTAGGCGCTTTCAATTATTTCTTTTTCAACAGTGGTCTCCTTTAAGCTCCTTTTCAGTAATTTTAGGCGCTTTCAATTATTTCTTTTTCAACAGTGGTCTCCTTTAAGCTCCTCTCCAGTAATTTTGGGCGCTTTCAATTATTTCTTTTTCAACAGTGGTCTCCTTTAAGCTCCTTTCCAATAATTTTAGGCGCTTTCAATTATTTCTTTTTCAACAGTGGTCACATTTAAGCTCCTTTCCAGTAATTTTAGTCGCTTTCAATTATTTCTTTTTCAACAGTGGTCTCCTTTATGCTCCTTTCCAGTAATTTTGGGCGCTTTCAATTATTTCTTTTTCAACAGTGGTCTCCTTTAAGTTCCTTTCCAGTAATTTTAGGCGCTTTCAATTATTTCTTTTTCAACAGTGGTCTCCTTTATGCTCTTTTCCAGTAATTTTAGGCGCTTTCAATTATTTCTTTTTCAACAGTGGTCTCCTTTATGCTCTTTTCCAGTAATTTTGGGCGCTTTCAATTATTTCTTTTTCAACAGTGGTCTCCTTTAAGTTCCTTTCCAGTAATTTTGGGCGCTTTCAATTATTTCACCAGTAATTTTGGGCGCTTTCATAATTATTTTTTCAACAGTGGTCTCCTTTAAGCTCCTTTCCAGTAATTTTGGGCGCTTTCAATTATTTCTTTTTCAGCAATGGTCTCCTTTAAGCTCCTTTCCAGTAATTTTAGGCGCTTTCAATTATTTCTTTTTCAACAGTGGTCTCAGCTCCTTTCCAGTAATTTTGGGCGCTTTCATTATTATTTTTTCAACAGTGGTCTCCTTTAAGCTCCTTTCCAATGCTTTTACCCAAGTGGCGTTGCTTCACTTGTCTAGTTTATAAATTAAATAGGAATTCAAATATTTAAAAATCAAAACAACTAAGTGTGCAGTTGTCAAGTACGTTCTTTTGTATTCGGAGTACATTGGTTCAACCCCTTGCTGGTCTTATATAATTTTATCAACTCCTCGAAAAATTTAATATCAGAACAACTGAGTGTGCTAAAGAGCGTGGTTTTGCAATTCAACCAATCCGAGATGATTGGTTGAATTTTCAACTGAAGAAAGCAAATTTAGTTAAGGATAAGGAGTGTCAATTATTTTTAAATTATTGCGAAAAGTATATTTTGGGCGGGGAGAATTTTGATACGCTTAGCGTCCTTTTTACACGAAGTGTTTCTTGACTCTTGGTTACGAGTCGCTCCCCCTCCTCCCTCCAAATTTTCTTTTAGGTATATTGTGCGATTGTGCCCCCAAAACAAGAGGGCCATATCCGCGCATGAGTGATTGAAGTGAAGATTAGCTTTAACTCCACGACTTCTCTTTAGACGTCAGTTTGCCTGTTATTTTCTTTAAAAAAATCTTTATGTTGTGCTAATACCTATAATACTAACTAGAAATGGACATGATTTCCGTATCAGAAGAAAGCTGACATCTTGTATTGGGATTGGATGTTTTACATGGGGTATTGCTCAAACCAATTGCTCAAACCGTAATTAAAAATATAAAACGCGTGGTTCTCCGTTAGGAAGTATTTTCGCAACTTTTGTTATAGAGTTGACCNCCCCCCCCTCAAATATGGTCCATAGAATATGCGGTAAACATATGTTTCCAATTTTTATAAATTTCTTAAAAAGATACCTTATAAGGCATTAAGATATTCAGCGTGTTTTGTCTATTATACATATATTTAAGGGTCCCCTGAATAGTGTGGGTAGCTCAGATCAAATGGAACATTTTTTACGAAATTGTCTATGCTTCACCAGAATCACCAGGCTCACCAACGAATTTCGTGAAATATGTTTCATGTACCATTTGATCTCAGCTACCCCTTTTCAAATTCAGGGGTCCAATTTATATAGCAAAACACACTCCATGTATACTTGTGTTCTGGACATTCCCCGTATAATTCGCCACTCTTCTGGTATACATCCGCTTATATTACCCTCCAGATTATGGAACTGTACTTCGCCTCAAAATATTATTTATATCCTGAAATGGAGAAACCTTTTATACCTTCTTTTGTTTACCTTCCTACGTCAGTTGTACAATATTTAAATTAATGCAGGTGAAGCTAAAGGTTTTCCTTTTTTATGTTAGGTACCTAATGTAAAATGTTCGGGAATTAGGGACGAATTTGATTATGCAATAATCAAATTCGTCCACGGAGTAGAACGGTCCTAAGTCCGTCTAAATACAGAAGATTCAGTGTTATGGAAGGGCATCCAGCCTTAAAAAGACACTGCTTCAAACCAAAGATGGAGAGTGATCAGCAAATTGCATGGATATTGGGACAAGAAAAAACGAGGGTTACCGTGCCAGGAAAGGAAACTGCTAAAAAGAGAGTATTAGGCACAGAACAAAAGATTTTGGCATGGTAAAATTAAGGAAGGTAAAGGTATCGCAAACCCCAAATAAAATTGGCAAAAGTTGAAGAAGAAGATAATGCAATCAAATGCTGAATTAACATATAAATTATATAAACATGCTGATCTTTTCCAAAAAGGAGAAGATAATGAAATAAAATGCTGCTGAATTAACATATAAATTATATAAACATGCTGATCATTTAAAAAAAAGAAGATAATGCAATAAAATGCTGAATTAACATATAAATTATATAAACATGCTGATTTTTTCCAAAAAGAAGAAGATAATGCAATAGAATGCTGAATTAACATATAAATTATATAAACATGTTGATTTTTTCCAAAAAGAAGAAGATAATGCAATAGAATGCTGAATTAACATATACGTAAATTATATAAAAATGTTGATCTTTTCCAAAAAACTTTCACTGCCAATAAAAAATTGGCACCCCATGTGATATTGTTAATGGGTACCGAAGGTTATCTTCTGCCAAAACTTATTTTAATGAAGGTATTGCAGTACATTTCCAGGGTTTTAAGAGGAATTCAAAAAAATCCCTCCTTTCGGAACGAAATATTATCGCCCCAAAAATTTACTTTGTGATAGAAAGTTCCCCGCCAAGTCGTTATTCACAAAAAACAATGGAATCAAAACAGTGCCAAATAATATAGTTTCTCCTCCTTTTCATTCTCCATTTTAACTTGTCATTTCAGAACTTCGAAACATCTCTCAAACTTCTCCTTTACGCCATTTATCCACAAATTTTCACTTTCACTCTTTGGCGGAGTCAAAAGTTCTACCTTCTACAACATGCAAACAAATGACATATCTCCGATCAAAATAGGTTCGGTAGATTTGGCCTTCGAACCGTAAACGTCTAAGAAGGTGGCGATGAAGACAAATGAGACTAATTCAGTGTAAAGATTTTGTGGGGAGAGGGCGGGGGGGTTGTGACGATTCCAAAGGTTTAATTTTGAAAATGATAAACCAAATTGACCATTTTCAAATGTCTTTCTCTCAGGATTAATATAACATTTTTTTTAAAAAAAAACTGTCGATTTGCAACAAAATTCACTCTACACATTTTTCCCGTGTCTGTAGAAAGTCCTGAAAAGTGCATTCAGTGACGTGAAGTAATAAATAGATCACTCGGTCAACACTTATTGTATTTGACTTGGCGGGCGTAACGGCATAGCACTCCACAATTACAAATAGAAGAGGAAGAGGTATTTATAATATGAAGAAGAAATAGAAGATTATGATGAAATGGGAAAAGGAGAAGAGGGAAGGGGGAAATTTACAATAATGCAACAAATAATTTCCACCAAGTAAAACAACAGGTAATAATGTAAAGGGTCTTGAAAAGTCCCAACGGCTGACAATCTCACCGGCTGCATACAGGGTCATTCAACAGAAGTGAATGGATTTCAAAATATCATACCCCGGTTACTCATCAGATTTTTTATTTGTCCCAAATTAATCACAGGAATGGTGATTTTTAATTTATTTGCTGCAATGCAGTCTTTCATGGAAGTTCTTTCAGTCTTTCATGGAAGTTCTTTCATTCAGTCTTTCATGGAAGTTCTTTCATTCAGTCTTTCATGGAAGTTCCTCATCGCACTCTCAAGCATGTCCGGAGGGATGCGATTGAATTCTTCAGTGATTGTTTCTTTCAAATCGTTCAGGCTCCTTGGACTTTCCCTTTAATAGACTCTTTAATAGAAATAGACCGGGGAGACACCACGTCGGGAAATCAGCGCCCGCAAATTTTTGAGAAAGACAATTTGTCCAAACCATCTTCCCTACTTAACGGAGCCAAAACTCCCTTCTGTTGTGAACACAATGTTTCTATCCCCAGCCGCCTAGAAAGAATTTTGGGTGTTTTTATATCTTTTTAACATCTATGTATATTGCCCATTAGAGATGGTGGTTTTACTCTCCACCAGCTCGAACTTATAAAACAGCTACCCACATTGACCTCAGCCAGTCTTGGTTGAACGAAAAATAAGCCAGCATCTCGAGGGCGCAAGTCTACATGGACACTCACTTGGTAAAACTTCGCTGGACGTTGCTCAACATCAGTGAGCTAACGGGAACTAGTATATTCAATGTGTCATAGACGCTGGCTTTAACTCTTTGTACCAGGATAGCTCTAAAAGTTTATGAATCTTGGTATCAGGGCTGAATTAGAAACGTGGCAACTGCCGGGGCCTAAGACAAAAGGTAATTACGATAAATATTTTGTTTGAACTACCTAATAGTTCAAACAAAACTATATATTCGCGGTAAGACTACGCTATAAATATTAGACTAAAATTAGACAATTTTTTTAAAAAAGTTGAGGACTCAGTTTTCTATAAGTTTTAAATGATTTCACTAAGTTTCAATATTTTTAACTTTTTTATAGTCCAAAATGTTTGACTTTTTTTCTAAATATTCAACTGTTTTGCGGCAGATCATATGCGATCTTGACCCCTTACAGTCTATAGTTATGCGATCTGGGTGATACATTTTTGGACACGTCCTTCCACATCACAACTTTTTTTTTGCTATTCGGATTCGAAAAATCGATTTTTTTTTCGATCATCACTTAACGTCTCTTAACTTATTATTTTAAAACTCTGAGGTATTTTCCAACAGTTTGCAAGAGATATCATTGAGTTTGTCTATTTCGAAATCTCAGAAGTCTATTTCGATATTGACGAGTTACAAATTTTTGGAATGGTCTGTCCAGGGAACATTTTTTTTTTTTTGCTATTGTGAATTCGAAAATCGATCTACTCAAATAAATTATGTCGATATACTTCGCATGTTGAAGAGGTACTGTCAAAGTAATTCAGAAGTCTTTCAAAGTGAAAATTTAAATGACATTTGAATTTCAAACAACTTAAAGTCATTTCTGTTGTATGATGATAATTATCGAACGACAGAATTGTGGTTTTTCATTTGAAATATAATTCACTTCTAAATTTTCAAGCATGTAGGATTATGGGAAAGCTTTTCAATTGGAATTGTAAATTTTGTGGATAACATCTTGCCCCTTCAAAGAGCATTTAAACTTCTTGACCGTTTCTCTCGAATATCTAACTTTGCTTTTGTATTTTGATAATCCCATTAGAGTTGGGTTTGTATGTTAACCCTTTACAGTTTATAGTTATGAAAATATTAGACAACAAAAATAATGTTAAGTTAAGCATCAAATAACGTGACTCTATACAGGGGAAGTAATTCAAACCAGAGGAGAATACAGAGTGATTAGATTTAAAATCAGAAGCGGATACAGAAAGATAAGATTTCAGACGGATGTCAGAGGGCAAGAAAGGGCAGGTCCGGATTAACACTCTTTTCCTTTCTTAAATCAAAACAGAAGGATCTTCAGCCTTGCGGATTGTGTCATCTAGTTAGTCCAGTCTATATTAGGTTCAAAGTAGCTCTAAGTAAGTGGGGAGATGCGGCGGTGTCGGTGGGCATTGCCGCATTCCACCACTTTATATTATGTTCAAAGTAGTTGTAAGTAAGTTGGGAGATGCGGCGGTGCCGGTGGGCATTGTCGCATTCCACTACTTTATATTATGTTCAAATTAGTTGTAAGTAGGTGGGGAGATGCGGCGGTGCCGGTGGGCATTGCCGCATTCCGCCACTTTATATTATGTTCAAAGTAGTTGTAAGTAAGTGGGGAGATGCGGCGGTGCCGGTGGGCATTGTCGCATTCCACCACTTTATATTATGTTCAAAGTAGATGTAAGTAAATCGTCGCACTGACTCTGACAGTCACATAACGTATACTTATCCCGGTTTAGTACCAATTACAGAATGAAGGCTTAACGTGTATGGAGGGGATACGACTGTGTCTTCGGGCGTTGTCGTATCCCCTTCACTCGTTTAATTCAGCCATAACCCATGACGAAATGCTATGTAGTGCCGGGGGTTATGAATAAAAAATTTTTAAAAAAAGTTAGTCCAGTCTAGGTTTATGTTACTAGTTACTAAGTATAGTTTAAAACAATAAAAAATATGTAGGTTTAAAGGGCCTACCTACATTTACATCGAAAAAAATGTTCTGCCTCCATGTTTTTACCAGCTGCGTTTCCCTAATAATTATCTAATACGTATTCCATTGTATCTAGTGTAAGTTTAAGAAGCGCGAGGCTAATGTCTAATCCGGCCTTGGTCTCAGAGAACTATCTTAAAAGTTGCCACATTTACAATATGTCTAATCCGACCCTGGTCCCAGAGAACTATCTTAAAAGTGGCCATATTTACCATATGTCTAATCCGGCCCTGGTCTCAGATAACTATCTTAAAAAGTAGAACTCTAAAGCGAATAGCTGAAACAGATTCTTATATCAAAATACTCCAATTGGTGGTATTCAGATAAGACGATGGCCGGTTCTACGCAGCAGGACGACCTGTAACGACTGTTTACGCCACTGCGCTAAACATGTAATGGCTCGCAAATTTCGGCCCAGCATTTGATCGGCTCTTCCTTGTATTCGGTCCTATCTTTCCACATCTTTACAGTTGAATAGTTCGTTCCAAAATACCTACCGCCCGCGATATAGTCTACTTATCTAATATAATAGTTAATGTAAATACATCGATACAATTAATATAAGTGCATCAAGAGTCAAGAAGCTGGCCAGCCATCAAAAGAAGTTACCACAAAAGCGGCAGGTAAAATATCTTTTATTCCTGTTTCTTATAACCGCTCCCACAACGACTAATATCACCAAGGGCTATTGAGAACTTTTCAGTAAACCCATGTTATGTAAGACGCACTGATTGGTAAGCGGTAGGGCGTGTGTTCCAACCCAGCCAACCCATGAAATTTCATCCTTATGAATTTAAAATATTTACCACTATTGGAGGACATGGAAGGGGTCGGGATTATCAACATCTAGTCGGGCGTCCTCAGAGTAGCATCATATGCTACCCAATCCTTCCACCACCATCACTTTATGTGGTGGACACGTAAAGTAAGTAACCTATTTCTACCTTTTTTTTTAAAAAAAAATGAATTTAGAAATGGGAGAACGGTTGAATTTAAGGGGAACGCCCCTACAGCATCAAATCAGATAACAGTTTCTCTTTTTCGGCTTAACGTCTCTACATCAACTATTGGTCATTCGAGACGGGGGGAATTACCCTCTATTCGCTGGAAACTTACAAACCAGCTACCCACATTGACTTGGCCCAGGCTGAGTTGAGTTAGCCATTATCACTACACGACGCGACGCGAGGGTGGATCTAACGGGAATAGAGAATCAAAACAATCAAAACGCTCTGATATAAAAGTTAGTTCATTTTGATATTTGATAGCTCTGTCAATATTCTCATTAACGTAATAAAGAGCACACCATCAAAGGAAAACAGTAGCACAAATAATAAAACTCCTGTCATGCTAATGGCGAAATATTGTTGGGTTAGTTGATATAATCAAAGATTAAATAAACGAACAAAGATATATATCTAGGAGGCAACTGAACCGAACATGCGAGATGAGGGGAGACGGTACAGACATTTGTCGACTAATAACATCAAGTTTATTCTAAGGGATGGGGAAGCAAGGGAAATAAGCAGTGAACCGGAGGAATATCTTATATGAAAGGAAATTAAATACCTCCAAGGAATAAGGAAAGAACGAAAATAATAAAGGCGTATACAATGCGAAGTTAGTTCCGATATCGTGGCATAGGAGAGAAGAGAACTATCCTTATCAAGTGGTACGGGGGTGGATACAACAGGCGCCCAGTTGAAGAAGGGGGGCGATCGAGCCTAATAATCGACATCGAACTCAGTACTGGTCATAGATAAAAAACCTGAGAAAACTAATTCATCGTCCAATTCCTTCAGGTCAGGTTATTTATAACCCTTTGGTGACCAGTAAAGGTACGGCAGTAATTCCATTGAACTTTATGTGTAATTGATGTTAAGATATGTCTATAAGAGCAGTACAATTTTTTTTTCTTGCATATTGCACCCAGCCCCCCCCCCCGCAGGAGGGTGGGAAGTATAGTTCCCACTGTCCCAGGGAGGTAGGAATTATATTTCCCACTGGTCAGATGGAGAATAACAACAGAATAAACCTATAGAATAAACCTATAGCATATATAATAACATCATTTATATATATTTTTTCAGAAAGAGAAGGAAAGATGGAAAATGTATTTTGATTCTCATTTTTATTCTATGAAATTTAAATTTTGAATGGGAAAAAATGCAAAAACAAACACATACTTATAGGGAAAAGCCTTTTTGCCTTGTCGCAAGTTGAACAACTTACGTAGTATCTACTTAGTTGAGATATTAGGTATTGAAATATTTCATTGCATGTTTGATTTGAGCAAACCTTTTCAAATTAGTGTGGCACAGAATAATTGTTTTCCTGAATACGTGGAATAGCATCATTTACTGGAGTAGAGGATCTTTGGTTGTGAGATTGGACAGCATCTGAATCATCTGGACTACCATCTATTTCAGGAGGACCATCTGGATTCTGAGTCACATCAGAGGATGGAGTAAAGGCAGGGCTGGTAACATTTGAACTTGAAGCTGATACATTTTATTCACCTAATTCTCTAAGTTCTTCCAAAGCTCCTTCTTCTCCTTTGACCTCTGAGTTGTCATTATCCTCTGGTAAGGCGTACAGGAGATATAAGATCTCGTTATCTAAGGGATGGAGAAGCAAGGGAAATAAGCAGTGAACCGGATGAAAGGAAATTAAATACCTCCAAGGAATAAGGAAGGAACGAAAATAATAAAGGCGTACACAATGCGAAGTTAGTTCCGATATCGTAGAGTAGGAAGGAAGAGAACTATCTTTATCAAGCCGTACGGGGGCGGATACATCAGGCGCCCAGTTGAAGGGGGGCGATCGAGCCTAATAATCGACATCGAACTCAATAGAATTCATAGATAAAAAACTTGAGAAAACTGATTCATCGTCCAATTTCTTCAGGTCTGGTTATTTAATTAAAAGCGAAGTAGTATCTATTCGCTTTTCATTCAAAATTTTTATATTTTCCGTTTAAGACTATGTTCAGATGATCGCCTATAAAGTCTCTGGCGAACCATATAGGCTGCAATATACAGGGTTGACACGAATCCGCCCCCCCCGCCACCTCAATCCCCTTTGTGCTACAAGAATCGTACTGAAGCACGGTTCAAACAGCTGGTATGTACATCATTAATTTTACAAATATTTGTTTAGGGTACATGAACCACACATTGGACAATCTCCTAATGGTGGACTGGAGTGATCTGGCCAAACATCCAAAATATAATTACGTTACAAGCAATATATCAAAAATTGCTTTTCAAATTGCGAAAAGTCTTGACAAATTGAATGGAATTGAATTTTATAATCATTTGCATATTGTTGGATTCAGTTTGGGAGCGCAAATTGCAGGATTGTTGAGAAATTACTTGAGTAGAAAGATTGATAGAATTACTGGTAAGTATAGCTTATTTGAGTAGAAAAATTGATAGAATTACTGTTAAGTAGCTTACTTGAGTAGCAAGATTGATAGAATTACTGGTAATTAGCTTACATGAGTAGAAAGATTGATAGAATTACTGGTAAGTAGCTTACATGAGTAGAAAAATTGATAGAATTACCTACTGTTAAGTAGCTTACTTGAGTAGAAAGATTGATAGAATTACTGGTAATTATAGCTTATTTGAGTAGAAAAATTGATAGAATTACTGTTCAGTAGCTTACTTGAGTAGAAAGATTGATAGAATTACTGGTAAGTAGCTTATTTGAGTAGAAAAATTTATACAATTACTGGTAATTAGCTTACATGAGTAGAAAAATTGATAGAATTACCTACTGTTAAGTAGCATACTTGAGTAGAAAAATTGATAGAATTACTGGTAAGTAGCTTATTTGAGTAGAAAATTTGATAGAATTACTGGTAATTAGCTTACTTCAGTAGAAAGATTGATAGAATTACTGTTAAGTAGCTTACTTGAGTAGAAAGATTGATAGAATTACTGGTAAGTAGCTTATTTGAGTAGAAAATTTGATAGAATTACTGTTAATTAGCTTAC
>CM022876.1:26780301-26795667 GCA_012654025.1 Pachypsylla venusta | reverse complement strand
TTAGGTATATTGTGCGATTGTACCCCCCCCCCCAAAAAAAAACAAGAGGGCTATATCCGCGCATGATTGATTGCTGTTCCTATTTTCAATCTAGAGATAGGAGGTGCCCAATGAATAAAAGTTATCACAACTTATCGGTACTACTATTTTCATTTCAGATTAACTGTTTTGTTATTAATGTTAGACACCATGGAGAACAAGTTCTTCATTAGGTAGCGCTCCTGAGCCCGCGCTGAAAGAGAAGCCAGTCTGCTTCAACCCATCAAAGAAGATAAGTCAGAGAGTAGGCACAGAATTTAAGGATGACTATATTATCCACAATGGAAATTTTCTCTGCAAAAATAACAGTTTTCCCCCAAACTCCAAACAATTAAAAAATCCAATTATAAGCCTTCCCACAAGTTCCACTCATCTATCTACAATCTTCAATATTTTTCCGGATCAAGTTATCTTTTATCCACAATTTGAGATCTCAGTGAAAGTGTTTCCCATCAGTTAACAAAAAAATGACATTCCAAGCTTGTATTTTTTCCCCTTTAAGCGAGTAGTTTTTTTTTTTTTTTTAGTACGCCCCTGCTGTGCTGCATTAAAAAGCACGCACAGGTATATGCTCGTATCCACATCCTCTAGAGACCCAGTTTGTTCAAATTTGCAACAAATAACCAAATATTTCCTTGTGAGATGATCCTTTTTCACTCGGGCCATTTAAATTAAAAAAAATAAAAATATTTGCTTTCTAATTCAGTTCGTCATATTGTCCAAAACTATCGCGAATTGAATGATAATTATTTTTATTTGAACAACCATTTCCGTATTACGCATTTGTTGGTCATGCGAGGCGGGATTTTTACCCTCCAGTCACTGGAAACTTACAAACCAGCTACCCACATTAACCTCACCAAACCTGGGTTGTGCGGGAAAAGCCAGCATCATAAATTCGCGAACCTACGTGTTCAGCCACTTAGTAACACCTCTCTGGACGTTAGCTACAGTCATCTAACGGAAGCTGGTGTATTCAACATGCAATAGACGCTGCACAGTGTGCAGGTTCACCAAGCTTGTATATTTTTCCTCTCAAAGCGAGTAAAGTTCATTTTGAAAAGATATACAGGGTGTCCATAAAGTCTCACCCCACCCCCAGTATCTCGAGAATGGCTGAAAATGTAAGAAAACTCAAAAACACGTATCCCTTAGATTTTAGGGGGATTAATTTTAGACTAAAAATTGTTTGGCCTCGGCTGGTCGTTTAGGCTGGGCACCGACTGGCTTCAAAATCTTAAATGAGGAGGTATATCAAGCGACAGCTTGTTTGAGAGGTCTCGTTAATACGAGTTCATTACAGGAAACTAGAGCTCTCTAGGATCTACCGTTCACAAATTGCAGGATGGAACATGTTACATGGATCCTTTGTGGCCGCACCGAAATGGTAGGTAAAAATGCCTAGAATTAGTTTTTATGATTCCACATAAGTCATTTTGTAAAAAAGATGGTTGTCCCGCCGACTTTGACTGCAGAGATCGAGCCTTCTTCGACCAAACCTATCCAGCTTTTTTTGAAAATTTTGGTCTGCTCTCTGCGGTCGAAGTGGGCGGGACAAACATCTTGTTGGAACACTATTTTTTACTAAATTACTAATTTGGGATTATAAAAACTTATTTCTAGTCATTTTTACCTACCATTTCGGTGCGGTTGCAAAGGTTCCATGTCAAATGTTCCACCCTGTAATGGTAGATCCTAGAGAGCTCTGATTTGCTGTAATGAACTCGTATTAACGAGTCCTTTAAAACAAGGTGTCACTTGTTATACCTTCTCATTTAAGATTTTGAAACCAGTCGGTGCCCAGCCTAAACGGCTGGCTGAGGCCAAAAAATTTTTAGGCTAAAATTAATCCCCCTAAAATCTAAGGGATACGTGTTTTTTCTCGAGATACGAGGGGTGGGGTTAGACTTTATGGACACCCTGTATATAATTATGTATAGTAATTTATTGGCTGCCGTTAGCACAGTAGGATAATCAATGCTCCAAAATAAACGTGCTCTGTTTAAAATTTGGAATCCAGTAAAATATTTTTCAGTAGGGTGGGCTGAAAAAGTTGATTTTTTGAGTTCGAAGTTATTAAATTAAATCTTCAGACTCAAACAGGGGGGAAAATTTGTATATAGATAGAATATGATTTGAAACTTTATAAATATATCCTCTTCTTTAAATTCAATATTTCTCAATTCGTTGTCTGTCTTCCAGTCGAGGGTCTGCCTTGCTTTCCTTAAATCTAGCCTTCCACAAAATTTTGTTCGGTGCCTACTCTCTTTAGCTGCAACCCTTTCCTAGAACAATAACCCTCGCATGCTTCTCACAGTATCCAAAGAAACTCGTAATTTAACTGATGACTTTCATCATTTATTTGAAGCGTGCCTGACACCGGGGCAATGTAGAGAGGCAATCCAAAAAAAAAAAAATTAACCAATTTTTCCCCAATTGGAGAGGTTGAGAAAGGTTTTTACGGCCATGCCTCTATTGCGTATGTACAACCGCCCAACATGGACCCATGACGGTCAATAAAAAATCGAGTTTTATTTTACCTCTACACATTTCCCATTTGCTTACTCTTGACGTAAGCATATCTACCGACATGCTTGATCATGAGTCCATTTCAATAATATTCAAACATTATTAATCATATACATTTTCATACATTAACTGAAATGTTGATCCTGTGTACCAATTTCACAATAAAGCAATAACGTAAAACATCATAAAGGGGCGGCATTTTTCGTGACTCCCGGTTAGAATTTCATCCCAACTCCCAACACGCTCTTGCCCTCTCTTGGTACAGTGAAAACACCTTTATGATGAACAAAATTAGAGCACTATTGCAAACCACATCGTGTAATGACTAATGAATGAACAAACCGAATTAAAATCTTCTTCAAAGTTTGTGGTTTTTTATTTCAAACTTTCTTTGCTCTTTCCGTTTTTTGGTGTAATCTGTAAAATAAGCGAGGGTGCAAATTCGTAAAATCCAATTACAAATTACCATAAGGAAAATAAACCGTAACGGAGGATGTAACATAGACAGGACTAAACCTCATGCTCTACAGATCAAATCATAACAGAGGATGTAACATAGACAGGACTAAACCTCATGTTCTACGGATCAAATCATAACAGAGGATGTAATATAGACAGGACTAAACTTCATGTTCTACGGATCAAATCATAACAGAGGATGTAACATAGACAGGACTATACCTCATGTTCTACAGATCAAATCATAACAGAGGATGTAACATAGACAGGACTAAACCTCATGCGTTCAACTTACTAAACTTCATGTTCTACGGATCAAATCATAACAGAAGATGTAAATTAGACAGGTGCGTTAAACTCACTAAACCTCGTGCTCTACGGATCAAATCATAATCGAGGATGTAATATAGACAAGTGCGTTCAACTTACTAAACCTCATGTTCTACGGATCAAATCATAACAGAGGATGTAACATAGACAGGTGCGTTCAACTTACTAAACCTCATGTTCTACGGATCAAATCATAACAGAAGATATTACATAGACAGGTGCGTTCAACTTACTAAACCTCATGTTCTACGGATCAAATCATAACAGAAGATGTAACATAGACAGGTGCGTTCAACTTACTAAAACTTATGTTCTAGGGATCAAATCATAACAGAAGATGTAACATAGACAGGTGCGTTCAACTTACTAAACCTCACATTTTACGGATCAAATCATCTTCTTTGGCTTCACCTTTTCCCGAATCTATTTTGGGTTGGTGTTGCTTTCCTAGATTCTACCATACCGCAACCCTATATTCAGTGCCTACTCTCTTTAGCTATACCCTTTATGGCACGGTAACCCTCACTTATCCATAGAAACTGAATTTCGCAGATGAATTTTCATCTGAGGGCTGAAGCACAGTTTCTTAATGGATTGATACCCTTCCGATTATCTTATGAGGCTTAAGATAGTCACCCAAGCCACCGAGCCACCGGGTAAGCTTGCTCCCCTTGATTGCTAAATTACTTCGGGGAAATAAGTGGCGTCATATGTATTCTATATTTCCAAAAACAAACACTTTCCAATGGCAGGGGCCCACCATATTTGCTGTTAAAATATGATAAAACATAAATTTACCAAGCCACCGAGCCACCGAGGTAAGCTTGCTCCCCTTGATTGCTAAATTACTTCGGGCAAATAAGTGGCGTCATAGGTATTCTATATTTCCAAAAACAAACACTTTCCAATGGCAGGGGCCCACCATATTTGGTGTACAAATATGATAAAACATAAATTTTGTATGATTTTGATAAAATTTGGTATGCAGCGTTGCTCAATTGACAACTTTTGGTATTTTTTAGTAATTTTGGTTTTGGGGCCCCGTCAGGGGCCCACAAATAAAAAAAACATGAAACTTGTCCGATTTTGATAAAATTTGGTATGCACAGCCACACAAGTATTATATTTGACAATTTATGGTGTTTTGTAGATTTTTTGCAGGGTCCCAAATGTGGAAAAACATAAATTTTGTTTGATTTTGATAAAATTTGGTATACAGCGTTGCCCAAGTATTATAATTGACAACTTTTGGTATTTTTTAGTAATTTTGGTTTCGGGGCCCCAGTAGGGGCCCACAAATGAAAAAAACATAAAACTCGTCCGATTTTGATAAAATTTGGTATGCACACTTATATCTGACAATGTTTATGAAAAGATAGAACCCCACCCCAAACAACTCTTTTGATTTTTCTTCTGTTTTTATACCTAGCAATTAAGATTTCAATTTAATTTATACCCTCTATACGTAGAATTTTATTTACTTTTTCAAATATAAGCAGGGACAAAGATTACAGGGTCTTATATGATTTGAATTTGACGGGTGCTCAGTTAAACTCAAAAATGTACTACACTTTTAAAATATTCACTTTTTTATTTTAAAAAAATCCATCCCACTGCAATTGCGAATGTATGATGAGTCGTTGAATGATTAAAAGAGTTAAATTGGAACACATTACTGTCCAACAAACCTAGCCCCCCTCCCCCCTTTGCGGAAAAAAGTTCCCCGTCCGCATTATTCACTAAAAGCACTGAAATCAAAAAAGTCCAAATGTGTTTGCTTTTATCTCAATAATATCATTAACTATCATTACCTTTCGGTAATCAATTTAACTTTCTGGAAAACAAATCTGGTGTGAACATCACACGACTTTCTAAAACATGTTTTAATGTACCCAGAGCCCGAATCTCGAGTTCAGCCCATTGCAATACTTTCCTTTTTAGTTATAGAATGAGGAAAGTAAAAATTCCAAAAAATCTTCAAAATTTCAAGATCTGAAAATGATTATCAATGAAGGTGATGTTATTTTTGTTGTTGTTGTTGCTGCTGTTGATGTTTTTGTTGTTGCTGCTGTTGTTGATGTTGTTATTGATGCTGCTGCTGTTGTTTTGTTGTTGTTGTTGTTGCTGCTGCTGCTGCTATTGCTGCTGTTCTTGTTATTGTTGCTGTTTTTTTTTAATATTATACGTGCAATGTAAAGTATTTTCATTAAAAAACGATTGAAATTTTGGGGGAGGGGGTCTGGAACCCCGTACCCCCTAGGTACAGCCGTGGATGGATTTGTAACCAGAAGTCTGTTAGCTCGGATCTAACTCCATCCCCGCCATTTGTCGCAATAGATCTAAATAAAGGTCGCAGTGATAATTGCAGTCTCAATAGAGACCTGCAGCCAGTTTGATAATGTATATATTTGAGAAAACCTAGCTGATGTATAAAAATAAAAAAATACACTTTCGTAATAACTATATAGAAACCTTGAATACAAAAATTAAAAGGTCAACAAAAGATATTGTTCTAAGAAAATATACAAGAAAAAGACACAATATGAAAATTAAATAACAAGCACAGAGATAGGGTATATTATTGTAAGAAAGGAAATTAAACGAAAACAAAGAAAAGGAAAGAGATAGATGGCGAGAAAGGAAAGAGATAAATGAACAAAGGAGAAAAGAGAAAAATGGGGAGAAAGTTTGTCCATCTATCTCCGAAGAAAACAAAATTGATATTAATTTTTTAATATTGATAAGAAAAATAATTATTATTATTTTTCAACTATTGTATACAGTATGTCCCAGCAGTCCTAGCGGAAAATTTGTAACTTTTGGATGGTTTGGAATTTTTGAATTCTTATTGATCCTAGGGATAAAAAAAGGGGCCATGATTCGATTGGTGACAGTAAAATCCAGGTTCGATTGCCGAAAATGCATTTTTTAATGAAAAGTTTAGGTTTCTCAAGAATTTTAAATGGAGTATACATTTTCATTTTTATCAGTGTCAAATACCATTTTTACTCAATAGGTTACATTCAGGCCGTTTAGAAAGCGAACGTTTTCGGGTATAAAATCTGAAGTAAGGTTATGATTTAGTTCAAACAGTAAAAAGTAGACTAAATACGCAACCGAAAATAATAAAAAGTAGCCTTTTCATTTATTTCTCATTAGGGCCAGAGGAATGAGAAATTTTCAATACAATTACATAGTAAATAACTCGTATTCTAAACCTACGGTATTTGTATTGAAATTTTCTAATTCCTCCGGAACCCCCTGTAAAAGATATGAGACGGGTAATATTTGTTATTTACTGCTAAAATGTTTCCATATTTAAGTTACATTCTACCGTTTATCCTAAATCATAACCTTACCTGCTTCAGACTTTCTATACGAAAGCCCATTTTCAAAACTAGCTGAATTTTACGTCCTGAAGAAAAATGAGATTTGACTTTGTTAGTTTGCGACAATGATAAAATTGAAAAAATGTACTTTTGATGATTTCAGTAGAAGAGTGGATTTTACTGTATCCTATCGAATGGCCACGGCCCCTCTCCTATCCCTAGGATCAATCAGAATTCTAAGGACTTCTGGGACATACTGTATATTAGATATCATTATGAGAGGAAAATGGAGGAAATTTTGTTGAGTGGAAAATCATATTACAGGGTTTTCAGTAGATTGAGCAGGGTCAATTTAGCCCTCACATTTTGAAATCGAAACTGAGAGCAAGCCAGTTTCACTAGGTGACGGTCCTAAGTCCGTTTAAATTTGCCGATGAGAGATTATCAGCAAATAGTGCCTTTCTACATAGTTTCTAGTTTCTATGGATACTGTGAGAAGCAAGATAAGGTTGATTTAATGTGTTATTATGTCGTAACTATTTCAAGGAAGAGACCGAGATTATTAATGTCTAACTGTCCCGAGTCCGGCGTCCTGATTTTATCAAAAAATTCTACCCAATCCATTCTCCCATTGAGGTAAAAATTTCAATGAGGGGCCCGGGATTATCAACATCTAGTCCGGCGTCTCCGAGTAGCATAATAAATTTGCGTGCACAAAAACTGCATATCTCATTTTTCTTTTAAATAAGCTCTCTATCTCTGTTGCTATACTACGCAGAATGTTGTAAGATATGAATTCTGAAAGGAAATATTCTTAACTTTTTAAATGATTCTTGAATGGTGTAAATCCCCCCCCCCCCTTCAAAAGCCTAAAAATTCACTTTTCTCATAGTGTGTCAGAAAAGTAGCAAAAATGTGAGCTCGACTTTCCTGGAAAATATTGATTTTTACAAATTTAGTTCAGTTAATTTCCAATTTTCTTAGACAACAAACGACGATGATGATTTATCAGTTTACTGCTTTGCGTCAAAATGGATACATCTCCAGAAACTACCGCTCAAGTGGTTGCATTACTGCAACATGGTAGTACTCAAAGTCAAGTGGCTGCACAGTTGGGTATAGACCAATCATTTGTTTCCAGAGTCTTCCGAAGATATCAAGAGACAAATTCCTTCAAAATAAGACCGGGTACAGGCAAAACAAGAAAGACATGTCAACGGGATAAACTTTAGTGATGCAGTCACTCAGCAACAGGCCTTTGAATGCAGTTCAGATTGGTCAGGAGCTCCTACAGACGAGAGATGTGGCTATAAGTGAATGGACTGTGAGGCGAAGACTCAAGGGAGCCAACCTAACACCTAGGAGACTAGGAAAGGGTCCTAAACTCACCGAGCTCGACGCTTAAGATTCGCTCGAGAACACGTCAATTGGACTGAAGAGCATTGGGGCTGTGTTCTCTTTACCCATGAGAGTAGGGTGTGCTTATATGGCAATGATGGGAGAGGAAGAGTGCACAGAAGACCGGGTGAGTGATATTTGCAATGCTGTATAAAAGAAACAGTAGATTTTGGAGATAGTTCCCGTATGATCTGGGCGGGAATTTCTCTTCAAGGTAAAACTGAATTGGTTTTCATTCCCTGCGGCGTCAACGGTGAATTAACAAGTGAACGATACATTGAGGAAATACTAGAGGAACATGTTGTACCCTTCGCACCTGTTATTGGCGAAAATTTTGTCCTCGTGCAAGATAATGCACGCCCTCACACAGCAATCTGTGTCAGAGAATATCTGAACCTGGTGAATATTTAGACAATGGATGCTCTCAGTCCGGACATGAACCCAATTGAATATCTTTGGCTTCTATTGAAAAGAGCTGTTAGAGCAAGGTATCTAACTCCCCAAACCGTCGCAGAGCTGAAGAGCGCCCTGAGTGAAGAATGGGAACGATTTCCAGAAGAAACTCTTGTTTCCCTGATCCAATCAATGCCAAATCGGATGAGAGCAGTAATAAGAGCCAGAAGAGGCAATACCAAGTACTGATTTCATAAAAAAAAAGAAAAAAAAGAAATAACAATACATTCCTTGCGGTTTTTTACCTTTAGCATTGATGCGTTTTCTTCCTTTTCTCACACCCAATAGCAAAAGTATTTTTTTAGGCTTTTTAATGTGTGGGATTACAAAATGGAAACTTTTATTTGAAGGTTGAGGATAGTTTCTTTCAGACTTTATATGTTACAACATTCTGCGTAGTATAACAACAGAGATAGAGAGCTTATTTGAAAGAAAAATAAGTTATGCAGTTTTTGTGCACGCAAGATATATGCTACCCAACCCTTCCACCACCCTCAATTTCCATGAGGTACACGAAATGTAATTTAGGTATGAATTCTGTTGAGACTATTAATTTCGCTATTTCTAAAATTTATTCGTACCACAAAACATCTTGTTCTAGAAATGTAAATATTTCGACTTAAAGGATTTATCTACATTGTCTTTGCGAAAACCAATGATTTCAAGCAGGGCTGGTTTAAGTCGAAAGCGAAAGATGTGGCAGGCAGCGCAAAAGTCCGAAAGATGGCAAGAGAGGGGAAAAAATACGACAGTAAAAAAAAAAAAATGTCATCAGTGGAAACTGTCAAACAAAACAAAATAAGGAAATACATCTTATAGGTATGAAATAGAGAAAATCCACACGCACACACAAAACTGTCAAACAAAACAAAGTAAAGAAAACACATCTTATATGTATGAAATAGAGAAAATTCACACACACAAAACTGTCAAACAAAACAAAGTAAAGAAAACACAGCTTATAGGTATGAAATAGAGAATATCCACACACACAAAACTGTCAAACAAAACAAAGTAAAGAAAAACCATCTTATAGGTATGAAATAGAGAAAATCCACACACACAAAACTGTCAAACAAAACAAAGTAAAGAAAGCACAGCTTATTGGTATGAAATAGAGAATATCCACACACACAAAACTGTCAAACAAAACAAAGTAAAGAAAAACCATCTTATAGGTATGAAATAGAGAAAATCCACACACACAAAACTGTCAAACAAAACAAAGTAAAGAAAACACATCTTATAGGTATGAAATAGAGAAAATGCTCACACACAAACTCTGATTCAATTACACCCTCAAAGAAGCAGCATTGGGTTTCTTCGATACCAATAATATTGTTATATCGATATTTATTATCGGCATCCCTAATCAGATGCAGCTTGAGCGTTGGAACAAATAATTATTTTTCTGGAATGTAAATCTAATGTAAGACTAGTTTATTCCCAGACCACTGGCATGAGCCACACCGGGATGCTGTTCGCATCAACTAGAAATATGGAGGACCGGCCCTGAATACATGCAAGTCTAGTTTGGTTGATTTATTTTTCATTATGAATTCAAATTGAGTGTGATAGATATTTTGTGAATAATTTGAATGAAATCAAATTCAAGTTTTATAAATAAACTGCTCAAATGAATAGAGAATTCTGAAATACAAAGTTAGTGGGGAGAAATTATTGCAATGCGAGTGAACAGCACACGGTTTTATTCTCTTTTACAATAGCTGATGTCCGCAACTTCGTATGTTTCCTTTTCTGCGGCTGTGGAATTACTTTTGTTTAAAACAATCAGAAACTTCGTATGCTTCCTTTTCCACGGCTGTAATATTCCTTTTGTTTAAAACAAACCGCAACTTCGTATGTTTACTTTTCTGCGGCTGTAAAATTCCTTTTGTTTAAAACAATCCGCAACTTCGTATGTTTCCTTTTCCACGGCTGTAATATTCCTTTTGTTTAAAATAAACCGCAACTTCGTATGTTTCCTTTTCTGCGGCTGTAAAATTCCTTTTGTTTAAAACAATCCGCAAAGTCGTATACTTCCTTTTCTGCGGCTGTAGAATTCCTTTTGTTTAAATCAAACCGCAACTTCGTATGCTTTCTTTTCCTCGGCTGTAGAATTCCTTTTGTTGAAAACAATCCGCAACTTCGTATGTTTCCTTTTCCATGTCTGTAGAATTCCTTTTGTTTAAAACAATCTGCAACTTCGTATATTTCCTTTTCTGCGTCTGTAGAATTCCTTTCGTTATAAAACAATCCGCAACTTCGTATGTTTCCTTTTCCACGGCTGTAGAATTTCTTTTGTTTAAAACAATCCGCAACTTCGTATGTTTCCTTTTCCACGGCTGTAGAATTCCTTTTGTTTACAACATGGGTCATTATTCTGGGGGCCAATGTCAATTATCAGCCTCTGAGAACAAATGTATGATGACAATTAAAACTTTAGCAGCAAAGAACAACTGATCTAGAACTGCTATCTGATACATCTGTTGGCTATATACCATCGGACACGATGATGTCACAATTGGAAATAATTGAGTCTGTTTTCTTTTTTCTCGCTCTCTCTTTAGACAAGATTTATGAAAGCGCCAACGGTCATTCAATTTTATCCAAAAATTTTGTCCCAAAATTAGACCCCAAACGGAAAAAGTAAAGCATAAAAATATTTCGTTTGTAATTTATTTTTATACCTACCAAAGTATTCTTCTTGCCCCAAAAAAGAGCAAAAACATGAAATAATATATCCCTTTAATTTCTATAACTGGCGAGTTGCTTAAAATATCAGCTGTTCACATCATGTGCGTGTTACAAAAAAATATCGTATGTTCACCATGTCTCACAGCTAGTATAATACAACGGGCAAACATTTTTTTCCTGAAATTCTAGAAAATTTACATTATTATTCGGATATCATTATCTCGGGTATATTCGGATATCATTATAGGGCCTCTCGTCTAAAACAAAAACAAAAAAAAATTGTCCTGTCCGTAAATCAGATGTTGAAAAAATGTAATCAATGTCTCCAACTAGGTCTAAAAAATAGTACTGAATTTCGCATTAAAAAGGTACTCACTGAGTACTGAATTTTTTAAAATAAGTAGTTCTGTTAACTCCAGACCTTTTTGTTACTGTCATTTCATGTATAGAGTTCTGTAATAATATTTTATACATTATGTAAAATTTTGTTTTTATATTGAGTTGTACTACAACTGAAATAATATTTTATCACTCATTAAACTAGTGTGGCAACAATGTATTATCAAAATGTCAAATTATACAAAAAATGTTGGTCTTCTATTTTTTAAAACATTTTATTTCTAATATTTACTAATATTGATTATTTTTTCCCGTTAAACCTAAAATAAGTAAATAAATATAGATTCTGTTAGAAAAAATATTTTTATATATAATAGAATTATGTGTAAGTGCTTGTGGATAAGAATATTGATTAGATCAACCTCATGAGGACAATTGAGTATTTTGGTAATAAACATAATTTGTATAAAAAACAAAATATTGTTATTCATGTTCACTTTTGATTACCAAAAACCCTTATATATTATTAAAATAACCCTTATTATGAATTGCAAACGTAGCTCAACTTAAGTGATCTGACGGGAATTGTTGTATTTTATTTTCAAGACATGAATGAATTTTGTTTTAGAATCAAAATTTTTTTTAAAAAAATAGTTACTCAATATTTTTAAATTAAATACAGGGTGATTCAGGTTGTTTATGATTTCTAGAACATGAAAAAAGAATCACTTTTTACAGGTGTGACATTTTTGTTTAGGCCTTAGTTTGGGAGTACTCCTTTAAAAATGGTCCGATTTTCAAAAATTAATGTTAGCATTAAAAATTAATTAATCAAAAATTAATGTATAAGATAGTTATACAGGGTGAGCCAAGAGTCTCCTCCCAACCCAGTATCTCGAGAAACATTGAAGATAAGCGGTAAAATACTTGTGGCCCCATTTTTGGGGGGATTAAGTTTGGGCCCAAAAAATGGCGTCCATTCTTAAGGGCCGATTTTTTGCTCACCCTGTATAAAGACCTAATATCGAAAGCCTATGATTTTTTCCTTAACATCTATTGACCAGGCGATGCAGAGGTTTTACACTCCATTGACATACAAACCAGCGAACCAGAACCACATTGACCTCACGCAGCCTAGATTGGGCCGGAAAAGCCAGCATCACGAGGGCAATAACCTACGTGGTAATTCACTTATTAAAACCTCGCTGGACGTTACTTTAGTGTGATCTTACGGAATCTGGTGTGTAGTCAATGTAACCTAGTCGTCTTTCTGATCAACTGGTACATCAAAATTGTTTTCTTAAATTTTATTTTAAAACTGTAGGGTAGATAAAGAATTAAATCATGGTATGCTTTGTTAAAAGAATCATTTATTGTTTTATTTGTATCTCAATAAATAAATGTAAAATTATTATTATTAACTAGTGGATCAAAGCGATCAGGTGTTCACGTTAGTTTTGTAGTCATTTATAGAAAAAAATATCTAATCAAACTTTAAAAAATATTTTCAAAAAAAAAAAAAAATATATTGCCAAACATATTAAACATACACATATACAAGTGCATTTGGGATGTGTACCGGGGTCAAAAGTGGAGTTCACTAACGTTCACAAAAATAAGGTGAATCAAATTAATTGTTATTTAACAGACATATTCATGTACCTAGGTATTCAAATAATACAGACTTACCATAATGCATCTTCCCTGCGGCTCAGTGCTATGTCAGAGAGTTTTCATTTTTATGAGTGGGAATAAAATTTTAAAGCACAATTTTTCATTTACTAGAGTTTTTAACTTCATTCCTTTTATATTATAGAAAGAAAGCAAAAAAAGAAGAAAGAACAAGAGATCTGACAAGAGAGTAACTGATATAGGGAAGGAGGAAAAACGGGATGGCGCTCTTAAAAGTATGACGAGGGGGCGAATGGGCCTTGTAAAACGAATAAATAATTTTTATTCGAGACACCTCATTAAAAGCAATATTCCTCAGGAGCAAATAACCCTGAAGAACCAAGAGCGGCCAATATTATATCTTTAATATTCCTTAGTGGCGGCCATTATTATCTTTAATATTCCTTATTTGCGGCCAATATTATCTTTAATTTTCCTTAGTG
This sequence comes from Pachypsylla venusta, assembly GCA_012654025.1. Taxonomy (NCBI): domain Eukaryota; kingdom Metazoa; phylum Arthropoda; class Insecta; order Hemiptera; family Aphalaridae; genus Pachypsylla; species Pachypsylla venusta. The sequence continues at coordinate 26,781,980 of CM022876.1, read as the reverse complement.
GAGGCTATTATTATATTTAGTATTCCTTGGTGGCGGCCATTAATACGTTTAATATTCCTGAGTGGCGGCCATTATTATCTTTAATATTCCATAGTAGCGGCCATTACTATCTTTAATATTCCTTAGTGGCGGCCATTACTATCTTTAATATTCCTTAGTAGCGGCCATTACTATCTTTAATATTCATTAATGGCGGCCATTACTATCTTTAATATTCATTAATGGCGGCCATTATTACCTTTAATATTTCTTATTCGCGTCCAATATTATCTTTAATTTTCCTTAGTGGCGGCCATTATTATCTTTAATATTCCTTATTGGCGGCCAATATTATCTGTAATATGCCTTAGTAAAATCTATTATTATAGATATTTAGTTTTCCTTGCTGGCGAACATTAATATGATTAATATTCCTGAGTGTCCGCCATTATTATCTTTAATATTCCATAGTAGCGGCCATTACTCTCTTTAATATTCCTTAGTGGCGGCCATTACTATCTTTAATATTCCTTAGTAGCGGCCATTACTATCTTTAATATTCCTTATTGGCGGCCATTACTATCTTTCATATTCATTAATGGCGGCCATTATTAACTTTAATATTTCTTATTCGCGTCCAATATTATATTTAATTTTCCTTAGTGGAGGCTATTATTATATTTAGTATTCCTTGGTGGCGGCCATTAATACGTTTAATATTCCTGAGTGGCGGCCATTATTATCTTTAATATTCCTTAGTAGCGGCCATTATTATCTTTAATATTCCTTATTGGCCGCCAATATTATCTTTAATATTCCTTATTGGCGGCCAGTATTATCTTTAATATTCCTTAGTAGCGGCCAATATTATCTGTAATATGCCTTAGTGGAATCTATTATTATAGATATTTAGTTTTCCTTGCTGGCGACCATTAATATGTTTAATATTCCTGAGTGGTGGCCATTATTACCTTTAATATTCCTTAGTATCCGCCATATTACCTTTAATATTCCTTACTGTCCGCCATTATTATCTTTAATATTCCTTAGTAGCGGCCATTACTATCTTTAATATTCCTTAGTGGCGGCCATTACTATCTTTAATATTCCTTAGTAGCGGCGATTTCTATCTTTAATATTCCTTATTGGCGGCCATTACTATCTTTAATATTCATTAATAGCGGCCAATATTATCTAATATTCCTTAGTGGCGCCGATAATTATCTTTAATATTCATTAGTGGTGCCACTTTAATATTCCTTAGTGGCGGTCATTATTTTGATTTTATACGTAGTGGTAAGTGGTACGAGAATATGGGGGCAGCGAGCCAGCTTCATTGAGTGACGATACTAAGCCCGCGTGTAAATAGAGAAGGTTTGGTATTAGGAAGGACATGCAACCTTTAAAAAACTCTGCTTTAAACCAAAGATGGAAAGTCATTAGCAAGTTGCAGTTACTACGCATTGATACCATGGAAATCAAGCGAAGGTTACCCTGTCAGGAAAGGAAATCAATTCGATTATGTCTTAGTAGTAAGATGTTCGATAACTGTAAATAGGAATTCAATTCGATTATCTCTTAGTAGTAAAATTTTCGATAACTATAAATCCCCCCAAAAATACCACTGCGTGCTATAAAAATTCCCCGCCAAGTCATCACCCCAAAAAAGACATGAAATCTATTTTGGCCCCGCGAATCCG
>CM022876.1:26760445-26775269 GCA_012654025.1 Pachypsylla venusta | reverse complement strand
TTTTTTTTTTTTTTTTTGCACATGAATTGTTTTTTGGGGGGATTATAATAACAACGAACAAAAACCATACTTTTTTATTGAATTAGAAAATGAGTCCCCAATACATCAACCTTGAATGTTACATGAAAGTCGATGTGCTGCCATCTGCCATCTACCATGCAATAAAAAAATGCAAGACATTTTTAAATCCTTTTCTTCTTTTTGTAAACCGAATGAACGGATGACCGATGTGTTGTTTGTATGACTCATGCGAATTATATAAAAATAGGTACCTAGCCTTTTGGTAAATACAAAGCAGTCGGTATTTCACTTGTTTCCGTTTCTTTTATAGTCAAAAGACTTGTAAAAGTGTGCAATGGCTTAATTTTTAATGTTCTAATATATTCTAACATCTTTCTTGAACGCAACTACTTTTGTGCTCGGTTGGACTTTAAAATAGACAGTTTCCTATAGCACAAAAAAGATTCAGATCCTTCGTCCGTTTGGAGTCATTTTTTAGTGTCCAAAGACGGTAAAAATGCAATGTGTAAAAAATGTGATGCTATTCTGAAAACTCTTGGTTGATCCAAAAGGACTCCACACACATCTCTCAAGTTAAAAACTTGATTTTTTATTTTTATTTTATCTACTTATTGTAGTAAATACCGACTTTTACTTGAAATTTAGAAGATTCCCAATTTTTCTCTAATCCCGGGATCAGTCCCGGGATTGTGACCGTTCCAGTCCCGAAACTTCGGGATTGTCAGGAAGGTTCGGGATCATAATCTCTACTCCTGTCTTATAGTCTAATAGACTTGGTGTAACATGGCAAGCAGCGAACGTGTTCTATTACAAATATTGTCGAGAAAGTGAAAAAATAAAGACATTCTAAGATATTAAATCCTTTGTGAACGGATACTCAAAGTACAGACGTGACTTTAGTATCATCAAAAAGATTTCTCTGTAAAGCATTTGGTTACATTAACAAAATATGGTCTCTCTATTTCCAGTACTTAGGCTTAAGTACTACTGAGTCAAATTTCACATAAAGTGGGCAGAGGGAACACTTCTTGGGTTATTATTTTAGGTTTTTTTAGTTGAAGTTTTGAAGGCGTAATTTCTTCCAATCTCAACATGACTTCAGTTGTGCGACTTCAGCAGACCCCCGTGTAGGAGGGACCTGAAGGGGCTTCCCTGTCTTTTTATGTATAATAATATACTTCTTGAACATCTGCGGGACACTGTCTTTTGGGAGACCTCTAATGGAACCAAAGTAAAGTCTTTCAGGCACCTCTGGAACATACGCTTTGCCTGCTACACCCGATGTAATGTCCCTTGGCGTATAGGCTAATATGTATAGTTATGAAATCTACGGGACCATAGTATCCTTTAGGGTGCCCTTTTGTATATACCTTTACAGAAGCATAAGCCGCGCCACTGATGAACCCAAAGAAAAGCCTTTCTTTATGTATAACTTTAATATCCGGGTTTGTAAGGGGCCCCGACATGATTTGGACTGCGTCACTTACTAAATTCAATGATGAAAAATAAGTTAATCATCATTTTCATTTTAAGAAGTTACTTGGGGTTGACATCCTCATGGGCTGAGTCCACCTGAGCTGATGGTGTAAAATAACACAGAAAGCAACTCTCCAATACTATTCAGTTTGTGCTACAGGTGTAATAATTGTGAACGTTAGTGAACTCCGATTTTGACCCCGGTATACATCCCAAAATCAAAATGCACTTGTATATGTGTATATATGCATGTTGGTTTGTTACGCGAAACAGGTCACAATTTTCATCCGTTTTGAAGAAATTTGGTTTTTAGGGGCTCAGGCTTTTTTTGGGGCAATATTGTGTTTTTTAAAATGATTTTTATCTTTTTAGCGGTTTGTTGTAGAAACGTAAAAATTTGATTTATTTTGTTATGGCTGATGTTAAGAGCTTTTCGATTTTAAAAATTTTGGGGACCCTGCTTCACCCCCCGGGTGGGGACAGGGGCCCTGTATTTTGTTTTTTGAAATTGATTTTTATCTTTTTAGCAGTTTGTTTTAGAAACGTAAAATTTTGGTATGTTATGGCTGATGTTAAAGGCTTTTGGATTTGGAAAATTTTGGGGACCCTGCCCCCCCCCCCCCCCNCCCCCCCCCCCCCCCCGAGTGGAGACAGGGGCCCAATATTCTGTTTTTTGAAATTGATTTTTTAAAATTTGATTTAAATATTTCTATAAATAACTACAATACTAACGTGTGAACACTTGATCATCTTGATCCACTAGTTATATTGTAGTGACTGACATTGTTCTGGGTGCCAGATCAATTATTAGCCTTTGATCACAATTAATAACCTAAGCAACAAACTACAACTTCTTTTTATCTATAGTTATGCCCTCATATATTTGGCTACCATTGGACACGATGATGCCATTATTGACTGATTGTACCTGCAAATGTGAATTATCAAATTTTGAAAATATTGTAACGGTGAAACATTTTGAGGTACCTTCCTATTATATTTTTAGGTCTCGATCCAGCTCGGGTCAATTTTGATGGTGTATCCGCCAATGAGAGGCTAACGTCGGACGATGCTGAGTTTGTCAGTATTCTGCACACCAGTGGAAGCATTTTGTCCTACACAAATCCAATAGGTGATGCGGATTTTTATCCTAACAACGGTATGACGCCACAGCCTTATTGTAAGAACGATGACTTTATCAAAGGTAAGACAAAATTATTACCTAATTGTGTTTACAGAACCAAAACCTGTTTATCAAGCATGCAGAATTTGCATAAATCTTAACATAGCAAAAAGGGACGTAAAAAGTCCAGAACCACTCTGGATTTTTTAACTTACTCATCTACTCAAGAAGTGCTAGAAAACAGAAATTTCCCATTTAAATGTATTTTGACTCAAAACCATCAAAAAAAATCTGAACCCCCCAAAAAAATTTCAGTAGAGCGACGACCCAGCTCCAATCAACTGAAATCAACTGATTTTAATTGAAGGAAGATAAAGTTTAGTGCGGTGTTCTTTAACATTTATTTTTGAGGTTAGCCAGCGTTTATGCACTTTGAATACACCAGTTTCCGATAGATCACTGAAGTTAAGCAACGTCCAGCGAGGTTATGCCATGTGGGTGTCCACGTGGGTTCGCGCCCTCGTGATGCTGCCTATTTTTCTGGCCTAACCCAGGGTGGGTGAGGTCAATGTGGGTATTAGCTGATTTCTAAGTTTCCAGCGAATGGAGGGTGAAACCCCGTCTTGAATGACCAATAGATGTTAAAGAGACGTTAAGCCAAATTAAAAAAAAAAAAAAAAAAATTGAAGTAGAATCCTGATATTATACCCAAAATAAAATCTCTTATACATAACTAGCTGAGTACCCGAACTTCGTTTCGAGAAGATGAGAGAAAAAAATGATAATAAATCTGACTCCCACATTAATAATCATATCACCGAGGTGCAACCTTTTAAACGCGATCAGAGCATACACATAGATTACATATTACCTACACGTTTGTTAACCTAGGAAGAACATGGGGATTAGTAACCGGTTGTTAAGCTGCGTAGAACGTGTTGGGAGTAGTATTGGGTTAGGTTCCAAAAAAAATAAAATGCGTGTTGAAGTCTGCTGAGTTTAGGCTGGGTCTGCGACCCAGCCTAACCTTGCGCAGACTTCAACACGCATTTTATTTTTTTTGGAACCTAACCCAATACTACTCCCAACACGTTCTACACAGCTTAACAACCCGTTACTACTCCCCATGTTCTACATATTTCCCCATGTTCTAAATAGAATTGAACACCAAGTTTGTTGGGTAGAACGTGTTGGGAGTAGTATTGGGTTAGGTTCCAAAAAAAATAAAATGCGTGTTGAAGTCTGCGCAAGGTTAGGCTGGGTCGCAGACCCAGCCTAAACTCAGCAGACTTCAACACGCATTTTATTTTTTTTGGAACCTAACCCAATACTACTCCCAACACGTTCTACCCAACAAACTTGGTGTTCAATTCTATTAAATTATATCGGCATTGCACTAACCGCTTTTGTACATAATTTTATTTAAATCAAACAAAAATTTTAATTTCCATACAAAAATTGGAAAATCGGCCGTAACTCGAAAACGGTTGGAGGGCTTTCAACTCTGATATTTTTTCTGGGCTCCCAGTCTTTGTTTTTTTTTGGGGGGGGGGCCATTCCTATCAAATGTTCTATATCTATTACCGTTTCTTATAGTATTCTATGATTTCCCATACAAAAATCGGAAAATCGGCCGTAACTCGAAAACGGTTGCATATTTTTGAACTGTGATCATTTTTCTGGGGTCTCAGGCTATGGTTTTGGGGGGGTTCATTCCCATCAATTTTTCTATATCTCTTACCGTTTTGGCTAAACAATGAGTATTGTCAAAATTTTATTGTGCCCGATCCCGGATTCGAACTTGTAACCCTCGAATGGCTAGTCACAATTTTGCAAAATATGTCCTAAATGAAGGATAAAGATGTTACCTAAAACTTTCTCGCTTTGAGTTGATATGTTGTCGCGACAAATATTAAGATATTAGCCAAAATTCGGAAAATTTGTAGCAAGAAATTGGAAAATCGGCCGGAAAATCGGCCATAAAATCGGCCGTAACTAAAATGGACAATACCGTGCCTATAACCCTCCCCGGGTAAAAACAAATAAGTCTGCAAAGTTTCGTGCAATTCCGAGCTGTAGTTCGTAAGTTATAAGCGAACAAACAAATAAACAAACAAATAAATAAACAAACAGACATTCACTTTTATAGGTATACTAGCAGAATACGCCCGCTTCGCTTGGCGCCTTAGAGGCATGGCCGTTTATAGTTTCAACCACTTTTTTCGCGATAAAAAGTAGCCTATGTCCTTTCCTAAAGTTTAGTCTATCTCCATACCAAATTTCATCAAAATCGGTTCAGTAGTTTAAGCGTGAAAGCGTAACATACATACATACAGACAGACAGAGTTACTTTCGCATTTATAATATTAGTATGGATATAGATTTTATATATATAGATTGAGCACTCAATGGAAGATGTATTGCAAGTCTTCAAAACATTTATTTACTTTCCTGAAAAATTTGCCTTTTACTTTCATTATTCTATAAAAAGCAAAGTTTTGTAATGGGCTGAATTTTTCAATGTTCAATTGCAAAGCACATTTTGAGGTCACCAGAGCACAAATCTCGAGTTTCGGCCATTGGTTCGTGTGTGTGTCTGCCTGTCTGTCAGTGAACATCAGACAGGCATATCTGAAGAACTATAAATGATAGTCTGGAAATTTTATATGTACGAGTATTATATGTCAATTTTATGCTTAAAACGAACAGACCTGTAATCCGAAATTACTGTTAGCGGTTGTAATTAATGCCATCTCAAAGGAGAACCGTATAAGAGATAAAGATTTATGCTCGAACATTTGGTGCCTATTTATATAATAGTATGCGCTACGAAAAACCAACATTTTTATTTAATTGTCGGATTCCGCGTACCCATATTTTTGTCTTGAAGCCCCCTCTCACATCGGTCGGATAAATATGTATCTTGGTTTATTTAAATGGTCTAACGTAAACTGGTCTAGACAAATTGGTATGTTTTTATTCGACCCATAGTCATTGTAAAATCAATCATTCATTGAACTTTTTACTTCATTTTGCTAATGATATCAATGGTACAGACAAATTGGTATGTTTTTATTCGACCTATAGTCATTGTACAATCAATCATTCATTGAACTTTTTACTTCATTTTGCTAATGATATCAATGGTACAGACAAATTTGTATGTTTTTATTCGACCCATAGTCATTGTACAATCAATCATTCATTGATCTTTTTACTTCATTTTGCTAATGATATCAATGGTACAGACAAATTGGTATGTTTTTTCGACCTATAGTCATTGTACAATCAATCATTTATTGAACTTTTTACTTCATTTTGCTAATGATATCAATGGTACAGACAAATTGGTATGTTTTTATTCGACCCATAGTCATTGTAAAATCAATCATTCATTGAACTTTTTACTTCATTTTGCTAATGATATCAATGGTACAGACAAATTGGTATGTTTTTATTCGACCTATAGTCAATGTACAATCAATCATTCATTGAACGTTTTACTTCATTGCTGATTCACTAAAAGGTGATTTACATTTTCGCTCATAACTCTCGGAAATTGACAAATCGTTCAACGAAAGGAGACCAAGCGCTCTGGTCATCATCATTATTTTGGCAGGGTGTGCTCGACTGAATTTTGCTGTATCCTTTTTGTGTGTGTATCATGACATGAATACGTGACGTCAAAAAAGATTTGTCTTATTATTTCACTGTCCCCACAAATACTAAAATTATCTGGTTATCTGTTTTTCTTTTTCTCCATATATCCAAGGATAGTGTTATCCCTCAGGATACATGGTGATCCAATTCGTAGAGAGCTCTTCTATATAAGAATGGAATCTTTTTCTTCTAAGAAATCTATAATAATAAAACTCAATGTAACGATAAATGTATGTATATTATACAGAGTGTTCGAAAAGTGCCGCAACGGATTTCTTTATTTTTAACGGCTAAAGATAGAGACTTGAAATTTTATATGTAGTTTTAACACAAATAATTCTACTTTTTGGCGTAATTAAAATTTATACAGGTAAGCAGACACCAACTTTCGATTTTTAAATTGAAACCCCTATATTTACTTTATCTTCCCATACACGAAGTATATAGGTAAGTAAAGTATTGTATTGGTGAAAAAAAAAAAAAAAAAAAAAAAAAAAAAAAAATTGCTTTTCTGGACGAATTATGACAACTAGATACCAAAAAAGTGGCCCAGAAAAAATGTGTGTCCGTCCGTGCGTCCGCGGAATCATGTTCGCGCATCTACAGCCTTTATTATTTGTCCTTTACTATTTGTCCGAGTTTGATGATATTTGGCACCAATATTCCTTGAGCCCATAATTCCAGCCAAAACCTTAACATTGGAGATAGCACCTTTATGGGTCAAAAGAGGTCATTTTGGGGTGACCCTCTATAACCCAAACGGCACGCCCGATTTTGATGAAATTTGAAAAAGACACTCATTGTCACATATTATCGGTAAATTTTGGGACTCGTGGGGCTATCTTCATTTGGGGGTCCTTTATGACACCAAACCGGAAATTAGGGCTACCTCACTAAAAGTGGCAATGGAGCTCCAATTTTGATGAAATTTAAAACAGAGACTGTTTGTAACATGTCATCGACAAATTTTGTTACTCATGGGGCTATCTTGATCTGGGGGTCCTTTATGGCACCAAACCGGAAATTAGGGTCACCTCTCTAAAAGTGGCAATAGACCTCCAATTTTGATAAAATTTTAAACGAAACTCTTTTTATCATATTATCGACAAATTATTTAATATAGGAATGTTAAGACTTAATATTTTGTTTTTCGAAGGAAAGTTTTTTTTAGTTTTAATTTTCGTCTATTGACTTTTTCATTTTAGAAATATGAATTGAATGAAAAAAAAAAAAAAAATCAATTCATATTTCTAAAATGAAAAAGTCAATAGACGAAAATTAAAACTAAAAAAATCTTTCCTTCAAAAAACAAAATATTATCGACAAATTTTGGGTCCCATCTGAGGGTCCTTAATGGCACCAAACCTGAAATTCTGGTCACTCCTCTAAAAGTAGCTATAGAGCTCCAATTGATGAAATTTAAAAAAAACCTTTGTAACATAGCATCGACAAATTTTGGACCTTATGGGGCTACTATCATCTGGGCGTTCTTTAGGGCACCAAACCTGAAATTCGGGTCACTCCTCTAAAAGCGATAGTATCACATATTTTTGATGAAATTTAAAATAATCACACTGAGAAACAAATTATTGACAAATTTTGGCTCTTATAAAGCTAAAGCTATCTCCACTGTGACAACAGCCGAAAGCCACCAATATTTACTCCAGAGACCAACGCATCAACCGAAAGTTGTCAAATGAAATTCAAATATTTTTTTTCCACAAGAGGGCTGCTACAACAGCCGGTGGCTGCTAAATCTAATAATATTTTTACTAGAGGGCAGTGATAACAGCCAAAGGCTGCCACATCTAATTCAAATATTATTTTCTCTAAGAAGCTGCGACAACAACCGAAGGTTGTTAAAGGTATTTTTTTTTTTTTTTACATTAGAGCTGCAACAACAGCCGAAGGCTGCCCAATGAAATGCACATAATAATTTTACTAGAGAGCTGTGACAACAGCCGAAGGCTGCGAAATCTAATGCATTTAATCATTTTCACTAGAGAGCTGTGACAACAAGCAAAGGTTGTCAAAGGAAATTGAAATATTTTTTTAACATTAGAGCTGCGAAAACAGCCGAAGGCTGCTAAATCTAATGCATATAATATTCTCACTAGAGAGCTGTGACAACAGCCGAAGTCTGCTAAATCTAATGCATTTAATAATTTTTACTAGAGAGCTGTGACAACAGCCGAAGGCTGCTAAATCTAATGCATTTAATAATTTTTACAAGAGAGCTGTGACAACAACCGAAGGTTGTCAAAGGAAATTCATATATTTTATTTTAAACATTCGATCTGCGACAGTAGCCGAAGGCTGCCAAATCTAATTCATATAATAATTTTACTAGAGAGCTGTGACAACAGCCGAAGGCTGCCAAATAAAATGCATATAATAATTTAGTAGAGAGCTGTGACAACAGCCGAAGGCTGCTAAATCTAATGCATTTAATAATTTTTACTAAAGAGCTGTGACAACAATCGAAGGTTGTCAAAGGGAATTCAAATGTTTTTTTTTTCTCCACAAGAGGGCTGCGACAACAGCCGGTGGCTGCTAAATCTAATAATATTTTTACTAGAGGGCAGTGACAACAGCCAAAGGCTGCCACATCTAATTCAAATATTATTTTCTCTAAGAAGCTGCGACAACAACCGAAGGCTGCTAAATCTAATGCATATAATATTCTCACTAGAGAGCTGTGACAACAGCCGAAGTCTGCTAAATCTAATGCATTTAATAATTTTTACTAGAGAGCTGTGACAACAGCCGAAGTCTGCTAAATCTAATGCATTTAATAATTTTCACTAGAGAGCTGTGACAACAGCCGAAGGCTGCTAAATCTAATGCATTCAATAATTTTTACTAGAGAGCTGTGACAACAGCCGAAGGCTACCAAATAAAATGCATATAATAATTTTAATAGAGAGCTGTGACAACAGCCGAAGGCTGCTAAATCTAATGCATTTAATAATTTTTACAAGAGAGCTGTGACAACAACCGAAGGTTGTCAAAAGAAATTCAAATATTTTATTTTAAACATTAGATCTGCGACAGTAGCCGAAGGCTGCCAAATCTAATTCATATAATAATTTTATTAGAGAGCTGTGACAACAGCCGAAGGCTGCCAAATAAAATGCATATAATAATTTAGTAGAGAGCTGTGACAACAGCCGAAGGCTGTTAAATCTAATGCATTTAATAATTTTTACTAAAGAGCTGTGACAACAATCGAAGGTTGTCAAAGGGAATTCAAATGTTTTTTTTTTTTTTTAATTGGAGCTGCGACAGTAGCCGAAGGCTGCCAAATAGAATTCATATAATAATTTTACTAGAGAGTTGGGACAACAGCCAAAGGCTGCCAAATCCATTTTCAAAAATATTTTAAGGGCTGTGATAACAGCCGAAGACTGCCGCTGGTAAATGATATAATATTTTCATCAAATATTGTGGACAACATCTGGAGCCTACTAAATTTCTAGAATAAAGGAAGATAAAGTTTAGTACGGTTTTCCGTACCATTTATTTATTTCATTTTCAAATTTTACGTCAAATTCTACACACAATCGACTCCTCACTCGATACTTTGATCAAACGGATCTCTGATAAAACCCGCCCAATCATTAATTTTTCTTTGGAATAAAACCAAGAGTGTAATACATCAAATCAGTCAAGTTTTTTATGCTGAAACAGCTATTATTATTATTATAATTTGGCAACAGATTTTCACATTTTCATTGAATAAATTGATGGAAAACTTATTTATCCTTCAGTGTTTGAAAAATTGAGCACAATTGGGGGCGTGGTTTGTGGGGTATTAAAAGAACAAGTGAAAATGTGACTCACAATCAAAAATCAAATTAACCACAGCTAGGTAGGTAGTATACCAAACAAGAAGGAGACATTTAGAATGTTTGAAACTAGTTTTGTTTGGCTTTCAGCAAAAGAAAGTGTTTTTCATTTTTAATTGAAATTGTATCTGTCACAACTTTTTTAATTTAGAAAGAAAGCAAAATGGCGGAAAGCTCAAAACAGCGAAGTTAGAATAAAAATAAATGAACTATGAAACACATAGCTTCGGGTAAGATTTTTTTTTTTTTTTTAAAAAAAAAGGAAAAATGCGACTTCTGGTACATTTATGGGTATTTCATTTTTTTTTTTCTTCTCCAAAATGTTTCTTTAAAAAATTAAAAATATTTCCCCCACCGTGCAATTTTTGTGGTATCTACATTTTTTTTTTTTTTTTCTAAAAATTTATATTGCACGTAAAATTATCTTATAATGTGGCATTCTAATTATTTCACCGCATTGCAGTGGTTTCCAATCATTTACACATACACTGAAAAAAATGAGTCTCTGAGGAACCTTCCTTAAATCTGAAAGAATATCAATTTAAATATGAAACTTATAATAATAATAAAAAAGAAATTTAAACATTTTTGCAAAATTAAATATTTGAAAATAGTATTCAAAAATCATACAGTGCATGCAATGTATATATGAGTGGTCACCACACAGTTTCAATTCACCGTGGACCACTCAGACAAATGCTTCAGTTAAGAAGACACAAAAATGAATGCTATTTTACAATCCATCATGTCAAGATCTGATTTCAAGATGATGGAATATAACCTCAGGAACATGGTTTGTTCCCGGTCTTATTGGGTCTCAAAACTACTGCCATGCTTAATGTGAAAGTCATGTGAAAAATAAATAAATATTAATAATATAGTATATTGACGGGATAAGCTTTCTTTAAATAAAACAATAAACATAAATAAAGACTTCAAAACGCATTTTTTTTTTTTTTTTTTTTTTTTTTTTTTTTTTTTTTTTTTTTTTTTNTTTTTTTTTTTTTTTTTTGAACCTACCGAATACTACCTACTCTCAGCACGTTCTACACAGCTTAACAACCCGTTACGGGTACTCACAGCCAGTAATAATATAAAATTATCGAAGAATACAAATTGAAGTGTAACTCATCATCCTATTCATGAGGCCTCCATCATCATAATAAATATAATTATTTTGACAATTATTGACGTAGAACAGTTTTCTGCTCCTTAAGCTGCGATGACATTGATCTGATCAGTCGCAAGAGTTTTGATTGAATCTGCTGTAAGCCTATGGTCAGCTAGAGAAGGCAATGTAATTTCAACAGTGGGATAACGGTGATGAAAATGAGACAAAAGTTTCCTCTGCATGCGCTCTAGAGGTTGAAGAACTACTTCATCATGTGGAGATCAGACTAAGAAGGAACGAGTTAGAGCTTTCAAGAGTCAACCAAAGGCTTCTGAAGAGAGTCCCTTGGAAATCCTAGCAACAGTTTTATAGCAAAAAAGTCCTTGACCTGGTTAACAATGGATAACGGCGAAGAATTGATGCAATAAGTAAAATCAAAATGAAGAGAAGAACGATTGAAGACCATGAGTGCGCACTTGTGCAGGGAAAGTTCCGAACAATTTTAACGTCAACCAATTATATAAAAAGAGTTGAGGTTATGTTGCAACCAAAATGTTGCAAGGTTCTCGGCAGAGCAGTATCGCCCTTTTGTTTCGCAACGTTGCGAGGCAATGTTGCAGTCAATGGGGTTTGATCTGATTTGAATCTGTAGGAACAGCGGAGCATGAAACGTTGCGCAACAAAATGTTGCGTGCAGTAGGGAAGCAGCTTTATATTCTGTTTCTGTTATTTGATACCATCCTGCAGGTGCTAATTGTTTATTTATTGATAAGTTGAGGTATATTCTGTTGTTAGATACCATCCTGTAGGTGCTCATTGTTTATTTATTGATAAGTTGAGGTACTCCCACATTACGACGTCACGTTTCGACTGCCTACTTCTTCAATAATGACTCTTAGTAATCTAGAATGCCTGATACATATTACATACACAACAGACATGACATGACACAATGTGTCCTGAATTGTAAAAAAAAACATCTCTGATGCATTATTCGCTGCTCTGCAGTTTTACAGCGAAACATATATTATCACAAAGTTGTGTCAACATATTGCGCTACAAAATTCCTAGACGATTTCTATGTGATAACAGCTATTGAAAAATAATGCACCATTTAAATTGTTAAAAGTTGATCAAATAATTTATTGCTTTAGGGTACGTGCAGGATGAAAGCAGAGAAGCGATGAATGAGGAAAAAGTGCGAGCAGAGAGCAACGAGTTGCCAGAGCCAGAGTGGGGGAGCAAAGAGTCAAAGATGAGTTCGTTCTCTCTCCGACAGTTTCAGTGTATTGTACTAGTTAAGAATGGACACAATGACAATAAGCACCTTGTTGTTGATGGAAAGCTCTCCACTGAAAATGTGGAAAACGTGAGGGGTACTCCTCACACGAGGAAAACGTGAGGGGTACATTTTATAAATCAATCACGTGGTACCCACCGAGAATTTCACCATTTATTTGTCGAGCTACGGGAAGATCCTATGAAGTTCAGGGAATACTTCCGCATGAATATTGAGACTTTCGACTACTTGAACCGATTGTGGTGTTTGGGGTCTTTTTGGTCCCACAAAGGTTTACGTTTGAACACCTCACTAATTAGTAGCTCCACATTCATTTTCGCGAAGGACAGGTAAATAAAATTATTCAATTAAAAAAATATCTCAATTTCAAAAAATCTTGGGTGGAGAGCGAGTGGGGGCAGAGAAATCAAACTGGGGAGGTTTCGCCGCTTTGCTCTTTGACTCGACGCACTGCTTGTTCATCGTGCACGCTCCCACTCTGCGCACCCCAAGTCAAAGAACACTGTTTGTTTTCGACGTGTTCCCCGTTACTCGTTGCTCTTTCATCCTGCACTCTGCACGTACCCTTTTTTAATAATATATTGTATTCAGTTGCCAGCGTCTAAGGCACGTTGAATCTATATACAGGGTGCCCCAAAAGTCCGAGACCACCTGAATATCTTTTGAACGGCTTTATGAGAAGTTTTGAAATTTTGCATGCTATTATATCCCAAATTAAACCTCCTGATGGTGTGGCCAATTTTTATGGGGCGGGTCCAACTCTTGTTTTTTAAATACGAACCCCATCTTGTGATACATTTTCAGAAAGACAATAGAATTAGAAGTACTATATCATAATAGAATTAGAAGACAATTAGACAATATAATTAGAAGTACTATTCATAAAAAATTACACGTCTAGTATGTTTAATTTCAAAATGGCGGCCATTTGAAATTTTCAAGATATGACTTCCAAGAGTGTCTAATTAGGCGAATTATTTGCAATCGGATATTGAATGATTGCATAGGACACTAATGTCGAGGAACATGTTTTTTGGACATAATTCGCCTTGTTTTAGACACTTCGCCTATATATATAAAAGAAAAATTAACTCGTAATGATAACACCAGTTCCCGTAGATCACTGTAGTTAAAGTCCAAAGTTCAGCCAGCGTTTATGACACGTTGAATAATGAATACACCAGTTCTCGTAGATCACTGAAGTTAAAATCTACAGTTCAGCCAACGTCTATGACACGTTGAATAATGCATACACCAGTTCCCGTAGATCACTGGAGATAAAGTCTACAGTTCAGCCAGCGTCTATGACACGTTGAATAATGAATACATCAGTTCCCGTAGATCACTGAAGTTAAAGTTAACAGTTCAGCCAGTGTATATGACACGCTGAATAATGAATACACCAGTTCCCGTAGATCACTAAAGTTAAAGTCTACAGTTCAGCCAGCGTCTATGATACGTTGAATAATGAATACATCAGTTCCCATAGATCACTGAAGTTAAAAGTTCAAGTAAACCAAAATATTTCTTACAGTTTTTTATTTGCAGTCACGACATGGCTCTGACCTACTTTATGGAATCACTTTATTTTGAATTGCTATTTCTTACAGATCTTATTTGCAGTCACGACATGGCTCTGACCTACTTTATAGAATCACTTTATTTTGAATTGCTATTTCTTACAGCTCTTATTTGCAATCGCGACATGGCTCTGACCTACTTTATAGAACCACTTTATTTTGACTTGCTATTTCTTACAGATCTTATTTGCAGTCGCGACATGGCTCTGACCTACTTTATAGAATCACTTTATTTTGAATTGTTATTTGTTACAGTTCTTATTTGCAGTCACGATATGGCTCTGACCTACTTTATAGAATTACTTTATTTTGAATTGTTATTTGTTACAGTTCTTATTTGCAGTCACGATATGGCTCTGACCTAATTTATAGAATCACTTTATTTTGAATTGTTATTTGTTACAGTTCTTATTTGCAGTCACGATATGGCTCTGACCTACTTTATAGAATCACTTTATTTTGAATTGCTATTTCTTACAGTTCTTATTTGCAGTCACGACATGGCTCTGACCTACTTTATAGAATCACTTAATTTGGAATTGCTATTTCTTACAGATCTTATTTGCAGTCACGATATGGCTCTGACCTACTTTATAGAATCACTTTATTTTGAATTGCTATTTCTTACAGATCTTATTTGCAGTCACGACATGGCTCTGACCTACTTTATAGAATCACTTTATTTTGAATTGCTATTTCTTACAG
>CM022876.1:26747379-26759259 GCA_012654025.1 Pachypsylla venusta | reverse complement strand
CGCTAATGTGTTGCTGAATGCTATCTCATTCAAAACGCTAATGTGTTGCTGAATGCTATCTCATTGAAAACGCTAATGTGTTGCTGAATGCTATATTCAAATTTTCTAAACATCATGTTCAATAAAATTACCTTTGTAAAAAATTGTGAAAATTTATATTTTAACTAAATGATAATAATTCAACTGGTCTCGTGCCCTCCTTAGCTTGCCTTCATGCCCCCCAGTTTGTGAACCTCTGCTATAAAAGGTGTTTGGCTATGAATAAAAAGTGCATGATATCAAGAACGCAAAAGCAAAATGGGGGAAAACCTGTAATAAATTATACTTTCCTGATGCTATAAAAAGCAAAGTATTTTAATTAGTCAAACAATTTCAATGTCTTTATTTTTTAAGATTACATCAAGCATGTGACGACTATCTGCTGCAGTGCAATTGGAATTATAATTATAAATGGGTCTGCAATTTTTTTTAGATGTTTTCAACTGATTCATGAGTACTTTGATGCGCTGAATCCGAAAGTAAACTCCGTTTTGTTGTATCACATCAGGATTTTTCCGAAATAAGGTGTCTACATTTTCGATAGATATGCCTATAATGTATATAAATTGTACGTAAAAGTCATATGTAAAGTTATTTTCTTTCGTTCGAAAGATGAGTTTTTAGTTTAAATAAGCTTCAACAGACACCTAAAATCCTCTTGGTACATTTTTCCTTATGATTTGCATCTGGTATGTCTAGAGATTATGATACCGAAACTTCTTGACAATCCCAAAGTTTCGGGACTGGAACGATCACAATCCCGGGATCCCGGGACTGATTCCGGGGTTAGAAAAAAATTGGGTACCTTCCAAATATCAAGTAGAAGTAGGTATAGTTACTATAATAAGTAGATAAAATAAAAATAGAATCAAGTTTTTAACTTGGGAGATGTGTGTGGAGTCCTTTTGTGGAACCGCCAAGGGTTTTCAAAATAGCATCACATTTTTTACACTTTGCATTTTTACAGTCTTTAGACACTAAAAAAATGACTCCAAACGGATGATGGATCTGAATCTTTTTTCTGTGATATAAAACCGCCCATTTTAAATTCGAACACAAGTTGTTACGTTCAAAAAAGATGTTAGAATATATTAGATTATTAGAACATTAATAATTATTTTTTTGAACTGAAACAAATGAAAAACCTACTCCTTTGTTTGTACCAAAATGGGTCATACAAAGAACACATCGGTCATCGGTTCATTCGGTCTACTTAAAGAAGAAAAGCATTTATAAAAGGTCTTGTATTTTTTTTAATGCATGGCAGATGGCAGCACATCGAGTTTCACGTAACGTTCAAGGTTGGGGCCTCATTTTCAAATTCAATAAAAAATATGTTTTCTGTTTGTTTTTACTGTCAATCCCGAAAATCCCGGGATTGGATTGCGAATCCCGGGATCAAGCTTTCAGCCATTTTCGGGATCCCGGGATCCCAGGATCGTAATCTCTAGGTATGTCCCTCCGTAGCATCCAACAGTAGTCTGCCATCATTGTCATGTAAGTCATGTTCCATTAACCATCCTTTTCTCTGAAGATATTTCATGGTGTTGGCAGACTATTGATCAGCCAGAAGTCTCTCAATGTCTGGTCCAACAAATACTCTTTCAGTTTTGCCTCTGACAGGCGTGGAAATTTGGCCAAATACATAACTCCGTATTTGGTACTGATTCATGCTCCGTATTTTGGTACTGATTTCACAAACTGCTTCATGAAGCCAAACTTTATATGAGGAGGCAGTGGAGTTTTTTTCTGATGGTACCAAGTTTTTACCTAGAAAATTATTTTGCTCAAAGCGTCCTTGGCTGCTACTATTCTCAGACTAGTCATTGTTTCGGTCTGGACTGTCCTTTAGACATGAGAAACGAGGTTATTTGGTATAGCCAGCTTGTTGACCAAGGCCATATACAAAATCTACAAATCAACATACATTTGCCAACGGTGATCTTCATATTATAGTTTCTGAACAATCACT
Organism: Pachypsylla venusta; assembly: GCA_012654025.1. NCBI lineage: Eukaryota > Metazoa > Arthropoda > Insecta > Hemiptera > Aphalaridae > Pachypsylla > Pachypsylla venusta. Next base: position 26,757,248 of record CM022876.1, on the reverse strand, counting down.
CTCAATTTCTAATAGGTCAGAATGTTCAACAGGGATGAAAGCGTAGAAACCACCGTTGTAGAGTAAAACTCCCTTGAAACACCATGTATCTTTGATGTATAAATGAAGAGACGCCATTGAGTGGAATCGATATCACTACAATATAACAAATTTTCCTTCTGGGTAAAATAGGGCAGGTATCACATGAACGGTTGTCAATTTTCCTCTGCTGGACACTGCATTGAAAACAATTTTGCAGGGTGTTACGCTGTGTTCAATACATCTCAATAAAAATAATATTGTCTCATGAGAATAGGTAATGTGTATTTATCTTATCTATTTATTAATTCTCAATTTTATCGTGAAAATACGTTTCAAAAATGCATAAGCTAATTATAGACAAAAGGGGTTAAAATTTAATTGCATTTTGTGGAAATTCCTGATCTGATAAAGCAAAACAAAGTTCATTTTTGGATTCAGCGCATGAAAATACTTGTAAATCAGTTGAAAACATCTAAACAGCTTTTTGGTCGCGGATCTGTGATTGTTATTCAGTATTTCGTGGAAGCTCCTCATCGCACTCTTCCAAATGTCCCGAAGGATGCGATTGAATTCTTCAGTGATGGCTTCTTTCAAATCATCCAGGGTCCTTGATTTTTCTTTGTATACTTTCTCCTTGAGGTTTCCTTACAAAAACAGACGGATAGATCAGGGGAAGAGGGAGGGAAGTCACCGCGCTCGAATTTTTTTGAGCAAACCAATTTAGTTGTCCAAAACCATCTTAACAACTGAACTGGAAAAAAAATCCCTTATTTTTTTATTACAATATTTCTATTCCCACCCGTCTAGGTGGTCCTGTTACAAAGTTCTTCCATTTCAAAAACATACTTATAGTCAGTTAAATGATTAACTTTTAAATAAATTTAATTAAAACTAAACACTTACCTAAAACACTATTTATTTTAATTTATGAAGAAACTAGTTTGGAATCATTCGATTCATCATCAGTCTAGTGGAGTCTATATAAGGATGGAAGTTGACAGATGACGATGATGAATCGAATGATTCCAAACTAGTTTCTTCATAAATTAAAATAAATAGTGTTTTTGGTAAGTGTTTTGTTTTAATTTAATTTATTTAAAAGTTAATACTTATAATTAACATGTTACTCAAAGATTCAGTTAAATGACCCTGTATTTTGATCGGAGCAATTAAAACACTGAAATGACTGTCATCTGTAAAATTTCCACACCTTCCGCTTCGTCTCCTTCAGATTTAATGTTCCCATGCTTCCATCATAATTTTCTACATGAAATCTTTTGAAAGCAAAAATTGACTTTGGAAAGCAATATTCCAGCCCCCTCCCTTATTTTATGATGTTTCACTGAGAATATTTCTGGAAATAGTAGAATAATTATAACACTAATTGAAAACTGATAATTAAAAATAATTGACCTAATTTTTTACTTTCCGAAAACAACTGAAAAATCCTTTTATAGCTGTTGAGGCGGGTGATATCATTTTTGTACAGTAATTTTACTCTAGAAAGCTAGTGGTACGATATTTTGGTCGCTTCAGACAACATCACATCATAAAAATATAGGGAATAGAAATTATTCAGGTTTGATATTTTACGTTTCATGGTACATAAAATCCTAAAAAAAAAAAAAAAAAAAAAAAAAAAAAAAAAAAAAAAAAAAAAAAAAAANGATGGGCACTTTTTTTTAAAATAAAAAATGAATTTGGCACCGAGCCGCGACCCCCAGGAATTTAAATGGCGAACCCAGGTTGGGAGTACTTTATTGTAAATTAATGTATATTTGCAACGACACTATTAATTGTCCAAACGAAGTGAGGTCTAGATTAAATACTACAATTTTTCTTTTCTTTGCTTTCTTATGCTCTATATCTACTCTTGAACTCCAGACTCAGTTTTGATGGAGGTATATACGTCTAGTTATATTTTCAATAAAGTTTTTGGGCCCTATAGGCCCAGGTCTACAATTAACAGAACGAAGTGAAGAACTGCGAACAGTATCTATCAGTTATTATGTCACAACTACTGTGAGCATTATAGCATTACAAGGTATTTTCAAAATTTACTCCAATATTACTACCTGGCTCCAGGGATAGAAAAAGGGTCATAACCAATTGAATAGTTATGGTGAGATCCGGGTTCGACCCCCAGAAGTAACTTTTATTGAAAAAAGTGTCGATTTCTCAAGAAATGTTAATAGAATGGTACAAATATTTTTTGTTCAAATAAAATAAGGAAAATCTTACCTTTTAATTTTTTCAAGAAAATAATGAGGGGTCTATAGGGGTCTAAAATGTAATTTCTGTTATACAACCTGTATAACGCTGATAAACTTTGATGTTAAAGTATACCCTTATTGTATTTCAAAAAAGGTTCTCATTAAAAGTGTATCTACATTTTTATTTTCATCAGTGTCGTAAGAGGAAAAAGTCAAATCTATTTTTTCTCTTGGAAGTTAAAAATAGGTAGTTTAGAAAACTTCAATTTTCGGGTAGAAAGTTTATACAGTTATTAGTAACTTAAATAAGGAAATATATTAGCAAGAAAAGGAGAATAATAACCCTCTTAGTTCTTTCACAGCAGGGTCAGAGGAACGAGAAAATTTCAATGCAATTACATAGGAAATAACTTGCATCTAATTTCCTATGTGCATTGAAATTTTCTCATTCCTCTGGTCCTGCTGTGAAAGAAATGAGAAGGTTAATATTCTTCTTGTGTCCTTATTTAAGTTATTTATAACTGCTTATACAAAATAACCACCCTACTTCAGAATTTCTACCCAAAAATGATCTTTTTCAGAACGGCTCATTTCTAACTACCGGGAGAAAAATGAGATTTGACAGTGTCCTCTACGACACTTTTGATGTTTTAGGTAGATGGGAAACCTTTTTTAAAACACAATAAGGGAACTCTTAAATTAAAGTTTAAAATAAACAGGGTTATACGGGTTGCAACAAAATTAAAATTTAGACCCCTCTATTTCTATACTTTCATTTGAACAAAAATTATTTGTACCATTTCATTTAAATTTCTCGAGAAATCGACACTTTTTGTCAATAAAGTCCGGAATCTCACCATAACCATTCAATTGGGCATGGCCCAATTGAATCCTATCCCTAGAGCTTTTCAAAATTTAAAAAATCTAAGCCGTTCAAAAGTTAAGGAGAGTGACCGGTCATCAGGGCCGCAGACAGAAAATCCGGGCCGGGGAGGAACATTTACGGGCTCCTCTATTATTGTTTCATCTAAAATCATCGTATGGGCAGTAATAAAATTAAAAGTAGGCATTTCACTTAGTTGATGCGAAAAGTCGTGTACGCCTCTTCTTGGTAACAAATAATTCGATTATCAGATGTTAATGTTTACGAAATACATCAATATTTATGACTGCTGTATAAACTAAAATGTCGCAATATACTTTAAAATCAGTGTCCCTCAATAGCCATTGTCCAATATTAGCACACTATCGTTAAACTTCTGATTTTGTGTGTTTGAAATTTTTTCAAAACTTTTAAGTTGATTTATTTATCATTCAGAAAAAAACATGAAAAATTTCATTATGATAATTTTCTCACCGGGCCTGGAGGGATTCCCCCCCCATTCCCCCCCCTCTCGTCGGGCCTGCCGGTCATTCTGGGACACGCTGTATACATTTACTTAACATTCAAAACAAATTTTAAGTCTCCGGCACCTGTCGTTCACTTTCCAGGCAGGATTTGCGAAAACTTTTCCATTTCAATTACAATAGGAGACGCAACCAAAACATACAATTGATATACTAAATAAATTTTTAGATAATTTTAGAAAACTACCAAAAATCGACCAAAACCACTAAAAACTAGCAACCGTAGAACAGACTTCAAGTTTGCGCACTCAAAGCATACATGTAATATGTATATAGGCACCAATTTCAAGCTCTACCATTCGCCGTTCTCTTTATGGCAGGATTAATTAAAACCGCTAACGGCAAATCTGATTTCAACCAAAAGCTCTGTGGTCTATTATTAGCAAAAATTTGACATACGTGCAAAATTTCAAGTCTCTAGCTATTACCTTTATTGAGATATGTTGTTCAATGAGAGGCGGACAGACAATCACACGGGAAAACGGTTGAAACTCGGGAATTGGGCTCTGGGGGGACCTCAGATCGTGTTTTGGCATTGAAAACTCGACAATTTCAGCCCACTAAAATATTTTCCTTATCATAGTATTATAGCATTAAAGGAAACATCTTTTGGAATAGACAATAACATCCATGTCAGCATATTTGTCATTATCTTTTAGAAAGAGTGATCAATCAAATTGTAGAATGGAATAATGTAGCTGATGAAAGTATGCGCAGAAAGCAGACAGACAAATAATAAGAAATATAAAACAAATGGGAGGGAGAAAAAATGTGAATGAAGCAGAAAGAAAAAATGAGAAAAAGAGGCCGGGGAACGAAATAAGAGACTAAGAGTAATGAAAGAGTAATCCTATAGCAATGCTATTAAGGTGGACTTGAATTGGAACGTTAGCCATTTTTATGTATCAATGTTGTAGTTTGGATTGAGATTCGATGTTTCGAACCGAAGTCGGCTTATCTATCTATAGTTATAAAACGCAAAGCCCAGTTGGAATACTGACTGACTGACGTAGCTCCACGATGGTTAAACCTGGGAGCAAGTTACCGCCATAAATGACTTTTTAGCGGGTCTTTTTGCAACTTTTCCTGGGTAAACTAAAGGAGATAACGAAAAACTCCCGGATTTTTGGACGGTTGTCACCACCAAAAAATTGGAATTGGGAATACCGCTTCGGAATGAGCGAGAACGCTGAAAATCGATACAAAGGTGTTCCGCAGTACAAAAAGTCATATCCTTGCATAAAATATTTAATTTTCTAAATAAGAGCGGTGCACAGTCTGGGGGTCGGTTCCACCAAAAACCCATAATTAAGAAGTATCACTCCGGGATTCACTAGCGAGAAAGCTGAAATTTAATACGAAGGTATTCCACATTATCCACAGTGCAAAAAGTAAAATATTGAATTGAGTAACATATTGAATTTTCTAAATAGAAGCCGTGTTCACACTGGGGTCNGGTCGGTTCCACCAAAAACCCATAATTAAGAAGTATCACTCCGGGATTCACTAGCGAGAAAGCTGAAATTTAATACGAAGGTATTCCACATTATCCACAGTGCAAAAAGTAAAATATTGAAAATATTGAATTGAGTAACATATTGAATTTTCTAAATAGAAGCCGTGTTCACTCTGGGGTCGGTTCCACCAAAAATCCAAATTTCGTAACCGTAGCGAAGCACGGGAAAACAGCTAGTAATCAATATGGCGCTAGACTGGAACTAAAGAGAGAATTTTAAAACGTCCCTTAATTATATGAAGGCAAATTTTTCAATTATAATGCAATGAGAAGCCAAAAACAATTAGTTTTTCAAAAATTTTCTACTCTGTTGAGGTTTTTTGGTCTTTGTTGAGGTTTTGTTTTGTCCTTCATTTGGAATAGTTGTTGTTGTTGTTGCGGTTTTTTTCTTAAAACCAACTCCCCATTTTTAGATTCAGGCTTGGAAGTATGGTGAAAAAAGGATGATATGAGGTTGCGGAAAAGGTTTTAATGGCCCTTGGCTGGAACTGTGCTACTATGCGTTGCCAGTCGTCCCGGTGCGTAAAACCAGGCATCCCTAGGATGATTTGGAATACTCACCATCGGCAGTGATTATTATTCTGTGCCTACAGTTAAAAAAGCTCCTCCTACATCTTTTTTTTTTTTTATTATTATTATTAGTTTTTCCAGAATTCCTGCACAAAGTCTAATCATCTTTCCAATTTTTATGAGTTTTTCTATAACTTTTCATAATATACTTAATGTAGATCTTATTCTGCATGAACAACAAAACAGAATAGTCAAGTTAAGTTTCTTATAACTTCTAAGATATTTTGTATTTTAAAAAGAAATGAAAAGAAAGTTCAAGGAAACATTATATTAGAAAGTGACAAACAAAGAATAGTGGATGAGGAACGGGAATGGAGGACAAGATAATAAGTGAGAAATATGAGTAGATAATATACAATGAGAATAGATACAAGAGGATGCATTGTGTTACAAATATGAATTTGTATTTGTATTGACATCTCAATGAAAACACTCTAAAAGGGCGCTCATCATAATTTTCTTGTTCACTCTTTGCAACACTAAACTCTATGTACTTTAAATTCGACCTTTCCTGCAGAGAGATCACATTTTTCGAAAATGGAAATTTCGCTTGCATCTAAAACTAGTAAGATTGTGAAGCAACCGGAGATATTTGGACAAAATTGCGCTTGCCCCTACAACTAAGATTGTGAAATAACCGGAGATATTTTGACTAAATTTCGCTTCCCTCTAAAACTAGTAAGATTGTGAAACAATCGGAGACGTTTTGTCGAAATTTTGCTTGCCTCTAAAACTAGTAAGATTGTGAAGCAACCGGAGACATTTGGACAAAATTGCGCTTGCCTCTAAAACTAGTAAGATTGTGAATTAACCGGAGATATTTTGACGAAATTTTGCTTGCCTCTAATACTAGTAAGATTGTGAAGCAACCGGAGACATTTGGACAAAATTGCGCTTGCCTCTAAAACTAGTAAGATTGTGAAATAACCGGAGATATTTTGACTAAATTTCGCTTGCCTCTAAAACTAGTAAGATTGTAAATCAACCGGAGACATTTGGACAAAATTGCGCTTGCCTCTAAAACTAGTAAGATTGTGGAATTGCCGGACATATTTTGACTAAATTTCGCTTCCCTCTAAAACTAGTAAGATTGTGAAACAATCGAGGACGTTTTAACGAAATTTCGCTTGCCTCTAAAACTAGTATGATTGTGAAGCAACCGGAGACATTTGGACAAAATTGCGCTTGCCTCTAAAACTAGTAAGATTGTGAAATAACCGGAGATATTTTGACTAAATTTCGCTTGCCTCAAAACTAGTAAGATTTTAAATCAACCGGAGATATTTTGACTAAATTTCGCTTGCCTCTAAAACTAGTAAGATTGTGAAGCAACCGGAGACATTTGGACAAAATTGCGCTTGCCTCTAAAACTAGTAAGATTGTGAAACAACCGGAGATATTTTAACTAAATTTCGCTTGCCTCTAAAACTAGTAAGATTGTGAAATAACCGGAGATATTTTAACTAAATTTCGCTTGCCTCTAATACTGGTAAGATTGTGAATCAGCCTGAGATATTTTGACAAAATTTCGCTTGCCTCTAAAACTAGTACGATTATGAAACAACCGGAGGTGTTTTGACAAAATTTCGCCTTGTCTCTTAAACTAGTAAGATTGTGAAACAATCGGATACGTTTTGACGAAATTTCGTTTGCCTCTAAAACTAGTACGATTATGCAACAACCGGAGGTGTTTTGACAAAATTTCGCTTGCCTCTAAAACTAGTACGATTATGAAACAACCGGAGGTGTTTTGACAAAATTTCGCCTTGTCTCTTAAACTAGTAAGATTGTGAAACAATCGGATACGTTTTGACGAAATTTCGCTTGCCTCTAAAACTAGTACGATTATGCAACAACCGGAGGTGTTTTGACAAAATTTCGCTTGGCTCTAAAACTAGTAAGATCGTGAAACAATCGGATACGTTTTGACGAAATTTCGCTTGCCTCTAAAAGTAGTAAGATTTTGAAATCTTACCAGCTTTAGAGGCAAGCGAAAATTTGTCAAAATATCTCCGGTTGTTTCACAATCTTATGTTATTTTGTAAGAAGGATAAAGTCCAAAGAACATCGACTGTCAAACCACCTATACATTTTCTCTCGGTCCGCGCTGGTCAACGGCTGTTCTTCGCAATGCCGTTCTGAAAGTCTCTATCCGAAGCAAAATTTATTTCCTTCTGAAGCGAATTCGGAAATCTCGGATTGTCGCCAGAATGGAATTCCTTGAAGATAGGTATGTTACCGATGCATGTGCTCCATATTCTTTGATTACCTCATCCTTTTTTTATCGAGGGGTAAGGGGTGGATACGGTTATTCTGTTGAGGGGTATCGATCAAGACTTTAACTCTGAATATCACCACGGGAATCAGTGAAATGAATCATGATAAATGACCTTAAAATGAAATCAACTATATTATCTGCGAGTACCAGAATTAGCACTGCTATCCGAGATAATTCTACCGAACAAGGAGCTCATTTCCCTCCGATGAGCACTCGACATCTGATGTAAGTTCAAAATGTGAAATATCATAAAATAATATTTACCTACATTTAATTAATTTTAATAGCACCGACAATATCGTGCTACTGGAAAACGGCTGCTGAAGACCTATTTTATGACATTATTTTTATATCCCTAGCAAAGAACGTGATGTGCAAAATGGCAATATTCCATCCTAGGGTTCTCAAAGTAGCAATACCGCCCGATGAGGGCTATTTATAATAATTATATGGCAACCTTAGAGACTCACAAAATGTATGAAAATATGTGGCTGCCCATTTTTTTTAAGTGTATAATTTGTATTATTAGTAAAGAAATGTTCATATTATTTTATTGATGCCCTGATCAGTAACTACATTCAAACGAAAAAAAATCTAAGGATTACGGGCCATATTATAAAACTCCATTTGAGTGCGAGTTGGAGTGGTCACTACCACTTGAGTGTCTGATTCTAATTTGCAATTTAACAAATGTTCTGTCCAAAACAATTACATGTAATTTTATTATAATATAAAAACAGAAATTTTACTAGTGCGAGTGGCCACTACGGTAATTTGTAATCGGAGTGACAACTAACACTTAAGTGGAGTTTTATAATATGGCCCTTAAACTCCTTTTAATCAAAGGATGCGTTCTTTTGGAGAAAATTTAAATTCGATTGAACTAAGGATATAGTCTTCTACTTCCTTAACTTCATTTTTTCCCAATTCTATTTGGGATCGGTATTGCCTTAGTTCTACCATGCCACAACCTTCTCTTCTGTGCCTACTCTATTCTGGCACGGTAACCCTCGCCTTCATCTCATCAATGTGTAGAAACTGCGATTTGCTGATGACTTTCCGTGTTTGGTTTGAAGCAGAGTTTTTTTAAAGGCTGCCATGCCTTTCCTAATACCAAACCTTCAGTATTTATACGGTCTTAAGACCGTCATCTAATGACGATGGACTTGTTTCCCTCGGTGGTAACATTCTGACTTAGAATACAATGAAATTTGTCAACAAAGGTTGGGGAATCACTGACCTATATTTGCACCTATTTATGACGTAGATGTAAACACGACCAGTATACGGAGACAGGCTTGATATAATATGAGACAAGAATATAGAATAAACCGCATACACCAACTGGCACATCCAAGCTGTTCTACATCTGACGAGGAAAAACAAATCGAAATAATAAATGTGAGTTGTCGTTCAATTAAGTGAGTCGTTCAGTCAGTAATTATAATAAATCGCATGACACCAACTGGCACATCCAAGCTGTTCTACATCTGACGAGGAAAAACAAATCGAAATTATAAATGTGAGTTGTCGTTAAATTTAGTGAGTCGTTCAGTTAGCATTTATAATAAACAGCATGACACCAATTGGCACATCCAAGCTGTTCTACATCTGACGAGGAAAAACAAATCGAAATAATAAATGTGAGTTGTCGTTCAATTGAGTGAGTCGTTCTGTTAGTAATTATAATCTCACAAAAAAATTATCATTGAAAAAAAGCCAAGTTCCTCCAATTCTTCCAAAAAATTCCGCCTATAAAAGTAGTGATATCGATTATTGGGGCCAAGTTTATTGTTGCTGCTGTATATCCCGCACTTAAATTTATTATTGCACGTTCTGCTGTCTCAATTCTTATAAAGTAATA
>CM022876.1:26717767-26739270 GCA_012654025.1 Pachypsylla venusta | reverse complement strand
CCCCCCCCCCCCCCCCCGAATGAAAATCCTGGGTCTGCCAGTGTTTATTGTTCTTTGATAATGTATGATGGGTTTTTTATGAAAATGTTTTGTAATTTGAGTGTCAAAGGATACTTACTGACCCAAAATGACTTTCGGGGGGGGGGGGGGNCTTTTCGGGGGGGGGGGGGGCGAAGGATTAACAGCCAAGCCAGTACTAACATCTGAAAATGATGATCATGAAAGTTGATGTTGTTGTTGTTGTTTTTGTTGGTGGTGATGATAATTAGTTACACCTTACAATATTACATAAGTTATGCATTAAAAATAATGAAATTTCGGGGGGGGGGGTCTGCACACCATGGACCCTCCCTGGGTACGGCCTTGGGGGGAGTGGAGAGCAAGTTTTTTTCTGTATTATATTTGGCCTCTGATGTAGGTATGTAGGAATAAGATCTATTATTTTGTTGGGTGAAAAGTACCCCAATGGCAATAATGGTGTTACAAGCAGCACGCGGCACTCTTACATCATTGTGTATATTGCTGATGACATCACATGAATTTCATGACAGCATGAAATATGCTCAATTCTTACAGAAATTCATGGGGGAATAAGAACATATTAGTCAAAGATATAAAAAATGTTGTCCCTTTTCCAGAAAGTCTTTCACGATGATGATGTTTCCCCTCACAAAATATACTCCAGTCCTTCTCCAAGTTTGGTATAATAATATACAGTGCGTACCAGCATGAAATATGCTCAATCCATACAGAAACTCATGGGGGAATAAGAACATATTAGTCAAAGATATAAAAAATGCTGTCCCTTTTCCAGAAAGTCTTTCACGATGATGATGTTTCCCCTCACAAAATAGACTCCAGTCCTTCTCCAAGTTTGGTATAATAGTATACAGGGCCGTGCCCACAAGATTTTTTTTCGGGGGGGTCCAAAGGATTGACACCCAAGCCTTGATATTGTCTTTGTTGTTATTATTGATGATTTCCTATAATTGAAAGTTAGAAGCGCTACCTCTGAACCACAAATGCTTGTGATGTTGAGTATTTGGTAGGGTAGTGTACCTGTTTTATTCAGTGTTGGAAGCTATGCTTAATGCTTAACGTCAAGTTAAACATCAACAAAAGTTTTGTAGAATTTCATGCACATTTTGAAGAAGAGCCCCGTCATGCTGAAGAAAATTTGTTCTACTGACAAATATCAAGAGAATGGATAAGTTAAATAGGTAAAAGAGTTCTATCTACCTTGTTAATTTTTGCATTGATTAGTGTTAATCACTAATAAATAAAGGATTAAAGGCACCAATATAAATTTCCCCTCCGCACCAACCCTCCCCCAAAAAAATCCACGTACTCCCCCCAAAAAACCGCGTTTCGCTTTGCCCCCAAAAAAAAATACCACGTCTAGTTTTGGCCCCAAAAATTTCTGTTCACCCTACGTATACAGTACTTCCGTTAGTTTGACAGGGACTGGATGACTTGGCAGAGACTGGGTGTCAGTTTTATGTCATAGAACATACACAAAACCTTTGATTGCAATCAAATATACAGTTGACGGTTTTTTCCGCTTTTATCAGTTTTCGCAAATCTTACTTAAAAGGAGAATGGTAAGAGCTGGGACTTGAAATTTGGTGCCTATTCATATCAGTTTCAAGTTTTGAATTCGCGATGACAGTTTTGGGGGTTCACCCAATGTTGATGGATTCTTGCCGCTTTGTAACGGTTTTCACGAATCCTGCATACAATTGTGTTTAAGCAATTTTACACATATTAAAGCACATTAAGAAACATTTTATTTATGTCTAATTTACCGTTGGGGGCTTCTTATCGATATTTTGCGGTATTCTATACAAAACGTTTCAGCCTATTACAATCCTTTCTTCTTTGCTTTATAGATAAGGAAAGTTGAGTGCTGTTCACACCAGATTTTGAACAGTCATAGACATAGACTTTTTTTTTGTAACACCCTTTACGCTTTACGCTGCCTTTGGAAAAGATACATTGAAAACTTGTATCTAAAAAACGGTAGGTTTTAATAACAGAATTTTTCTTTATTAACCAAATTAATGAGTTTCTGCTTCTCAATCCTCCGTTCAATTTCTCGGACGAAAAATATCAAGTTTCTTGGGACTTGGGAGTCCCTATTATTACAAAGTCCGTACTTATAGTATAGAACTATACATATGAATTAGGACATTACAAAAAATATTTTGTTGGGGTTCTGGAAAATATTCCACTCGTACATGTAGCCCTTGAGGAAATTATTTTATCGACGAAACTATTTCTAACATGTTAGTGCAGAAAGAGATGAGTCAAAACTCAACTTTCAGGAGAAGCGACCGTTTTTTTTTTTTTTTTTAAATAAAAAAATTTCACTTTAATGAGAAAAAGATGTAACTTTGCAGTACAAGACACTGTCATATCTACAGGGTGTTTCAAAAGGTTATGCATAAAAAGAAACCACGTATAGTTAGAGCTCAAATAAAGGCCACTTTGCTTAATAAATCCCTATACGGAAATGGACCCCAAGGTAGCTAGGGCCACCCAAAGTTTGCACTTAAAAATCGAAAAATATAATTATTAAAAATCGAATTATTTTGCGATTGACTTCATTTTTTGCATGACGTTTCCTCCGATTGTTATCATGCTTCTTTGGTGAGTATTTCGCACTTTTCCCCCGATCAGGGGCGGAGTTATGGGGGGGTCATTACATAAAAATGCCTAAAACTTATTGATACGTATTTTTTTGGTGTTTAAGGTATGACATCTCTTCTAAAACTTGTTTTGCTAAAAAAAAAAGACCGGAATAGCTCTTGTCTAAAACCAACCGTTGACCTTTTAAAATCACAAAAATTTAACGTAGGACGATTCTAATTTATCAAAATTTACCACGGGGGCCGCGGCCCCAACCCCCCTGTGCCCGGGGGTATTCCATACCCTCTGGAAGTATCCCCTCCCTAAGCTCTGCACCGCCCCCCTAAGATATAGCCTTAAATACGCCCCCGGCCCTAGCTACCTTGGGGTCCATTTCCGTATAGGGATTTATTAAGCAAAGTGGCCTTTATTTGAGCTCCACTATAAGTGGTTTATTTTTTTTGCATACCCTTCTGAAACACCCTTTATATTCGACCTTTCCTGCACAGAGAACACAAAAAAATAATAAAATTATAAATATACTTTTGATTATTCACATGCGCGGATATAGCCCTCTTGTTTTGGGGGGGGCACAATCGCACAATATACTTAATCGCACAATCGTAAAAAATACCTAATAGAAAATGTGGAGGGGGAGGGGGAGAACTCGTAACTTAGAGACCAGGGGTTTCGAGTCCTGGGCAGTACTTTTTAATGGAATGTTTATCGAGGTACGATACCTAATTTGTTAAAAGTTGTAAAGCTTACCACAAATATCTTTCATAAGGGTGATAAGCGATTTTATAAGCATGATGACGAAAAAAAGTGCCATGACGATTGACCGAATATTTTACAATTTTTTATTTACTTATTTTTATTTAGTCTCATGTAATGACCCCCCCCCTCCCCCACTCAATCGGATAGACACAGCGGATCACCATCCATTTGATTTAAAAAAAAAAAAATACGTGATAAGGTATAATGAAATTTGAGAAACACCGCCCGCTTAAAAAAACTGGGCTGAACAATCAAATAGCATTCATTCATGATTCTATTAGATTAGCCCCGGACCACTTAGGATATAACTACAGGGTGATTCAAATGTTTCGAATCGGTTTTCCAATGAAAAGTAAACTTGTGACCTGCCAACGATCATACCACGTTGAATAGACCAGTTCCCGTCAGATCACTGTTAAGCAACGTCGAGCGTGATCTGTACTTGGATGGGTGACCGCTTGGGAATACCACGTATCGTTGGCTCTTTTTTCCAGCCCAGCCCAACCCAGGCTGGGTGAGGTCAATGTGGGTAGCTGGTTTGCAAGTTTCCAGCGAATGGAGGGTAAAACCCCCGTCTTGAATGACCAATTGATGTTCAAGAGACGTTATAATAAACCCATGTTCTACATTATAATAAACCCATGCTCTACATTATAATAAACCCATGTACTACATTACAATAAAACCATGTTCTACATTATAATAAACCCATGCCCTACATTATAATAAACCCATGTTCTACATTACAATAAAACAATCTTCTACATTACAATAAATCCATGTTCTTGATAATAATAAACACATGTTCTACATTCCAATAAAACTATGTTCTACATTATATATTACAATAAACCCATGTTCTTCATAATAATAAACACATGTTCTACATTACAATAAACCCATGTTCTTGATAATAATAAACACATGTTCTACATTACAATAAAACTATGTTCTACATTCTATATTACAATCAACCCATGTTCTACATCATAATAAACCATAGTTCTACATCATAATAAACCATTGTTCTACATTATAATAAAACCATGTTCTACATTACAATAAACCCATGTTCTTCATAATAATACAGCAATGTTCTACATTATAATAAAACCATGTTCTACATTACAATAAACCCATGTTCTTCATAATAATACAGCAATGTTCTACATTATAATAAAACCATGTTCTACATTACAATAAACCCATGTTCTTCATAATAATACAGCAATGTTCTACATTATAATAAAACCATGTTCTACATTACAATAAACCCATGTTCTTCATAATAATACAGCAATGTTCTACATTATAATAAAACCATGTTCTACATTACAATAAACCCATGTTCTTCATAATAATACAGCAATGTTCTACATTATAATAAAACCATGTTCTACATTACAATAAACCCATGTTCTTCATAATAATACAGCAATGTTCTACATTATAATAAAACCATGTTCTACATTACAATAAACCCATGTTCTTCATAATAATACAGCAATGTTCTACATTATAATAAAACCATGTTCTACATTACAATAAACCCATGTTCTTCATAATAATACAGCAATGTTCTACATTATAATAAAACCATGTTCTACATTACAATAAACCCATGTTCTTCATAATAATACAGCAATGTTCTACATTATAATAAAACCATGTTCTACATTACAATAAACCCATGTTCTTCATAATAATACAGCAATGTTCTACATTATAATAAAACCATGTTCTACATTACAATAAACCCATGTNCAGATGGAACCTATACGTTTGTAACGTTTGTTAATTTTTTTGAATTTTCCCACCAAATTTACCAAATGCGATTCAACGATGCGACAAGTTTGCCACAGTTACATTTGATTGTTCACAGTGGGGCTGTTGGATTAGGGACAAAATGTGGCATTTATCGTATTTCGGTACTTGATGATTTTTTTGCTTCCTAAAATCATTTTATCTAGTGTAAATTTAAGTTGTCCCTTCCGTGCTGCATATTCTCGAGAATTTCTAGGGGGGGGGCAGCTGCCCCCACCTGCCCCCCCTTCCTACGCCCATGGTAGCAGATAGCAAACAATTAAAGGCACCAATATAAATTTCCCCTCCGCACCAACCCTCCCCCCAAAAAATCCGCGTACTCCCCCCAAAAAACCGCGTTTTGTTTACCCCCACCCCCCAAAAAAAATACCACGTCTAACTTTAACCCCAAAAATTTCTGGTCACCCTACGTATACAATACTTCCGTTAGTTCGACAGGCAGAGACTGGGTGTCAGTTTTATGTCATGGAAGATACATAAAACATTTGGTTGAAATCAAATATACCGTTGGCTGTTTTTTCCGCTTTTATCTGTTTTCGCAAATCCTGCAGAACCTGGGTTTACTATAATTTGTATGTTTGTATACCTATGTATGATATACCAGCCCAAACGGTAGCATGTAGCGAAAAATTGATGCGAATGATCATGATCTACGACTACAGGGAAAATTATCAGGACTAAAATATGTCAATTCGTTTTCGAGTTACGGCCACCTTCTCCAAAATCGGACAGTCACGGTCCGATATCTTAAATTTTGTCGCGACAACATATCAACATAAAGCGAGAAAGTTTTAGGTGGCTCTTTAGTCCTTATTTTAGGACAGTTTCTGCAAAGGTATGGCCAGCCATTCCAGAGTTACGAGTTCGAAACTGGGAACGGGTAAAAGAAAATTTAGAAAATACTAAAAAGTAAGAATGGCCGTGCCTCTAAGGCGTCTATCGAAAGTTTAAATCTTGTTTTTTAAAGGTTGCGATATACATGATGGACACAAACCAATACCCCCCCCCCCCCACACACACACCGAATTTCCATTGTCCTTGAAAAACAAAAATAGCAATATAAGAATCGTAGCGAAGCACGGGCGATAGCTGTTTCGCCCGATATGATAAAAAAAAATCTGGTGTGAACATCACATCACACGACTTCCATATGTATAAAGAAAGAAGAAAGTTATGTAATGGGCTGAAATTTTCGATTTCGATTTTTCAATGCCAAAACACGTTTTGTGGCCGCCGGAGCCCAAATTTCGGTTTTCAGCTATTAGTCCATGCATGTGGGTAACAAGAATGATAAAATTTGTCGTGCTCTCTATTGATGTCTCAGAAGTCCTGCTCCGCGACTGTAACTTTTGATTAACTTGGAATTTTCGAATTCTGACTAAAGATCCTAGGGGTTGAAAGACCATGACTAATCGATTGGTGATATTTAAATCTATTACGTTCAACCCCTGTGACATTTTTTGACTGCTTTTTTATTTTTTCAATAAAATAATCAGGTGATATTAGAGAGGTCTGAATTTTAATAGCTTTGCTGGAAAAGTTCTATTTTTGTGTTATAGTTTCTCATGTGCCAAAATCATCGTTGGCCTGCCAGCTGACACTAATTCTGCCATGTTGTACGCTACAACGCTACTCGAAAATTTCGTGGTCTCGGTATTGTGCACTGTCGTTAGTAGGAAGTTTTTTTATTTTTATCAGTGTCGTAATCATATTTGATATTTCCTCCGAAGATCAAAAATAGGCCATTCAGTAAACAGCCATTTTCGAGTGACGTAATAATATAGGACAAACATTGATACTGATAAGTAAACTAAATTAAAAAACATTTTAGCAAAAAAATATTAACCTTATCATTTCTATCGCAGCAGGGCCAGAGAAATGACATTTTTCAAAATAACAATTTATTAAATAACTTTCTCGTTAGATCACTGAAGTTAAGCAACGTCCAGCGAGGTTGTACTATGTGGGTGTCCACGTGGGTTCGCGCCCTCGTGATGCTGGCTATTTTTCCGGCCCAACCCAGGCTGGTTTGGAAGTCTCCAGCGAATGGAGGGTGAAACCCACGTTTCGAATGACCAATAGATATTAAAGAGACGTTAAGCCATTTTTTTAAAAAAAGAAAGGCAGTCATTTCTTACTTTATTTCAACTTTTATATTTAAATATAAAATGGGCGTTCCATTTAACATTCATGAAAAACCGAAACTTTTGTTAAAAAATGCCACTTCCCTGGGTTGAACCCGGATTATAATATCATCAATCAAATGGCCAAGGCTCTTTTTATATTACTTAATATTAATGAGAATTTAAAAAAAATATAAGCCATTCGAAAGTTACAGGCACTGGTTATGACTTCCGGGACATAATATATATGTGACCGACAGTGTCAGGGCACAAGTATTGGGCCCTGAATAACAAAATTGCTGGTCAGAGTGGAGTGGAAAGTATTCGCTGTATAGCAGGGGTTCCCAACCTTTTTGGTACCCCGCCTCCCTTTCTTGAAATGAAAGTCTCCCACGCCCCCCTCCCCTTTACATCATAAATTATGAATGAGTATGTGTGTTGCTGAGTGCTATCTCATTCAAAACTCTAATGTGTTGCTGAATGTTGTCTCATTCAAAACTCTAATGTGTTGCTGAATGCTATCTCATTCAAAACGCTAATGTGTTGCTGAATGATATCTCATTCAAAACGCTAATGCGTTGCTGAATGCTATCTCATTCAAAACCCTAATGTGTTGCTGAATGCTATCTCATTCAAAACGCTAATGTATTGCAGAATGCTATCTCCTTCAAAACGCTAATGTGTTGCCGAATGCTATCCCATCTCATCAAAAATATTTGATTGGGAATGACCCCATTTCTAGTCCTTGAGCTTTGCAGAACTGAAAAATTCCAAGCCGTTCAAAATTAAGCAAAAATTTTTTGTTTTAGAACTTGAAAAATATAGCCATGCCAATGCGTCCAAACCATTTATTTCTCTGCAAGGAAGCTAAGCTAACTTTCAATAATTTTATTGACAATCAATTTTATTTATTAAAGACATTCATCAGATAGTTTTAATTTTAAAATTAACCCTTTATTTTCCAAACTATGCAATTTTTAATTAAAAGTAATTAATTCATTTTATAAACAGTTAAAATTTTTCTGGGTTATAATATTTTTTGTTTTACGAAAAAAAAAATCCGTTTATCCGCCGTAAGTAGGGCTTCCAATCCCGCAAATGCGGGATTTGCAGTCTGCGGGACCCGCAAACTCCAATCCCGCAAATCCCGAAAAAACATGACCTTAGGTATTTATTTTATCATTTTTACTTTCCTTATCCTATAAAAAGGAAAGTACTGTAATGGGCTGAAATTTTCGATGTCGAGTTTTCAATGCCAAACACGTTTTGGGGTCCCCAGAGCAATATTTCCCCAGTTTCAGCCATTGGTCCGTGGGTGTGTCTGTCTGTTCGTCTGTCTGTGAACAAAATGTCTCAAGAACGGAAAGTGCTAGAGTTTTATGTCATGAACGGCAAAATAAGCTTTTGGTGGAAATCGAATTTACCGTTGTTGGTTTTATGCCGCTTTTTAGTGGTTTTTGCATATCCTGCCTAAAATGAGAACGGTAATAGCTAGAACTTTAAACTTGGTGCCTATTCATATCAATTTCATACAAGAAATTTAAAAATAGGTACAACTTAGGTTGAATTAGAGTTTGAAGCTAATTAGAGTTTGAAGGCCACTTTTTGGCGGTTCCGCCTAAAACCAGAATAGAAGGGGCTAGAACTTGAATTTTGGTGCCAGTTCATATCAATTTCATACAAGAAATTGAAATATACAACTTAGGTTCAATTGTAATATATTAAGATGTGTAATATATAATTGTATTTCCGCTCTAGGGACTTCAAAACTTGTTTTGGTAATGAAAACTCGACATCGAAAATTTCAGCCCATTACAATACTTTGTTCTTTCTTTTTATAGACAAGGAAAGTCGTGTGATGTTCACACCAGATTTTCATAAACTTTTTGTTGATTGTAGTCAAAGTGAGGATAACATATTGCCTTTGAGATCAAAAAAATGATCAGGCAAATATATATAAAAGCAGATACCGTAGATGGTGCCATGTATGAGGATGTACCTACCTATTGAGAACTTTCCTTCTTATAATATTAAAAAATGATGGATCCCGCGGGATTAAGCTCAAATCCTTCATGCGGGATTCAAAATCAATCCCGCATGCGGGATTGGAAGCCCTAGCCGTAAGCCACGCCAAGACGGACATTTATGCCACTTACCGATTTGGATGAAATTTGGTATGAAATAATAAATTAAGATTTCACACACGTACCTAGATATTTTTAGAAAAAAATATCCGTCCCTAAATAAATTTAAAAAAAATGTTTTAGGTCACACTTTCGATTCAGTTTTTCTTCTTCTTTTTAACGTCCCTTTAATATCTATAACCACGTAGGGCTCGGAGCTACGTGATCACACACCAAGTCAAATCTTAGTGAAGTTGGTTCAGCTTCAGTGATCTTACATAACACGTCGGCCGAATTTTGCTGTCATATTTAATTTTTTGTTCGTAACTTTTTTTTAGAGAATAAATTTAATAATCCAAGAATATAAAAACACTTCATATGTCCTTCATATTTAAATTTTAGGACCTATATTCTTATATTCCTCTTTAGGGCTATGTAAGCCCCTGCACCTAGGATCTAATATTGTTGGGTAAATTTAGTTATGGGAAGCTACACTGAACTGAACTTATAGAAAAGGTTGTTCCCCGTCTATCATTTCCAAAGTCAATATAAAGTACTTTTTAAGATAGACCCCAAACTAAGAAGGCACAATCTACATACAGGATTTGTACTTTCTAGTTGTCCCATAGGATTTTACATGTAAATTTCGATTTATGACTGGCATATCCTCCCAGTATGTCAGAAAGATTTTTTTAGGGGATATTATATCTCCTGTTTTTCGTTTGATGAAATCTTGTTTAATCAAAGTGAATCGAAACAGTCCTGTTTGCTATATGACTGCCACATTTGCGTATACAGCTTTCCTAACTATGCGCGGATATGGGGGAGGGCCCGGGGGCACGTGCCCCCCTAGTTTTTTTAAGCGGGCGGTGTTCTCAAATTTCATTATACCTAATCACGTATAAAATTCATAAAAAATCAAATGAATGGTGATCCGCTGTGTCTTTTATCCCATTGAGAGGGCTATATCCGCGCATGTTCCTAACAACTGGGGATAACAGCCAAGAAACTTCAGCAGAATTGAATACACAAAAGTTGACTGAGGGAACTAAAGGGTTAATCATATATACTTTCGAAATTCTATTTATTGAAAAAGAGTAGGTAAAGTGGAAGTCACACGACTCGTGTGATTTCGAATAGCAAATCGTTCCTAGTTAACCGAACGGAGTGAGGTCTATTTTTAACGCCATGATTTGCTTTTTCAATGTCACAACACGTTTTGAGGTCCCCAGAGCTCAAATCTCGAGTTTCAGCCATTGGTCCGTGTGTTGTGAACAAAATGTCTCGGTAGGATTTGTCGCGGACTATGTATACCAAATTTCAAGTGCCTGTCGCATCTACCGTTCCCATTCCGGTAGGATACATGAAAACCGCCAAAAATTCATTCCATTTTAATTAAAGTTCGAGAAGCGTACACTAGATAAAATTCACGCAAGAAAAAATAAAGTTTCTACCGCTCTATTTTAAGGTGTGTTTCCACTTAGCGACAAATGTCGCGCGACATGATCTATTTTCATATGCAGCATGTCTTGTTTATATTCTGGCAAGATGATCGCTAAGTGTAAACGCACCTTTAGACAATTTAATAAAACCGCCTAAAATCGGGCAAAATCATTAAAAACCAACCAGAAACGGTAGATCGGAATCTACCGTTGATCGGAATTTAATCAAAATTATGTGAAATTTGAAGTCTCGTAATAATATTAAATATCAATAGCATTTACCGTGCTTGAGA
Organism: Pachypsylla venusta; assembly: GCA_012654025.1. NCBI lineage: Eukaryota > Metazoa > Arthropoda > Insecta > Hemiptera > Aphalaridae > Pachypsylla > Pachypsylla venusta. Next base: position 26,728,060 of record CM022876.1, on the reverse strand, counting down.
TATCTTGTTCACAGACAGGGAGACACACAGAAGGACCAATGGCTGAAACTCGATATTTGGGCTATGGGGACCTCAAGACGTGTTTTGTCATTTTCTCAACATCGAAAAATTCAGTCCATTAAAATAGTTTCCTTTTTTTAGGATAAGGAAAGTAATGAATTAATCACAGCATGCGCGGATATAGGCCTCTTGTTTTAGGGGGGCACAATCGCACAATATACTTAATAGAAAATTTGGAGGTGGGAGGGGTAGGGACACGTAACCCAGGGCCTGGGGTTCGAGTACTGGGCAGTACTTTTTTTTTTAATTTGGCTTAACGTCTCTTTAACATTGGTTTATTGTAATGTAGAACATGGGTTTATTATAACGTCTCTTGAACATCAATTGGTCATTCAACTTGCAAACCAGCTACCCACATTGACCTCACCCAGCCTGGGTTGGGCCGGAAAAAAGAGCCAACGATACGTGGTGTTCCCAGGCGGTCACCCATCCAAGTACTGACCACGCCCGACGTTGCTTAACTTCAGTGATCTGACGGGAACTGGTGTATTCAACGTGGTATGCTCGTTGTTTAATGCAATGTTTATCGAGGTACGATACCTAATTTTTTAAAAGCTTCAGCTTATTACAAATATCTTTCATAAGGGTGATAAGCGATTTTATAAGCATAATGACGGAAAAAAGCTCCATGACGGATGATAAAAATCAATTTTTTATGTACCTACGTATTTCTATTTAGTATCGGGATTGGGAATTATTAAGGGGCCCGTGTCCCCTCCCCCCCACCTCTCAATGGGATAAAAGACACAGCGGATTACCATTCATTTGATTTTTTTTTTAAAAATTACGTGATTAGGTATAATGAAATTTGGGAAACACCGCCCGCTTAAAAAACTGGTGGAGCACGTGCCCCCCGTGCCCTCCCCTATATCCGCGCATGGATCACATTAGGTAAATATTGATCAATAATCAATATTTTTGGCCGAAAAATAATGCTCCGCGTGTTCTTTCCTGATAAACAAGTTCACGTGTGATCGGGTGTTACTTTGTTATACCTACTTCCTCGATTTTATAATTGAGTTTGTTTCCACATCACTCGTGTGCCGCAGGTCACAAACTTTATGCTTCATGTTACTTTTATACAATTTTCCCCACAATGTGTCAAAAACATAGAAAATTATTACAGTTTTCTGTATAGTAATGTTCATGTCTCGTATTTTATTTTGTCATATTTCTCTTTTTATAATTATATATTTTTAAAATAATTGATGGTCAATGAATTGAAATTTTCCCTGCTTCGCTACGGCTACAAAATTCAACAATAATTTCGAGATCGCCAAATTAAATTTATTTTAGATTTTTGGTGGAACCCCAAGAGTGAATACGGCAGAAAATTCAATATTTTACTCAAAGATATTACTTTTTGCACTGCGGAACACCTTCATATAAAATTTCAGCTTTCTCGCTCATCCCGAAGTGATACTTCTTAACTATGGGTTTATGGTGGAGCCGACCCCCAGAGTGAGTACCGCTCCCAATTAGAAGATTCAATATTTTATTCAAAGATATTACTTTTTGCACTGTGGAACACCTTTGTATCGAATTTCAGCTTTCTTGCTCACCCCGAAATGGTACTTCTCAATTCCGATTTTTTGGTGGTAAAAACCGTCCATAAATCGGGGAGAAAGCGGAAATTTTAAAATTTTATATTTTCTATGGGTCTCTATATACTATTTTGGGGGGTCTATTCTCGGTCATTTTTCGTTATCTCTTTTAATTTGCCCAGAAAAAAATGGCCCGCTAAATAGCGTCATTTTTGGCGGTAACTTGCTCCCATTTGAACTTTATTTTTTTTTCCTTTCTTATTACGCACCTACATACTAAAAGGGACCTGTGTGCCAAATTTCAAGTGTCTCCGTTTAGCCATCGTGGAGCTACGTTGATTAACAGTCAGTCAGTATACCAACTGGGCTTTGCATTTTATAAGTATAGATAGATAAGGAGGACTGATTCGGTCGATTTGTTGGTGAGCGAGAGGGGTGGCCAGTCGCCTTACAAAAGCGACTTAAAATTCTTAAGTAAAATTTGTGCACACATTATTTGGAGACTAAGATTCTCACTTTTGAAAAAATAAATTTTTAATACAAAGATATTACATTCTATATTACGGTAAATCCAAAATTTAATGTCAAAATCTGGAAATGAATGTTTATTTCCAGATTTTGACATTAAATTTTTGGATCTACCGTAATACAAAATGAACCTAATATCTTTGTGTTAAAAATTAATTTTTCAAAAAATGAGAAGTAAGCGCGGGCACACATCTAGTTACTTATGTTACACAAACCCAAATTTTATCACACTTCGTTTGAAGTTATGACGAACACATTGACCTTTTCAAAAAGAATAGAATTCTCCCAAAAAACCATTTTCTTTTTACTGTTTTGGAATGCAGTATAAATAAATGTGTGGCGAAAGTTGTAAACTTTAAAGTTAGGCAGGAAAAATTCATCACCCAAAAATTTCAAGTTAAAATTTTGTAAAAATATTCGAAATTCCATACGAAAATCCCTTTTGTTTATTCAAGCTTTAGGACAACCATTCCTTTTTATTATATTAACATCGTCACCCTAAAGATAGTATGATTGATAACCTGAATAGGTAATTCTGAATTTTAGTTTTTCTTTGGAAATACAGAGTACGGCGGAACTCCAAGTATAGAACTAAGGATTCGAATAGGAATCGATACTTTTTACATACGATAATACTTTTGATGTATCGATACTTTCTTTCCGATACCAAGTACTAATTATAATAATCTCTTGTTTTCTTGAGCCGGGAGTTTACCTAGTTTAAGGAAGTGCTAATTATTTCATCTCCTGGGATTAATTCTCAGGAGATAAAATACAATTAGCGTAGATACAGAACACTTGATGGTGAGTGTGCGATTACAGTCGGTCATTAACGCTTTATTACTGAATCTCATGTATTTATAAGCAAATCAGATTTGTTTCTCTGCTTGGAGGTTGTGTGGGGGGATCACTCCTATGGCCCCCCCTCTCCCAACCTGAGACCACTTCTGATTGGTTGTTAATTTATGATTTATAAAATGAGCCAAATGAGTTCTGAGGTATCGATACATTTTGATATACCAGTATATCGATACCAGTCTTCCGATACTATTCTTATTATCAGCATACTGGTATCAATATTTTGTATTTGATACCACAAACCTATAAAGGAGAGGCCTCGACAAAATGGGCTGCCAATTATTTGGTCAACTCATTCATTATCAAGAGCGTGATTATTATTATTATTATTATTATTTAGTGTGTTTCATGGGGTTAAAAACCACTGACACATTACAAATTTGGTAACAAAAATACCCCTTTATTTTCTCCACCAAATTTACCTAAATTTACCTAAATTTAAATTTAGGTAAATTTAAAATATTTACCAAATAAAATATTTTATTTGGTAAAAATATTTTCTCCACCCTAATGATGTTGTATAGTTGACAACGATACTTTTTCCTATGTCATGTCGGTGACTATCGGACTAGTGTAAATAGTACTTAATACAGAATTCTTTATGCGATTGACATTAACGCAAAAATTTTATGGGTCACAAATGGAACAAATATATCAAATTCCATTAATATTGATCAAGTTGAAAAGTCACTTTCGGCAAACGAATTTTTTTGTGAGCGATTCCAATATTGAAACCAAAATTAAGCTAGCGTCTATATCATGTTGAATAAACCAATTCCCGGAATATCTCTGAAGTTAAGCAACGTCCATTGAGGTTTTTACTTAGTAGGTGACCACTTAAGTTCATGCTCTCGTGATGCTGGCTTTGTCAGGCCTCCAAACTGGGCTTGGTGAGATCAAACTGTGGGTAGTTCGTCGTAAATTTTTTCTCCCCAGAACTGGAAGGTGGAGTTACTTCATTTCTCCTCTAATACGAAACCGGCTTTTAATAATTTGGTTATGAAGTTTTTGTAAGTTTCCAGCGAATGCAGGGTAAAACCCCGTCTCAAATGACCAATATATGTTGAAAAGACGTTAAAAAAATAAAATTGAAGAGGTTTCTTGTGCGGATCAATGGAATTTATTTGTGTTAAGCTAAAGCTTTGTCACAACACACTTTCCTATGTTATTCCTAAATTTTATGACTCCGCGTTGATTCGAACCACGGTCCCCTCTATTATTCTTTCATCTAAAATCACCGTATGGGCAGTAATAAAAGTAAAAGTAGGCAATTCACTTAGTTGATGTGAAAAGNTCGTCCCATAAATGACCCTGATCCCTATCTACTCCTCTTTAAATCCTTAATCTTATCTAAACTCCACTATGCCTCTGTGGTTTGGATGCCCGATACGCGACATTATAAACAGATGCTTGAATCGGTTCAGGCTTCATTCTGCAGGCGTTTGTTTTTTAAACTGAACGGTTTTTATCCTGCTTATCCTGAGCCGATCTCGTATTCTGATTTACGTGTCCATCTATCATTACTGTCCGTTGAAAGTCAGCACAGAGTCATTTCACTTCTGACTCTGTATAGAGTTCTCAGCAACAGAATTGACAGTCTGGAGCTGGTGAACTCTATACAATACAGGGTCCCTTCAACCCGTACTAGATGTTCCAACAACTCTGGCCTTTTTTATATACCACTCCATCAGTGTGCCGATATGTCACCTCTTTATAAATCTATGAGTATTTTTAACCAATATCAGAATGAATTGGACATATTCTCAGCTCAAAATAATTTCAAAGAACAACTGTTAACAAAAATATTTACTAACTAACATATATATTTTATTTATTTTATTGTTAAATTTAGTTATAAGATTAGTCAGTAAGATCGATTGTAAATTGTATGTAATGTGTATTAACGATACAATAAAGTTGAATTATTATTATTATTATTATCATACCACGTTGAATAATGGCTAAAAACAATAACCCTCAGAATTTGATATTTTATGATTTCAGGCAGGTAAGTACATAGAAACGTAGAATCCAAAAATCAAAATATAAAACAAAACCGTTCGTCCGCCACGCCGTTCGGGTTCATCGTGGAGGGCACTTTTTCCACGTAGACTTTTTGATGAAATTTGGTATGTAGGTCCCAAATAGGGTCTAAATCGGTCAAACGCTAAGTGGCAAAATCCAGAAAGAATTCAGTGATAAATTTACTAAATTTTAATTTCAAAATACCACATCGTTTTTCAAATGAACATTATCATCTTGAAGCTGATGAAAACCTCACGCCACTCTTTAAATAAACCCACGATACCCAAGGGTGCCGTTACACCCCGTTTGGGAATCACTGATATAGAGTGTTGAAGCTGTGTTCGTGTGGATATTTTTCTAATAGGGCTTTGATGGTTGAGTGTTGAAGGAAGGGGGAAGGGGGTATGGGGTATGGGCAAAGAAAACACTGAGAATAATTAGCTTGGGGATGTTAAAGTTCAGCATGCATATTTGCATTAGGTTGTGTGGGCGAGGGTACAAGAATATTGCAATTTTGAAACGTGAAAAGCAATATGATTTGATTTTGAACTCAACACTGTCATAACAATGTGGGTCAAATCTCATGGAGATCGTATCCTAGAGAAGAATAATGGTTTAGAGTTAAGAATATTGCAATTTTGAAACGTGAAAAGCAATATGATTTGATTTTGAACTCAACACTGTCAGAACAATGTGGGTCAAATCTCATGGAGATCTTATCCTAGAGAAGAATAATGGTTTAGAGTTAAGAATATTGCAATTTTGAAACGTGAAAAGCAATATGATTTGATTTTGAACTCAACACTGTCATAACAATGTGGGTCAAATCTCATGGAGATCTTGCTTAGTGTTAAAAGAGCAAATAGAGATGGTTTGGTGTTAAAAGGTCATAAAACCTTAAAAAACTCTGTTTCAAACCAAAAAGATTAAAAGGGTTGGGTGGAAGAAAATACCTCGGGAATTAACGGGAAATTTTACCTCCAGGACCAGACAGATACTATTAATTTTTTTCTAACCTAACTTAAAATATGGATTAATTGAAAGTAGAAGGTTAATTTTCACGATTAAATGGTGGGAAATACGAGAAAACTCACTTTTAAATGTTTAATTCACAATTTCATTGCTTGAAAATCGACGAAACTTTGGAGAAATCAAATGTTTATTCGTTTTTTTTTTTTTAAATATGCAGAGATTTTTTTTTTTATTTAACAGGTTAGGTAACATGGAAAACAAAATCACTACGATTGAATTTTAGTTTTTTTTTTCGAATGGTAGGTACAAGAGTTTTTAGGGAGCGACTGAGAAGAGCAAGTTTAATCGAGGCCTGACCGATCAAAACGTTTCCTAACTTCTCTGGGGGGGGGGGGGGCGGACGTTCATCTTAACGCTTATATTGATAAAATAAGCAAACTTGTACTGGACTTTTTTCATGTTGGTACAACTATGTCTGATTCAGTTCAATATATTCAAATCGTTCAATAAATACGGAAGAAAAAGGATTTTTTCAAAATAAATTAAAATTAAAGTGAATTAATTAATCTCCCACCCCTAAAACGTTTGAAAAGCCTTTTTAAATTATATTAAACCACATTTTAAGTTTGTAACTTGCTACGAAAAAAAAAATAATAGTATCTGTCTCGTACCTTACCTACTTCTAAAACTATCTTCTTCCTATTTTCTATCTCTATTTTCGCCATTTCTGAGCAATTATAAAAGTTCATTCAATAAAGAATTATATAATAATAATTAACCCAAAATATGTGACTCACACAGTGAATAAAGTGTTTGGCACAAAATTAGACCCCAAAGATGACATACGAGTATTATTATTATTAATTCGGGCGGCCTTTTCTTTCGGAATTCTAAGTACTGCGTCCACTAGTTAGGACTATTGCACACCGGTTTTCCACATGTCTAGTATCTCTCACCCAGCCCTGAAATTGCCGTACCCCTAATGAAGTTCAGCAACTGGGATTCTACTAATTTTATTGAACATGATGTTTAGAAAATTTGAATCATTCAGCAACACATTAGCGTTTTGAATGAGATAGCATTCAGCGACACATTGGCGTTTTGAATGGAATATCATTCAGCACTCCATTATCGTTTTGATTGAGATAGCATTCAACAACACATTAGCGTTTTGATTGATATAGCATTCAGCAACACATTAGGGTTTTGATTGATATAGCATTCAGCAACACATTAGCGTTTTGATTGAGATAGCATTCAGCAACACATTTGAGTTTTGATTGACATAGCATTCAGCAACACATTAGCGTTTTGATTGATATAGCATTCAGCAACACATTAGCGTTTTGATTGAGATAGCATTCAGCAACACCCATACCCATTCATAATTTCTAATGTAAAGGGGAGGGGGCGTGGGTGGCTTTCATTTCAAGAAAAGGGGCGCGGTACCAAAAAGTATGGGAACCTCTGTGCTATAGCCTTCAACGCTGTCTCCATCTCCATATTCTCCTGTAAAATTGTGGTGTAAGATCCAACCTTCACTTCGTTCAGTCAATAGCTTCAATATGATCAATAATAACTTACTTCTATTCGAAAATACTTGTAAATGTTATCTTTCCAGCGAAAATGTTGGCATTTTATCAAAGGCTTACACGAGGTGTTATAGAGCGAGACGAGTAAGGCTGGGAAGGAGCTGAAAATAATGGGATATATGTGAGAGCAGATAAATTATCAAATGAAAACAATTTAGGTAGCTACTATCTTTTTATACAGAGTGCCTTAGCACTCTGTATAAAAAGGAGCGGTGGTCAATAACTTAAGGACGGATGGAAATTTCAAAAATATAAAGAGCTATAGCTTTATGTGTAAAAGTGTTCAAAAGCGCAATTTCAATATGGGATAACTGCGGCCCTGTTTTAAGACCAGATCTCAAATACATCTCAAAATTGTTTCAGCCAGCCGTCTGATGGCACGTTGAATACACCAGTTCCCGTTCGATCACAGAAGTTAAGCATCTTCCAGCGAAGTTATTCCATGTGAGTGTCCATGTGGGTTCATGTCCTCGTGATGCTGGTTATTTTTCCGGCCAAACCCAGACTGGGTGAGGTCAATGTGGATAGTTGGTTTGCAAGTTTCCAGCGAATGGATTGATAAAACACCCGTGAATGACCCATGTTAAACCAAATTTTTAAAAAAAACAGTGGTACCTACCTAGTTGAAAGATTTAAAATTATATCTCGGAAATCCTGGAGTGAAAATCATGAACTAGCCATTTCCATTTATTTTACAAAAATAATAAACAGTAAGTAACATACCTACTTGCCACAAACGTTCAATTATTTTCAGTAAAATGTTCATTGAAAATTGGTATATTATGCTTTAGGTACAGCAACCTAGCCTAAGTGGAACCCACCCCATGAGCTACACACCAGCCTATGAGTTACCGACCACACTATGATCTGCTACCCATCCTATGGGCTGCAACCTAACCTATGGGCTGAAATCCACCCTATGGCCTGCAAACCAGCCTATGAGCTATAACCCTCGTTAGGAGCTACAACCCACCCTATGAGCTACACTCCAGTCTATGAGCTAAAATCCACCATATGAGATGTAACCCACGCTATGATATACAATCCACCCTTTGAGCTGCAACTCAGTCTATGAGTTACAATCTACCCTATGAGATGGAACCCACCCTATGATCTACAATCCACCCTATGATCTGCAACCCAGCCTATGATCTACAATCCACCCTATGAGATGCAATCCACCCTATGATCTACTGTCCACCCTTTGGGCTGCAACCCAGCCTATAAGCTACAACATACCCTCGTAAAAATCATCTAATAGAAAACCGTCATTTTGATGAATCAATTTAAATCTGATGATTCTCGAAATGTATGAACAGTCTCCGTGGTCTATCGGTCATCACACTAGAATTGCATCCAGAAGGCCTGGGTTTTATCTTAAGCGAGACCGGAATTTTCAAGGTTTACAAGATTATTTAAATTTTGTGTTTGGTTGTGTTTTGGGGTGCACTCAGCCTCCGGAGGACAATTGAGCAGCCAAGGTGAATGCATCAACAGGTGGTAGCGTTATATGGGGTGAATCATTACAGGAGATATTTGAAGTAGAGGAGACGAAAAAAAATCCTTGTAACGCTGTGATGAACCCTTAAACAATATGAAACACTCACAAGTGCATACCACAAAGAAATCGCTATTTACTTTTGATTCCCGAAATCATGTGGTTGATATTTCTTCTGTTTCATGTGATTGATATTTCTTCTGTTTCATGTGATTGATATTGCTTCTGTTTCATGTGATTGATATTTCTTCTGTTTCATGTGATTGATATTTCTTCTGTTTCATGTGATTGATATTTCTTCGGTTTCATGTGATTGATATTGCTTCTGTTTCATCTGATTGATATTTCTTCTGTTTCGTGTGATTGATATTTCTTCTGTTTCATGTGATTGATATTGCTTCTGTTTCATGTGATTGATATTTTTTCTGTTCTCAGGGCCAGAGGTAGTTTTTACTTGAGCACCGGTTCATCAGCCCCATTTGGTTTGTCTCCTGCATCAACAGTAAAAAAGGACGTCCCTAACAAGGGCGACAGCACCCAAAAGAAGAATTGTTTCAACATTACTCAGATTCCTGTGCTAGCGTTTCCTATCTTTTGATTTTTACACCCCATCACACGAAGATAGCCCAATGAGCCCCTATAAACTTGTCGATAATATGTTACAAAGAGTGTCTATTTCAAATCCCAAAAGTAGAATATTAATCAGATTCCTGTGCTAGCATTTGCTATCTTTTGATTTTTACACCCCATCACACGAAGATAGCCCCATGAGTCCCTGACTTTGTCGATAATATGTTACAAAGAGTGTCTGTTAAAATCCCAAAAGTAGAATATTAATCAGATTCCTGTGCTAGCATTTGCTATCTTTTGATTTTTACACCCCATCACACGAAGATAGCCCCAGGAGTCCCTAAATTTGTTGATAATATGTTACAAAGAGTGTCTGTTAAAATCCCAAAAGTAGAATAATAATCAGATTCCTGTGCTAGCATTTGCTATCTTTTGATTTTTACACCCCAACACACGAAGATAGCCCCATGAGTCACTGACTTTGTCGATAATATGTTACAAAGAGTGTCTGTTTCAAATCCCAAAAGTAGAATATTAATCAGATTCCTGTGCTAGCATTTGCTATCTTTTGATTTTTACACCCCATCACACGAAGATAGCCCCATGAGTCCCTGACTTTGTTGATAATATGTTACAAAGAGTGTCT
>CM022876.1:26697671-26713855 GCA_012654025.1 Pachypsylla venusta | reverse complement strand
CGAGTAATGGGCTGGAAGATGCACCTTGGCAATGCTCCCTATTCTGAGATTGAGTCCCAACTTAGTCTGCTTCCCCTGTCTGTACGCAGGAGGATGTATGACATTATATTTCTTTTTAAAATCTTGCATTCTAAGTTGGACTCCCCTCGGTTGTTGGAGGCTGTCAACATCAATGTTCCGGCATACCCTACTCGTAACACCCTTCCCTTTCGTCCACCCTTTGTGAGAGCTACATTCCTCCAAAACTCCCCAATGATTCGCTTTCAGAGGACCGCGAACCAAATGTCGGACAGTTTGGATCTTTTTTCGACCTCTGAGAACGAGATCAAGAACCTGTTCCTTTCTTTCCTATCCTGATCCTATTTTTTATATAAAAGAAAATTATTACTGAGGTATAATTTTTTATTATTATTAATAGTTAAGAAAAAATATATTTTTAAGTTAGTTAGGGAATTAATATATTTTTATAAATAGTAAAGGGTCCGCCCGTCGAAGTAATAATAAATAAATAGTATGTAGTTGTATTGAACCTCGTCCACTGCACATGTTAAGTCTGAATGGGATTTTCGGCTCATTCGTCGAACAAGATCACTTGTTCCTTCTGTTTTAGTAAATAATTTTCTTAAATAAAATTGATATTGAAAAATTAATTAGTGTGATCCAAGAGGCAGCCCCACTATGGAACATGCTTGACCAACGGTACCATCGACCACTTTTCGATTGATGGGCGATTGGCATTTAACACGTATTTAAAAGTCCCTGAACTCATACAATAATATTCAGCTAAATTTAATCTTGCAAGAGTTGATTGTGTAAATGGTGAAATTCCCCAAGTCGCCTTATATGGGGCGTGTCCAAAATTGCCGTCTCCTATCTTGCTCTCTTCTTTGTATAACACCTACCCTCTAGGAAAAAACAAAAATGGACGAAAATTGACTCCAATGGACGATCATTCGGGCGAAGGCTATTGGTCCGTTGAACGGCCGAAAATCGTTCGGACGTATAACGGTGTCAATGGACGGCGCTTAGTATCAGAAAATAAGTTTATGATATTTGGCATTATCTTTGTATATAAATAGGAGTTTGTGTCGATCATACCACGTTGAATACACCAGTTCCCGTCAGATCACTGAAGCAACGTCGGGCGTGGTCAGTACTTGGATGGGTGACCGCTTGGGAACACTACGTATCGTTGGCTCATTTTTCCGGCCCAACCCAGACTGGGTGAGGTCAATGTGGGTTGCTGGTTTGCAAGTTTCCAGCGAAAGGAGGGTAAAACCCCCGTCTTGAATGACCAATAGTTGTTAAAGAGACGTTAAGCCAAATTAAAAGTTTGTGTATGGGTTACGTTACAAATTATCAGTCTGATATCTTAAATTCGTGACAACATATCAACTCAAAGCAAGAAAGTTTTAGGTAGCCTATTATTCCTTATATAGGACATAGTTTTCAAAATTAAAACCATCCATTCCGGAGTTACAAGTTCGAAACAAGGATCAGGCCAAATAAAATTTAAAAAATACCAAACATTCAGAGCAGCATTGCTTTGAGCAATAGTTAGGCCCATATAGGGTACAAGGTGGGCAGCAATCCATGCTTCCCCCTCACACTTACGAAGACCTTGTGAAAGAGCTAGTTTCTAATAACAAAATGTAACAAAGGCCTGTTACAAATAATAATGATATTTTATCTGTATTATATGATTTTTTACTTGTAAAAAATATTTATATGATTGTGCAATGAGAGTGTTGGCACTTCTCTCTAGGATCAATCAGAATAAAAAAATCTCAGGCGGTCTAAGCACTGGGTAGGACTTTTGGGATATACTGTATAAAATACGAGAATTATTGTCCATATTTTGCTCCCTTCATCACTTTCTATTTTCGGGTTTGGGCAATTCTTTCTGGGTCCATGAGGTGAGGGGCTAACCTAATAAAGGAATTTAAATTTGCAAAAAAAATAGCTTTTAAAATCTGCCCCTAACAGCGTATAAGAAGTTCTATGATTTATATGTAGTAAAGTTCTTTTTGAAGGACAAGTTTAGTACTGAAATTTATACCTCGTTTTTCATTCAACTTTGTTCGTAAAGTAACACAATACATGTGCCAGTCACTGTCCCTGATCATTGCCCTAAAACTAGTGTATCAGGTATTCACGTTAGAGTTGTAGTCATTTATAGAAAGAAATATCTTGATCAAATTTAAAAAAATCATTTTCAAAAAACACAATATTGGGCCCTCTGGACGCTTAAAAACTATACAGCAAATTTTTTTCATGTCCTAAACATGTGTACCAAATTTCGTCAAAATCGGATGAAAATTGAGGCTTGTAACGCGTAACAAACAAGCATACATACACACACATACAAGTGCATTTCGGGATGTATACCGGGGCCAAAAGTGGAGTTCACTAACGTTCACAACAAGTGCATTTCGGGATGTATACCGGGGTCAATAGGGAGTTAACTAACGTTCACAACAAGTGCATTTCGGGATGTATACCGGGGTCAAAAGTGGAGTTCACTAACGTTCACAACAAGTGCATTTCGGGATGTATACCGGGATCAAAAGTGGAGTTCACTAACGTTCACAACAAGAAGCTCCGTTACGGCTAGCAACTATTAAAGCCCACGCCCCTCTCGTCTAGACTTCAGGAGACATGGTTATTTAATGTTTTTTTGCAATTTAATGCTTATCTTCATGACCATCACAATATATATTACAAAAATGATCTCGCTATTAACGCGCCTACAATACATGACCTAAGCTCGCGTGCCTCACCCTCCGCCCCGCACGTCATCAGCATATTTCAATTACGAAAAAGTTTTGTTTTATAAGTAAGACTTGAAAGTAATTTTTTAATCAAATTTTATTTTCCTTCTATTTTTCAACTTTCAAAATTTAGTTATGTGTGAAATTTTGAAATTTGAGATGCTGGAAAACTTTTCATTTTGGAGAATGTCTTTAAACTTTCATTCTTATATTAGTACTCATGTCCACAGAAGCGACGCAACGGAAAGAAATAATGGGAAAAAAATGTTTATATATCACCAAAGGTTGATTTTGTGTCAGAATATATTAACTATTAAATAAATTAAATTTAAACAAAACACTTACCAAAAACACTATTTATTTTAATTTATAAAGAAACTAGTTTCAAATCATTCGATTCATCATCAGTCTAGTCGAGTCTAAAGATGGCAGTTGACAGGTCAACTTCCATCCTTAGACTCGACTAGACTGATGCTGAATCGAATGATTCGAAACTAGTTTCGTCAATTACCATCCTTAGACTCGACTAGACTGATGATGATTTTAGATTTTTAATGGAACCGACCCTAGAGTGAACACGGCTCCTAATATTTAGAAAATTAAATATTTTACTCAAAGATATTACTGTTTGCACTGTGGAACACCTTCGTCCAAAATTTCAGCTTTCTCGCTCATCCCGAAGTGACACTTCTCGACTACACTGATAATGAATCGAAACTAGTTTCTTCATAAATTAAAATAAATAGTGTTTTTGGTAAATGTTTTGTTTAAATTTAATTTATTTAATAGTTTAATTTATTTAATATTTTTTAACACTTATAATTAACATATTGTTAGAATATAGATGCAAAATTAAAAAAAAAATCAGTCAACGGTAGATTTTTTTAGATTCAACGGCAGATTCCAAATTTCATCTAAATCGGTCAACACTAAGTGAAAAATGGGTCCGTATGTACGGCGCAGCGTACAGCGTCAAACAGATTTATTTTTTTATTCGATTTTTTAGTTCTATGTAATATGATATGTAAAATATCAAATCTTGAGGGTGACGTTTTTTTTTTTACAGATTTCTTACAGAAAATGAACGAATTCCATCCTCCCGATGAAAAATGCAGAAATCAGTCTTATAATCATTTTATCATTTTATTTGACAAATTAGTATCTCATTCAGAGACGGTTCTAGCCTGAAATTTTGATGGAAAGGTTAACCCTAGGATTGCCAAGCTCTATTAAATTACGTGTATTGCCAAGGGGGGGGGGGTACAAAGTACNAAATAAAGGAAAAAATGATTTTTTTTTTTTATTACAATAAGTCGCTATTTCTTTCTATCTTAAAAACTAAAAAAATATAAACTAAATCAATTATTATCTTACATAAAAATAAAATTCAATCCTAGGAATAAAATAATGTAAATGAAAATAAAAAAAAAAATCGCTAGACCCTAGGAAATCTATTCTGAACCAGAACTTTGTCCTTCCTGACATCCCACACAGACAAATGTCTTTTGACAGTGTTTACACACACTTATTTCTTGCATGTAGTAAATAATTAGACAATTAAAACACTTTAGACAATTTATGGTAGCTTTTAATAGTAGCTTCAGACAATCAATGTATTGGTACATGCATTGAAAAAGGGGGGGGGGGTANTGTTTGTGACAACTATTAAAGGTCTCATTAAAATAAGTATCATAATTTGAGTATAAAATGTTTGTACAATTTTGCTCCCCTAAGAAGTTACAAGAGTAACCTGGGAGGAGTATATGTATGTACTATTACTGTAAAAAAAAAATAAACTTAAAATTGTTAAAAAAAAATAAAAAAAAAATAAAGCCCCCTTGTGAATGTTTTTGGCCGTTGTTGTAGGGTCTGATCAAGAATCAGACCATACCCCAATATACAATCCGAAAGAACGATGATAAAAATGTAANTCCTAGGGTTAAGCCCCAAAGCCCCTCCACCCCCTTAAAATTAACTATGATCCCGATTCAACCAAATTAAAAGCATTCTATTTCTCCGACACTACTCCATTGCAACTGAAATAATAAGTAAAACTTTTTATTAATGATTACACATTTTGTAAATTGCATTTCCTTTGATTTCCAATACAAGACGGTTTTATTTGTTTGCTATCTTCTCTTCTTGTTTCAAATATTTTCTATTTGTTTGAAGTTTGTTTTTGATGTTATTGTAGCTTTAAGTTCCGTTTTGTTTACTCAATGTATGTCATTGTGAGGTGGTTCATTTTTCCTTTCTTGTATTAACGCTTTGACAATGTTCTCTATGATGTTGTTCTCTCTTGGATGTTCTTACATTTTTATCATCGTTCTTTCGGATTGTATATTGTTGTATGGTCTGATTCTTGATCAGACCCTACAACAACGGCCAAAAACATTCGCAAGGGGGCTTTTTTTTTTTTAACAATTTTAACTTTTTTTTTACAGTAATAGTGCATACATATACTCCTCCCAGGTTACTCTTGTAACTTCTTAGGGGAGCAAAATTTTACAAACATTTTATACTTAAACAAAAACAAAATATTCATGTAATAATAATAAGATTATCATTTCAAATTCAGATTAAAAGTTTCAAAAAAAAAAAAAAAATCAACATAATTGTAAAATTACATTCTGGAGCAATTCCTTTGACTTTGCAAAATCTTTTAATTGACCGAAAGTGGTAATTACGTTTAATTGATCCTCAAGAAGGTTCATAATTTTTGGGACAAAGTATTTTGGTATTTTTCCCCATATATATTATTTAACTTATAAACAATAAAACCCTGTTTTCTTAAACCATATCTACTGATTGACGTGTTTTCTTCTAAACTCGAGACATAAGAAATATTTAGTGACTAATAAATAAACATGAAGTTCTTGTGGAGTCATGATTTCGCTTGTCCTACACTTTTTTTTCCCAGAGATCTCATCTCACAAACTTGGGGTGTGGGGCAAAACTGTTATTTGAGTTCCATGTGGGGCGAAGGTAAAGGGTTTTTTTTTTTAAAATTGGGATACTATGTCCATAATGAGTAAAACCATAATGAGGTAGATAATATATAGAATTATATTTTCTACCTCGGTAAAGGAATTATTATAGCTTGTAGATCCTATGTCTTTTTAGGTACCTAGCATACTTCTTAAATCCTATGTCTTTTTTAGGTACCTAGCAGACTTGGAGGCAGGCAGGAAGGAAAATAGACCCAAAAAATGAGAAGGGGTATGGCCTGCCGTTATAAATAAGCATAGGCTCCGTACATTTTAAAGCTATGCATAGTCTGAAACGCTGCTAAAGGACTTTATGTTAGTTTCATCATCAGGGGCCCTCAAATGTTCCAGAGGGGTATTAAAGTTATACATGGCTTAAGGAGACCTTGAGGAAAGATTTATAGCCTTTTACTTGGACTTTAATGGGCCAACAGAGGCGCCGGAGATGCTCGAGAGGGATAATAAAGTTTTACATTACCCAAACACTTCCGGAAGGACTAACTCTAAGTCTACCAGGGGCCCCGCTAATACTGCTGATGGATTTGAAAGGTATATACACAGGTACATGATATAGACCCTTCAAGGTTGGATTTTCCTGAAAAACCTTGCCGTCCTTAGGCTAAAGTGGGCCCCAAAACATTCGATGAGGTTTTTTTTATATAGTTTTATTCACTTTTATCATTTTACAAAAAAAAAACAGGAAGGGCCCATCGGACCCCCCCATTTCTTGGATCCTCCGAAGCCCACCCGCACCGCAGGATCTGCTGGGGCACTTCGCCGCCACTGGTAAACTACGAAACAAATTACCGATAAATTCTGTCTATGTGGAGATTTTTTTTTTTTACTTTAACAGAATCACGAAAATGATGCTACATAGCTCTTTTCCAAAAGCCATTTTACATTTTTAATAAATTGTTTTATCAACATCTTTCATTACAAATGCTATATTTTCACGGGAAAAAATTGAATTGAATTCAAAATAAATTATTAATTAATTAATTCTTAATTAATGGATGAATAAATTATCAGTTTACAACAATAATTGATCAATTGTTTCCATTCATATTGATTAAATCAGATTCCGAATTTCTTAGGGTTTGATTCCGAGAGGCGCAACTAAAGGCAGATTTTTTTTTTTTTTTTTTAAAAAAAAAAAATTATTCTGGAGGAAACAAAGTTTTTATTAAAAAGTTGATTGGAACATTTTTGGTAGGTCTTTGCATCTAGAATCAAGTATTGTCAACGATAGCGAGTATTTTAATTTTAGATAATTTCAGAATCGATTCTGATTCTGAAATTATCTAAAATTTCAGGGGTTCAATCACGATCTAACCTCGGAGACAAAAAACAGACTTCTAAGATGTTACGTATACTCGGTTCTGCTATACGGTGTCGAGACTTGGATAATGAAGGAAGAAACAGAGAAGAAATTGGGGGCCTTCGAACTTTGACTGTACAGCACATCCAAACAGATATGATCTTCTCCAACAAATCCTTTAAGGGAAGATAGATAGTAAAAGAGGTCCTGGTAGAAGAAGAATACCCTGGCTCGCAAATCTGAGGAGTTGGTTTAATATGTCTTCAGCAGGACTTTTCCGAGCAGCCACAAACAAAATTAGAATAGCCATGATGTCGTTAATATCCGAAACGGATAGGCACTTGAGGAAGAAAAATGAAAAGAAATTTATCTTCTTTTTTTTAAAAAAAAAAAAAAAATAGAAGTTTATTCAAAATACAATTTTTAATTGGAAAAAAAACTTTTCCGAGCTAAAATATTGAGAGCAATTTTATTTTTGTATTGATTTTAATGAAAATATATCTATATACTTATGCAGTATACACAGGGTGAAACAGAAAAAAATCTGGTGTGAATATCAACGAGTCACACGACTTTCCTCATATCTAACAAAAGTAGAAAGTATTTCAATGGGCTGAAAGATTTTGTAATGCAAAAATACAACCACAAAAAAAAGGCAAAATGAAGCCAACGGTAAATATGAATTTAATTAAGAGTTGCTTAATATGTTGATATGGTTCGACAGTTCGACACCAAATTTAAAGTTTTAGTTCTTACCGTTCCCATTTAAAATTGTTTCAATAGACACCGATTTTCAAGCTTTTTCCCGGATTTACTTTTTACTTTCCTTATCCCCGTAAAAAGGAAAGTATTGTAATGGGTTGAAATTTTCGATGTCGAGTTTTCAATTCCAAAACACGTTTTGGGGCCCACAAGGCACGAATATCGAGTTTTAGCCATTAATCCGTGTGTCTGTCTGTCCGTCCGTCTGTTTGTCTGTGCACAAAACGGCAAGTGCTCGAGACTTGAAATTTGGTATGTATGTCAGTTGTATGCCATGAACGGCAAATTTGGTGAAAATCACATATACCGTTGGCCACTTTTTATAGATAAGTAATGTCGGCCGCCTTTTGGCGGTTCTGCCTAAAACCAGAATGGAAAAGAGCTAGAACTTGAAATTTGGTGCCTATTCATATCACTTCCATACAAGAAATTTAGGTTGAAGTGTAATCGAGATTGGGTTCTGCGTAGGTACCTCAAAACGTATTTTGCTATTAAAAACTCGATCGAAAATTTCAGCCCATTACATGAAGCCAGTCGGTGCCCAGCCTAAACAACTGGCCAAGGCCAAAATTTTTTAGTGTAAACTTAATCCCCCTAAAATCAAAGGGATACGTGTTTTTGGGCTTTCTTATATTTTCAGCCATTCTCGAGATACGGGAGGTGGGGTGAGACTTTATGGGCACCCTGTATAGATAAGCACAAAGTTTCAAGGTTGAGTGGCTTATAGAAAAGACCAAGATTAAACATAGTCTCCGAAGGCGACAAGTGGCGGAGTGAATAGTCAAAATCTCCATTTTACGAAATCGACCGGAGAAAACAGTGATAGACAAATGTGATATACAATATCTCGTACACGGTGGCAACGAGATCGAATGGCATCAAATAACCCTACTTGACGCCTTCACTTCTTCTTGTGGGCTTATTTGACATCCTAGGTCTTTGCTTCAAAGGCTTGCGCTCTTGTAGTCTTGTGCTATTTGTTCTATCGGGAACTATTCAACAAGCGCTTATAAAGTACATTCTTAACACCCACAATACCACACGGGTCCAAATTTTGATGTCATATTTGATTTGGAAACTTTCTTTACATAATTAGAATAAAGTCAATATTCCAGGAATGTCTCATTGACATAAAAATGCGTCAAGTTTTAGCGTTTTAGAAGTACGCAAAATTAAGCCACTTAGGTGACAGGTCCCATATAATTTGGTGTCTATATCATTCTGCTGAATGCATTTTTGTGTGAATGAAAAAATATGGTCCCAGAATTCTATTATTATTATTATTTCTCTGCCATCTGCCACGCTTTTTCCTGAAAATCAAGGGAGCGTGTGACGGGTTGTTAATAGCATGCACATCACACGACTTTCGTATGATGTTCACACCAGATTTTATTTTTATCAATAACATCACCCTGTATATATTTCCCATTTATTTTTAAATAGAAAACGATTGTTTGATCAGTTCGAAATCCTTTTGAAAACTCACTATTCTCATTTAAAATTTAAATTTCACATACTTTTTATACATAACTATATGTAAAAATAACTTACCTTTTAAAAACAAGTTTAGAAAATTTCGAACTTTGGATTCCTCAGAATAATAGAAGTGCTCTAAACGAGATTCAAAATTCGATTTTTCTCTCTCTGTTTTCGCCAGAATCAATTTAAAGTTATAATGTGTTATAGATTGGTATACAGGGTGTCTCGAATTGAATATTCAAATACAGAATGGATCATTCCATTGATGGGAATTATTTGATGCAGACACCGAGCAAGCACGCCACCTTCATTTTAGATGACGGTACTAAGCCCGTATGAATGCAGAAGGTTTATTGTTAAGAAGGACATCCAACTTTAAAAAAAATCAAACCAAAGATGATTGGTCATCAGCAAAATTCAGTTTTGCTGATGACTAATTATCTATGGCAGAGTTTCCCAAACTGGGTGGGCGCGCCCTCTAGGGGGCGTGAAGGCAAGCCAAGCGGGGCGCGAGACCAGTTGGATAATTATCATTCAGTTGAAATATATGTACACAATTTTCTAACAAAGGTAATTTTATTGAACATGACGTTTAGAAAATTTGAATGAGATATCATTCAGCAACACATTAACGTTTTGAATGAGATAGAATTCAGCAACACATTAGCGTTTTGAATGAGATAGCATTCAGCAACACCCATACCCATTCATAATTTTGAATGTAAAGGGAGGGGGGGGGCGTGGGAGTCTTTCATTTCAAGAAAAGGGGGAGCGGTTCCAAAAAGTTTGGGAACCCCTTTTCCATGGTCTATCTATGGATACTGTGAGCTAAGTTTACCGCGCCAGAATGCCCAGAAAGAGTACGGCAAAAGAGAGTAGTTTGAAGAAATTTGTTTAAAGAAATTCATAGAAAACTGAATTATCTTTAAGTGCACCAATTTTCAAATCAATATTAGAAAAATCAATATCTTTTTATATTAGAAAAATCAATATCAATAAAATTGATCAACTTTTGAGAAAACAGCTGCTCCGCGTGCTTTACGGATAGGAGTGTTATATAGTAATTAAAAGCCGAATTTTATTTGTTGACTAAAATTTTATTCCTCTTCACGTTTGGTCACTTTTCTTCCATTGCATTCAGTAATAAATAAAATTCGAAAAAACAGTTAATTAATCATGTTTTCATTTACCAATTTGACCACTAGAGGTGGTCGAATTGGTAAATACGTGCGAGCGTTCTCAGCTCAAAAGACGGTTCTGGAACAGGGGAGGAGTGTCTGGAAACCCTTCTCAAAAAATTTAGATTTTTTTTTAAAAACAACCTTTTTTATTTGGCCCTCATGAATCCATTTTGGAGAGTTGTACATACGAAATACAGGCATCGCAGTAAAAACGTTTCCTAACCTCTCTAATTGGGTTAAAATTGGTTACGAAAATTGGCCAGACATTCTTCCCCGGTTCCAGAACCCTCAAACTATCAATGTGACAGAAATGAGGTTAGACAGCCATTTTCCAAAACAAAAAACTTGAATCCGAACAGCCAATCAGAATTGGAATAAAAAGGAAGGAAAAAATGGCGGATTTGTGAATCAAGAAAAATTTGGGTCACAATTATTCATCTTCACAATTTTTCTTCCAAAATTCAAAGTGAATTGAAATACTTTTTTCTTCACCTTTATTCCAATAAATAAAATTCGGCTAAAATTTACTATCTTCTTCATTAACTTCACCTTTTCCCGATTCTTTTTGGGTTTGACCATGCGCGGATATAGCCCTATTGTTTGGGGGGGGGGGCACAATCGCACAATATACCCAATAGAAAGTTTGCAGTGGGGGAGTGGGATAAACTCGTAACCTAGAGGCCGGGGGTTCGAGTCCTTTTTAATGCAATGTTTATCGAGGTACGATACCTAATTTGTTAAAAGTTGTAGAGCTTACCACAAATGCTTTTCATGGCTACAACATGCATTCTAGGAAATATCAAAGCACCTAGTTGAACGTTGACCTTGAGATCTTTCGATTGCAGTTTCTCTCTCATTCTTTCTACTCTCTATGAATAACGGGTCTGACACCAGGGAGATGTGTTGAAGCCATCTAAAAAAAATTTAAACTAATTTTAACCCAATTAGAGAGTTTATGAAACGATTTTACGGCCATATCTCTATTGCGTATGTACAATTTTCCAACATGGACCCATGTTGGACGGGTTTTTTTTTTAAAAAAAAAAATGCCTCAACACAAACATCTCCTCGGTGTTTTTTGAATTTTTGACAATTTTTAATTAACGTATTTCTATTTAGTCTCAGGATTGGGAATTATTTAGGGGCCCATGCTCCCACCCCCCACTCAATGGGCTAAAAGACACAGAGAATCACCATTCATTTGAATTAAAAAAAAAATTACGTAATTAGGTATAATGAAATTTGAAAAAAACTGCCCCCTAAAAAAAACTGGGGGCACGTGCCCCCCGTGCCCCACCCTATATCCGCGCATGGGTTTGACGCTGCTTTTCTTAACCCTAGCATTGCCAGGGGGGGGGGGTACAAAGTACCCGCGTTTTAGCAAAAAGCTTGTAGAAATCAAATTATGATGCTTATTATCATGAGACCTTTAATAATTGCCACAAACAATACTTTCCATCATCCATCATATATACAAAAATATGTATGTTCTAAGCCTTCTAAGGGATGATACTGAAGCCAAACTTTGGGCGCGGGTACTCTATACACCCCCCCCCCCCTGGCAATGNCCCCCCCCCTCTTGGCAATGCACCAATACATTTATTGTTTAAAGCTACAATTAAAAGCTACCATAAATTGTCCAAAGTGTCTAAATTGTCTAATTATGTACCACCTGCAAGAAATAAGTGTGTGTAAACACTGTCAAAAGACATTTGTCTGTATGGGATGCCAGGAAGGACAAAGTTCTGGTTCAGAATAGATTTCCTACGGTCTAGCAATTTTTTTTTATTTTCATTTACATTATTTTATTTTTGGGATTTAATTTTGATTGATTTAGTTTATATTTTTTTAGTTTTTAATAAAGTAGGTAATAGCGACTTATTATAATAAAAAAATCATTTTATCCTTTATTTTGTTTGCGGGTACTTTGTACCCCCCCTTGGCAATGCACGTAATTGAATAGAACTTGGCAATCCTAGGGTTAATTCTACCATGCCACAATCTACTATTTTTATCTGTACTCTTTTCTGGCACAGTGACCTGTATTTTCTAATGACTTTCCACTTTCCATCATAGTTTTGAAGCATAGATTTTCAAAGGCTGGATGCCCGTAATAAAAGAGAAAATTGACAAAGCTGAAGCACAGCAAATGGCTCGAATGCACTTGAACATATTTACTCTCTTGAAAATAAATGAGATGGCAATATCACTCTCTTGCACACTCGTTCATTCCACACGTAACTTTCCAACTTTCGTATCACTTTAAGTTCAAGTATTCTCACTCCCTCTCTTAATCGCTCAACAAACTCGTCATCATCATGTTTTGAAAAATATAAAGCAAAAAAAATTTTTTTTGATCATTGGAGCGGATGGGAGCAGTCAAGAAAGTTTCGTTTGTTACGAAACTAGGGATTTTGACTCTGGGGACCTCAAGACACAGTTTCACATCGAAAGTTCATCAACAACAACTACGACAACATCATCAACAATAACATTATTAACTTTCAGGCGTTAGTCCCGGGTTGGCTGTCAATCTTTCGGAGCCCCCCCCCCCAAAAAAAAGAAAAAAACATCTTGGGTACGGCCTCACCATAAACCATAAACATTAGATTAACCATGACCAATTTTTGTATCTCTACCTCTAGAACAATACAGAATGGACCGATTATTCTGTGATACACTGTGTTTATCTGGAAAGACTCAATCAATAGTGCATGTCATCATTGTTCCGATGGTAGCCGGATGTACAGGGTGCGACAATTATTTTCCCACTTTTCAAAAAATCGTGGGAGGGGGAGTGAGAGTGGGAGGAGCGAGGGGTTTGTGATATTCAACACGATATGACATCTAGTTTTTAGTTGTCGCATCGTGCGTTCGTTGTCAAGTTGTTTTTTAAAAAAGTGAACCATTATAGCCACTCAGAGGGCGTTCCGCACAAGGTATGGTTTGCATTCCACGGATCCAGTTCCTGATCGAAAAACAATTTTGAGTTGAGTTCACAACTTTAGGACCACATCATGAGCTTTAGGCTGTATGGGGCTCCCCAGGCAGCCAATCGTTCTCGTGAGATTCCGCAAGAAATGTTCCCCGGTCGCCCGATTTGAGTCCCTGTGACTTCTTCCTGTTGGGTTATCTCAAGGCTGAGGTCTTTAAACATCGGTCTGGGACCCTTGAAGAGTTAAAGCAGGCAATTCTGGAAGAAATCATACAAATTGATGCGCATATGCTGACGAGAGTCATGGAAAACTTCCGTGAAAGACTCCAAAAGTGCATCACTCGCCCAGGCCGTCATTTGGAGGACATTATTTACAAAACATAGATGGAAAAAAACTAGATTACACAAGCTTACAGAATACAAAATAATTTTTCAAATATCTCATGCCGTTTTTATTTACCAGCTCTTTCAAATGTGGAAATACTAAGTAATTGCCGCACCCTGTATTAGAATGCAGATTTAAGGATATTGATTTTTGCTGCCAAAGTTTTTAATTGTCATCATACATCTTATTTTGTACGCTTATAATTAGCATGGGCCCCTAGAACCATGGTAATAATTCAATCCCTGGTAAGAACTGTTCTGGAATACAGATACATAGTTTGGACTTCGCAAACAAAAATTTCCTAGAAAGACTGCAAGCCCGTTTTGTAAGCTAAAAAAGAATTACTTTTACCCTTTATTCCCGCCTTAAACCGAATACGAATTATTGACAGAGCAACTCCAACTCGACGAACGCGACAAAATGCCCGAATAGATCAACAGACGCAAGTGTTTTTAGGGATCAACTTCGTGTTTTTACCGGAAAAACAGCTTCATCATCGAGGCATGGATCAAAACATTTTCTAACCTCTCTAGGGGTGGGGGGGGGGCGTTCACGTTCATCTTATATTGATTGATGCTTTGATAAAATAAACAAACTTGTTCTTCTCATGAAGTTCGCTTACCTATCCCTAAAATCTTTTGCATCAATTCGGAAAAACTGGTGCTCTATCTCAACTCCACACGCTGGAGAAAAGAGGAGAGGAAGCACAGATGAAATTCCTATAAACAGCCATAACATATCAATATTTTACGTTTCTATACTGTTGTAACCGCTAAAAAGATAAAAATTATTTTCAAAAAACAAAATATTGGTCCCCTTGCCCCCACGGGGGGCAGAGCTCCCAAAATTTTCAAAATCAAAAACCCTTAAGACCAGCAATAACATATCAAAATTTTACGTTTCTACAACAAACCGCTACAAAGATAAAAATCATTTTCAAAAAACACAATATTGGGCCCCCTAAAACTATACAGCAAATTTCATTCATGTCCTAAACATGTACTTACCTATACCAAATTTCGTCAATATCGGAAGAAAATCGTGGCTTATATCGCGTAACAAACAAACATACATAGGTACATATATACATAGGTACACATATATACAAGTGCATTTCACGATTTATACCGGGGTCAAAAGTGAGCTAATATTTTACAACATACTAGCTGTTTTCCCGTGCTTCGCTACGGTTACAAAATTCAATAACTCAATTTTAGATTTTTGGTGGAACCGACCCCCAGAGTGAACATGGCTCCTATTTAGAAAATTCAATATTTTACTCAAAGATATTACTTTTTGCACTGCGGAAAACCTTCGTATAAAATTTCAGCTTTCTCGCTTATCCCGAAGTGATACTTCTTAACTATGGGTTTTTGGTGGAACCGACCCCCAGAGTGAGCACCGCTCCCAGTTAGAACATTCAATACTTTATTCAAGGATATGCCTTTTTGTACTTCGGAACACCTTTGTATCAAATTTCAGCTTTCTCGCTCATCCCGAAGTGATACTTCTCAATTCCGATTTTTTTGGTGGTGAAAACCGTCCAAAAATCGAAAAGAAACCGGAAATTTTCAGATTTCATATTTTTTATGGGGTCCTTATATACTATTTTGGGGGGGTCTATTCTCGGTCATTTTTCGTTATCTCATTTAGTTTGCCCAGCAAAAAGACCCGCTAAATAGAGTCATTTTTGGCGGTAACCTGCTCCCACTTGAACTTTAAATTTTTTCCTTTCTTATTATACACCTTTCTTATTATATAGAACCCGTGTGCCAACTCTCTACGTTTAGCCATCGTGGAGCTACGTTGATTATCAGTCAGTACGTCAGTATACCAACTGGGCTTTGCGTTTTATAAGTATACCTAGATAGATTAGCTCAGGTGCATGGGCGTAGGAAGGGGGGGGGGCAGCTGCCCCCCCCTAGAAATTCTAAAGAATATGCTGCACGGAAGGGGTATCTTAGATTTACACTAGATAAAATGATTCTTGGAAGCAAAAAAATCATCAAAAGTACAGAAATACGATAAATGCCACATTTTGTCCCTAATCCAACAGCCCCACTGTGAACAATCAAATGTAACTGTGGCAAACTTGTCGCATCCTTGAATCGTACTTGGTAAATTTGGTGGGAAAATTAAAAAAAAATAACAAACGCTTGTAACGTATAGTTTCCATCTGTTTTTTTTTCGGTTTTCCGTCTATTTTCCCATTGTAAAATCAATATTATTTTCTTTGTTTTTTCGACATATTCTATTAATGTGTTCCTCAGTTAGAGTCTCTTTCGTATTTTTTTTGTCAATTGATCCAGCTTGCTGATATCCCAGTTATTTATAAAGATCTCGTTCATTTATTGACTGAATCAATC
>CM022876.1:26672361-26694219 GCA_012654025.1 Pachypsylla venusta | reverse complement strand
TTCCGTTTCAGTAAGTAGGTAGGTACGTAGAATAGGGTGCGTCATTCAGGGATAAGGTGGGGAGAAGGAAATGACATGAAATGTTTAAAATAATAGATAGGTTCCGTTTCAGTAAGTAGGTAGGTACGTAGAATAGGGTGCGTCATTCAGGGATAAGGTGGGGAGAAGGAAATGACATGAAATGTTTAAAATAATAGATAGGTTCCGTTTCAGTAAGTAGGTAGGTACGTAGAATAGGGTGCGTCATTCAGGGATAAGGTAGGGAGAAGGAAATGACATGAAATGTTTAAAATAATAGATAGATTCCGTTTCAGTAAGTAGGTAGGTACGTAGAATAGGGTGCGTTATTCAGGGATAAGGTAGGGAGAAGGAAATTACATGAAATGTTTAAAATAATAGATAGATTCCGTTTCAGTAAGTAGGTAGGTACGTAGAATAGGCTGCGTCATTCCGTTTTAGTAAGTAGGTAGGTAGGTACGTAGAACACAAACATCGAATAAAAAAACTTGTCTGCACTCTTGCCACTTCAGTCATAATGCCAAATTTGTCATATTTGTCATAATGCAAAATTTCATAATTTTTTTTTTTTTTTTTTTTTTTTTTTTTCTCAAAAAGTAGGTACCAAATAATGTGATCCACAAATATATTTGATCAAATTCTCTATTTGATTGTACAGGGCGGGTCAAAAGTTACCATAGTGTTTAAAAATTTAATAACTTTAATATTTAATTTTTATCGTTTATATATATGTATATATTTGAGATTATATAAATAACACCTGGAGAATAAATAATGGAGGGATACACAACTGAACAAAGAAACAAAATAATAGAATTTTATTGTTTAAATCAGCGGCAATTATTTTTAAGGCAATTTTTTAAAGAGCGAATAATTTCCAGAAATTAATTGGCCAGCACGTTCGCCAGATTTGTCAGCACCCGACTATTTTCTTTGGGGTTACTTGAAGGAGCGAGTATATAATTTGAACAATCCTTGAACCTTCAGCCAACATTTTTTTTAATTGAAGGAGCAAGTACATAATGTGAACAATCCTTGAACCTTCAGCCTTCAAGCCTTCAGCCAACATTTTTGCAGAAATTCTAACGATAAATTTTGAAAGATGTTATGTAAAATTTTAAAACGAGCTCATCGTTGCGAAGCTGAAGACGGAGGTCATTTAAGTGACATTATTTTAGCACGGGAGCCCCCAAAATCAAAAAGCCTTTAACACCACAGTCATAACATATCAAAATTTTACGTTTCTACAACAAGTCGCTAAAAAGATAGAAATAATTTTCAAAAAATACAATATTGGGCCCCCCAGAAACTATCTCCTTCATGTCCTAAATATGGGTACCAAATGTCAAAATCGGATGTAAATTGTGGTTTGTATCGCGTAACAAACAAACATACACACAAATATACATACACCTACCGGGGTCAAAAATGGAGTTCACTAAATTTCACAATTATAAAAAGATGTTACCCCTACGTTCGAAAAGGGTAATAAAGATGGGACTTGTCGGAAGAGCCCTTGTCTTTCTATGTCTTTCTTGGAAGTTTCAACGATCATTGCAAACACTTCACCGAATTGTTTACCATTATTGTTTATAAATCAAACTCTGACAATCTGATAGGTCATTGTTCTCAGGCGGCTCGTCGGGTTATAGGTTATACTCAGTATAAATTCTGATGATAGTTTTAGAAGTATACATCTGGGCACCAAAATTGCTATTATTGAGTTTACTAAAAAGTAATAACTTGCAAAGTGTTTCTTTAGAATTATTATTTTTCCCCCTAACTTTGTCAAAAATTGTTCTTTAATAGTCTTTTCTCTATATTAATTTTAGGTTTTTTATTATTGTCATACATTGTATTGTTTGTAAAAAGGGCCTGACCTGACCCGTAAATATATATATTATTATTAAAATTGAGATCTCAGTGGGGGGGGGGTTACAGCATATTCTCATAAGAGACTGTTAGTCTAGACACTTATGTATCTTCATCTTCTTCTTTAACTTCACATCCCAATTCTATTTGAGGTGACGTTGCCTTCCTTAATTCTATAAAGCGACAACCTTCTTTTCAGTGTCTACCTTCATTAGCAGTATCCTTTCTGAGACGGTAACACTCGCTTTCGTCTAAATTCGCTTCCTAATACCAAACATTCTGAATTTACAAATTCTCATTCTATTCTCAAATCCCCCATATTCTCCACCTACTGCTTCCTGCACATATTATTTACACTCTTTTGTTGTTAAAATCTTCAATCTTCCACTCAACAGCTTTTCTCTTTGCCTTTACACTTCTTCAATTTCATCTTTCTTTTCCATTATCCCCGCGTCCGTGCTGTTCTTTCAGTCTGATTGATGTATATTTCATGAAAATATATAAAAAAACGATAAAATCTTTATGAGAATAGGTTAGCGCTTTTATTTTCTCGGAAATTCGACACAAACTTATGTGCATCTTTTACAATCTCTTTTAAGTTTTATTTTCTCCCCAACTTGAGATAATATTTTGTGCAGCCCATACCGGAGGGGCCAGTGAATAATGTCACCATATCGGGAAATCAGAAGTCCAGGGGGGGGGCAGAGTCTATGGCTCGTTGAATACACCAGTTCTTATTAGATTACCGAAGTTAGGCAACGTCCAGTCAGCTACAGTGTGATCACGTAGGTTCGCGCCCAATCCTGCCCAACCTAGGCTTGGTGAGGTCAAGGTGGGTGGTTGGTTTGGAAGGAAAAATTTACGATTTTATGATTTTTTTCAAAACCATTAATTTTTTTTAAAAAAAAAAATCACAAAAATTTTAGCGAGGTTAAACGAAGAAAATTGACGACAAAATGGAGGTCAGGAAGTGACAGTTTTGAAAAAAGTTATATTATGAGTGAGAGATTAATTACATTGATTTAAAAATCTTTGCTGATAACAAGAGGTTTTGGCCATATTTTAATTTGAACTTACCACGTTATTGTGCCGAACCTTTTTTGGATTGGAACTTGGCCTTATTTTCCACACTTATGTTTTTTAAGAGACAAGATTTTCACATTACCGAGTTTATATATCTATTTATTCAGAATTTATTTAACCTTTTTGTGCTTTTATTTGAGTCTACTCCTGAATGTAGGTAATTTATTGAACCTTTATGTGTTTTTTTCTTTGAGCCTACTCCTAAATGCAGGTAATTTATTGAGCGTGTTTGTGTTTTTCTTTGAGCCTACTCCTGAATGTAGGTAATTTATTAAACCTTTTTGTGTTTTCCTTTGAGCCCACTCCTAAATTTAGGTAATTTATTGAACCTTTTTGTGTTTTTCTTTGAACCTACTCCTGAATGTAGGTAATTTATTGAACCTTTTTGTGTTTTTCATCCAAATTCATCTTTTTGTGTTTTCCATCCAAATTTGTTTAATTCTGTTCATGTCTATCTAACCCGGGGATTTCCAAACTTTTTGGTACCGCGCCCCCTTTCTTGAAATGAAAGCCTCCCACGCCCCCCTCCCCTTTAAATTATGAATGGGTATGGGAGGTGCTGAATGCTATTTCAATCAAAACGCTAATGTGTTGCTGAATGCTATCTCATTCAAAACGTTAATGTATTGCTGAATGCTATCTCATTCAAAACGCTAATGTGTTGCTGAATGCTATTTCATTCAAAACGCTAAAGTGTTGCTGAATGTTATCTCATTCAAAACGCTAATGTGTTGCTGAATGCTATCTCAATCAAAACGCTAATGTGTTGCTGAATGCTATCTCATTCAAATTTTCTAAACATCATGTTCAATAAAATTACCTTTGTAAAAAAATTGTATACATTTATATTTTAACTAAATTATAATAATTTATCTGGTCTCGCGCCCTCCTTGGCTTGCCCTCACGCCCCCCAGTTTNACCCTCCCCAGTTTGGGAACCCCTGATCTAACCAAACCTTTATTTGTTTACATTCGCTTCATTCAACAGCTGATGTTAAGTCCGCGCAAATACAGAATGTTTGGCGTTAGAAGGGCATCCAGACTTTTAAAAACTCTGCTTCAAACCGCAAATGGAGTTTCATCAGCAAATTACAGTTGCAACGCATTGAAACTATGAGAAGAAAGCTATACAGCCAAAAATAGTAGGCACTGGTCAAAAGATTGTGGCTTGTTGAATTAAGGAAGGCAACGCTGACCCCAAATAGGATTGTAAAAAAAAGCTGCCGTACTAGGTTACCGTACTAGGAAAGGATACAGCTAAAAATAACGGGGCCGGATTAACAATATAATATAGTAGCACTTGTAGCACGTGATACGAGCCCCGCGCTTTGACAACTTACACTAGATATATCGACATTTCTAGGTTGACAATTGACAAAACACATCATTTTGACGGGGCCCCCAACTCTTCAAAGTATGTAGTAAAATCTAATTTACGAAAGTACAAGTAGGTACTTACTACCTAGGAACAACGAAACGAGTATTGCAACATAAGCAAATTGGTTAGTGTAGATACACTCTTACTATCGCTCTGTGAAAGTGCTGCGGGCCCGCTGAAGGTTAATCCGGCCCCGGAAGATTCCTAAAATGCTGTAGTAAATAACAAAATTGTGACATAATAATACAAAAAGCAGCTTTTTTACAGCGTTGCCTTCCTTAATTCAATAAGCCATAATCTTCTGACTAGTGCCTACTATTTTTGGCTGTATAGCTTTCTTGTCACAGTACCAATGCGTAGCAACTGCAATTTGCTGATGACTTTCCATCTTTGGTTTGAATCAGAGTTTTTTGAAAGTCTGGATGCCCTTCCTTAAACTATAAGGCTAGGTTCACATGACCGCGCGGTGCCACGCGGTATCATATGAACAGATCGATACAAGTTTGTAGAACTAGTACCGCGCGGTGATGTAAACAATATGCACTATTTAGATAGATCTTGGGTCGCGTGTTCGTCGTACCGCGCGGTCATGTGAACCTAGCCTAAAACTTCTGTATTTAACTTGGCTTAGGACCGTTACCTAACAAAGCTGATAGATCACCTCGGTTGCTATATTCTGGCGATTCAGACTATATTATTTGTTTTTCGAAGTCTCGACTAGACTCCCATCTTTCGACTTCGACTCGACTGATGATGAATCGAGTGATTCGAAACTAGTTTCGATATAAATAATTATAAATAATGTTTATGGGAGTGCATTGTTTTAATTTATTTAAAAAGTTAATATTTTTCAAAGTGTTCAAGCAAGACGGACAATTATTGCAAGCTTTTTGAATAAAACGTTCTTTGTATGAAAAATGTTTTAGGTTAAATTTGTTTTACTCTTTAAAACACTTACACGGTATTATTTGATGTAGAAAGTTTTCAACGGGAGCTTGCGGCAGTCATGATGTAAAGCCACAACAAAAAAAGAACAACGAATTTGTTGAAAGTTTGAGAATCAAATTAATAGTAGGGGTTGGCGTTGTAGTGGTAAGACGTTCTGTCTAAACAGTAGAGCGTGAGTTCAAACCCAACCAAACCGTGGAGTTTCATTCTAATATATTTTAGATATTTACCACTATTGGAGGACATGGTAGGGGTTATCAACATCTAGTCTGGCGTGTTCAGGGTAGCATAATCTGCTACTCAATCCTTGCAACGCCATCACTTCCTATTGGAGGACATGGTAGGGGTCCGGATTATCAACATCTAGTCCGGCGTGTTCAGAGTAGCATAATACCCAACCCTTCCACCACCATTAATTTATATTGGAGGACATGGTAGGGGTCCGGATTATCAACATCTAGTCCGGTGTGTTCAGGGTAGTACAAAATGCTACTCCAACCTTCCACCACCATCGCTTTCTTTTTGAGGTCATGGAAGGGATCCGGATTATCAGCATCTAGTCCGGCGTTGAAAGGATTGATTAGCATAATATGCTACTCAATCCTTCCAACACCATCACTTTCTATTGGAAGACATGGTAGGAGGTTCGGATTATCAACATCTAGTCCGGCGTGTTCAGAGTAGCATAACAACCATTACCCAATCCTTCCAACACCATCACTTTCTATTGGAGGACATGGTAGGGGGACGGATTATCAACATCTAGTCCTTCGTGTTCAGAGTAGCATAATACCCATTACCCAATACTTCCAACACCATCACTATCTATTGAAGTACATGGTAGGGGTCCGGATTATCAACATCTAGTCCTTCGTGTTCAGAGTAGCATAATACCCATTACCCAATACTTCCAACACCATCACTATCTATTGAAGGACATGGTAGGGGTCCAGATTATCAACATCTAGTTCGGTGTATTCAGAGTAGCATAATACCCATTACCAAATACTTCCAACACCATCACTATCTATTGAAGGACATGGTAGGGGTCCGGATTATCAACATCTAGTCCTTCGTGTTCAGAGTAGCATAATACCCATTACCCAATGCTTCCAACACCATCACTATCTATTGAAGGACATGGTAGGGGTCCGGATTATCAACATCTAGTCCTCCGTGTTCAGAGTAGCATAATACCCATTACCCAATACTTCCAACACCATCACTTTCTATTGGAGGACAAGGTAGGAGTACGGATTATCAGCATCTAGTCCATTGTGTTCAGTATAGCACAATACCCATCCCTTCCACCACCATCACTTTCTATTGGAGGACATGGTAGGAGTCCGGATTATCAACATCTAGTCTGGCGTGTTCAGGGTAGCATAATATGCTACTCAACCCTTCCACCACCATCACTTTCAATTGGAGGACATGGTAGGGGTCCGGATTATCAACATCTAGTCCATTGTGTTCAGAGTAGCACAATACCCAACCCTTCCACCACCATCACTTTCTGTGATGGGCACATAAATTGAGTAACTATGGTCTAGTATCAGTCATTATATATAGTCAAGTCGACCCCTTGACAGCCCAATTTTCAGGATGTAACAGTTTGTTGTGCCCAACGCTACAAGTGTTATAGAACGGATAAAAACAATCATTTTTTTCATGTTTTCATTTTTACAGCTTAACCAATGGAAACTGAATCAAGATGGTCTTTACATTTTTTTTTTTAGATTTACAGATCTTTATATTGAAAAGGCAATGTCCTGAGTGACTGATCAACGTAGAGCCGAAACTATTAATGCTACAGACTTGAAATTTGGTAGGGACCTTCGTTGCACCATGTAAGTGTGCACTAAGAAAGGATTTTGCAAAATTTTAATTTTTAGGGGTAGAAATCGCGAAAAGTGAACAATCCCCATAAGAAATACATTGGAGCGAGAGAGATAGCAATTAGCACGGGAACGACCATGCCTCTAAGGCGCCAAGCTATAGGCCGTAGCGAAACACGGGCGAAACAGCTATTTAGTATAGTAAAATAAAAATTTGCCAATCCAGATATTTTTTCATTTAAAAAAAAGGTCAGCCTCGTGAGGCTATTTGCTAGGAACCAATCATTTATTTTAGCGACACAGATTATTATTTAAAAGAATGTTACAGTAATTGGATTTGATAATTTCCACTAGCATATGAATTTGGCGGGTGTGAGATCTCACACCCGCCAAGCGGCCCCGACAATTAGACATGCACAAAGTAAATAAATATGTTTTTTTTTACTTTCCCTTCCTATAGAAGACTCAGAGAAAGGAGCAATCTTCTGTTAAAAAATTTAGAACTACAACATTATAAGCCATTCATCCAAAATACTAAAGAATTTTATATTAGGTAAAAAGATTAGAACACAAAGTTGAAACATATCTAGAAGAAGATCGCTGGAATGGAACATACTGTTTGAAATAATGAAAGAAGCAGGATTTAATCACCGAGACAGGAGAGTAATTCACAACGGAAAACAAAAAGCGCAAGTTGTAATAAGAGAAATTTGTGTTTTTAAATGCAACATTATATCCAAGTTGCTTAGGAGTAAATTTAAATTTATTGGACAGATCATTGTAATAGTTTAGAGTTATGTATGGCCATTTTGCATGGTAATAATTTAAATTACCATTAAATAAGAAAATGGTAGAAAATTTAAACTTTTTGTTTTAATTTCTGTCATATTCTTTGAGTAAAAATGAAAAAAATATGTTTCAATGCATTTTTATTGATTCCTTGTAGATATCTCGTATTAATATTAAACATTCAGTCATTTTATTGAATTGTCTCATTCTCCTGCCCCTTCTGTGAAAAATATGAGAAAGTTAATGCATAGTTGTTGTTTTTTTGGCTAAAATGTTTTTTTGGTTTGCATTGTTGGTCCTAATTTCAGGGCCGGCTCTACCATATAGGCGAACAAGGCAACCGCCTAGGGCGGCAAAAGCAAAATGGAATTTTATTTTCAGCAGGATATGAAAAAAAATGTATACATATATAGACGTGCATTTTTGTGTATATGATTGATAATTCATAACAAGAATTATCAATCATAAAAACCAATAGTAAAACTAGGGGTATGACATTCCGGCTAAATCTGTCGTTGCTTAAAGGCTACAACCCACACATATACACTTGGTCTCGGGGACACGGAGTCCCCATTCACCTCTGTCCTCCCCTTCTCCATGCCCCTTTCATACGTTGCGTTACAACTTTTCCGAACGTATACGAAGAGCGAAATGTATGGTGACTTAATTTTATGTTACATTCTTGAGTGAAAAATTCTAATTAAAATTGTGTGGATTTAGCAAAAAGGTTTAGTGTCCATTATTTCCGTTGTAAATATTTTTTTTTTTTTTTTTTTTTTTTTTTTTTTTTTTTTTTTTTNTTTTTTTTTTTTTTTTTTTTTTTTTTAATTTGGCTTAACGTCTCCTTTAACATATTGGTCATTCAAGACGTACTGTTGTAAATATAAATGACTCTGAATTGTTCAATATTAACCAGAGGAAAATTCATGGCCAGATTTTGATTGAAATTTGTGCAAAAATCATAAATTACACTACTAGGAGGGATAACTATTCAGTATTATCATTAAAAATATGAATATGAGTACTTTTACAATTTATATTAATTAACGAACAAATTAAATATTATATTCAGGGGGCGGCAAAATTCATTTTGCCTAGGGCGGCAAATTCTCTTGAGCCGGCCCTGCTTAATTTATAAGCTTACTTCAGACTTTCTAACCGAAAAATGGCCATTTTCGAAAATGCCTCATTTTAACCTTCAGAAAAATAACAAGTTTTGACTTACCCAGCCTACCAAACTGACAAAATTGAAAATGTAGATTTTCATTATTTAGGTGTATGTAGAACCTTTTTTGGAACCCACTAAGTAAACAATTACATCAAAATTGAAAACGGGCGACATTTTACAGGGTGCAAAATGATGGAACTTTATATCCCTCTAGTTCCGCCCTTGATGATTATTTTGAAAATATATCAATGAAAGTTAGTCCTCATTATATTTGAACTTTTATTTAATTAATCAAAAAATGTACCATTCCAAAAAATGTTCCATTCCAGAGTTTTCATTGTCAAAACAAGTTTTGAGGTCCCCAGAGCCCATTTGCACATAAGCACAAAGTACATATTTTATTAGACAATTTTTGATATTAAAACCGCCTATGAGGGGCACCAAAAAAAATGTATTAGGAGTCGTCTAATTTCGATCAAGTGTATTGGGAATCTAAGTCACCTAAGTATTTTAATGAAATGATATTTTGTAAAAATGTTGGTTATTTTGGCCGTAAAAACAAAAAAGGTGAGAGTCGAGAAAATCCATGTAGTCATAAAACACAAACCAAATGAAATTTGATATGCATTCTATGATTAACGAAAAAGTCAACAATAGAAGTCTGAAATATTTAATTACATTTTTTTTTACCAACTTGCAACGGCAGTATTCAGTAGGATTCCATATCTAATTGAAAAATGATCTGTAAAAAGCCCGAGGCTGTCAAATAATATCTTAAACAAAGAGCAAAGCAAGCAACCAGAGGTTGTCAAATCAAAATTATTTTGAACTGCAGCCATCATGAGTGTCTCGGATAAAACCACCATGCAAAGCCTTGTGATGATAATAATTTTCGTTATCTTAGAATCCCATCTTGAAATTATATTTTAATGAGATTTTTATGAGTATCAAACATGCAATTCTTCAAATATGCTGGACATACTGATTAGCTTATCCAGTAATCAAGGTTATTCAGAAAGTTGCATTCTGTCAAAATGAAATTCTGTATCAAAGTTGTCATTCCTCTTCTGGTCCTCGGACCAGGGCCATTTTAACCCTGACGAACGCTCTGGACATATTTTTTTTTTTTCGTAAAATGATTAAAATGGTTCTTCAAAGGAGTACATGTTTTTACTTCCTGGGCACGAAACCAAATATCACTAAAACCATTCGATGGCATTACCCCTCTTCCTATCTCTAGAGCTTTGCAGAACTCAAAATCCCCTCCTGTTTCCACTACTACTCCACAGTATTCGAGGAATTTCCTACCTGCGACCTAATTGGAATGCACTAGATTTCGTATCTCTAGTCTTTCTTTAACTTCACCTTACCAATTCTAATTGGGTCGACGTTGATTTCCTTAATTATACCATTCCACATGCCTTTAATTCAGAGCCTAATACTCTCTTTAGCTGTACCCTTTCCCGAAATGGTAACGCTCTCTTTCCTCTCATACTATCAAACTGGAATTTGCGGATGAAAATCCATCATTGGTTTGAAGCAGAGTCCCTTTAAAGGCTGTATGCTCGTCCTAACATCAAACCCTCTGTATTTGCAAGGGCTTCTGTACGTCACCTAATGTAGCTGTTGGAGAAATATATTAGGAGCATTCATTTCCTTCGCAAACAATAAAATGGACAGCTCAAAGAAAGTTCGGAAGGGAATTTTATTAAAATGAAAAATTTTCAAGAGACATTTTCAAAACATACTCGTCTAGCATCTCTCTCCTTTACTCCTGAAATTCCCTATTTCTTTTCTCTTTTTCTCTTTCGTATATTTCCTCATTGCTTTTGATCAAGTTAGAGCAGTGATTTCAACATATGATCATTTTTACTGAACGGCATAAGAGTGTTCAATAAAATTCCAATCCGTATCAGGAATCCGTTAAGACGTAAAAAAGGAGAGTGTTCTAGGTTCTGGTCCAGGTTTCCCTTTACAATAACTTGAAAGCAGAGGCGGCCTTAGCCGGAGTCCATAGCATCAATTACAGTTTTATTCTATTCAACTCGGGCCATTCTACTGCTTTTTTTTTTTTTTTTTTTTTTTTTTTTTTTTTTTTTTTTTTTTTTTTTTTTNTTTTTTTTTTTTTTTTGCTTAACGTCAGTTTACCATCTAATGGTCATTTGAGACAAGGATTTTAGCTTCCATTCGCTAGAAACTTTCAAACCCACATAGAACTCACCCAGCTTGGGTTGTGCCCAAGCTGCTTCACGAGGGCGCGAAGCTATCGCGAGCAGGCCCGACGAGAGGGAAGAAATGGGGGTAATCTCCCCAGGCTGGGAATTTCGTAAGAGGCCCGGTGAGAAAATTATTATGATGAATTTTTTCAAGTTTTTTTCTGAATAATAAATAAATTAACTTAAATGTTTTGAAAAATTTTCAAACACACAAAATTAGAAGTTTAGCGATATTGGGCTAATATGGCTATTGCAGGACACTGATTTTAAAATATAGTGCGACCTTTCAGCTTGTACAGCAGTCATAAATATTGGTATATTTCGAAACATTAACATCTGATAATCGAATTATTTGTTGCCAAGAAGAAGCGTAAACGCCTGTTCACATCAACTATGTGAATTGCCTACTTTTATATTTATTACTGCCCATATGGTGATTTTAGATGAAACAATAATAGATCGGCCCGCAAACTTTTCTCCCCGGCCCGGATTTTCTGTCTACAGCCCCGATCGCGAGGCATCATTCGGTCGTGTCGAAAAAGTAGAAAAAGTGACCATCAAGTCGTACGACACACAAACCGATTTTTTTTATTCAATTTTTGGATTCTACGTACGTTGAAACGTAAAATATCAAATTTTGAGGGAGGGTATTTTTTTTTTTTTTTTTTTTTTTTTTTTTTTTTTTTTTTTTTNTTTTTTTTTTTTTTCTTAAACCAAAACATTACAGAGAATATTGGTGGATGGTAACAGAGGACACAAGATACGAAAGAAAGTGCAGAAACATTGTGTGATTAGGGATTTGGAGGAAAAGCTATGGAAACGAAGTCCATAATATTGCGGCCTTGAAAATACTGGCTAAAAATATCGACCCTACCTAACGTAGGAAAAGGCTCAGAAAAGAAGAAGAATGCATCTTTCGAGATGCATGTGAGCGTATAATGAAGAAACTATATAGATCTCAGGATAATGGCAGAACACGTAACACGTGGCGTACATATTCACCACTATAGTACAAAGAATTTTTCTCATTTATCGATTTACAAATTTTCTCGAAATAGGGAAATTTATACTCAATTAAGTATAATATGCAACGAGAAAGGCAAAAAAATTTGCATTCTCTCTTGAATGCATTATGTCCGATGAACTATGAGTGATGTAATGAAATGAACCTTCCTCTTAATATTACAAACCTTCTTCATGAATTATGCAACACTTTCATACAGGATGTACTTAGGCTCAGAGAAAAAAAAAATATTAAAAATAATGAACGTGATTGAAAAGCTTCATTGTACTACAGAAAACATAAAACCATGCAATCCGTTTAACCACGTATACTAGAGATCAAATGAAACCCACTTTGTTAGAGTCTGATGCTCACATTGTCCGTTTATTTAGTGGATGCCCAATCTGTTTTTTTACTGGATGTCCAGTAGCAGCTTGGTTCAAATGGAGCTGTTCACATTGCATCCAATCCGTTTTGAAAACGGACGTTAATATTTATTTTTACTGGATCGCTATCAACAGCAATCTAGTAAGAAAAAAACGGAACTGACGCGCAGATCCTGTTCACATTATCCGTTTTTTTTTTTGTTTTTTTTTTACGGATGCACTTTTAATTTTAATCAGTAGTGCTCTTGATTCTGTTCTGTGAAGAAGGGTATTTGAATTTTTTATTTCAAAAAGTAATTTATCAGCTTTAATTTTAATTGGTAAAAGAAAGTAGGTATAGGTAATTTGAATTTACAAGTTAGTCATGGAGAGAAAAAATATTGATCCTGAAGCCTTTTTTTCGATAGTCTTTTTTGACAAATTGTATGAAACCATCAATATTTTCTTTCCTTTCTGCGATTTTTCAGCTTATTGTAAAAATACCACAGGATTATAACTTCGTCGTTGTCCAACACGTCCATCTTGCAAAGCAGCCTTGAAAAGAAAGAGAGAAAAAAAATCGAACACTTTTGATCCGTAAAAACGGATAGTGTGAACAGGAGTGAAAAATATGAATCACATCCAGTAAAAAAACGGATCGGGCATCCAGTAAATAAACGTACAATGTGAATAGGCTCTTAGTAAACATGGGTCCGGAAACGCACCACCTCAGCGCAACAGGGCCGTGAATTTCCAGATTTTTTTTTTTTTGTGTTTCCTCCCAAAACTCTTCCAATGTGACACATGGGTTTATTACATTACTGACTAAATAAATATCGGGCCTCAAAATTTGATACGTTTGGCCTCAAAATTTGATGCGTTTCAAGATACGATATTACGATCGCAAAAATCGAATGATAAAATCTGATCGTCTGTCGCCCCCCTGTACCCAGTACACCCCGCCATGATGGGCACTTTTGCCACTTGGAGTTGACCGATTTTGATTAAATTTTTATGTACGACCCATTGGGTGTCTAACTGCGCCACACAACTTTTCGTCACTTATACAGGGTTCCCTACTTGCCAGCGGTATGTTCGATTGCACCCAAACGGAACCAATATTGATAATAATAAACCAAAACTAGACGTAAATTTGTGGTCGTAACCAAAATTTAAAGTTTCTATGTTTAGACGTTCAAAAGTTAAGAGGGAGGGGGCACTTTATGAAAGCTCTGTAGTATCTACTTGGAAGGTTTTG
Organism: Pachypsylla venusta; assembly: GCA_012654025.1. NCBI lineage: Eukaryota > Metazoa > Arthropoda > Insecta > Hemiptera > Aphalaridae > Pachypsylla > Pachypsylla venusta. The sequence goes on along the minus strand of CM022876.1, from coordinate 26,680,284 downwards.
TTTTAATGAGATATGGAACGTAAAGTGTATTGATTCTTGATTCGGGAGTTTCTCTTAAAAAACGGAAAAACATCATATTTTTTTATTTAAGAATAATTATTATACCAATTATTAGATAACTAGCTGTATTGAATGACCAATAGATGTTAAAGAGACGTTAAGCCAAATTAAAAAAAAAAAAGATAACTAGCTGTTTTTCCGTGCTTCGCTACGGTTACAAAATTCAACAACAATTTTGAGATCGCGAAATTAAAGCTTCTCAATTTTATATTTTTAATGGAACCGACCCTACAGTGAACACGGCTGCTATTTCGAAAATTCAATATTTTACTCAAAGATATTACTGTTTGCACTGCGGAACACCTTCGTCTAAAATTTCAGCTTTTTCGCTCATCCCGAAGTGACACTTCTCGACTAGACAAATTAAAATAAATAGTGTTTTTGGTAAGTGTTTTGTTTTTTTTAATGTATTTAAAAGTTAATATTTTTTAACACTTATAATTCACATGTTATTCAAAGATTTGCGTTTTATCAATGCCACCTCTCTGAGGCAATGACCTTAGGGCAGAGGCACCACTTCCCTTTAAATGTTCTTTGCCTGAAGTGCTCCCTCACGCGTCCATCCTTCTCTCAAGGAGCAAGGATTTAGAGATGCAGTTCTCGAAAAGCTCGAAAGCACATGGTTCAAAAGTAAGTTTTGAAACTCTTTGAAATATGGCATTCTGGGTGAGATAACTAAGGACCCAGAATGCCATATCCCGTTCTGGGTCACTACTTCAGATTTTTCAAAAGAATCTCCATTATTTTACGTTCTTCCACTCAAGTTACCCTTTATTTCTTTTTTATGTAAAGATAAATGTTGAAAGTTAAAATATGTTTTTCACAAGAACTTTTCCGAAATTTCTTAAAATTTTTCACATTAGGGAATATTTTGTACAAGCTGTTATTGTTCCCCTTAATGTACTCGTACTATATGTATATCTTTGAATAACATGTGAATTATAAGTGTTTTTTTAACACTAATAATTCACATGTTCTATATTAACTTTTAACTAAATTACTATATTAATTTTTAACTAAGTAAATTAAATTAAAACAAAACACTTAGAAAAAACATTATTTATTTTAATTTATGAAGAAACTAGTATCGAATCATTCGATTCTTCATCAGTCTAGTCGAGTCGAAAGATGGTAGTTGAGTATAATAAACATCTTTACACGCGACTAGACTGATGATGAATCGAGTGATTCGAAACTAGTTTCTTCATAAATTAAAATAAATAGTTTTTTCGGTAATTGTTTTGTTTTAATTTAATTTATTTAAAAGTTAACATATTTTATGTATATCGGTATTTTATAATAGCTCTCCATATTTATGGAGGTGAGAAAGATAATACAGTGAAGGGGGATGATATCTAAAGAACAAAGCTGTCCATTACCCTAGAACCGTCCTCAGAGTTTGAATTTTCAGAGCCGTATTTTTTAACACCTGTTAGAATAGGAGAAATCCACTCAGTAACGGATAGGTAAAAGATAGGAGCAATCGCCACACTCAGATACTGAAAGTTTGGTATTGGGAAGATGATGAGAGGTCATCGTAATGGAATGATAATTTCATTAAGTATACAAATCTTGATTTTGCTCGATTAAACATTTCCTATCATTTCTTCTATCGGTGTGGTCCGATGCAAGGTCCCTAGGCATTTTGTAACTTCAACCTGAAAAATATCTCCGACTTTATTTTTAGTAAAGACCGTAAATTAATCTATCAATTTTCAGAAATAAGGTAGCGCCTAATATGACACGTTGAATACACCAGCAAGGTTGATCCATTTGGGTGTCCACGTGGGTTCGCGCCCTCATGATACTGGCTATTTTTCCGGTCCAACCCAAGCTGGGTGAGGTCAATGTTGGTAGTTGGTTTGCAAGTTTTCAGCGAATGGAGGGTAAAACCCCCGTCTCGAATGACCCGTAGATGGTAAAGTTAAGCCAAAAATATCAGATAAGCTAAAAAAATATTGTTTATTTAAGATTTCAAAGTTGACCCGATTGGGACTTCCATCCTAACCTAACCTAAATTTTGCAAACCACTATTAACTGTTTCCTCTTTAAAATAAAGAAAAAAAATATTTCAGCGTTTTTCGATATTCGAAACTGTTCTCAAGATATTATTTTTTGAGGTCCTACGAACTTATAAAATTTGCTCATTCGTTGTCCACGCGAGGCCTCTTATTGACCATTTCAATTGTATTAGGTTCCACAGAGTTCAGTACCATTGACGCACACAGGGGGGGGGTTCTACTCCCCCCTCTCCTCGAATCAAAAATATATTCAAGTTTTTAAGTGATTGAACCCAGTATTAACTTTCGCACGGTTATAGCAGGTTTATAGGTCAAAATAGCTTCCTCAACGTTTCATTTTTCAAGAACAAATTTCTTAAAACAATGTAGTGGAATTCATTAGGTAGATATTTGTCGGAAGATCTTCCGATTACCGATTTTTGGGATAAATATGATAGTATCAAAAAAGACACTTTTGTCATGCACAAACATACCCTCAATATACCGGAGATTTCTTGACTACACCAGACTGCTATTGAGGGATAGGTATGTATCAAAAAAAGAACCTTTTGCATGCATAAACATACCCTCAAAATCCCAGAGATTTCTTTAGACTTCCTCACCATGACACCTCGAAAATTACATAAAATGGGCACTAGGACCTAGAGAGTTTTTGGGTTAGGATGCTATTATAAGCATCTGTGAATAGAGAGGGATGTTGCGTTTCTATATCGATATTTTCTTTTGATATTTCCGATATTTATATCGATATCAGGGATTCGATAATATCGGAAGAAAAATGTCAATAAAAGTGTTGTATAAAGTGGATTGTCACTTCCTCCCCTATTTTATTCAATGGTCATCCCTAGCAGCTCTTTGTTATTGGTTTTATCTTTAGTCTGGTTTACAATTGACCACTGACGGGTTGTGTTTTATTATTTTTGTTCGTAAGTATAGTTTGTGTTTTAAAAAAGGTACCGAATATTCATAATTTTTGCGCTGAATAATTAATTGAATTTCGTGTTCTGGAATACGAACCGATATCTTTCGATATTGCCGACATCAATATTTCCATGCGCGGATATAGGGGAGGGCCCGGGGGGCACGTGCCCCCCAGTTTTTTTAAGCGAGCGGTGTTTCTCAAATTTCATTATATCTAATCCCATAAAAATTTTAAAAGAAAATCAAATGAATGGTGATCCGCTGTGTCTTTTGTGACATTGAGGTGGGGGGGGGGGCACAGACCCCTAAATAATTCCCAATCCTGAGACTAAATAGAAATACGTAAATAAAAAATCGTCAAAAATTCTATCATCCGCCATTGCACTTTATTCGTCATCACGCTTATAAAATCGCTTATCACCCCTATGAAAGGTATTTGTGGTATGCTCTACAAATTAGGTATCGTACCTCGATATCTCCGATAAACATTGCATTGAAAAATTACTGCCCAAGACTCAATCCCCCGGTCTCTAGGTTACGCGTCCCTCCCCATCCCCCTCTAAATTTTCTATTAAGTATATTGTGCCCCCCAAAACAAGAGGGCTATATATCCGCGCATGAATATTTCCTATGCGATGATATCGCAATATCGATACTGGAAAAATGTCAATATCGAATATCGCATAAAGACCAATATCGCAACAACCGATAGGGTTGCCACTTTATAAAACAGTCGAGCCTCCACTGCTTCTCATGAACTAATATTCAGAGCCATCACCTCCACACAAGTATTGAGTAACAAACCCCTTTCTTTATCCTTCCAGCCTCCTTAATATTCAAAAGAATTCCTTTTTTTTTTTTTTTGCATGTTTCACTTAATAATGTCAGGAAGGAGTATTGAGTCTTTACAATCATGTTTTGCCAAAGGAAATTGAGTTTTTCTCTGGAAACATTTTTGTCACAAAATATTTCAACTTCGTTTATCCTTTCACCAATTTGTCCTCATTTTTTTTCAGCAGGATTTTTTTTTTCTTCTGATGAACGGTTTATTGAACCGTGACTGGTAACGCAAAAAAAGTGACACATAAGGGTATACATATCAAAATTTTATTTCTTGTTTTTTGTCCTCAGATTTCGTGGGGAAGTATTATTTCTGTGGTGAACTACTATAGATCTTACCAGGGCCGTAGGCAGAAACTCCAGGCCGGGAGGGGGGGGGGATTTGCGGGCCCCTCTATCATTTGTGTTCTAAAATCACCATATTCGCAGTAATAATAATAAAAGTACGCAATTCACGTAGTTGATGTGAAGAGACGTGTACCCTCCCTCTTGGCAACACATAATTCGATTATAAGATGTTAATATTTACGAAATATACCAATATTTATGATTACTGTACAAGCTGAAAGGTCGCACTATATTTTAAAATCAGTGTCCTGCAATAGCTATTGTCCAATATTAGCCCACTATCGCTAAACTTTTGATTTCAAAACTTTTAAGTTGATTTATTTATTATTCAGAAAAAAACTTGAAAACTTTGATCATAATAATTTTCTCACCGGGCCTCTTAGGAAATCCCGGGCCTGGGAAAATTCCCCCCATTCCCCCCTCTCGTCTGGACTGGATCTTACCTACATACACTTTGGCCCAACATTTATCCCCGAGTACTTACGTCGGTGGTGGTGGAAGGGTTGGTTAGCATAATATACTACTCCCTGTTTTACAAGAATTTTATAACTGTCCCCATTACCATCAACTTTTTAGCATTGGAAAGAGATAGGGGGGGGGGGTAACTAAGGAAATAAAGTTCATTTATTGGTAATAATGTGTCAAAAAATGTCATAATATTTCAACAGCAAGGTGAACTCTACAAGCGAAAAGAGATTTTCAACTAAACTCGGCCGTGATATAATTATTATGTTGTAATGCAGCGAAAAATTTATTGGTTCACCTATTGCAAGAACACGAACCATGTACCAACGGTGGTACATCGCGAAAAATTTATCTCACAAAAAAATTATCATTGAAAAAAGGCCAAGTTCCTTCCACTTTCCCAAAAAATTCCGCCTATGAAAGTAGTGATATCTATTATTGGGGCCAAGTTTATTGTTGCTGTTGTGTATCCCGCACTTAAATTTATTATTGCACGTTCTTCTGTCTCAATTCTCTTAAAGTAATACCGACATTACACTTGGTCAGTTTTTCTTAGGGGATTCGTAAAATACTACCTTTTTAAAAGTGGTCAAGTGTAAAGTCGGTATTACTTTAAGAGAATTGAGACAGAAGAACGTGCAATAATAAATTTAAGTGCAGGATATACAACAGCAACAATAAACTTGGCCCCAATAATAGATATTACTAATTTCATAGGCGGAATTTTTTGGGAAAGTGGAAGGCTTTTTTCAATGATGATTTTTTTGTGAGATATCAATTCTTTTTGTAAAGATTACTATATGTAACTGATTATTTAGCCGTTTTTTCTTTATTTCTTCTTCTTCTTTTCGATTACACAACATATCGGAAAACAGGAAATTTCTGTGTAAACGGGACCCAAATGTCCAATAAAATCTAACACCAAAGTATTAATAAGGTAATATACACTACAAAGTAAATAAAAACAACAATATTTATAGTGTATCTTCTTGCCTGAAGTCAAAGCACTGAGAATTGACGAGTTTCAATTTTGACATTTGCGGGTTTAACTGAATTTAAGTCCCTCTAACTTCTTTCAAGATTTCAGAGTCTTAGCAGTTGAAACTAGATTTCGTGCATTCTCTTCCCTGAAGCGGAACCGTTTTGGAGCACTGGTAGTAAAAGAGTGAATATATTTATTTTTCTATTTAATTGTATGGGAATATCTTCCTATACATGCAAGATTTCAGCGTCCTACAAGTTTAAACTAGTTTTCGACCATCCCCTTCCCTAAAGCGGAACCGTTCTGGAGCACTTGGAGTGAAAGAGTTCAAATATAAATTATTTCCTACTATATTGCCTGCAAATATCTAACTTTATGCAAGATTTCAGTGTTTTATCAGTTAAAACTACATTAAAATACGTTGTACTGTCTTCCCTAAAGCGACACCGTTTTGGAGCACTTACAGTTAAAAAGTTCAATTTTTCGGATTTTTTACTTTACAAGGATGTCAATTGCTAACTTCATGCCAAATTTCAGCGCTCTAGGTATACGGGAAGTGCCTGAAACTTTTGATGATGAGTGAGTCAATCAGTCAGTGAGTATCCAAAAGTGCAAACTTTGAAATTACCTATCTCCTACCCGGGTTAACATTAAATATTGAAGTTTATCCTGTGGTATTGTACTATACTACGGAATGTATGTTCAAAATTTCAATGACCTATCCCTTTAGAACCGGATATCTGACGGTGTGAAAAACCTGGTGAATTGCTTCGTGTAAAGATACACAGGTGCTTTCCGGAACCTGGCCTGGCGCACTGCCGTGCGCTTAGATTGTTTCACCTATTGCAAGAACATGAACCATGTACCAACGGTGGTACATCGTTCATGCCATCCAATCCGTACAGACATGTATGTACCACGGTAGCTATAAAAAAAATCTATTTTTTGCTAAATATCGATTTTGTCTCCTTTCGATTAATGTAACAAATCGATTTTTAAAAAAATTCACATCTCCAGTGAGAACTTGACAGACTTTCTTTTGTGACATCAAATCTGAACGGAAGGAAAACCAAAGAGAAAAGAGAGTATGGAAGAAAAGAAAAAATCATTTTCATTTTACTTTAATTTGTTTTCCATTAGCAATGAGACCTCTCCTCACCAGCCCTGGTGATCATTTTACTTCGAAATTCTCTCCCCTTCTACCTCCCATTCCTTCTCTTCAATTTGAAATGATTGACATAGCAAACAAAAGTCTTGACAGTTTTTTCTTCTTCTGTCTATGATGATGCAATCTTTTCCCCGTCCAATCTAATTAGGTTCACAACGCCATTGAGATCGTTCCCCCTTCACGACACAATCATAAGTAGATATCATTTTAGACAATAGTTATTCAGATCGTTCCCCTTTCACGACGCAATCATAAGTAGATATCATTTTAGACAATAGTTATTCAGATCGTTCCCCCTTCACGACGCAATCATAAGTAGATATCATTTTAAACAATAGTTATTCAGATCGTTCCCCCGTCACGATGCAATAATAATTAGATATCATTTTAAACAATAGTTATTCAGATTGTTCCCCCTTCACAACGCAATCATAAGTAGATATCATTTTAGAAAATAGTTATTCAGATCGTTCCCCCTTCACGACGCAATCATAAGTAGATATTATTTTAGACAATAGTTATTCAGATTGTTCCCCCTTCACGACGCAATCATAACTAGATATCATTTTAGACAATAGTTATTCAGATCGTTCCACCTTCAAGAAGCAATCATAGGTAGATATAACTTTAGACAATAGTTATTCAGATAGTTCCCCCTTCACGAAGCAATCATAAGTAGATATCATTTTAGACAATAGTTATTCAGATAGTTCCCCCTTCACGAAGCAATCATAGGTAGATATTACTTTAGACAATAGTTATTCAGATCGTTCCCCCTTCAAGAAGCAATCATAAGTAGATATCATTTTAGACAATAGTTATTCAGATAGTTCCCCCTTCACGAAGCAATCATAGGTAGATATCACTTTAGACAATAGTTATTCAGATCGTTTCCCCTTCACGATGCAATCATAAGTAGATATCATTTTAGACAATAGTTATTCAGATCGTTCCCCCTTCACGACGCAATCATAAGTAGATATCATTGTAGACAATAGTTATTCAGATCGTTTCCCCTTCACGATGCAATCATAAGTAGATATCATTTTAGACAATAGTTATTCAGATCGTTCCCCCTTCACGACGCAATCATAAGTAGATATCATTTTAGACAATAG
>CM022876.1:26643924-26671898 GCA_012654025.1 Pachypsylla venusta | reverse complement strand
ATTGAACTAAGCGAAGTCAAAATATACGAAAATTTGAAGATTTCTTACGCATTTGTTAAGGAAAGTGTTTTGTTCAATTATGGATATTCGTGTAAATATTTAAATTTTATTGATGTTTTCAAGTTTTTTTAGTATTCCTAAACTCAATTTTAATTTATTAATTATAAAATCATCGATTCTAATTATTTATTATCAAATTAAAAGGGGGGCCAACGACTAACATGAATTTTTCGAAGTTTTTAGTGGTTGGCATTCGGCTGAATTATGATATTTAGTGGTTGGCAGGGGGCAGAATTCTGATATTTAGTAGTTGGCAGGGGCTAAATTGTGATATTTAGTAGTTGGCAGGGGCCCAAATCATTATTTTTAGTGGTTTTGGCCTTTGACCACCTAATTTTCTGGTAGGTACCTACTATATTTATTCCAAAACTCACACGTAACAAGGTATTAGGTACCTACTAGGCAGTAAAGCTATTAGAGTTTATCATAATATTATTACCAGAGTAAGTAGGTACCCTGCCATGAGTACCTGGTAAGTTAGTAAGTATACCTAACTATCTACGCTTGTAAAAAGCTTAAAGCTAATTATTTAGTCATTGAATAAAGTTTTGAATAACATATTTATTATAAGTGTTAAAAATCTGGTGTGAACATTACACGACTTTCCTTGTCTATATAAAAAAAATATTGTAATGCGCTGAAATTTTTGATGTCGAGTTTTCAATGCCAGAACATGTTTTGAAGTCCTGAGAGCGAAAACACAATTATATATTACATTTCTTGATATATTACACTTCAACCTAAGTTGTATTTTTTAATTTATTGTATAAAATTGATATGAATAGGCACCAAGTTTAAAGTTCTAGCTATTACCGTTACCAGTTTAAGCAGGATTTGCAAAAACCCCTAAAAAACGGCATAAAACCGCCAACGGTATAGTCGATTTCCACCAAAAGCTTATTTTGCCGTTCATGGCATAAAACTGATATACATACCAAACTTCAAGTTTCTAACACTTGCCGTTCTTGAGATATTTTGTTCACAGACGGATAGACAGACACACACATACACGGACCAATGGTTGAAACTCGAGATTTGTTCTCTGGGCACCCCAAAACGTGTTTTGGCATTGAAAACTCGACATCGAAAATTTCAGCTCGGTACAATGCTTTCCTCTTTATAGGATAAGGAAAGTAAAAAATATTTACTATTAAAATAAATGAATTTAAAACAAAACACTTACCAAAAACACTATTTATAATTATTTATGAAGAAACTAGTTTCGAATCATTTGATTCATCATCAGTCTAGTCGAGTCGAAGAATGGGGGGTTGTCCGAGTATTAATGTATTTACTACTGAATTATGAATGTGTTCAACAAAACAACAAGTCTATGCAATCATCCACCCACAAGAATCCACACTGAAGTCACCAAACAGGCTACCGTTAGCTATTCTTGTTCAAATGCTTTCATAATCTAGTATATTCAAGGTTGGATTTGTGCTCAAACATCAAATCAATCAGACTCAAACACTCAGAATCAAACAGTTATCACAAACGAACAATCAGAAACAAACGTTTATAACAAACGAACAATCGGAAACAAACTCTTATCACAAAAGAACGATTAGAAAAAAACATTCAGAAACAAATACTAATAGAAAACGAACAATCAGAAACAAACACTCATAACACCAGAAGAAAACACTCAGAAATGAACGAACAATCAGAACTGGAAAGGGGCCAACGACGGGGTGGCCAACCACTAAAAAAGGGGGCCAACGACTGGGTGGCCAACCACTGAAAAAGGGGGGCCAACGACACATTTTTTCAGTATTTAAGACTTTTCTGAAATAAGTAATTTTATATTTTTTCCCCAATAAAAGATTAATAAAACAAAACAATTTCCTAAAACTAAATGATATTTTCTATTAGAATAATCAATTTTTATTAATAATGCATTTTTTTTCAAGGTTTTATGGTATTTCGAAAATACAATTTTGTATTTTTTGCTCTTAAGGGGGCCAACGGCTGACTGGTTTACCCTAGATATCATTTTGGACAATAGTTATTCAGATCGTTCCCCCTTCACGACGCAATCATAAGTAGATATCATTTTAGACAATAGTTATTCAGATCGTTCCCCCTTCAAGAAGCAATCATAAGTAGATATCATTTTATACAATAGTTATTCAGATCGTTCCCCCTTCAAGACGCAATCATAAGTAGATATCATTTTAGACAATAGTTATTCAGATCGTTCCCCCTTCTGGACTCAATCATTAGTAGATATCATTTTAGACAATAGTTATTCAGATCGTTCCCCCTTCAAGACGCAATCATAAGTAGATATCATTTTAGACAATAGTTATTCAGATCGTTCCCCCTTCACGATGCAATCATAAGTAGATATCATTTTAGACAATAGTTATTCAGATCATTCCCCCTTCACGACGCAATCATAAGTAGATATCATTTTAGACAATAGATATTCAGATCGTTCCCCCTTCAAAACATTCTCCTTTCATGGGCCTTTTTGTCTGTTGGGACCAAATCTGGTTGTATAATGGTTGTCATTTGCGAATGAGAGAAGCGGCACGCAGATTCGAGGTAACGAAAGCAACTAGAAAACTGCTACTAGAAAATAGAATGAAACTATAGGTTGCAAATTTCATCAATCTTACTGCTACTAGAATGAAACTATAGGTTGTAAATTTCATCAATCTTACTGCTACTAAAAAATAGTATAAAACTATAGGTTGTAAATTTCGTCAATCTTACAGCTACTAGAAAATAGAATGAAACTATAGGTTGTAAATTTCATCAATCTTACTGCTACTAGGAAATAGAATGAAACTATAGGTTGTAAATTTCATCAATCTTACTGCTACTAGAAAATAGAATGAAACTATAGGTTGTAAATTTCGTCAATCTTACAGCTACTAGAAAATAGAATGAAACTATAGGTTGTAAATTTCATCAATCTTACTGTTACTAGAAAATAGAATGAAACTATAGGTTGTAAATTTCATCAATCTTACTGCTACTGGAATATAGAATGAAACTATAGGTTGTAAATTTCGTCAATCTTACAGCTACTAGAAAATAGAATGAAACTATAGGTTGTAAATTTCGTCAATCTTACAGCTACTAGAAAATAGAATGAAACTATAGGTTGTAAATTTCATCAATATTACTGCTACTAGAAAATAGAATGAAACTATAGATTGTAAATTTCATCAATCTTACTGCTACTGGCGGTATTACTCCGTAAAATGGGTAAACGACAAGCGCTGTTTTAGATAATGTTTCAGTCGAATTTCATACGAATGAAACCGTTTCATCACTTCGAGGATTTCAAATGCCAGAGGTTTCTCAGCAGCTGCTCTTAAGATGTGGAGTTTTTGGGGATGTATTAGGTGTTTGCCAAGATGTTGACGAAGTACAGTCGTTTGCCCTCTGGACCATAGAACTAGGGTCATTCTCTCTGGCGCTTTCCGTCATCCCAGCACAGCCAAACCGGTTTGAGAGTAGATGGGATATGTATATCGATTTCATCACAACGATAGTAAATTCCGGTCAGTCCTGGTGTTAAGTTGGGCTCCAGGATCTTTAGATTTTTTTACCGGACTCCCTTAGTACTCTCTAAAGCCCTAAATTCGCTCTTTTTTTATATTTTCCTTGAAATAGGAAGCAGAAAAAATTCTTACCTTTAAATGAATATTCTCGAATGAAAAACAGATAATAGATAATTATGAAGATCGCTAGGTACTTGAATTTGATGATACTGAATACACGATATACGCAAAAATAAAAATGGTCAGAAATTAATTAGGTAAATAAGAATTTAAATAAATAAAATATTAACAATAATATAATAAGAGTTAGAGATATATTTATTAATAAAAGTAAAAATTAGATAAATAGAAGAAGAATATAATTCAATGAAATTAGATAGAGTAATAAATTTGAATTAATAAAAAAAAAAAATTGGGTATTTAAAATGAACTCGTAAAAATTACGACTTTTTTATTTTTTTAACTTTCTAAATTTTTTAAATTAATTTGGATTTCAAAGTGAATGTAAAACGACAAATTTTTTAATTTTCAAATAAATTATGAACTTTTAAGAAATAATTTAAACTTTTATTTTAATAATTAAAAATAAAATTAATAATGGGTAGAAAATTTAGGAAATAAGATATTTTTTATGGGAGATATGTGTGTGCAATACAGAATTCGAAGAAGTGTTGAAAGACAGTGAGAGCCGGACAGACGTTTTTCAGAATTTTCTTTTTTCCTTTTTTTATAGCATCCACAGTTGTAGGTACATTGCTGAAGATTTTTACTTTCCTTATCCTATAAAAAGAAAGCATTGTATAGGGCTGAAATTTTCGATGTGGATTTTTCAATGCCAGAATAATTTTTGATATCCAAAATCTTGAGTTTCAGCCATTGACTTGTGTCCTGTGTGTAAGTGTATGTGTCTGTCTGTGAACAAGATAGCTCAGAAACGGTAGGTGCTAAAGACATGAAACAATCGCTATGTCATTTTTAGTCTAAGGACGACATACAAGACTTTTGGTTGAAAAAGAAACTAACGTTGGCGCTTTTTAAAATTTCTTTGTTGTTTTCACAAATACTGCTTAAAAGGAGAACGGTAAGAGCTAGTGTTTGATATAATGTATGTAATGTATGTTAGCGTATGAACTTTATGCATGAAACACGCCGCCAAACGTTTTACCTGTTAAAATCAAATGTCACTTTGGCATTTTATTTTTGAAGCTTTTTTTGTGATTTTCGAATCTTGTGAAAACCGTAAGAGCTAAAGCTTGATATAATGTAGGTATGTTAGCATATAAACTTTATACATGAAACACGCCGCTAAACTTTTTACCTATTGAAACAAATGTAACTTTGGCATTTTATTTTTGAAGCTTTTTTTGAGATTTTCGAATCTTGTGAAAACGGTAAGAGCTAAAACTTGAAACTGGGTGCCTATTTATATCAATTTTGTTTATGAACTAATGTGCAACGCATGTTTGAAGGAATTAGGTATAACGGATCCTGCATAAAATATGGAATGGTAAAAAATAAACTGAAGTTAAACTGAAGAAATCCTACCGTTCTTTAGATAGATTTATATTGTTTACACACAGATGCACCAGGAACCAACGCAACGGCTGAAGCTCCAGATTTAGGATTTGTGGACCTCAAAACGGGTATTGGCATTGAAAACTCGACATCGAAATTTTCAGCCCATTACAATCCTTACTTTTTCTCTTTACCATTTATAAGGAAAGTTTTTTTTTTTTTTTTTTTTTTTTTTTTTTTTTTTTTTTTTTTNATTGGTAAACATTTTCAGTGTTTTTTTTTTTAATAAGGAAAGTCGTGTGATGTTCGCACCAGAATATTTTTTTTTCTCTTTTCAAAACAGAAGGCTTTTTATAAGAAACAGGAAAAAGAAGAAGCCAAAAGATGAAAAGTGAAATTATTGTGTTCGGTTCAGTGACAAGTATACAATGTGGGGGGAGGGGGTAATTTAAATTGATTGGGAGATGATATTAATGAGAAGACAATTTAGGAATACTCAAATTAAAAGATTAATCGATAATCTTCACCAAAATGCCTCCTTTAACGTCTCTTTTACATTCTGACGGGAGTTTTACCTTCCATTCGCTAAAAACTTGCAAACCAGATCCACGCTGACTACACTCAGCCAGGATTGGCCCGGAAAAATAGGCGGCATCACCTACTTGGTAAAAGCTCGCTGGAATTTGCTTGACTTCCATGATTTAAATGGAACAGGTGTATTCAACGGACATTCAACGTGTCATAGACGTTGCATAAAATGTTTCCTCATTTTGATTACTTTTCATTGTTTGTCCTAAATCGCCTTACTTCAGACTTTCTACACGAAACTGCGGTCGTTTTCAAAACGGTTAACTTTGTCAAGCTACGAACTTGATTAGAATGAATTTGAACAAAACCTTGATGGTTCAAAAGAGGAATCGAAACCTTTTTAGAATACAAGTGAACTTTTAGATCAAAGATTAAACAGTGCCTGTTATATGTTATATGTATATAAAGATACATATCAAGCAAAACGCTAGTTTGCAACGCCAAGAAAAATAAGTACCTACGCTAAACCTAGTTTGTAGATATATATTTATCTTCAAATGTGACATATGGGTTTATTATGTTACCGGCTAATAAAATACCCTCCCCCCACAGTTCTGGGGCATAATTAGACTCTTTTTTTTTCTTTTTTTAATTTGGCTTAACGTCTCTTCGGCATCTATTGGTCTATCAAGACGGGGGTTTTACCCTCCATTCGCTGGAAACTTGCAAACCAGCTACCCACATTGATCTCACCCAGCCTGGATTGGGCCGGAAAAAAAGAGCCAACGATACGTGGTGTTCCCAAACGGTCACCCATCCAAGTACTTACCACGCCCGACGTTGCTTAACTTCAGTGATCTGCCGGGAACTGGTGTATTCAACGTGGTATGATCGTTGGCTGAATAATTAGACTCTAAATTTGACATAACGTACCAAATTTCAACCTGACACGATTAATGAAAACCGCTAATAAGATGTGCGCTAACCGTCAGGTTCGTAATTTTGGGGGAGCGTATCTTAAATATGTTAAGGCTACCCATTTTATCTAACTTTCGAGCTTCCTCACTATTTCACCTCTTCTCATGACACAACTCAAAATAACTGACTGTAAAATCATCAAAAGAGCACTACACCCAAAGAGTGTTTCAAGAAAAACTCGTCCACGAATGCTCATGACAAACTCTTCCCCCCCCAATATCTTTGGAAAATTAATAAAAATCAGAGTTATGGTATGCGAGTAGTAGAGTAAAAAGTATTGACCTATCTACCGGCTTTTGATTTGAACCTATCGAAGGTGGGAAAGCTTTATATACATGTAGAGGTAGAAAAGTTGAAATAAAAAGGTCTGCCAAGCAAACGGCGCGGCGTACGGCAGACATACTGGGTTTTTATTCGATTTTTGGATTCTACGTAGGTACCTTGAAACGTATTTGAGGGGGTGGGAGGGTAAGACACAATTACTGAGCAAAAATTTGAGATGATCTGATATGCAGCAGTACTTGCTTAGGTGTTTTAATTGAATATCTATTTACGAATATAAGAGATACACACTGAGGACCGATGCAAAGCCCAGTTGGTATACTGACGTACTGACTGATAATCAACGTAGCTCCACGATGGCTAAACGTAGAGATTTGAAACTTTGGCACACAGGTTCCTTTTAGTATGTAGGTGCGTAATAAGAAGGGAAAAAAATTAAAGTTCAAGTGAGAGCAAGTTACCGCCAAAAATGACGCTATTTGGAGGGTCTTTTTGCAATTTTTTTCTGGGCAAACGAAAAGAGATAACGAAAAATTACCGAGAATAGACCCCCGCAAAATAGTATATAAGGACCCCATAAAAAATATAAAATTGAAAATTTTCCGGTTTCTATCCGATTTATGGACGGTTTTTACCACCAAAAAATCGGAATTGGGAAGTACCACTTCGGGATGAGCGAGAAAGCTGAAATTTGATACAAAGGTGTTCCGAAGTACAAAAAGTCATATCCTTGAATAAAATATTGAATGTTTTAACTGGGAGCGGTGCTCACTCTGGGGTCGGTTCCACCAAAAACCCATAGTGAAGATGTATCACTTCGGGATGAGCGAGAAAGCTGAAATTTTATACGAAGGTGTTCCGCAGTGCAAAAAGTAATATCTTTGAGCAAAATATTGAATTTTCTAAATAGGAGCCGTGTTCACTCCGGCGGTCGGTTCCACCAAAAACCTCAAAGTTGTTGAATTTTGTAACCGTAGCGAAGCACGGGAAAACAGCTAGTACTTATACATATGCAAGTGTCGAACACACCAAATAAAGAGGTTATACAAAGGGTGTAATCTTACCTTGACTTAATGAAGGAGAGCAACGCTTGAAGATCCATATTGTATTTTAGCACACACACACAAAATATCGCAGAAATTATACTAACAAACAAGAAGGTAGGTTAAATATTAAAACATAAAATTTGGTTAAACAAAACAGAAAAATTGATAAAATAAAATTAGAGTAAAGCACAATTTACAGCAACCCGATAGCCTCCGACACGACACAATTTATTATTTTTCAACCACAGTAGTTGATTATTTTCTCCACCCTACCGACATAGGGTGCATAGGGGTAAAAAGCCGCAGTCAATTTTTAGACCAATAAAAGATCTTAAGTCGGGTCCACGCTTATGTTGCAATGTTGTACAACATTGCAACACAAGTATGCTGGACGTGTTAGGAGCATATTGTCCGACAGTTGTCCAACATGTTTCATGTTTCCAGAAATATGGAACATTTCTAAAAAAAATGTTATAGAAACATTGAAAGTGTCTACTGTGTCGGACAACATCGCAAGTTTAAATATTTTTAAAAAAGGTTCATTATTGAAAAATCTCGATTGGTTTTAAATATGACATTTTTATTATTTTATTTTTGTAAATCAATAACATTTTAGATGTAGCTACAAAACAATACATACATTGTATTTCCATAATTGTCAATAATAATTTCTTTGTATTTCCAACTTGAAAACTGTTTATTCGGAGTATTTTTCAAATTAAAACTAAGTATTTTTCGTTTTAATGTTATTTTAATTAGGTATACATGTTATACCATTTTCAAGGGATAGTTTTAATGTAACAATTATTATTTGCCTTAAATACCATAAGTTTAGGCCAAGAACAAACAGTAAATTTCATTCCTTTGTGAAAAAACAATTTCCACATGCACTTGTGGAAATTGATGTCTCTTTCGGGATAACGAAAGCTGAAGTTGAAGATAAAATAGAATCCCTCCTTGTAGTTTGTAGTCCTTGCACAATTATGTGAAAACAACACAGCATTATAAGTACACACTAAAAATTAAGTGTAGACGTTGCGTGTTGCCCAACATGTGTTGTACAACATTTCCAACATAAGTGTGGACCCTGCTTTACAGGTGAGAAGTGATCATAATAATTTTCCGTTAACATCAGAGAACCCACACACCGAGTTTGGTAGTATGAAAATAGTAGCAGAGAAGTAAAAATGCTGTAAATTGAAATTCGCGTACATATTTTTTTGATTTTTTTTAACGAAAAATTCTAAGTGTGTTTAATATTATTAGTGTTGTCTTATATTAATCATGTTAAAAAAAATATTTAAAAGCATTGTATCTTGGTGGGATAATATTAAACAGAGTAGTTTTTTTTAATTAACAATTAAATTCCCCGAATGGGGTAAAATGCCACACTTCTAAGGGGCAAAAAGCCGCAAATGATGTTTTTTTGCCTCATATGGGTATTGAAATCGAACTTATGAGAAATCCGCAGAAAAGGGCAGAAATCCGCAGCGCGGCTTTTTCTGATTTTTCCTCTAGATTTTTTTTTTTATTTAGGACACAATTTCAAAAAAGGAGAAAAAAACTGTATAGAGCACAAAATTTTCAACCTAAGAATAAATGTTTTCTTTTTGTACCTATCTCTAACGGGAAAAATTACAAAATTTCCGAAAAAGAAATTGCGTCTTTTTGCCACACCTACACTAGTGTTTAATGTTGACAACGATACATTTTATCGTGTCGTGTCGGATCGGTGGCTATCGGACTAGTGTAAATAGTACTTAAACTGTTATACCGGGTGTCAAAAAAAACTGACAAATATTAAATTTATAACATTCATTACATTCTTAAATCACTTAAATGTGAGAAAGTAGTGGTTCACACATGAAACAAAGTTAGAAAACTTCTATTATTACATCTAGGTAGGTATATATGTTGATGAAGATAAAGATAGTGTCTATTGCCGTTTTGCTGCAACACCAATGACAACCTTTTTGCACCCGAACAGACTCCCAATCCGAGTACTCAAATAATCAGGCGGCATAATGTTCAGGATGTCCAGAAATTTGTGGAGGTTAATAATCAGGCGGGTTGGTCAATAGTGCTAATCAGCATATTTTTTTTTAAATTTGGCTTAACGTCTCTTTAACATCTTTATCTAAGATTAATATTTATCATTAATAAATAAATATTTATTTATTAATAATTTCACCCACCATTCGCTGGAAACTTGCAAACCAGCTACCCACATTGACCTCACCCAGCCTGGGGTTAGGCCGGAAAAATACCCAGAATCACGAGGGCGCGAACCCACGTGGTCACCCACATGGCATAACCTCGCTGGACGTTGCTTAACTTCAGTGATCTATCAGGAACTGGTGTATTCAACGTACCATAGACACTGGCTAATCAGCATATTCGGACATGGTGTCCGTGACACAATACTAAAATATACCTTTAAAAGAGAAAATTATGGAGGTTAATCTAGACCTTACTTCGTTGGGACAATTACCTAAGTTATCAATTTAGATTCATTTTTATTACTTTAAGACTTCAACACAAGAAATAAGACTTAAAGCACCATAGTAATACAAAAATATACTAACTTACATTACATTTTAATTTCTATATTTTGGATGTCAAAATTAGACCTCACTTCATTGGGTCAAAAAGAATTTAAAGAGACACGTTAGATTAGATTAAATCATTAAAATTAAAATCAATTATTACAAAATCATTCTTAGATTACATTTAAATTATTAAATTTTAAAAAAAAACACACTCCATAACAATTAACAATGGCGTTGGTAACGAACTCTATTTTTAAATTGACAGATCGGATAAACTTTAAGTTAAGAAAATTACAAATTTTTTCTCTATAAACTTATTTATATTTACTTATTTAAATAATATCCTATGCAATCAAAAGGAATAAACACTTTTAAACATGTGAAAACACTCTACTTTTAAAATTTGTTAAAATTTTAATTGATTAATTAATTAGGTAATTCGTAGATATAAGACTGTATATGCACGCAAGCGCAAGGACCACACAAGACTCAACTTCAACTAACGATCTAACGAAACACATAATTGAACAAAATGAGTTTGCTAACAAAAGTCATAAGTACTAATTATTTTCAATTATATTTTTAAATTAAAAATAGTTTAAAATTATTTTCGAATGTAATTAATTATTTTTTATTGAAGAATATATATGAAAAATAATGTTATAATTTGAAAATATTTATTTATTAATAATTTTTAATTGAATAAGAAATTACAAAGAATTCAAAGGACGGGGGAAATTTTTGACTTCTGCTTCCAGTCTCACGTTTTAAAAATTATTTATGTCATTCAGGTAGAAATTAAGGGTTGTCAAAAAGGTTGTGCTCCAGGTAGAAATTAAGGGCTGCCAAAAAGGATATGCACAGGTAGAAATTAAGGGGTGCCTCGTCTATGGCAAGTCGAATACAACAGTTCCCGTTAGATCACTGAAGTTAAGCAACGTCCAGTGAGGTTTTGCTATGGTGGTGTCCACGTTGGTTCGCGCCCTCATGATGCTGGCTATTTTTCCGGTCCAACCCAAGCTGGGTGAGGTCAATGTGGGTTGCTGGTTTGCAAGTTTCCAGTAAATGGAGGGTGAACCCCCCGTCTTGAATGACCAATAAATAGATGTCAAAGAGAAGTTAAGCTAAATTTTTTTTTTAAAAAATAAAATTTTATGCTCAATTGTACCTATATTGTATATTTTATTGTCCTCAAGAGACTGAGTGCAGCTCAAAAAGCCATGCATAGTTCCGAAAAAATTCGAACTCCAATTTTATACCCACCAGGTAAGGAAGGCTGTCCCAGAAAGCAATAGTTATAATGTGCCTACAAATAAAAAATACAAAACGCAGTACATTTCTATGAAAATAAAAGGGGTATGATTCCGGGGAGAACCGTAGGGTCCCATAGTTATGGATTTTTGTCGTGTGCGGCGTGACACATCGCGGGAAAAATCCAACCAACCATATTTTTATTTTTTCCACCCCTTTTGTTTTGTTTTTAACTTTTTATGTTTACTTTTAACCCCCCTCGACAGGTTAGGAAACGTTTTTACGGCCATGCATTTATTGCTTGAGCAAATTTTTTTTTTCCCCAAACGGGAAAAATATTTTGAAAACGGGTAATATATAATTGGTAATATATAATATTAAACAAAAAACAGCTGATAAAGTTTGTTTACTAATCTATTTCTATTTTTCTAGAAACCTAGGATCTATTTTATCTTTTAAATGATAAAATGTATGTTTTTGCGAAAATTAAATGATTGAATTTAGGTCAAAACTAGAAAAAAATTTATAATTGACTTTGACAATAAAATTTAGGTCATATTTTCTTATACGTTTTTATTTAAATAATTATTAAATAAAAACGGGTGTACATATCCAATTTTATCAATCAAAAGCACTCATGTAAATCAATCAATATAATCAACCTTTGAGCTGTAAAGAATTTCTTAATTATAGGAAACAATAACGTATTTTTTCGACCTTTTTATTGAAATATAAACCTTGGCAGTATTTCAAAGAATTTTTCTTATCTCTTCTACCTTGCATTATAATTGCATTTTTTTAAAACAACACCTTTCAGTGTGATTTGAAAGTTTCATTTGTAACGAAGTTTATGAAAATATTTTCAATCTAGTCTTTTTTGTTTTCTATTTTTTATATATATAAAAAAAGGAATCTACCTAGTCAAAAAAATATTTTAATACCTATATTATTATTATTATTTGTGTTTTTTATAAATAACGATAAAAGAAATTTCATAATCTTTTCAAAAATGGCAAATTTCATAATAACTAAAGAAATTAAAATTGTGTCAAATTTATCTAGACAGATCTTATTCAATCGGGTATCACCGTTCGTTTGTTCGCATGATCGAAACAATTGTAATGTTATATCATCAAATAGTCAATTTAACAGTCGTAAAATGTCAACAACCGTGCAAAGATGTGCTTCGCAAGCTCCGAAAGTTTTGACAATAGATAATATGAATCCAAATATTAAAATAATGGAATATGCTGTACGAGGGCCATTAGTTATTCGAGCTGGAGAAATTGAAAAAGAGCTGAAAAATGTAAGTAAAAACATTGATCTTTCCAATTCCAAAGAAAATGGTTCACGAAAATAACAAGTTTCTGTCGTTTGTTGAGTATATTTGTCAAGCTTTTTTTGAAAAAAAAAAAAATGCTGATTTTTTTTTTTTTTTTTTTTTTTTGGTTCAAACATATTGGATAATTTTATTATTTTAAACGTATTTTCTTTTTTCTGTCTCGTTATTATTTTTTATTTTTTTCAAAGACGCAAATTCTTGCAACTCATGTAAGAATAGTTAAGAAATTATCACACCATGTACTACATTTTAAAATTCTACTTGGGACTGTGGTTTGTAAGGTGTTTTCCATCTCCATCGAATCTTTATTTTTTAAGCTAACAATCTAGGGTTTGTTTTAAAATGTTCCCTAGACCATTTAAAATAGATTTAGTTACGGAGAAAATATGTTTTTTTTAGCAATGTTTCGCTCACAAGAACACTAAATTAGGTTACGTGCATACGTAATGTCTGACAAGACTGACATGGGTTGGTGGAGTAGAGGCTCAAACCCAGCGAACCCATGGAATTTCATCCTGATGAGTTTGAGATATTTAACACTATCGGAGTACATGGGAGCGGCCAGGATTTTCAACATCTATTCCGACGTCCTTAGAGAAGCATAATATGCTACCCAATCCTTCCACTACCATCAACCATCACTTTCCGTGATGGACACAAAAATACAACAACTAATTAATGTCCATACCGAATTTATCTATAATCAACAATGGCCAAGACGTTCGAGAGTTATAGTTGATGGAACAGATAGACTATCATACGTTTAAAAGAGAACCGTGGAGTTAAAACTAGACTTTACTTCATTTTTTATTTCGTACTTTTCTTGTAAATGAAAGCCTATTTTCTTTTTTAATCATGGCACACAATGAGGCCCTCGTAGTTCAATAGGTCCCAAATCTAAACAGCTGATTCCTTAAACATGGTATTGTCCCAAAAAAAATCATCAAAATCACACATGGGGTTCTAGAGATATTAAGTCGTTTATAGAAAAATAGTAGAATTAAAACTAAACCTCACTCCATTCGGTCAATAAATTAATTATTTTTAACCTCATAAATAACGGAGTACCGTTTATTTTAAAAAGAACGTCTGTTCCACAAGCCGCCCATTTTATTATTCAGGTGGCTCTTCATACGTTTTACTTAATTAACAATTTTATTAAGTGCCGCTCTTTATATTATAAAATGTATTAATAATCCTGTTATTGACAGTTCGAGTGTTTAATTACATTAATTAATGTCATTACATAATTAATATTGAATTAACTTAATCGAATTTACGTAATTACTTTTATGACTCTCGACCAGAAAAATAACAATACAACCCGTTGTTATTTTTCGGAACGGGACTTATGTGTTCGAACGTAGCAGGAGAACTCCACGATTTTTAGTTTAACGTTTGTTTTTCATGTGTTTCTTCCACGTTAACTTTTTTGGGCCCATTGGGGCCCCTGTTCGTCACAGAGCTCCTAACTGTAATGCACAGGGTCAGCCAAAAGTTTCACCCCACCCCCGTATCTCGAGAACCACTCAAGATATCGACAAGCGGTAAAAATCGGGTCACCCCATTTTTTGGGGGATTAATATTGTGCCCAAAAATTCGGCCGCAACCGACCCTTTAGGCTGGGCGGCGGCCAGATTAAAAATCATAAATGAGATGACTTATCAAGCGATGATTCATTTTAAAGCTAAATAAAAGAGAAGTTTATTAAAAGAAAGTTCACCACCCTACTACTTACTATACAGGCTGGCCGGCCGGCCGTCTGCCTAGAAGTAACATTATGAGAAAAGGTTGAGTAGTAATTTGTTTGAAAGGTCTGGTTGAGTGAATTTCATATCAAGATTCATTTTTCTTGAGATACAGGATGGAAAACATTCAATTTTTTTAGAAAGCCCGGTTCCATATCTCGAGAACGATAATCCTTAGAGTGGTGAACATTGTTTTAATAAACTTCTTTTTTATTACCTTTAAAATTAATCATCGCTTCTTAGGTCATATCATTTAAGATTTTTGAGCTGGCCGTCCGCTGCCCAGCCTAAACGGCATTGCGCCCTCGTGGTGCTAGCTTTTTCCGGCTCAACCTAGGCTGGGTGAGGTCAATGTGGTTCCTGGTTTGTAAGTTTCCAGCATAGAACCGTTCATTGTGAGGACGGAAGGTTGGGTAGCATAAAACGGGCTTGTCGATTGTTTAATCCAAGATCGAAATTTGCTAACTGATAACAGAGACAGAGTCATATTGACTGATAAAAATTAATAATTTTTATTTATTATGATAAGATAAGGCAGTTAATACGTCTCCATGGCAGAGTGTTCAATATACTTTGCTTGCACCATGGTGGGCCCTGCTTCGAAACGAAAATTTGAATGTTTTCTTCAAATTTTCTACTTAATCTGGTTGTGTTTGTGAGTAACACAGCCTCCTGAGGACTATTGAGTAGCTATGGTAATAGCGACAAGTGCTCCGGCTTAGTCATATAAGAGTGATTGTTACAAATACCTTGTAATGATATGATGCCCACAAAAATTGTGACCAATAACACTAATAAATTTGGGGTGCAACTGGTTTTAATGCCCAAATGCATAGGTACTTTAGAATGGATAAAAACACACAAGAAATTGATTTGGAGAGCTTAAAATGGGGACTACAAAAGCGTTCTCCTGTTTGATACGTTCATTAATATCCAAAATACAAAATGCCAGCAATTTGAAATTTTCAATGTTAATTCTGTCAAAATCTACTCCATGTATTTCGATTCTTGATGCTGGCTATTTTTCCGACCCAACCCAGTGTTGGTCTCAAATGACCAATAAATGATAAAGCGACGTTAAGCTAAAAAAAAAAGGAAAAAAACTTTATGTTTAGGTACACCACGTCGTTGCGAAATAACAAATAAGGTCTACTACTTAAAGACTCTGTATAAAGTGTAAAATTATATGACTCTCACTTTATGTTCTCTGCAAATATACCTAGTCCTTGTACTTAACTAGTTATTCACTTATACTTGGTAGTTACCTATGATGTAAGATCAAGATAGAATTCTAGAATCTGGGCTAGTATTTGATGTTTGTATGGCTCACCAATTCCTTGCTACTCGTAATTATTGTACCATTCATTTCAAGATAGAATTCTAGAATCTGGGCGAGTATTTGCTGTTTGTATGGCTCACCAATTCCTTGCTACTCGTAATTATTGTACCATTCATTTCAAGATAGAATTCTAGAATCTGGGCGAGTATTTGCTGTTTGTATGGCTCACCAATTCCTTGCTACTCGTAATTATTGTACCATTCATTTCAAGATAGAATTCTAGAATCTGGGCGAGTATTTGCTGTTTGTATGGCTCACCAATTCCTTGCTACTCGTAATTATTGTACCATTCATTTCAAGATAGAATTCTAGAATCTGGGCGAGTATTTGCTGTTTGTATGGCTCACCAATTCCTTGCTACTCGTAATTATTGTACCATTCATTTCAAGATAGAATTCTAGAATCTGGGCGAGTATTTGCTGTTTGTATGGCTCACCAATTCCTTGCTACTCGTAATTATTGTACCATTCATTTCAAGATAGAATTCTAGAATCTGGGCGAGTATTTGCTGTTTGTATGGCTCACCAATTCCTTGCTACTCGTAATTATTGTACCATTCATTTCAAGATAGAATTCTAGAATCTGGGCGAGTATTTGCTGTTTGTATGGCTCACCAATTCCTTGCTACTCGTAATTATTGTACCATTCATTTCAAGATAGAATTCTAGAATCTGGGCGAGTATTTGCTGTTTGTATGGCTCACCAATTCCTTGCTACTCGTAATTATTGTACCATTCATTTCAAGATAGAATTCTAGAATCTGGGCGAGTATTTGCTGTTTGTATGGCTCACCAATTCCTTGCTACTCGTAATTATTGTACCATTCATTTCAAGATAGAATTCTAGAATCTGGGCGAGTATTTGCTGTTTGTATGGCTCACCAATTCCTTGCTACTCGTAATTATTGTACCATTCATTTCAAGATAGAATTCTAGAATCTGGGCGAGTATTTGCTGTTTGTATGGCTCACCAATTCCTTGCTACTCGTAATTATTGTACCATTCATTTCAAGATAGAATTCTAGAATCTGGGCGAGTATTTGCTGTTTGTATGGCTCACCAATTCCTTGCTACTCGTAATTATTGTACCATTCATTTCAAGATAGAATTCTAGAATCTGGGCGAGTATTTGCTGTTTGTATGGCTCACCAATTCCTTGCTACTCGTAATTATTGTACCATTCATTTCAAGATAGAATTCTAGAATCTGGGCGAGTATTTGCTGTTTGTATGGCTCACCAATTCCTTGCTACTCGTAATTATTGTACCATTCATTTCAAGATAGAATTCTAGAATCTGGGCGAGTATTTGCTGTTTGTATGGCTCACCAATTCCTTGCTACTCGTAATTATTGTACCATTCATTTCAAGATAGAATTCTAGAATCTGGGCGAGTATTTGCTGTTTGTATGGCTCACCAATTCCTTGCTACTCGTAATTATTGTACCATTCATTTCAAGATAGAATTCTAGAATCTGGGCGAGTATTTGCTGTTTGTATGGCTCACCAATTCCTTGCTACTCGTAATTATTGTACCATTCATTTCAAGATAGAATTCTAGAATCTGGGCGAGTATTTGCTGTTTGTATGGCTCACCAATTCCTTGCTACTCGTAATTATTGTACCATTCATTTCAAGATAGAATTCTAGAATCTGGGCGAGTATTTGCTGTTTGTATGGCTCACCAATTCCTTGCTACTCGTAATTATTGTACCATTCATTTCAAGATAGAATTCTAGAATCTGGGCGAGTATTTGCTGTTTGTATGGCTCACCAATTCCTTGCTACTCGTAATTATTGTACCATTCATTTCAAGATAGAATTCTAGAATCTGGGCGAGTATTTGCTGTTTGTATGGCTCACCAATTCCTTGCTACTCGTAATTATTGTACCATTCATTTCAAGATAGAATTCTAGAATCTGGGCGAGTATTTGCTGTTTGTATGGCTCACCAATTCCTTGCTACTCGTAATTATTGTACCATTCATTTCAAGATAGAATTCTAGAATCTGGGCGAGTATTTGCTGTTTGTATGGCTCACCAATTCCTTGCTACTCGTAATTATTGTACCATTCATTTCAAGATAGAATTCTAGAATCTGGGCGAGTATTTGCTGTTTGTATGGCTCACCAATTCCTTGCTACTCGTAATTATTGTACCATTCATTTCAAGATAGAATTCTAGAATCTGGGCGAGTATTTGCTGTTTGTATGGCTCACCAATTCCTTGCTACTCGTAATTATTGTACCATTCATTTCAAGATAGAATTCTAGAATCTGGGCGAGTATTTGCTGTTTGTATGGCTCACCAATTCCTTGCTACTCGTAATTATTGTACCATTCATTTCAAGATAGAATTCTAGAATCTGGGCGAGTATTTGCTGTTTGTATGGCTCACCAATTCCTTGCTACTCGTAATTATTGTACCATTCATTTCAAGATAGAATTCTAGNGTGTTTGGGATATGAACCATGATTAAATATTTAGTTGAAGGTTTTTTTTTTCTCTTTGCAAACTTGGGAAAATGTGTTGTGTTTGGGATATGAACCATGATTAAATATTTAGTTGAAGGTTTTTTTTTCTTTGCAAACTTGGGAAAGTGTTCCGTTTTTGGGATATGAACCATGATTAAATATTTAGTTGAAGGTTTTTTTTTCTTTGCAAACTTGGGAAAGTGTTCCGTTTTTGGGATATGAACCATGATTAAATATTTAGTTGAAGGTTTTTTTTTCTTTGCAAACTTGGGAAAGTGTTCCGTTTTTGGGATATGAACCATGATTAAATATTTAGTTGAAGGTTTTTTTTTCTTTGCAAACTTGGGAAAATGTTCCGTGTTTGGGATATGAACCATGATTAAATATTTAGTTGAAGGTTTTTTTTTTCTTTGCAAACTTGGGAAAATGTTCCGTGTTTGGGATATGAACCATGATTAAATATTTAGTTGAAGGTTTTTTTTTTCTTTGCAAACTTGGGAAAATGTTCCTTGTTTGAACCATGATTGAATATCACAAGCACTAAGTCGAATATTTCCGACCTCGTCTTGAGTTGAACCCGGGTCCCCCGAGTGCAATGCTAGTGTGATTGACCATTTATAAGTATAGATACTCATATTATTTATTTGTTGTTTGTTTCAGGGAGCTAAGAAGCCATACACAGAAGTCATTAAAGCCAACATTGGTGACTGTCACGCCATGGGACAAACTCCTATTACCTTCATTAGACAGGTAAGAAGCCATACTCAGAAGTCATTAAAGCCAACATTGGCGACTGTCACGCCGTGGGACAAACTCCTGTTACCTTCATTAGACAGGTAAGCGAAACCAGTTGGCCGGAGAAGAGGTAAGTTCCATGTAACCAATAGACGCCATGGGACAAACTCCTATTACCTTCAACTGATTTTGATATCAAATGAGGAAGTGAAACAAGTAAACAGTAATAACTTCCCATGTCTACTGTATGTATTGCTTAGCTCAGCTGACTTGTAATCTGCACTCGGGGTCACAAATCCAACAATTCGTGACCAAGCACCTACATTACATATTGATCTGTTCATAGTGGATTACATTATGATTAAGGTAGTACTGAAATGTAATATTTCATTGAGAAAAAATTAAGCATCTATGGCAAGTTGAATACATCAGTTCCCGTTAGATCACTGAAGTTAAACAACGTCCAGCGAGATTTAATCTAGTGGGTGAATTTACCCTGTATAGTCTCTGCAAAATCTGGTCCTAACATCACACTACCTTCCTTCATCATCATCATCATCAAAGGTTAACGGCCGTGTGGCTGATTGGCATCAACTCGCCATGCGTTGTTGATACTTGGGAATTCTTACGGATAATGCAGTAGCTTCTTCTTGCTTTCTGCATGGGTAATGGAAAAGATATCGTTTCCGACCATTCCCTTTGTTGCCTTTTATGACTGGCATTGACTTGGTTGCCTTGGAAGTATTTTTTTAAGTCCCCCCTATTCACAGGGGACTTCCCTCGTACATAAAAAAGTATTGTATTCTACTGAAATTTTTGACGTCGAGTTTTCAATGACAAAACACGTTTTTTTTAATGAAAGCATCAAAAAAGCGACCAAAAACAGCTAAATTTTTTGAAAAAGCCTCCGACCGACGCCACAGCAATTCGAATGAAATACAAAATATGTTCTGTTGATAAAATTAATAAGTTCAGACACCAAATTTGAAACTCTAGTTCTTACCATTCCAACTGTTAAAATGGGAACTAACTATATTTCATAATAACTACAAAAATCCTAGATACCTACCATCTCTAAAATAAATTAAAATTTCATTTTAGGATTCGTGAAAACCGATAAAAAGTAGCAAGAAACCGCCAACGGTAAATTTGATTTTACCACAAAAGAGTCTTATAGTATTCCATGCTAAAATTGTAACATAAGCAACAATTTTCAATTTTTGCTCTTACCGTTCTCGTTTTAGGCAGAACCAATATAGCGACCGAAAAACCTAACAATAATAAATTAAACTTTTGACAAAACTATTTATGAACATTCAATACATGGAATTATGTTTTCTATTGACTTTTTTTTTTTAAAAGCCTCAGTAGCTCAGTTGGTAAGAATGACGGATTCGAAACCAGGATGCTGTTGGTTCGAATCCAAGCGAAGGCAACAAATTTAGTAATAACATGTGGATGTGCATTGTGACAAAGCATTAGCTTTATTATTATTTATTAGATATTGGCTTTTGTTGCCTTGCCAGAACTTTTGGACGACCCACGATTCCCCGAAGATATTTATTCTGTAATCATCGGTCCTAATTATGTTTTCAGGTATTGGCGCTTGTTTCTTTGCCAGAACTTTTGGACGACCCACGATTCCCCGAAGATATTAAAAAAAGAGCCCGAGCAATTCTTGAAGGATGTCGTGGCGCCAGCGTAGGTAAGTTGAGTCGGGAGTTGCAATTCGTCAGTTGCATTCACAATAAGTAAGGAATAAGAGGCAGGCTATTCACATTTTTTTCAAATTAAATTTTTGATTTACCTTTTTAAGGTCGGGAGAAAACATTCGATAATATAATTTATCCTGTTTTCAGGTTCCTACACTGATTCGCCTGGGATTGAAATTATCAGACGTCATGTTGCCGAATATATTACACGAAGAGATGGTATCCCCGCTGATTGGCAGGATATTATATTGAGTGCCGGCGCATCCGATGGAATCAAGGTGGGTGTGCATGTACAGTTGTACATGAAAGGGTTGCTTAAATTCAGTGATAAATAAATCCTTTGAAAGATATCCTAAATAAATATACAACTATCTATTATTTATTTGCTTAAAAAGGGTTTGCAGTATAACACTTTAATTACCTTTTTTTAAAAAAAAGTAATAATAATAACCCTCAATAAAAGTATTAACTCTGGAACAACATCTCAGGCCAAAAAATGTTACCCCAATTTCCACGTCTACTTTGGAATGGTGGGCCATTGACACCTATGTCACTAGTGTCCAAATAGACAGGCATGTCCAAGTAGCGTCCTTGACGGTGCCCATTATTGTGAATAAGGCAGTGCGCGTCTGCATAGTGTCGGCTCAAGGTTAGATTGTCAAGTTCAGTTGAAATTATTTAATTTTAGGTTTAACTTCTCCTTAACATCTTTTAATCATTCGAGATAGGGTTTTAACCCTCCCTCACCCAGCTGAGCTGGTCCGAGAATAACCAGCATCGCGAGGGCCTGAACTACTACTCCCAACACATCCTACCCAACAAACTTTGTGTTCAATTCTATTAAATTAGAGATAAAAACCTATTCGCAGACCTATCGAATTTACATATAAAATTTCATTAAAATCGGTTAAGCCGTTTTGGAGGAGTATGGTAACAAACACTGTGACACGAGAATTTTATATATTAGATTTATATTTGCAGTTGTCTACGAGCACGCTCACTCATAAAGCATGATGTTCTTAATTTTTCAGTCCATATTGAAACTCCTTATTGAAAACATCAATGGTAAAAAACCTGGCGTCCTCATTCCCATACCACAGTATCCTCTCTACTCAGCATCCTTGGCGGAATTCAACATGGAACAGGTAATACCACAATATCCTCTCTACTCAGCATCCTTGGCGGAATTCAACATGGAACAGGTAAACAGATTAAAATGGCGAAATTCAGTGTTGTAGTAGTAGTAGCAACAGTTTTTCTCACGAAATCAACCGTTCTTCCCATTTAGAGATGCATGATTAATTAAAATGGTAGAAACAGATTGATATGAGTTTACCGAAAAGATTTTGATGGCCCTTGGGTGGAACTGTGATGGTATACGTTCCAGGTCGTCCTGGTGCGTAGAACCGGCCATTGTGAGCCGAAATTCAGTGTGAGCGTTGTTTCAGCTTTGACATACTTTCATTGTTGTTGTTGTTGCTAGCGTTTACAATATCAAATTTACATCAGTCTGTGTTCAGACCAAGGAAGGCAGCCATTTCAATTGGTCTCAACCATAGGCATGTAGGTTCCAGGTTGGTGGGATTTGACGAACAGTTGAGTAAGTGGCAAACATCATGGACTGCGCTTCTGCATAAAGGACAAAGCTCATCAAGAGAAGGCTCAAGTCTGTCCATTTAGTTTTTAAGTAGGTGACACCATCCAGAACGAATTTGGGCCAGGGTAGCCCTGGTCGACCTCGTGAGTAACTGTTCTGAGTCATCAATGTCTGGAGGCTGGTT
Organism: Pachypsylla venusta; assembly: GCA_012654025.1. Taxonomy (NCBI): domain Eukaryota; kingdom Metazoa; phylum Arthropoda; class Insecta; order Hemiptera; family Aphalaridae; genus Pachypsylla; species Pachypsylla venusta. The sequence continues at coordinate 26,649,044 of CM022876.1, read as the reverse complement.
AGTGCGGAGAACATGATTTGGTGCATTTTCCTTAGTTATACGGCACATGGTATCTGTTATTGTAGCGGTGTTCCCCTAAAAACCAACTGTTCTACCAATTTCCAGATTCAGATTTAGAAAAATTGTGGAATAGGTTGATATGAGGTTACCCAAAAAGGTTTTGGCTGGAACTGTTATGATAGGCGTTTCAGGTCGTCCCGGTGTGTAAAACTGGTCATCCCGCGGACGCACGATATCTGCGTGTATTTGCTGCAAAAATATCTTGTACTTGTTAGAATCGATTTTTTAATCGATTTTTAAACGATTTTTTTTATTCTATTTTTGAATTCTACTTCCCTTGAAATGTAAAATATCAAATTTTGAGGGGTGTAATTTTTCTTTAGCCAGTAAAATAATAAACATGTGTGTCACATTGGCAGAGTATTTTATACCCCAGAGCACCTATCTACCAGTCCATCTCCTTGAGCACAGACTCTATGATACTGGAATTCAATTTCCCAAAAATATTGCTGACGTATAAAAGACGTAAGTAATCGGTAAGAACTTCTGGGCCATACTGTATACTTGCTCGCAATCATTGATGTTAAGGCCATTGTGCCTCGTTATATACATTGAAAAAACAGAACCTAAAGACACTCCAGAACGAACACATTTGTTACAAAGTACGGAAAGTTCAATAGGTTATCAAAATTTAAATATTTAGGAGATGTTCTATTATGGGTGTTCCAACGAGAACGCCCTATGTTGAATGTGTATAACTGTTTCATGTGAAATTTACCAAGAAAATCTCTCTACCAAAAAGCTAAAAATTCAATTGGCTCATATCTCTCCTAAAAATATGGTCGCAAAAGAAGTGATATCATATGAATGCTAAGTTCATGTCACACCAAAATTATTTGTCTACAAAGAAGGTGATATCATATGAGTGCCAAGTTCATGTCACACCAAAATTATTTGTCTACAAAGAAGGTGATATCATATGAGTGCCAAGTTCAGGTTACATGAAAAACATTTGCCCCCAAGGTGATTCGAAAGCTACAAACAAAAACTACAATAAACTTTTTGTCCCCGGGCACTTGGCGCACATGTTATCTGAATATTAATGCGTGTTTTTCTACTAAACTTTCTCTTTAAGAATACGCTTTAAATATTAGACACCTTGTGTCGCTAAAGCGACACAAGGATTTGTGTGTCCGCGGGGATTTTTTTTTTTATGAAAATCTCGAGTTAAGGCCAGGATGAATTTTTGATAATCTTTGGGGTGCTCGTAAAAGGTATTCCCATTGTTGGACAAAAGTAAAATAAAAGTTAAACTTCATCTATTGCACGTGCCGACGACGAATATGAAAAACAAAATTAAAAAAGTTTAGTTAAAAAGGGTCACAATTGAAAGTGAAGATAGCACGCTGGTTTTGTTTTTCTTGGCATTGTAAAAGTAGCGTTTTGCTGACTTCTTTCCGGGAATTGTACCATCAGTGAATTTAAAGATTTCGACTGTCACTTATTAAACTTTTATTATCTATCACGGTAAGGGGGAAGGGTTGGCCTACCTCTATGTCCCTCCAATAAGTGTAAATGTCCCAACTTCATGAGCATGAAATTTTCACGGGTTGGCTGTGTTTGAACACACGCCCTTCTTACCACTGCACCACCAACCCAAATATTGTCCCAGAATGGACCATAAGAACCGCATCAAAAATCAAAATTATACGTTTTTTTTTTCTCCCAAAATTTTAACTAATTTCGAAAAAAATCGAGTGATCGCTTATCGAGTATCTTTGTATTGAGGGTGGCGATCACCCTGTATACGAAGATAATTTTCCCTAAGCTAATAAGCTTCTTAGTAAAATATCTTTTTTTTTTTATTCATAACCCCCGGCACTGCATAGCATTTCGTCAGGGAAAATATCTCTCCCATTCAGTTGGAAATGTAAATGGAAAACTCTGCCAATGTGACACATGGGTTTATTATTTTTCTGGCAAAAAAATACCCCCCCCCCAAAAAAAAATTGAGGTGGGGGGTTCTCGTGACGTTTCCAAATCCGGGGCGAAATTAGAACCTAAATTTGACATACCTACTAAATTTGAAGTCTCTGGCTCCCTACAATTCTCTTTTTAGACAGAATTAAAGAAAACCGCTTTAAAGCGGTAAAAACCGCCAGCGGTATATTTGATTGAACCCAAAAGTTTCGAAGCTACCTGAGACTCCAAATATGACATACATACAAAATTTCAAATCTCTAGCTCACCATTCTCCTTTTAGACAGCAATACTGAAAACCGCTTAAAAGCGGCAAAAATCGCCAAGGGTGTATTCGATTACACCCAAAAGTTTCGGGGCACAATTAGAGCTCAGATGGGAGCTATATACCATTTAATCCAAATCGGTCAACGCTAAGTGGCAAAAGTGCCCATCACGGCGTACGGCGGAAAAACGATTTTTTTTATTCGATTTTTTGATTCTACGTACCTTGAAATGTATAATATCAAATTTTGAGGGGGGTATTTTTTTTTTTTTNTTTTTTTTTTTTTTTTTTTCTTGACGATTCCAAAGGTACATTATTGAAAATAATAAACCAAAATCAATTAAAATATTTTTTTTATCCTTTTTGGAGGCTGCAGTCTTGTTTGATCTGAAAGCGGAATGTCATCGAAAATGTTAACAACTGCAATCATTTTTTGTTTAATCCTTTTTGGAGGCTACAGTCTTCTTCTTTGGTCTGAAAACAGTGGGAATGTCATTGAAAATGTTAACAACTGCAATCATTTTTTTGTTTTCAGATCGGTTACTACTTGGACGAAGCAAACCAGTGGGGACTGCCACTTTCTGAATTAGAAAGGTCTGTTAATGAAGCTCGCAAAAAGTGTAATCCTCGAGCGATTGTCATCATCAACCCGGGTAACCCAACTGGACAAGTGTTGACCAAAGAAAATATTCAGGATATCATCAAGTTTGCTTACAAAGAAAAATTATTCCTCTTTGCGGACGAAGTAAGTTGAGAGGTGAAAGGCGTACGGAGCGTCGTCTTTATATAAGAAATCTACATACATACCCAATGACTTGGGAAAGGTTACCAATTTTGAAAAATGCTAAAACTCCAGTTTCTAATTACTATAGAGGAAAGCAGCTCCCTGGTCTAGTGAGTAAGTGAATATCTCATTCGCTTTGCACGCGGGAGAGTTGGTAGGATTGGGTAGCATATTATGCTACCTTGAACACACCGGACTAGATGTTGATAATCCGGACCCCTACCATGTCCTCCAATAGAAAGTGATGGTGTTGGAAGGATTGAGTAACATATTATGCTACCCTGAACACGCCGGACTAGATGTTGATAATCCGGACCCCTACCATGTCTTCCAGTAGAAAGTAATGGCGTTGGAAAGCTTGGGTAGCATATTATGGTACCCTGAACACACTGGACTAGATGTTGATAATCCGGACCCCTACCATGTCCTCCAGTAGAAAGTAATGGTGTTGGAAAGATTGAGAAGCATATTATGGTACCCTGAACACGCCGGACTAGATGTTGATATTCCGGACCCCTACCATGTCCTCCAGTAGAAAGTAATGGTGTTGGAAAGATTGAGTAGCATATTATGGTACCCTGAACACGCCGAACTAGATGTTGATAATCCGGACCCGTACCATGCCCTCCAATAGTGGTAAATATTTCAAATTCATGAGGGTGAAATTCCATGGATTGTCCCCGTTTGAACCCACACCCTACGCCTTACCACTACGCCACCAACTTTTAATTCATTTAACCCTTTCATTTCAGGTGTACCAAGATAATGTATACGCAGAAGGAAGCAAATTTCATTCCTTCAAAAAAGTATTGATTGAAATGGGTGAACCTTACAGTAAAATGGAACTAGCCTCATTTATGTCCTCTTCGAAAGGTAAAATCCAAACATATTTCATAGAAATGTATTGATTGAAATTGGTGAACCTTACAGTAAAATGGAACTAGCCTCATTTATGTCCTCTACGAAAGGTAAAATCAAAACATATTTTATAGAAATGACCAAGTAGAAAATTGGAAAAAAACTTCTTCAAATTTTCGACCCGACCAGGAATCGAACCCGGTACCTCCTTGGTGCAAACCGAGGGCGATGCATACTTTGTCATGGAGACGTCATTGAAATGAATATTTTGTGACATGTATGTTATGTGTTTATGTAATGTGTATTCCTGTTAGTCCAAGTGTAGATTTAGTTTTGAAGGCTTGTGTTCTTCTATTGTGTGTCTTTGTCAGGGAGACGTCATTGAAATGAATATTTTGTGACATGTGTGTTATGTGTTTGTGTAATGTGTATTCCTGTCCTGTTAGTCCAAGTGTATTTTTCTAATCTAACTGCTAATTTAACCACAGCTAGATTTAGTTTTGAAGGCTTGTGTTCTTCTACTGTGTGTCTTTGTCAGGGAGACGTCATTGAAATGAATATTTTGTGACATGTGTGTTATGTGTTTGTGTAATGTGTATTCCTGTCCTGTTAGTCCAAGTGTATTTTTCTAATCTAACTGCTAATTTAACCACAGCTAGATTTAGTTTTGAAGGCTTGTGTTCTTCTACTGTGTGTCTTTGTCAGGGAGACGTCATTGAAATGAATATTTTGTGACATGTGTGTTATGTGTTTGTGTAATGTGTATTCCTGTCCTGTTAGTCCAAGTGTATTTTTCTAATCTAACTGCTAATTTAACCACAGCTAGATTTAGTTTTGAAGGCTTGTGTTCTTCTACTGTGTGTCTTTGTCAGGGAGACGTCATTGAAATGAATATTTTGTGACATGTGTGTTATGTGTTTGTGTAATGTGTATTCCTGTCCTGTTAGTCCAAGTGTATTTTTCTAATCTAACTGCTAATTTAACCACAGCTAGATTTAGTTTTGAAGGCTTGTGTTCTTCTATTGTGTGTCTTTGTCAGGGAGACGTCATTGAAATGAATATTTTGTGACATGTGTGTTATGTGTTTGTGTAATGTGTATTCCTGTCCTGTTAGTCCAAGTGTATTTTTCTAATCTAACTGCTAATTTAACCACAGCTAGATTTAGTTTTGAAGGCTTGTGTTCTTCTATTGTGTGTCTTTGTCAGGGAGACGTCATTGAAATGAATATTTTG
>CM022876.1:26594599-26632805 GCA_012654025.1 Pachypsylla venusta | reverse complement strand
TTTAGGAAGGCGGGTGGATTAATCCTCATTCTATCTATGTTTTAGTTTACATAGTGATAAGACCTTTAGGAAGGCGGGTGGAGTGATCCTCATTCTATCTATGTTTTAGTTTACATAGTGATACGACCTTTAGGAAGGCGGGTGGAGTGATCCTCATTCTATCTATGTTTTAGTTTACATAGTGATAAGACCTTTAGGAAGGCGGGTGGAATGGTGGTCCTCATTCTATCTATGTTTTAGTTTACATAATGATAAGACCTTTAGGAAGGCGGGTGGAGTGGTCCTCATTCTATCTATGTTTTAGTTTACATAGTTATACGACCTTTAGGAAAGCGGTGGAGTGGTCCCCATTCTATCTATGTTTTAGTTTGCATAGTGATACGACCTGTAGGAAGGCGGGTGGGGTGGTTCTCATTCTATCTATGTTTTAGTTTGCATAGTGATAAGACCTTTAGGAAGGCGGGTGGAGTGGTCTTCATTCTATCTATGTTTTAGTTTGCATAGTGATAAGACCTTTAAGAAGGCGGGTGGAGTGATCCTCATTCTATCTATGTTTTAGTTTGCATAGTGATAAGACCTTTAGGAAGGCGGGTGGAGTGGTCCTCATTCTATCTATGTTTTAGTTTACATAGTGATACGACCTTTAGGAAAGCGGTGGAGTGGTCCTCGGTCTATCTATGTTTTAGTTTGCATAGTGATACGACCTTTAGGAAGGCGGGTGGGGTGGTCCTCATTCTATCTATGTTTTAGTTTATATAGTTTTCCTAACTTTTAGAATAATATATATAAGTGCTCCATAAGCTACACAATGGCCAATGCAAATATAAATCGCTGACAGGACTTCTTGCTGAAGAAGTCCAGCATTTTTCCAAACAATTGCAAGGAAACCTTTCATGACCAATGTGTTGGGGAACACAATCATACTGACGTATTTGATGATGGGAAAGGCAGCCGCTTCAATGGGCCAAACAAATCCTGTAAAGGAAAAGATGAAATTGTAATCATATTTTTGATAGTTATGGACCTCATTTCGAAAATTACTGATTTAAATTGATACAAAAAAATGGGAATGGAATAATGTGGCCATATTGTCCATACTTATAGCTCTTCAATGACACCAATATCGCTTGATTATTCAAAGGACTTGAGAAGTGACTAAAAATTTACTACCACAGAACGTGCTTTTTTTAGTACCATAAACAGTCAAATTTTGACGCTAATTTTAGCTTTTATCATCATCATATCACCCGAACGATGCATTTTATGAAAAATTTGACCATCATCTTTGAGCTAAGACATACCTGTGAATGTGTACATAGCGAGAGACAATACAATGACGATACCAGTGCTTTCTGTTATGCTGCGCGTCAGAAATATAATGAAGAATCCTGAAATCAGAGTTCAAAATGACATCATCGTATTCGATGGCTGTTATAGTTAGTAGTGGCAAGTCATGACCCCCTCCAGTATCGCCATTTTCAACAATAACAACAAGTGCCAAAACATACCTAGAGAGACTATAAACCTGTGTTGTAAGTACCTATCTCACAAAAAAATTATTGAAAAAAGGCCAAGTTCCAACCACCCTTCGGAAAAAAATCGCCCATGAACGTTGAGATATCTATTATTGGGGCAAAGTTTATTCTTGCTCCTGTTCATCCCGCACTGAAATTTATTATTGCGCTTTCTTATATCTCAATTTTCTTAAAGTACCTAATACCGACTTTACACTTAATCAGTTTTTTTTTCTGAGGAGAACCGCAAAATGCTACCTTTTTACAAACTGGCCAAGTGTAAAGTCGGTATTACTTTAAGAGAATTGAGACAGAAGAAAGTGCAATAATAAATTTAAGTGTAGGATGAACAGCAGCAAGAATAAACTTGGCTCCAATAATAGACATCACAACGTTCATTGGTCGATTTTTTTTTTGGAAGAATGGTTGGCCTTTTTTCAATGATAACTTTTTTGTGAGATATCAATATTTTTATTATCTGTATGTTATCTGTAACTATTTCCTTAGTCGTTTTCTTTTTCTTTCTTATTATTATTTATTTCGATTACGCTTCATATAGGAAACAAGGAAATTTTTATGTTAAGCGGACCCAATGTCCAACCGAGATGTAACACCAAATTATTGTATCTTCCTTCCTGAACTTATAGCACTGAGAGCTAAAGAGCTTGAATTTTGATATTTGAGCGTTTTATTGAATTTAAGTATATATACCTTCTTGCATTATTTCAGCTTCCTAGCAGTTGAAACTAGATTTCGTCATTTTCTTCCCTGAAGCGGAGCCATTTTGGAGCACTGGTCGTAAATGGGTGAATATACAGGGTGTCCATAAAGTCTCACTCCACCCCCCGTATCTCGATAATGGCTGAAAATATAAGAAAAGGAAAAAACACGTGTCCCTTAGATTTTAGGGGGATTAATTTTAGAGTAAAAAATTTTTGGCCTCGGCCAGCCTTTTAGGCTGGACACCGACTGACTTCAAAATCTTAAATGAGAAGTTATATCAAGTGACACCTTGTTTTAAAGGTCTTGTTAATACGAGTTAATTACTGAAAACCAGAGCTCTCTAGGATCTGCCGTTCACGAATTACAGGATGGAACATGTGACCCATTTCCTTTGCGGCCGCACCGAAATGGTACGTAGAAATGCTTATAAATATTTTTTTATGATCCCAAATAAGTAATTTAGTAAAAAATAGTGTTCCAACAAGATGGTTGTCCCGCCTACTTCGACCGCAGAATTCGAGCTTTCTTAGACCAAAATTATCAAAACAGCTGGATAGGTTTGGTCTAAGAAGGCTCGATTTCCGCGGTCAAAGTGGGCGGGACAACCATCTTTTTTACTAAATTACTCATTTGGGATCATAAAAACTTATTTGTAGGCATTTTTACCTACCATTTCGGTGCGGCCGCAAAGGGAANTAAGGGATACCTGTTTTTTCGTTTTCTTATATTTTCAGCCATTCTCGAGATACGGGGGGGTGAGGTGAGACTTTATGGACACCCTGTATATTATATATATATATATTAGAGTCCCTACAGTTTAAACTAGTTAAATAGTATTTTTTTTTTTTTTTTTTTTTTTTTTTTTTTTTTTTNTATTTTTTTTTTTTTTTTTTATTTCATTTATGAAAATGATGAAACAAAATTAATGTGAATAAATATGATTGCTCTGCATGTTTCCCAAAACAGATTATTTCCAGCTTTTCATATTCCTAATAGTAGGTATAGTAGGTATATCCACATAGGTAGGTTGCACGATTTTTTAAGTCATAGGTACAATACCAAATAAAATTGCTGTGAATCCAAGTAGACTCATTAAGTCATAGGTACATACCAAATAAAATTCCAGTGAGTCCAAGTAAACTCATTAATCCAAAAGACAACCAAAAATTTCCAGCTGGTTTTGAGTAAATTACAAATTGAAAAAATGACATCAGACCTAAATTGATGGTGTTGAAAACTGCCAAGATGATTATATAGCCCATCATTATTTCCACAATTTTAACACCTGAAAACATTTTTTTTTTTTTTTTGCTTAATATCTCTTTAACATCTATTGATCATTGAAGACGATTATACCCTCCATTCCCTGGAATTTTATAAACCAGATACCCACATTCACCCGCCTAGTAAAAACTTGCTTAACTTTAGTGATCTAACGGGAACTGGTGTTTTCAACGTGCATTGACGCTGAGTAATTTATAATCAAAATTTGAAGTCAGTTTCGCATATCCTGCTTAAAATGAGAACGGTAATAGCTAGAACTTGAAATTTCATACAAGAAATTGAAAAATACAAATTAGGTTGCAGTGTAATATATTGTTGGCCGCTAATTAGCAGATGAAGGTCGCTTTTTGGCGGTTCCGCCTAAAACCAGAATGGAAAGAGCTAGAACTTGAAAATTGGTGTTAATTCATATCAATTTCATATAAGAAATTGAAAAGTACAACTTAGCATGAAGTGTAGTAATATATCAAGGAGTGTAATATATAATTATATTTTCGCTCTGAGGACTTCAAAACGTGTTTTGGCATTGAAAACTCGACATCGAAAATTTCAGCTCAGTAGAATACTTTTTTTTTATATAGATAAGGAAAGTCGTGTGATGTTCACACCAGATTTTTTATGCATGACTTATGTATATTATAAGGTGTAACTCACCATCACCATCACCAACAATAAAAACAACAACATCAACAAAAACAATAATAACAACGTCAACAATAACATCAACAAAAGAACAACAACATCAACAACAATAATGACAACATCATCCACAACAACATCACCTTCTATGATTATCATTTTCAGGCCTTGGTCCTGGCTTTGCTGACAATAGTTGGGCCCCCTCCCCGAAAAAAATCTTGGGTACGGCCCTGGGGATGAGGGATGACACTCACCTCCAACTAAGCTCCTTGTGTAGGCACCCGTCATTTTTTCTATCATCAATGAAATGGTAAGCAGAATTAGGGGAATACAATAAGTGATCCTGAAATTAGAAACCATATTTTTCATAAAATTTAAATAATATTCAAAGTTTGATATTTTGCGTTCTGTTTCAAGGTACGAAGAATCCAAAAATCGAGGGAAAAAATTCAATTTCTCCGCGTACTCCATGATTTTTTCATAAAATTTAAATAATATTCAAAGTTTGATATTTAACATTGTGTTTCAAGGTACGAAGAATCCAAAAATCGAGGGAAAAAATTCCATTTGTCCGCGTACTACATAATTTTTTCATAAAATTTATATAATATTCTAAGTTTGATATTTTGCGTTCTGTTTCAAGGTACGAAGAATCCAAAAATCGAGGGAAAAAAATCCATTTGTCCGCGTACTTTATGATGGGAACAATTAATACATTTGCCAAGAAACTTAACCCTTTATTAGTCCATCGTCCCATTTGATCACATACCCACACATTCATGTCATTGCAGCATGGGTTGTGTAGTCGCCTGTATCATGTACAATACCTTTGCCGAGAAACTTAACCCTTTATTAGTCCCTCGTCCCATTTGATCACTTACCCACACATTCATGTCATTGCAGCATGGGTTGTGTAGTCGCCTGTATCATGTACAATACCTTTGCCGAGAAACTTAACCCTTTATTAGTCCATCGTCCCATTTGATCACTTATCCACACATGCATGCCATTGCAGCATGGGCTGCGTAGTCGCCTGTATCATGTACAATACCTTTGCCGAGAAACTTAACCCTTTATTAGTCCCTCGTCCCATTTGATCACTTACCCACACATGCATGTCATTGGAGCATGGGTTGTGTAGTCGCCTGTATCATGTACAAAACCTTTGCCGAAAAACATAACCCTTTATTAGTCCCTCGTCAAATTTGATCACTTACCCACACATGCATGCCATTGCAACATGGGTTATGTAGTCGTCTGTATCATGTACAATACCTTTGCCGAGAAACTTAACCCTTTATTAGTCCCTCGTCCCATTTGTTCACTTACCCACACATGCATGCCATTGCAACATGGGTTGTGTAGTCGTCTGTATCATGTACAATACCTTTGCCCAGAAATTCTGTCTTATTGATCTAGAACAAAAATAAGCAGATGAAATTCATTTCCAACACTAAGAGTGCTCGCAGACAGCCACATCTTTTGTCGGTGATGAATAGTGGTGCTGATGATGAAGCATTTTATAGAATTACCTTATAATGCTGCGACGTCCACTAAGAATTGTGTCATGGTAACTAAACTAATTAAACTTATTTTATTATTTTCATTTTACATTTAATTTTATTGTTCGAATATACAGGGTTCTCCCACATTTGAAAGAGCCGGTAAATAAAAACGACATGAGATATTTGAAAAATTATTTTGTAAGCTTGTGTATTCTAGTTTTTTTCCATCTGTGTTTTGTAAATAATTTCGTCCACATGACAGCCTTGGCGAGTGATGCACTTTTGGAGTTTTTCACGGAAGTTTTCCATGACTCTCGTCAGCATATCCGCATCAATTTGGATGATTTCTTCTAGAATTACCTCCTTTAACTCTACAAGGGTCCCAGGGCAATGTTTGAAGACCTCAGCATTGAGGTAACCCCACAGGAAGAAGTCACAGGGACTCAAATCCGGCGACCGGGGAACATGTCGAGAACACGAGAACGATTGGCTGCAAGGGTAGCCCCATACAGCCTAAAGCTGATGATGTGGTCCTAAAGTTGTGAACTCAACTCAAAATTGTTTTCCGATCAGGAACTGGATCCGTGGAGTGCAAACCATAGCTTGTGCGGAACGCCCTCTGAGTGGCTATAATGGCTCCCATTTAAAACACTGGACAACGAACGCACAATGCACGCTCGACCAAATCATTGAGATATCTAAACACTAAATGTCATATCGTGTAAAATATCACAAACTCCTCGCGCCTCCCACGATTTTTTGAAAAGTGGAAATACTAATTGCCGCACCCTGTACATTGTCAACTGCCAACCTTTGTAAATTTTCAATAACAAACAATCGTATTTATCATCATTCATTTATTTAATTTGTTTGAGAGGATTTCAAATCAAATAGTTTCATCTTTCTAGCAATTACGGTTCTTGAGATACAGGATGGAAAACATTAACACTTTTTAAAACGGCCGGCCCCATTTCTCGAGAACGATAAGTTGTTCAGTGGTGATCTCTGTTTTAATAAACTTCTCCTTTTATTACCTTTAAAGTGGGAGGGGAATGATATGACATTTAAAAGGAATCATCGCCTGATAGGTCATCTCATTTTTTTGAGCTGGCCCCGCCGCCCAGCCAAAACGGTCAGCCGCGGCTGAAACTTTTTGGGCCCAAAATTAATCTCCCCCCAAAATGAGGCGACCCGTCTTTTAACGCTTGTCGATATCTTGAGTGGTTCTCCAGATACTGGGGTGGGATGCTTCCCCTGTATTGTATACTTCAACTATATTTCTCATCTCTAACTTACGTTCATTGGTGGAATGTCCGCAACCGCCGGGTTATAACCACATCTTTTTAAATTATTTGCAAAAACAATTTGTAAAACATCTCTCAAGTCTTGAATAATTCGGTATGTGGCCATATAGTCTGCAAAAAATAACATAAAAACAATTTGTAAAACATCTCTCGAGTCTTGAATAATTCGGTATGTGGCCATATAGTCTGCAAAAAATAACATAAAAATAATTTGTAAAACATCTCTCGAGTCTTGAATAATTCGGTATGTGGCCATATAGTCTGCAAAAAATAACATAAAAACTTTGTAAAACTTCTCTCGAGTCTTGAATAATTCAGTATGTGGCCATATAGTCTGCAAAAAATAACATAAAAACAATTTGTAAAACATCTCTCGAGTCTTGAATAATTCGGTATGTGGCCATATAGTCTGCAAAAAATAGCATAAAAACAATTTGTAAAACATCTCTCGAGTCTTGAATAATTCGGTATGTGGCCATATAGTCTGCAAAAAATAACATAAAAACAATTTGTAAAACATCTCTCGAGTCTTGAATAATTCGGTATGTGGCCATATAGTCTGCAAAAAATAACATGTAGAAACGTGACACTATGTCAATTAGAATATACGAGTATACTTCCGTTTTCGAGTTACGGCCGATTTTCTGATTTTTGTATGGGAAATAATAGAATACTATTAGAAACGGTAAGAGTATAGAACATTTGATAGGAATTGACCCTTCCCCCCCCCCCCCCCACCAGANAAAAAAAGCAAAGACTAGGAGCCCAGAAAAAATATCAGGGTTGAAAGCCCTCCAACCGTTTTCGAGTTACGGCCGATTTTCCAATTTTTGTATGGAAATTCAAATTTTTGTTTGATTTAAATAAAATTATGTACAAAAGTGGTTAGTGCAATGCCGATATAATTTAATAGAATTGAACACCAAGTTTGTTGGGTAGAACGTGTTGGGAGTAGTATTGGGTTAGGTTCCAAAAAAAATAAAATGCGTGTTGAAGTCTGCGCAAGGTTAGGCTGGGTCGCAGACCCAGCCTAAACTCAGCAGACTTCAACACGCATTTTATTTTTTTTGGAACCTAACCCAATACTACTCCCAACACGTTCTACATAGCTTAACAACCCGTTACTGCTCCCCATGTTCTTCCTAGGTTAACAAACGTGTAGGTAATATTTAATCCATGTGTATGCTCTGATCGCGTTTAAACGGTTGTACCTCGGTGATATGATTATTAATGTGCTCCGATTTATTATCATATTTCTCTCATCTTCTCGAAACGAAGTTCGGGTACTCAGCTAGTATACTTATAAAACGCAAAGCTCAATTGGTATACTGACTGATAATGATATATAAAAAAGAAAGTATTGTAATGAGCTGAAATTTTCGATGTAGAGTTTTCAATGCCAAAACACGTTTTAAGGTCCCTACAGCCCAAATCTCGAGATTCTGCCATTGGGCCGTGTGTGTGTGCCTGTCTATCTAAAGAACGGGAAGTGCTAGAGACTTGAAATTTGGTATGTCTGTCAGTTTTAACCTACGGGTGACATACAATACAAAACTTTTGGTCGAATTACTGACTATAACTAACTGCTGAGTTATAACACAAGAATGCGTTCATTTTCTAATCTCCTGAAAAGTTGAGGTCTCGGATTCCTGAAATCACTGACTCAGATTTTATGTCGATCAGCTGATAAAGAGATTCTTACCAAATAATTGTGGGAATGCTAGCAGTACGGGAACGGTCATGCCACTATAGTGCTTTCTATTCTGAATTAAGGATTTGAGAATGGTACTGATTACTGTTGTATTCGATCAGTAAGATAAAACTACTTTAATTTTGAACGTTAGTGAACTCCACTTTTGACCCCGGTATACATCCCAATATGCACTTGTATATGTGAATTGTGTATGTACGTACCTATATGTGTATGTATGTTTGTTTGTTACACGATACAAGCCTCAATTTGCATGCGCGGATATAGCCCTCTTGTTTTGGGGGGGCACAATCGCACAATATATTTAATAGAAAATTTGGAGGGGGGAGGGACTTGTAACCCAGGGACTGGGGGTTCGAGTCCTCGGCAGTACTTTTTAATGCAATGTTTATCGAGGTACGATACCTAATTTGTTAAAAGCTGTAGAGCTTACCACAAATACCTTTCATAAAGGTGATAAGCGATATTATAAGCGTGGTGACAAAAAAAGAGTGCAATGACGGATGACAGAATTCTTGACAATTTTTTATTTACCTACGTATTTCTATATCACAGGATTGGGAATTATTTAGGGGTCCGTGCCCCCCCCCCCTTCCCTCTCAATGGGATAAAAGACACAGCGGATCACCATTCATCTGATTTTTTTTATAAAAAATTACGTGATTGGGTATAATGGAATTTGCGGAACACCGCCCGCTTAAAAAAACTGGGGGGGCACGTCCCCCCGTGCCCTCCCCTATATCCGCGCATGGGTCCAGGGCTACCGGGGGGGCAGGGGCGCCAATATTGTGTTGTTTGAAAATAATTTTTAGCTTTTTGGCGGTTTCTTGTAGATACGTAAAATATTGATATGTTATGGCTGGTGTTAAGGGCTTTGTTAAGGCCCCCCACGGGGGCCAGGCCCAATATTTTTTAAAAATATTTTTTTAAAATTTAATTGAGATATTTTTTTCTATAGATGACTACAACACTAACGTGAACACCTAATCATCTTGATCCACTAGTTTAAAGTTTAGTTTCATTTACTCACCAGTAGAGTCGTATCTGACGTCAATCGATCCCGAGTCAATTAAGTTACGTTCAACCATCCACCCGTCCTCAAATCTTGCTAACGCTCCAACCGTGAAATTGGATGGAATTTCAAAAATTGATACCAATTTTCTTGATTTTCCGTCCACTAAAGCATCCTTGATATCGTCATAGAGAAGCTGAAATGCGGAAAAGACGTTACAGATAGGTCCCAAGAGATTGTTGCTACTGGAATAGGTCCAAATTTGGATTAACGAGACTTAACCCTTATTGCGGCTATGTTTTGTTACAGATAGGTCCCAAGAGATTGTTTTTACTGGAATAGGTCCACATTTGGATTAACAAGACATATCCCTTATTAAGGCTATGTTTTGTTAAAGATAGGTCCCAAGAGATTGTTGCTACCGGAATAGGTCTAAATTTGGATTAACGAGACATAGCCCTTATTACGGCTATGTTTTGTTACGAATAGGTCCCAAGAGATTGTTTCTACTGGAATACGTCCAAATTTGGATTAACGAGACATAGCCCTTATTACGCCCTATGTTTTGTTACAGATAGGTCTAAAGAGATTGTTGCTACTGGAATAGGTCCAAATTTGGATTAACGAGAGATAGCCCTTATTACGGCTATGTTTTGTTAACCATTAAAGATAAATCTTACCGCTAAATAATCCCTGAAGACAAATGTATGGTTATAATAATTGGGGCCGTACGCAAGATTTTTTTCGGGGGGGGGGGTCCGAAGCATTGACAGCCAAGCCAGGTGATGATGCTATTATCATGGAAGGTGATGATGTTTTTCTTGTTGCTGCTGTTGTTGTTTTTGATATTGTTACTGCTGTTGTTTTTGTTGTTGGTTTCGTTTCTGCTCTGCTGTTGTTTTTGTTATTGTTGCTGTTTTTTTAATGTTATAGATCACGTGCAAAGTAGAGTATTTTCATTAAAAAAAAAAAAAAAAAAAAAAAACGTTGAAATTTCTGAAGGCAAATGTATAATTATAATAATGGCCGCCTCGCCGAAGGATGTTAACCAGATAATCTACCGGACTTGTCAACCCAAACCCTCACGGTATGCCACTTTCAACATTTCAAGTATTTATAAGCACTTAATTCTATATTTTAGTCAAAATTTGATGCACATTCTTTGATCCATTTTTTTTTTCGACACAAAAATCGCCAACACACGCAAAACACATCTAACTTTTATGCCTATCACAAACAAACAAAACATGCTATATTGCCGAAAGATACATTCCGGACTAGTTCGTCAACATAAGGAAACGATAAAAATCGAGAATCTAATGTGAGTTCACAGCCCGCGAAATTAGAAAATTCACCTTGTTTTTTAAACAGACCTCGATATGAAATCTATTTTGGGCCCTAATGACTTTAAATTCCGACCCCACCCCAAACGATTTCAGAATTTTAGTCTGATTTCCTCACTCTCTGCACCAACATAAAGTCTTGGTGGGGTATTACCTAATTAGAGGTAATTTTTTTTTTAGTTATACTTCTTTAGGCGCGTTGAAAAAATGATGAGAGTGAAATTTTAAGATGCGCGCGCATGTGTAACACAAAATTAACACAGATGAAGTTAGTTATGAAAAAATGATGAGAGAGAGAGTTAAATTTAAATATTGTATTTTCTCATTCTATATCCATAGAACATTGTGGCTCAGTGGCAAGACCCCCGTTTCATAGTTGGTAGGTTCTGAGTTCACTCCCGGGGTGGAGTAGTATGTTTTTTTTTTTTTTTTTCAAACGTACCATTGGTAAACCCGGCTTCTCTTTCCTCCATGTTTCTATAAAATGACAACTTAAATCAGCCGTTTGATTTTCATTACAATCGTTTCGGCTGACGTTATACGTAGCACAGCCATTTGAATCATGATTCACAACTCCGATTCTCATTGGAGGAAAATATTTTAAACATTCGTTGCTCTCTACAATACAAAATACGCTCAGCACAAAAGACAGAATACTAAATACCCTGAAAAACAAAACAAAAAAAAAATCTGGTGTGAACATTACACGACTTTCTTTTTCCTGACATTTTCGATGTCGAGTTTTCAATGCCAAAATACGTTTTGTACATTTTACATTGAGAACCGCAAAAAAGTGGTCAAAAACTGCTGCAAATCGGCAAAAAACGGTCAACATTAAAATCGACTTAAATAAAAAGCTTGTTAATGTGTTCTATTTCTATCTTTATATATATAAGACAATGTCCTGAGCAGTCGCTCAACGTAGATCCGAAACCTATTAATGCTACAGACTTCAAATTTGGCAGGGACCTTCGTTGTACCATGTAAGTGTGCACTAAGAAAGGACTTTGCAAAATTTTAATTTTAAGGGGTAGGAATCGCGAAAAGTAAACAATCCCCATAAGAAGTACATTGGAGCGAGAGAGATAGCATGGTACATGCATATACATACATACAAAAGCGTACACGCCTACTCTCACAATTTTCGACTATGATATGTAATATGAAGTACTATCAAAAAACACCAACGGTATATTCGATTTCAACCAAAAGTTTCGTGTATTGTTCATGACATAATTGACATACTTACCAAATAATAAGTCTCTAATAACATTTACCGTTCTTGAAATATATCTTGTTTACAGACCGACATACACACAGTCGGACCAATGGCTGAAACTCGAGATTTGGGCTCTGGTGTGTTTTGGGATTGAAAACTCGACATAGAAATTTCATCACATTTATGGATTCATGTTTAGTTTTTTTGAAAAAAAGGGTAGAAATGGGTTGATATGAGGTTACCGAAAAAATATTGATTTCCCGCATCCCGTCGGGACGCATTGACCTCAAATGCTTTCTAATATAAATATTGAAGAAAAAATTCAAATGGAGTATACCATGGGTCCATCATATAGCCCTCGTGTTGCTGGGCCAACCAGGACCGAAAGCGGACTTCGCTTATTAACGGTCCAAGACTGAATCTGCCAGCGTCTATGGCTCGTTGAATAATGCCAGTTCCCGTTAGATCTCTGAAGCAATGTCCAGCGAGGTTTTACATAGTGGGTTACCACGCAGGTTCGCACCTTCGTGATGCTGGCTTTTTCGGCCCAACACAGACTGGATGAGGTCAATGTGGATAGCTGATTTGTAAGATTCCAGCGAAAGGAGGGTAAACCCCCCGTCTCGAATGATCAATATTGTATGTTAAAGAGACGTTAAGCAAAAGTACTTACAGCCAATTCCTCTGAAACCATTTTATATTTTTATAAAGAATTGCTTTTGTATGTGGCCAAAACATTGAATAATCATGAGACTCACTTTCAAATGGCTTGCGGTATAACACTTTCTGTAAGATGAACAAAGAAACTAGTGGATCAATATGATCAGTATTGTAGTCATTAATAGAAAAAATATCTTAATCAATTTTTTTTAAAAGAAATTAAAAAAATTGGGTCCCCTCCCCTTGGGGGAGGGCCCCGAAATAATCAAAATCGAAAAGCACTTAACACCAGCCATCACATATCATAATTTTACGTTTCTGGAACAAACCGCTAAAAAGATAAAAATCATTTTCCAAAAACAAAAGATTCGGGGCCCTCCCCCCCCGGGGGGGAGGGTCCCCAGTATGTTCAAAATCGAAAAGCCCTTAACACCAGCCATCACATATCAAAATTTTAAGTTTCTGCAACAAACTGCTAAAAAGATAAAAATCATTTTAAAAAAAACACAATATTGAGCCCCCTCCCCGGTGACTGAATATACAAAAAAAAACTTTGATTTTTTGAGAATTAAAAGAAATATGATCTTTTAACTGAAAATGTCGCATGGATTACCCTGTAGATAAAAAGAAAAATGAAATAAACCATCATGTGGGTACTCAAATTTGTCTAAAATTTAACGAAGATTCCGGATTTGAAAGAAATACACGAATTGAATGAGCCGTTTTCAGTAGGTAAGTATGGTGCGTATTTTTCATAAAGTGATAGTTTGTTTTCATTAGAAGAAAAAAACATTGTCAACAAACTAGAACTCGAACAGTCCATTCGCTAGCAGTTGCTACATTATTATGTGATCAAATCTTAAACTAATACGAGAAAAAACATTATATCCATCGAAGAGGTAGGTAGTAAGGTAGACGAGCATTAGTTTTACCTACCAGATAAACCAAAAACATGTCAGGCGTGTACTAAGTGATCACAGGGTGACTCAAATTTGAACGTTCTTTTTGAGTACCCAGATAATAGGATGTTTGGTGACAATGTTTTTTCTCTTATTAGTTTAAGATTTGATCACATAATAATGGAGCAACTGCTAACGAATGGACTGTACGAGTCCTAGTTTGTTGACAATGTTTTTTTCTTCTAATGAAAACAAACTATCACTTTATGAAAAAATACGCACCATACTTACCTAATTATTATCTGAAGTGATAAAATAATTTAGTGTAGACACCAAATTTGGGTAAGGCATGCGACATTTTCATTTAAAACATCATATTTCTTTTAATTCGCAAAAAAAAAACTCCTTCAAGAGCCGAGTAATTTGAGGTGTTCAATTTTGGTGGGACACCCTGTATATGAACGAAGAATGAAAACAATTATTAATAAGTTTGAATCTTTAATTATTTTTTGTTCATTGGTTAAACATTTAAATAAATATGACTTCTGAGGCTAAATAAGTGCTGTTTTTATTTTAAAAATGAAAATATATATAATAATTATACTTTTTCTTCCTTCTGTTATCCTTCATTAAATTTACTTTGAAATATAATATTTATATTCACGAGATAAAAATTTACTGACATCAAAAAAGGGTCCTGAGATACTTAGTGCTTAGGGTATCACATACTTTATATCCGGCACTGCACATATACACACATACTCAAAAGTAACAAACAGTGTGATTGACAAATATATTTGATTTAATTCGCTATTTGATTCCTTCGATAACAAACACAAAGATGACCAAAATTTGTCTAAATAGTCTGTCTGATAGGGTTTAAACGAATGACAAACACGTTTGTCATTTTGATCGTTTTTGAAAACTATTTCATTAATCTTAACTTTAAAAAATATTTCTGAGACCTCTAAGGGCACTCAAATCCTCAATTAGCGAAAATACACAAGTGAAGAAGAACTAAATTAACTTCCGACCACATATCGTATAGGTAAAATAGAAAATATCAAAGTTATATTTATTACAG
Organism: Pachypsylla venusta; assembly: GCA_012654025.1. Lineage (NCBI taxonomy): Eukaryota > Metazoa > Arthropoda > Insecta > Hemiptera > Aphalaridae > Pachypsylla > Pachypsylla venusta. The sequence continues at coordinate 26,617,908 of CM022876.1, read as the reverse complement.
ATAAATTACCAACTTTATAACGGCTCTAACGATTCGACCACAAATTTGGTGTTTGAGACCAAGTTTGTACCACCCGGGACCAAATGGCGACCCAAAATATGAGTGAGGTCTTCAGGTCACTGAACTACCCAATGAGATTCTATATACAGGATCCGAACCACACTGGAAAATCCTGGACGGGGAATAATCTTGGACATTCATTATCTTCACACAATCCTGTAAGGGAACAATCTTAGACATTCATTATCTTCACACAATCCTGTAAGCGAATAATCTTGGACATTCATTATTTTCAAACAATTTGTCGATGAGTTTTTTAGGCCATATTGGTCCTGGAAAATTACCTTTTCAGGGATGTTTTTAATTTCCTTATTCTGTCCATTACACAAACATAGAAATACATCTTCCAGTGAATCTGCGTTGTAATCAAGAATCAATTTCTGTGGACTATCCTCTGCCAATAGAACACCTTGCCTCATTAGTCCAACCTATTGAGGAATCAGACAAATAATATCTTATTCTTATAGTCAAACAACTGAATAAGTGCAGGGCCGGATTAACCTTCCACGGGGCCCGCAGCACTTTCCGTCGGCGCCGTCTAAAGTAGTTTACTTTTTGGAGCCAGTACAAAAATTAATTACCCATTTGCTTTTGGTCTAGTACCTACAGCTGGTAGAGAAAGGTGAAATTAAATTTTGAGTATACTAACATAGATAAAACATGGTTACCGCTCATGCCAAAAAAAAAAAAAAAAAAAAAAAAAAAAAAAAATTTTGCTTATGTTGCAATACTCGTTTCTTTCTTTAAGTCCTAGGTAGTTGGTACCTACTTGTACTTTCCTAAATTAGATTTTACTACATACTTTGAAGAGTTCGGGGTTAGGGCCCCCGTCAAACTGATATGTTTTTTCAATAATTGTCAACCAAAAAAAATTTGAAAGCACGTACTACATGTGCTACTATAGTTAACACCTTTTAACTATAGTAGCTTGTTTGTTAAACATATTCAAATCCCATCAAATGTCGAATCGACATTTGATGGGATTTGAAGAAAATTCCAAAAATGGGCTAAAAATCGGATAACTATTTTAGGTTCGGAATAAAAAAATATGGTAACAAAACCGCTTTTTACACATTCTCAGTATCGTACATCATACTGGTTCAAAACTATGAGGCAAAAACAAAAAACCAAAATTTTGAGCCCAGGCGTCCCTGGGCTCTCTAACCGAGTTTTAACCCCAATAATGATGATTTTGTAGTTCTCCACAATAAGTATGCCAAATTCAGTCAAGATCTATGTAGATTGTAGGTATCTGCTGGCTGTCCGTGTCCGTGGTTTGCTGCGGTTACGAAATTCAAGAAGAATTTCAAGATGTTGACATTCAAACTAGTCTCCTATTTAGAAAACTCAATGATATTACTTTTTATACTGCGGAACAAATTTGTATCGAATATCAGCTTTTTTCCAAATTGGTCATAAATTGGGGAGAAACCAAAAAACTTCAAATTTCACATTTTCCATTGGCTTATGATATATTTATTCCCGGCCATTTTCTGTTATCACCTTTAAAGGAAAAGCTTGCTAAAAACCGTCATTTTTGGCCGGAGCGGGAGCTGGCTTCCATTTGAACTTTCTATTTTTTTCTTTTATATAACGTACCTACCATACTGAAACGAATCTGTGTGCTGAATTTCAAGTCTCTACGTTTAGCAATCGTGAAGATAATTATGTTATTTTTATTAGTTAGTACGTCAGTATACCGGTCTGGAACCGGGGAGGAGTGTCTGGCAACACAAACTTGTATTTTTCAAAATAAAAGAAACTCTGCATTTTTATTGGCTCCCGGACGTTTGTAGGTACATACGCATTAGAGGCATGGCCCTATAAACGTTTCCTAACCTCTCAAATTGGGTTAAAATTGGTTAAAAAATTTCAAATGGTTGCCAGACACTTTTCCCCGGTTCCAGAACCATCGGTATACCAATCGGGTCTTTGTATTTTATAATATACCTAGATGGATACGAAATCACAATACTCACTCGGTTCGCTTGTCTTGCTTCCTCAATATAATGAGTAGTAATGATTATGGTTTGACCTTGCACGGACAGTTGATTTAAATATCTCCAAAATAAGTTTGCTAACATAGGATCCAAACCAGAAGTTGGTTCATCTAGAATGACCAGTGTCGGAGAATGGAGCAAAGTAACAGCTATAGAAACTCTTCGGGTTTGTCCTCCACTGCAAATAGAACGTAAAATTAGTATTGTATTTTTATGTTAGGCCCAAACTTAGAATTTGCTCATTGAGCGAATAAAACGACCATCGCGATGAGGTAATTGCGAAATGCTCAAAACCCGAAATTCGTCAATTGCAGTGCTGGATTAACCTTCCGCGGGGCCCGTAGCACTTTTCCCGTAGCGGGGGGGAGGGGGGCCCACTCCACCCTCCCCCCCCCCGCTGGCGCCGTCTAAGTAGTCTACTTTTTGGAGCCAGTACAAAAATTGATTATCTTTTGGCCTTTTACCTACAGCTGGTAGAGAAAAGTGAAATTAAATTTTGAGTATACCAACATCGATAAAACATGGGTACCGCTTATGCTGAAAAAAAAAAAAAACAATGAGCAAAAAAAAACGAGTATTGCAACAGCTTATGTTGCAATACTCGTTATACTTTCCTAAATTAGATTTTACTACATACTTTGAAGAGTTAGGGCCCTGTCAAAATGATATGTTTTTTCTATTGTCAACCCAGAAATGTCAAAATATCTAGTGTAAGTTGACAAAGCACGGGGCCACGTGTAGCACGTGCTACAAGTGCTACTATTGTTAATCCGGCCCTGTAGGGCCGGATTAACCTTCCGCGGGGCCCGTAGCACTTTCACACAGCGGGGCCCCCTCTAACCCCCGCCGGCGCCGTCTGAGTAGTCTACTTTTTGGAGGTAGTACGAAAATTGATTATCTTTTGGCCTTTTGGCATAGTACCTACAGCTGGTAGGGGAAAGTGAAATTAAATTTTGAGTATAGCAACATCGATGAAATATGGTTACCGCTCAGGCTAAAAAAAAAAACAATTTGCTTATGTTGCAATACTCGTTATACTTTCCTAAATTAGATTTTACTACATACTTTGAAGAGTTAGGGGCCCCGTCAAAATGATATATGTTTCTTCAATTGTCAACCCAAAAATGTCGTAATATCTAAGTGTAAGTTGTCAAAGCGCAGGGCCCTCTAAAGCGCGGGGACCATAGCACGTGCTACAAGTGCTACTATTGTTAATCCGGCCCTCTTGAGTTCAATGTGAGTTTCACATTGTAAGTTTCCAGTGGTTTGTAAGTTTCCAGCGAATGGAGAGTGAAACCCCCGTCTCGAATGACCAAAAGAAGGTAAAGAGACGTTGAGCCCAAAAAAAAAAAAAGAATATACGTTGTTTAACCACCTCCCCGAATGAAGGCAACATCCTGGTTCGGGCGTCCCGAATGCGCCACTGAGTAAATCTTCTCTTTTGTAGCCATCCTTTTGCAATGTAAACACTTTTTGGATTGAAAATCTTTTATTGATTCAAGTTGTTTCAATAGACAGACTGTTTGGTTTGCTTAAACAAATATTTATTGTCCAAACCAAGTCAAGGCCACATGTTTTAATATCAGGATTTTTATTTTGTTTTTCAATTTTTACCACTATATCTCTCGAACGCCCAATGTCAAGGCCAGATTTTAATATCACGATTTTTATTTTGTTTGTCTAAAGAGACTGATGTCACTTATTTTCCAGGCCATGTACCTTAATGTGCCACAAATCTGATCTAGGTTCGGCAAATCCAAAATTTCAGAAAGTTCTTGCACCTTTAGCCCCAATTTATCTTTTGGAATTTTGTAAAGACATCCATAAAACCAAAAACTTTCTTCGATTGTAAATTCTTCAAAGAGTGCTGTCTCCTGCGGCATGAAACCAATCTACAACAGAAAAAAATTAAATCAATGTTGTTATGACTATCATGAGGGACATGGTGCTCCAAAATCAATTTCATGAACATAATGAATGGCCATACCACAAGTTTCATATCAAGAGTTATCTCATACAGCCAAAGAGAGACATCAATATTAACCAAAATCAGAAGGCCGCTTTTTGGCGGTTTTGCCTAAAATCAGAATGGAAAGTGCTAGAACTTGAAACTTGGTGCCTATTTATATCGATTTCTAGCATTGAATTCGCAAAGACACCTTTAATCTATTGTTGGCCACTTATTAGCGGTTTTAGGCCGCTTCTTGGCGATTCTGCCTAAAACCAGAACTCAAGCTTTTGGTAGAACTTGAAATTTGGTGGCAAGCTAGAACTTGAAATTTGGTGCCTATTCATATCAATTTTATACAAGAAATTGAAGAATGCAACTTAGGTTGAAGTGTAATCGAGATTGGGTTCGCGGACCCCAAAAGGTGTTTGGCATTGAAAACTCGACATCGAAATTTTCAGCCCCTTACATTACTTTCTTCTTTTTTATAGACAAAGAAAGCCGTGTGATGTTCACACCAGAATTTTTACTTTCGTTATACTATAAAAAGGAAAGTATTGAACTCGGATGTAAATTTCTATGTCGTCCCCGGAGCTCAAATTTGTGTGTAGTCTGTTCCTCTGTCTGTGAACAAAATATCTCAAAAATGGTAAGTGCTAAAGCAGCTGGAGACTTGAAATTTATTATGTATGTCAGTCTTATGCCATGAACACCGGCTCTGCCTAAAACCAGGACGGAAAGAGCTAGAACTTGAAATATGCTACCTATTCATATCAATTTCTAGCAAAGACACCTTTAGGCCTCGGCTACGATGAGAGCGTCAAGTGTCAAGCGTAGAGCGTCAAGCGAATTAACCATAATAGCCATTTACAAAGTATTTACATTGTGCTCAATTAAACAAAAAAATCAAGTTTTGACGCTTGACGCTCTCATCGCAGCCGAGGCCTTAATCTATTGTTGGCCATTTATTAGCGGTTTTAGTCCGCTTCTTGGCGATTCTGCCTAAAACCAGAATGATAAGAGCTAAAACTTTAAATTTGATGCCTATTCATATAGCAATTTCATGCATTGAATTCGCAAAGACACCTTGGTTGACTTCTAATCTATTTTTGGCTGCTTATTAGAGGATTTAGGCCGCTTCTTGGCGATTCTGCCCAGCTCATTTGATGCCTATTCATATAGCAATTTCATGCATTGAATTCGCAAAGAGACTTTTGGTTGACGTCTAATCTATTTTTGACTGCTTATTAGCGGATTTAGGTCGGTTTATGGCGGTTCTGCCTAAGACAAGAACGGTAAGAACTGGAGTTTGAAAATTGGTGGCTATATGTATCAACTTTGTGTAACGAATGCTCGAAGATTCTTTTGTTCTTGTCAATTCTATCATTAGTGTTTTTGTCGTTTTTAGCGGTTTTGTTCCATTTTCTGCCGTTTTCATGAATCCTGCTTAAAATGAGAACAGTGAGTACTGGAGATTTGAAAGTTTGCTAGTATGCCAATTTTAGGTACCTATGTATTAGATGCGTCACGTTACTTTAAATTAATGTTGAATGTATCGTTGCCTCTTTCTAGCAGTCTTGAATACCGGAAATCAATATTAGGATTCTGGGGACCTTAAAACGTGGTTTGGCATTGAAAACTCAACATCGAAAATCCCATTACAATAATATTTTCTTTTTTTATAGATCAGGTGAGTCGTGGTGTGATGTTCACACCAGATTTTTATGCTCACACCCCGTAGATTATTTTATTAGATTCCCAAGATAGAGCAAATATCTATTTCACAGATTCTCAGGATCATTAAATTACCAAGGTTTGGTGTCAATTTGGAATTACCTACCTGTCACATTACATTTGCAAACTCTGATTATACAAAGTTAACGTGACGTGACATCTTCTTATTATTCAATTATGATTTAATAAATTCCACAGAGTAAAATAACTCATTCTATCCCAAAGGGTATTGTTAAGGGGTAACCTGGGAGTGCCCGCAAACCCTAAAGGAACGGGACAACTTCAACAAGGTATATGTGGAGTGGGTACCGAGACATAAGGGGATTGTAGGAAATAAACTCGCTACAAAGAAGGGGCCAGAAACCCCCTTTCATTGGTCCCGAACTGTCACCATTCGCACCGTTCGCAGTTCGGTGAGACAATGGATGAGAGAGATTCATGGACTAAGACTTCAGGACAACGATATAACAAATAACAAATGATGCCTGAACCACCAAAATCTCTAACTAATAATTTCCTTCGCCTAATCGGAAACAAATAGGACTGTACTAATAAAGGGACATTGTGGTCTTGGAAAACACCTACACAATATGGGAATCTTTGGGGAAAATCCATTCTGTGCACTAAGTGGGGAGGAAGAGGAGACAGCCTCTGAAGTAATCTTTGATTGTATTGCCTTTTAATTGGAGAGTGAGTGTCTTCGGGCCACTAACCCCCAGAGAGGAAATCGTCCAAATCAATCTGATAAGAAGACTGCTCAAACTCTTTGGGCAGTTGAATCTTAGCTAGAGACATAAGCTTCATTCCAATACACAAAAAGCCCATGAGGCTGATATGTAGGCTTCGCTACGGGCTACAATAGCTGATAGAAGAATGAGGATAAATATGAATGTTCAAATCTGAAGAACAGATTAAAATATAATAAATTAACTGCCCAAGAAAATAAAGCGAAAATAAAATGTCAAAGGGTACTTGTGAGACCTGATTGACGCATTCCTATTGTCATGGTGTCGCGGCTCTTATATGTACACTTCCGGGAAGGTCTTGTAGACCCCAGTTGGGGGTATGTTGATTTAGGCCGTTTAGGGGATATCATTTGATCAGCAAAACTACACTTATTTACCGGCACGGATAAACAGAAATAAAAAGGTGATAATATTTGATGGGCGCGACTTTTTCCTCATTTGGGATATTAAAAAAATCCTTTCTTATTGCACATCTAGTACATAAAACGAATCTATATACCAATATTCAGCCACGGGAAATTTACCCGTACGGGCGCGACTATTTCCCCCGCGCTCCAGTTAGAATATTAAAAAATCCTTTCTTATTGCACATCTAGAACATAAAGCGAACCTACATACCAAAGTTAAGCCACCGAAAATTTACCGGTAGGGAGAAAAAGTAATAAAAATGTGATAATATTTTATGGGCGCGGCTTTTTCCACCGTGGCTGGCGCCCCAGTTGGAATATTAAAAAATCCTTTCTTATTGCACATCTAGATCGTAACGCGAACCTACATACCAAATTTTAGCCACCGAAAATTTACTGGTACGTAGAACCAGTGATGAAAATATGATTTTCATATGTAAACGCGCCCCTTTACCCCAACGGCTGGCGCCCTAGTTAAAATATTAAAAAATCCTTTCTAATTGCACATCTAGAACATAAAGCGAACCTCCATACCAAAGTTCAGCCATCAAAAATTTACCGGTACGTAGAAACAGTGATGAATAGGTGATAATATTTTATGGGGGCGGCCCTTACCCCCGCGGTAGGCGTCCCAGTTGGAATGTTAAAAAAATGGGTGTGTGTACTTATGTACGCGCGTGAGAAGTTATACTTCTGGTTAAAATAAAATTTAAAAATATTTTTAAAAAACATACTACCCCACCCGGAAGTGAACTCAGAACCTATGAAACAAAGGCCTTGCCACTGAGCCACAATGTTCTATGGATATAGAATGAGAAAGCACAATATTTAAATTTAACTCTCATAATTTTTTCATAACTAACTCCATCTCCATAATTTTTTCATATTCAAAACCGAAATTCGTTTCGAGAAGATGAGAGAGAAAAAAAAAAATCTGACTTTTACATTAGAAATCATATCACCGAGGTACAACCTTTTAAACGCGATCAGAGCATACCACACATAGATTACATACTACCTACTCGTTTGTTATCCTATGTAGAACATGGGATGTAGTAACGGGTTGTTAAGCTGCGCAGAACGTGTTAGGAGTAGTATTGGGTTAGGTTTCAAAAAAATTAAAATGCATTTTAATTTTTTTGGAACCTAACCCAATACTACTCCCAACACGTTCTACCCAACAAACTGAGTGGTTTTTAGGTCAGTTCTATGATTTTGAGTCAGAAACAGCAACTTGAATACTTTTATTTCAGCGAAGCATATTAAATCGGCCGTACCTCGGACGGTTGTAGATTTCTGATATACGGTTGTAGGTCTAGGTTTTATTTGGAGTGGGATATTTTTTTCTTTATCTCTTACTGTTTCCAATAGTATTCTATGATTTCCCATACAAAAAATGTCATTTAAGTCGAAAAACGTGAACTCTTTTGGTGTCACCCATCCATTGTTTGTCCCTACTCGGTGTAGCTTAACATTAGAGGGATAAGACCTAGACAAAAATCTTCCCAACTTTCTCGCTTGGAGTCGATAGGTCGTCGCAACAAATTTCGAAAAAAAATGTCTTTTAAGTCGAAAAACGTTATCTTTTTTTGCTGTTACCCATTCATTGTTTGTCCCTACTCGGTGTAGCTTAACATTAGAGGGATGGGACTTACACAAAAATCTTCCCAGGAATGCACCCATGAACTGTGCCAAATTTCTTTGCAATCGAAAAAGTAGTTTCAGAATACTTACAGTTTTGTGGGTGAAACAAACGTTGTGGGTGAAAAAAATCTCCCGCAAAAAATAAAATTTCACTCTCAACATTTTTTCATAACGCGCCTAAAGAAGTATAACTTCAAAAATCCTTTCTTATTGCACATCTAAATCATAAAGCGAACCTACATACCAAATTTTAGCCAACGAAAATTTACCGGTATGGAGAAACAGTGATGAAAATGTGATAATAATTTATGAACGTTCCCTTTACTCCCCCGGCTGGCGCCCCAGTTGGAATATTAAAAAATACTTTCTTATTGCACATCTAAAAGATAAAGCAAACATACATACCAAATTTCAGCTACCGAAAATTTACCGTTACGTAGAAGCAGTGATGAAAATATGATTTTCATATGTAAATGCGCCCCTTTACCCCCGCGGTTGGCGCCCCAGTTGGAATATTAAAAAAATCCTTTTTTATTGCACATCTAGAACATAAGGCGAACCTAGATACCAAATTTTATCCACCAAAAATTTACCGGTACGTAGAAACGGTGATGAAAATATTATTTTCATATGTAAAAGCGCCCCTTTACCCCCGCGGCAGGCACCCCAGTTGGCATATTCAAAAATCCTTTCTTATTGCGCATCTAGAACATAAAGCGAACCTACACACCAAATTAAAGCTACCGGAAATTTACCGCTATGGAGAAAGAGTGATGAAAAGGTGATAATATTTTATGGGGGTGCCCTTTACCCCCACGGTAGGCGCCCCAGTTGGAATATTAAAAAAGCCTTTCTTTTTGCTCATCTAGAACATAAAGCGAACCTACATACCAAATTTCAGCCACCGAAAAGTTACCGGTACGGAGAAACAGTGATGAAAAGGTGATAATATTTTATGGGCGCGCCCTTTACCTCCGCGGCTGGCGCCCCAGTTTTAATATTAAAAAATCCTTTCTCATTGCACATCTAGAACATAAAGCGAATTTCCATACTAAATTTCAGCCATCAAAAATTTACCTGTACGGAGAAATAGTGATGAAAAAGTGATAATATTTGATGAACTAAGGGACGCGCACTTTATCCCCCGCGGCTGGTGCCCCAGTTGGAATATTAAAAAATCCTTTCTTATTGCACATCTAGAACATAAAGCGAACCTACATACCAAATTTCAGCCACGAAAAATTTACCTGTACGGAGAAACAGTGATGAAAATGTGATAATGTTTGATGAACTGAGGGACGCGCACTTTACCCCCCGCGGGCGGCGCCCCAGTTGGAATATTAAAAAATCCTTTCTTATTGCACATCTAGAACATGAAGCGAATTTACCTACCAAATTTCAGCCACCGAAAATTTACCGGTAACGGAGAAACAGTGATGAAAAGGTGATAATATTTGTTGGGCGCGCCCTTTACCCCCCGCGGCTGGCGCCCCAGTTGAAATATTAAAAAATCCTTTCTTATTGCACATCTAGAACATAAAGCGAATCTGCAAACCAAATTTCAGACCCCAGAAATTTACCGGTACGGAGAAACAGTGATGAAAAGGTGATTCTCATATGTAAACGCGCCACTTTTTCCCCCCGCGGCGGGCGCCCCATTTGGAATATTAAAAAATCCTTTCTTAGCGCGCATCTAAGACCTAATTGCGACCTACAAACAGTGATGAAAAGGTGATTCTCATATGTAAACGCGCCACTTTTTCCCCCGCGGCGGGCGCCCCATTTGGAATATTTAAAAATCCTTTCTTAGCGCGCATCTAAGACCTAATTGCGACCTACATGCCAAATTTCAGCCTCCTCGGACGTACCAGTGCGGAGAAATCGCGATGATGTCACGTGAGTGTGTTTCTCTTATATATATATAGATTTTAGCCGAAGGTATAATAGAAAGTCCCGTATAAAGCGAATCTGCAAACCAAATTTCAGCCCCCAGAAATTTACCGGTACGGAGAAACAGTGATGAAAAGGTGATTCTCATATGTAAACGCGCCACTTTTTCCCCCGCGGCGGGCGCCCCATTTGGATTATTTAAAAATCCTTTCTTAGCGCGCATCTAAGACCTAATTGCGACCTACATGCCAAATTTCAGCCTCCTCGGACGTACCAGTGCGGAGAAATCGCGATGATGTCACGTGAGTGTGTTTCTCTTTTATATATATAGATTTTAGCCGAAGGTATAATAGAAAGTCCCGTATATTTTCTCCCCGAACCGAAATTTTCTCTCTACGGCCCTGGTTATAGACAATAGTTATTAAGAAAAGGGACTTTCCATAGTCAATTTTGAATGCTCTCTGAAAACTTGGAGGAGAAACATTTCCGTCATTTTCATATACAGTAGAGCGCCGATTATTCAAAACAATTGTTGCTGGGAGGTGTTCGGTTAAGCGATTTTCCGAATAATAAACAATTCTGGGAAAAAATGTGCAGAAATAGAAAAAGTCCAACATTTTTGTTCGATTCAGCTTAGAGACTGATTTTTTTTTTTTTTTTTTNACTGTTTTTTTTTTTTTTTTTTTGCTGCGATTTTTTCAGTTTCGATAATTTTGCCCTCTTCTGTATTCATTTTTTTTACTTTCCCTATCCTTTAAAAAAGAAATTATTGTAATGGGCTGAAATTTTCGATGTCGAGTTTTCAATGCCAAAACACGTTTTGAGGTCCCCGAAGCCCAAATCTCGAGATATTGATCTGCGTGTGTGTTTGCCCGTGAACAAGATATCTCACCAGCGGTAAATGCTAGAGACTTGACATCTGGCATGTATGTCAGTTTTATGCTATGAACCATAAACGAAACTTTTGGCTGAACTTGAATTCACAGTTGGCGGTTTTTGCTGTTTATAACGGCTTTCGCGAAATATTCCTAAAAAGGGAACGATAAGAACTAGAACTTTAAATTTGGTACCTATTCAAATCAATTTAATGCATTGAATTCGCAAAGACAGTTTTTGCTGAATTATTATCTACTGTTGTCGGTCTTTCGCAGCTTCTGAGAGGTTTTCAGCCGCTGTTCGGCAGTTCTAACGAACGGCAAGAACTAGATTTTTAAAATTGGTGCCTATTTGTATCAATATTTTGCATGGAATGCGCAAAAACACTTTTGGTTGAAGTCCAAGATAACTTCGGCTATTTTTCGCCACATAATAGACAAATAGACTTGAAATTTTGCTGTTATGTCGATTGTATGTACTATTAAACGCGTCACAAAACTTTTAATTAAAATGAAAAACTCGAAATTTGGGGACTTCAATACGTGTTTTGACATTGAACTCTACATCGAAAATTTCAGATCACAAACCACAACAATACTTTCTTCTTCTTTTTATAGATATGTTAAGGCTAAGTTCAGATAATCGCGCGGTACCACGAACCGCGCGGCACAAGATCTATCTAAATAGTACATATTGTCTACATGACCGCGCGGTACTAGTTCTACAAACTTGTAACGATTTGTTCACTTGATCCACGCGGTTTGAGGCGAAATAAAGTAGCGCGCACATTGAATACTCCTCCCGCGCGGTACCGCGCATCATCTGAACTTAGCCTCAGTCGAGTGATGTTTACATCATATTTTTCTTGTTTTAATAGTATCATGACTTAAATGTATTTTCTCGACTCTCCAAAATCCCTCAAAAATGAACTTACTTGTTTTTTTGAAGACACTGCCAAATCAATAGTACCATAATCTAAGTCCAAAGATCCCACCAATGTCTTCAAAAGGGTGGTCTTTCCGCACCCACTGGCGCCAAGCAATCCATAGCTGAAAGAAATAATTGAAAATCTGTAGAAGATTTGAAATTTCGTAAGGCCCCAAACATGAAAAGCACTGATATTATTATTATTATATTTTATGTGTTTTAGACAACAATAGATGTCTCTACACAATACATTAAAGAAGCAAAAAAAATAGTTACATATAGCGTTAATTACATAGAAAAAAAATAGGTACATACAAAAATAATAGTAAATCGGTACATACATGAAAAAAAATAGTTAGAGAGGGATATAAATACAAATGGAAATAAATTTAGGTAGCTCCACATGTACATGCCTCTGAACATCCGGTCCCAAGATAGACCAGTCAATGGAGTGAGGTAAGTACAACGATCACCGTCCATCCACCGTCAGATCCCAGGATCCACTACCCGCCAAGGATACACAGAGACATATACGAGTACATGATGATAGAAGAGAAAAAAATACGGCTGAAAATTTACAGTTAGATTTTCAAAAACTCGTTCAAACTATATGGTGGTGACTGCAATAACTGATTTTTTCGTTGTTAGTTTTCGTTGTCTATTTCGTTGTATAGTTTGATACAAATGTCCAGAAAAGGTGACCCGCGATTCCAGGATGTCATGACAATGAGGTGTGTTGTATTGATGATTGTGTAATGGCATCATATATGAAACAAAACACATTTGAAAAGTGTCATTTTTACACTGGCTCAGTCTCCTTCATCATCATCTTCTTCTTGAACGTTGACGAGGCTACATCCAAATCTAGCGTACCTATTTTGATGGGAAAAGCTTCATTTGGTTGCATCTGGTGGAAGGGTGTGCCTTTTCATATTTTTATCGTAAAAAGGTACTTTGGCGCTGTGTCTACTCAATAAATTAGAGTTGTTAAGAAGGCACACCGAGGTGTGAAAGTGAGTTTCCAAATTGCGAAAAGTTGCAAATAAAACGTAAAAGAGAGATTTGTGAGATTTTTAAATGTGGTCAAATTAATGTAAGAAAAAAAGATTTAAAAGGGTTGAAAAAAGATATGCAATTGAGGCGGGCTTTGATGTCAGTGCTTTTTGTGACTAATGACTTGGCGGGAACTTTTTACCGCGAAGTGGTTTGGGGGATTACGTACACTTCTCCTTATTAATTGTTATTGATCATACTAATTTTAAAGGCAGCCAGCGTCTGTAGCACGTAAAATATAACAGTTAGGTATCGTTAGATCACTGAAGTTAAACAACGTCCAGTCAGAAGGTTTGGGAGAGTGACCAAGTAGGTTCACACCCTCGTGATGCTACTAGCCATTCCCGGGCCAACTTAGGCTGGGTGAGGTTTGCAAGTTCCCAGCGAATGGAGGGGAAATCCCCCATCCCAAATGACCAATAGATATTAAAGAGACCTTAAGCAAAAAAATATATAGATATATATATAACAAATAGGTTCATTAGTTAAACCACACAAAAGTTAATCAACAAGGTCAATTAAACTAATTCCTTAAATAAACCAATAAAACCACGTGTTGAGAGTGGACCAGGCGTAGGACCTTCTGCATCTGAAGGAGAACACAAGTGTTGTCCTTCAGATTTAATAGCACGAGTTTTATGTCCAGATAATGAGCATTGAGTTGATGGTGTAGCGGTAAAACCCTCTGACTATTTACCAGTCAGAGCGTGTTGGTCCCACGCCATCCCATGGAATTTTATCCTCATGAATTTGAGATATTTACCATATAGCGAACATAGTCCATGGCCTAGGGCTGCAGAATTTAGGGGCAGCAAAATATGGGCTGTAATTGAAATTTTTGAGACATACTGCGACGAAAATCGCATTTCTTGTCAAAATAGAGGTGGTAAGTTCTAAATTGCCTAGGGGCGGCGAAAGTTTAAATCCGCAAATGCACAGAAGCAGCCGGAATTATCAACATGTAGTCTGGCGTCCTCAGAGTAGCATAATATGCTACCCAACACTTCCACCAACATCACTTTTCGTACTTTCTTGCTTATGCTTAGCTACTTTCTGTGGGGAGCATTCAAACAAAAACGATCATATCCAATTTTCAAAACAATAAAAAAAAAATGAGTTACATATTGATTACCATCAAGGCCGAACCCAGGGTGGGTCCATGGGGTCCAGACCCCCCCCCCCCCCCCCCCCCCCNCCGGGCCCCCGAAATTTCAATTGTTTTTTTTTTATGAAAATTCTCTACTTTGCACGTGCCCTATATAATATTAAAAAAACAACAACAGCAGCAGCAACAACAACAACAACAATAACTCCAACAAAAACAACAGCAACAACAAAAACAATATCACTCCCCCCCCCAAAAAAAAATCTTGGGTACGGCCCCGATTACCATGTTTTTTTCTGGGTAATCCGATCAAATATTATGAACAACATCGAACGTATATACCGTATCGAGCAACCCCAAACATACCAATATGAACCAATCAGAACGGTCCCTCAACCACATATCTAATTCAACCAAACGAGTTGGATTTGATATGTGGATATCACCGGTTACAGCCTCCGCTCTGGACTGGTAAACGTTGCTTTTCTGGGTATTCTTCACCTTCCGTAACATCTTCTTAATATATAAATGCTACAATACCACAGCCCAAACGGTAGCAGATATCGAAAAATGGATAGGAATGGACCCCCCCCCAAAAAAAAAAATCATGGTCTACGACCCCAGGAAAATTACCAGAACTAAAATATGTCAATCCGTTTTCGAGTTACGCCAAATTTTCAATTTCTTCTCCAAAATCGGACAGTCACGGTCGAATATCTTAAATTTTGTCGCGACAACATATCAACTCAAAGCGAGAAAGTTTTAGGTTTCTCTTTAGTCCTTATTTTAGGACATTTTTTTGCAAATTTAGGGCCAGCCATTCCAGAGTTAAGAGTTCGATACCGGGAACGGGTAAAATTTGGAAAATACTAAAAGGTCAGAATGGCCGCGCTTTAAGACACCTGGCGAAACGTTTAAATCTTGAATTTTAAAGGTTACAATATACAGGGTTGACCCTCCCCCCCCCCCCNGTTGCCCCCCCCCCCCCCCAATTTTTATTGTCGTTGAAAAACAAAAATAGCAATATAAGAATCGTGGCGAAGCACGGGCGAAACAGCTAGTATTTCATAACTGAAAATTGTATGCTTACCTTAGGAACGGCTCCCAGTCTATTGTCATAACTTTAGAACCCTATGTAACGCTCGCTATTATATAGGTACTTACATCTCATTTTTGGGTATAGTCATATTTAAGTTCTCCAAAATGTAAGGACCTCCCGAGCCATATTTCTTGTATGCATTTCTTACAGCTACAGCGGATTCCATGTTTTCAAATTTCGGCAATTATTTGACTATTTTAATTTCTAGACAAAAACTCAGTTGATATTTCTTGAATATAGAGTTGATTTTTTAAATGATCATCTTGGGAACCAGTATACAAAAAAAAATAAAAAATTGATTGTGTTCTGAAAAAAAAAAGAAATACAAGATGATTTTCTGATTAGACGATTAATAATTAATGTCGTAAGTTATCTATCATCATCAGCATCTTCTAAAGGCTGCGCCTTGTCGGGATAGCCATTCCTCTCTGTTAAGCGCGATGGTTTTCATTTTTCCATATGAACAAACATTCACCAAATTCTTTAGGTCTTGGAAGTAACACATTCTTGGGCGTCCTCTTCTTCTCCTTCCAGAAATTCGTCCTTCGGATAGGTTGCCTATGAAACTATTCTGTCTTAATAAATGTCCGATCATTTTGAATTTTCCCTTCATTATATTAACAATTAGATTTCTTTTTTCTTAACTTCTTCCAATACTTTTTCGTTTGATTTCTTTTCTCTCCATGATGTTCTGGTTAATTTTCGCCACATCCACATCTCCACCGCTTCTAAACTCTGCCTTTCATATTTTCCTATGGTCTATGTTTCGCATCCATATAACAAAATGCTCCAGACAAAGGTTTTTGTAAATTTTTTACGGATTTCCATTTTCAAGTGATCATTCATCAACAGGTTGGAATTCTTGATGGTTGGAATTCTTGATGAATGTTTTTTTGGCCATGACAATTCTTCTTTTAATTTCAGCTCGAGTTTTGTTATTGTTTGTTATGTAGCTTCCTAGGTAGCAGAATCCGGTTACATTTTCTATAGGTTTGTCTTTTATCTTTATAATGGGACTGACATTTTGTAACTTGGTTACAGCCATAGTTTTTGCTTTTCCGGAATTGATTTTTAGTTGGTATTTTTCCAAAATATCAAACAGTGTGTTTTGAAGATAATATAATTAAGATAGTAGGTAAGATGAATAATTGAAGATAATATAATTAAGATAGTAGGTAAGATGGGCCCAAGAAACAGAGAAATCCACCATGTTATTGTGGAATGTAGTTCAGATTCTAGGAAGAAAATTATTGAAAAAGGTAAATTATACCTTGAATGGTCTGCTTGCCCTATCAAGGTTCACATCAGTATTTTACAATGCTATAAATGTCAAGAGTTTGGACACACTGCGCAAAGATGTGTCAGCAACAAAACCACCTGTCGCCACTGCGGATTAGAAGACCACGAGTCTCGGCAATGTACAGAAAAGGACAAAGACAACTTTAAACCACAATGCACACTTTGTAAAAAGTTTGGAATACAAAACACCGAACACATAGCCTCGGACAGTAAAAAATGTGAAATTTGGAAGAAGAAGTACCTGACGACATTAAACAATATCAGCTATGGATAACATAACCACAGTTAAGTTTGGACAAATCAACCTAGGGAATGGGAAGATTGCAACTTCGGAAATTTATGAAGTCGCAATCCAAAAGAAACTTGATATACTGCTATTGCAAGAACCATACAATAGAATGTTCCCTAATTCAACGATAACAAAAATTCCGGGTGTTGGAAATAACTCAAGACTAGTCCACAAAAGAACACACAACACTATTTATTCAGCAATAGTTGTTACAAATAAAAACCTAAATATAATGGCTATTGATTCATTATGTTCAGAGCTTTTTACACTAATGCTGCTACAACTGCAGAGTGAAAAAATCTTTATCGTAAGTGTGAACGCAAGATCCGAAATTTGGTATGACAGACTAACTGATATTCCAGGACGACAAATGGAAAATTATATTCTTGAACGAAATTTGTACATCGAAAACAAACCTTCAGAGAACACTACATTTTGCAGCACCACACTCAAGAGATCAAATATAGACCTAACACTAGTAACAGGAAATATGACCAATAGAATAATTGACAGGAAAATATATGGAGAAAAAATGCTAACAAGCGATCACAATTTGTTACTATATGAATTCCATACAACGAAAAATGTACAGATTTGCCGATCAACGAAATTCAATATTGGCGCCGCCAATTGGAATGCGTTCCAAACACATATAAAAGAAGAATATGACAAAATTAATTGGCAGAACAAAAGCAGCGAAGAAACCAGTGATATTTTGACAAACATTGTAAAAATAGCGGCACAAAAATCCATTCCTTATACAAAACTCGTTGGTGGAATCGAAGAATAGCGGAAAAGAAGAAAAAGGTAAAAAAGTCCAGAAGAGAATATCAAAGAAGTAGCCCAATAGAAAGAAATGAAAAATACCTTACTTACATACAAGAGCAAACTGAATACTGCAAACTAATAAAAACAACCAAAAAAAACTCGTTCAAAAATTTATTGAAACTGATCTACAAAAGGATCCCTGGGGTAAAGCTAGCCAGCTCATGCGTAATAAAGTAATTATGAGCGAAGTAAAGAGAGACATAAAAAAAAAATGACGCTAATCCATGTTTGAGTATTGAAGAAGCTACTGAATTACTTATGAAAGAATTAGTACCAACAAATGATGTCGATAAAGAAGAATTCCAGCAGTTCAGAGCAAATCTAGCAAATGACGAAATTGACAGTGAAACGACAACCATTACTAATGAAGATATCATGGAAGCAGTACTAGCAATAAAATCTAACAAAGCTCCTGGTCCTGATACATTAAATGGGAAAATCATACAAGAAGCATTCAATGTTTACCCGATATGTTTTACAGAATGTATAGATTATGTTGGAAGGAGAAAAAAATTCCTACAAAATGGAAGACTGGCAACTTGAAAGTACTGGTAAAACCTGGGAAAAAAGATATCAGTGACGCTAATGCTTACCGACCGTTAACATTGTTAGATGAAATGGGCAAAGTAATAGAGAGGTTAATTTTGACAAAAATGTGCAACGATTTTTCTCAACTATTTTCAGACAACCAATTTGGTTTCATCAAAGGCAAAGATACGATAACTGCGATTGATAAACTTGTCAAAACTGTTGCTAATAGAAGTGAGAAACATGCCACTGTAATATTCGTCGACATTTCGTCAGCTTTGTGTAATGTTTCTTGGAAATATGCACTGGAACTAATGAAACGAAACGGAATATCGAGCTACATATTAACTATACTCATTAATTATTTTGAAAATAGAAAAGTAGTTTTCGAAGGACAAACAAAGATTCTGACCAGAGGTTGTCCCAAAGGTTCAATACTAGGACCAACCATATGGAATTTCGTAATGGACACTTTCCTCAAAAAACCATAACCGAATTATATCGAAAGGATAGCTTATGCTGACGACGTTGCTATTGTAATAAAGGGAAACACTCTAAAAGAATTGGAAGAAAGAATCCAGCTATGCACAACCAAACTAGAAGAATGGATGGCTGAATCCAAACAAGAAATTGCCATAAATAAAACAAAAATTATGGTTTTCGGCAAACTGAAATCTAAACGAAGAATTCATATCAAAGGAACAAGTATTAAAAGGGTTCAAAGTTTCAAGTACCTTGACGTAGTCATTGACGACAAACTGAGTTTTTGCGAACACATAAAATACATTGCAGACAAATCCAGAAATATTTTCTTCAGTATGCGTCACTACAAGAAACTAAACTGGAATACTGGTAAAAAATGGAGACAATATACAACGCAGTCGTTCTTCCAATAATTTCTTATGCCAGTAGCGTCTGGAGCCACCGTTTGGAAATAAAAAATCTGAATAAAATCCTCAGTTCTGCACAGCGCACTTGTCTCCTTACAGTAATAAAGGGCTACAAAACGATATCTCATGAAGCAGCAAAGGTCATTGCTTTCGAAGCACCAATACATTTCATTATAAAAGAGAAGAGCTGTGTAGAAAATTTCAGAAAACATAAAAGAGCTCAATACTATGAACTAGAATTCGACGGTGAAGATGACCTCATCACAAAAAAACAAGTGAAAGAGATAATTCGAAAGAAGACTATTGAGCTTTAGAATGAGCACTGGATCCAATCAACGAAAGGTAAATGTACCAAAGAAATCTTCCCAACAATTATTCATAGAGCAGAATTCAACATCAATCACTTCAAGGATCTCACTTGTGTATTGTCAGGACATGGCGACTTCAATACCCATTTGTACAGAATCAACAAAAGCAGGAGTGAAAATTGTAAGGAATGCTCAAGCTCTAATACACCCACTCATCGAATTATGGAATATCCCAAATATCAGGATGAGAAGAGAGATCTTCAAGAAATAATTGGTCCGTATGCAAACAGTTTGACCGAATTTACTATGTTTTCAGTTGCCAAAAGAAACAACTGACCCCAAATTACCACGGTTTTCCTTTCGTTCCAATTAATAAATCATTTTATACTTTTTTTTTAAAAAAAAAAAAAGAGAAAAAAAAAATGGTTCGATATTGTCCCAGGGTCAACCGCTGGTGGAACGTTTGGTTGAGCACGAGGGGAGCCGGCGGATGGACGTCTGACCATTATCGCGGCTGTGGTGGCTGGCCTACGGGGAAACTTTCATGTAGGTTGGCCATCCCTTCCGAGGGTTGGGTTCCGCTTCTGTGGCGTTGACCCGTCGACGCCTTTCAGCTCAATCATGCGACCTGTAGCATAAACACCGCGATAAAAAAAAAATGCAGATTAAATAAGTACATTTCTTTTATCAATTTATTTTTATCTTTTTGTCTAAAATAGTTTAAATGTCAGCCCAAAAAAGAGGCAGAAAAAAGAATATAAGCCCAAAAAGAGGCAAAACAAAGAAAAATATAATGCCCATAAAAAAAGAGGCAAAAAATTGAAAATAAGCCAAAAAAAAAAAAAAAAATGAATAAAATATGCNAAAAAAA
This sequence comes from Pachypsylla venusta, assembly GCA_012654025.1. Classification (NCBI taxonomy): domain Eukaryota; kingdom Metazoa; phylum Arthropoda; class Insecta; order Hemiptera; family Aphalaridae; genus Pachypsylla; species Pachypsylla venusta. The sequence goes on along the minus strand of CM022876.1, from coordinate 26,597,406 downwards.
AAAAAAAAAAAAAAAAAAAAAAAAAAAAAAAAAAAAAGAGAGAAAAAAATCGATAATAACTAATAAATGAAGAGCCCAAATTAAATTTTATACCAATGAACGAACATACTACTGCTTCTGGGACCATTAGGATATACACGTAGAGTTAACCTGGCTGTAGTTAAATTAGCAGTGAGATTAAAACACTTCACTTTGACACAACACATAGCAAACAAGACGACACAAACAATCATGTTACGATCATACACTACACACACATCATTTAGTAGGTATTTAATATAAAAACTACATGCTGATTACATCAATTGATCAGTGTGTAATATTTTAGATTCAAAATAATAATTTAATAAAAGTTTCTACATAGCCATACATTATCACACATAAATTCATATATCTATAATCAATGGGCAGAATTAATTTTTAAGGGGGAGGTTGCGGATAAGTCAACAACAGGTTCCGCTACCTCAAAACATACTAGCAAACCGCAATGGGAAACTATTGCTACAGAGAGTGTGTTTAGTATGAAATTCATGTCAAATTCACTCTCCGCTACTAATGTAACATCATCTGCAAATCTTATACAGTGTATTCGCTGTCCTTTAATTTTTATCCCCTCAGTTTTGTCCTTCATTTCTTCCATGGAAGCTTCTATAAAGATGTTGAATAAATATGGAGATAGCGGGCATCCCTGTCTTACCCCCCTCCTAATCTTCGCGTCTGTCTTCGTCCCATTTATGTCTATCGTTGTTGTTTGCGATTTATAGAGATTCAGTATAACTCTTCTATCATTCCAAAATCCCCCTTTTCTTTAATGTTGCGAACAACAGTTTCCAATTTACCATGTCAGTGGATTTTTCTAGGTCGATGAACGTTACATAAGTTGTTAAATTGACATCTAGCCTTCTCTCTAGCAGTTGTCTTAATGCTACAATAGCTTCTCTTGTTCTATTCCTTTTCTGAATCCAAATTGATCATCTCCAATCTGCTGTTCTATTTTTCCTTTCAGTCCGTTTTTAATTACGTTTAACAAGATTTTGGATGTGTGTGACAGGAGGGATATGGTTCTATAATTTGAGCAATCATTTGCGTTGCTTTTCTTAGGTATTGTGATGGACTTGCTCTTTGTAAAATCGTTTGGAAGATTGCCTTTTTCATAGCAATCCTTTATAATTTTAAAAAGCTGTAATTTTGTTGTTTCATGCAAATGTTTTAATAATTCTGAAGGTAATTCATCTACACCCGTAGCTTTTTTCTCACTCAAGTTCTTAATCGCTGATTCAAACTCGTCTTTCGTTATGGTTGGTCCTTTATCATCAGGGTGAACTTCATCTTCATGTTCGAGATATTCTTCATCTTTATCGATTTCTTCTCCTTTATAAAAATCTTCAATATATTCCCTCCATCTCTCGGCTACTTTTTCATTTTCAAATAAAATGTTTCCTTCTCTGTCTTTTACGATGTTACTTCTAGTTTTTGGATTATATTGCATAATTTTTACTTTATTATATGTTTTGTCTACCTGGTTTTTCAGTAAATAAAACTCTATTTCGTTAGAATTGTCCTGTAACCATATATCTTTAGCTTTACGGCATTCCATAGTTATATTATTCTTAATTTGTTTATATTGGTCATAATCTGTTTTCCTTAAGACATTTCTTTTCTTGATCAATTCTAGAATATGTTGAGTTATCCACGGTTTTCTGGGTTCCAATACATTTTTCCCCAGAATCTTTTCTGCTGTATCTTTGATCCTTTCTTTGATTCCTTCCCATGCTGTATCTTCATTGTCTTTGCTTTTATGTTCTAATTTCACTTTAAACCTGTTTTCTGTCGACTCATCTTTTAGTTTTTCTAAACAACACTTTTTCTTTATTGTAATATTTCTTCTCTTAAATCTAATATTGTACTTAGCCATGACTAGATTGTGGTCACTATCAACTTGGGAACCAGGGTATGAATGACTAGAATTTATTTGGTTCCTAAATTTCTTTTTAACTAGAATATAATCTATTTGTTATCTATTCACATCACCAGGTGCCTTCCACGTGTATCTTCTTCGTTTGGGAACTTCATAAAATGTGTTGGTTTTTACCTATTAGTTCGTATTGTTCACAGAAGTCCATTAGTCTTTCTCCCCTTTCATTCGTACTTCCTAGGCCAAATTTGCCAATACAATCCTTGTTTGTTGATCGACAACCCACCGAAGAATTGAAATCAACCATGATTATTACATTTGATTTATCTTCCGTTAAGTTCAGCAATTCTTCGAGTTGTTCATAAACACCATCAATTTCTCCTTGACTGCTGCTTGATGTGGGAAAGTATACTTGAATTATGTATAAATTTGTTGGCTGGGCTTGTAATTTGATCATGATAATTCTATCATTTACATGGTATGTATTGGGAACGTTCTCCTTCCATTAAGCCAAAAAATTATCTATATAAATATAACAAAAAATCTATATATATAAAAGTGATTGTCTGTTTGTTTGTTTATTTATTTGTTTATTTATTTATTTGTTTGTCTGTTCGCTTATAACTTACGAACTACAGCTCGGAATTGCACGAAACTTTGCACACTTTTTTGTTTTTACCAGGGGAAGGTTATAGGCACGGTATTGTCCGGCCATTTTAGTTACGGCCGATTTTCCGGCCGATTTTCCAATTTCTTGCTCAAAATTTTCCGAATTTTGGCCAATATCTTAAGATTTGTCGCGACAACATATCAACTCAAAGCGAGAAAGTTTTAGGTAACATCTTTATCCTTCATTTAGGACATATTTTGCAAAATTGTGACTAGCCATTCG
>CM022876.1:26546891-26594204 GCA_012654025.1 Pachypsylla venusta | reverse complement strand
GTTACTACTCCCCATGTTCTTCCTAGGTTAACAAACGTGTAGGTAATATGTAATCTATGTGTATGCTCTGATCGCGTTTAAAAGGTTGCACCACGGTGATATGATTATTAATGTGGGAGTCAGATTTATTATCATATTTCTCTCATCTTCTCGAAACGAAGTTCGGGTACTCAGCTAGTTATCTATATAAAGAAGTTATCTCTATAAATATAATAAATCAGAAATTTGTGTGTACCAATGTATGTGTGATAGCAGATAGCAAAAAATTTATCAGAATGAAAAATTATTCACGGTCCGATATCCTAAATTTTGTCGCGGCACCATATCAATTTAAAGCGAGAAAGTGTTATGTGGCCGTTTAGTCCTTATGTTAGGACATTTTGTGCAAAGTAAAATTTAGAGAATAATGTAAGGTCAGAAAGATCATGCCTCTAAGGACCCTTGCGAAACGTTTAAATCTTTTTTTAGAGGTGGACAACCCCCCCCCCCCCCCCCCCNCCCCCCCCCCCCCATTCCATTATACTTGGAAAACAAAATTAGCAAAAAACAGAATCGTAGCGAGACACGAGCGAAAGGTTCTTTTTCCAATTCCTTTGAATTTTTATATTTTATCTACAATGCTGGCACCGGATCGCTATGCACATTTATCTCCATAGCTACTCACGAGGCTGAGAGGGCCCCGAAAACATCCAAACCACAGTGACAAATGTTTGCCCCCGCCAGGATTCGAACCTGAAAAGTCCTAAGAATCTTCTCTAATAATAAAGAATTAATAAAACTATCAAGCACTAACGGATTTACAGGGGGGCAAGGGGCCCGGGCCCTCCCCCCAAAGTGACATTAACAGTAAGTAAATATAAAATATCATTTATTTTTAATACCTTTCATTATTATAACATCTTTATACCCGCTGTTTCCCAAAACATAATAATATTATGTATACATATAGGGGGAAAAAAATCAGCCCCCCCCCCACAAAAAAAAAAAATCTAGATCCGCCAGTGCTATCAAGAAAATGTATATTTATCAGGTCCGTGAACCTACCACTTTATGCACATATTTTCATTAATAGGTAAAAATTTGAACTCTCTAAGTGGGTCTTTTTCGACCCAGCCGAGTCCTGGCGATCGGCGTGTCGAAAAAATCGGTGAAAGAATTTTTGTACTTCGTGAGCCATATTCCATATATAATAACATATTAAAAAATCAGTCGATTCAAAAACCAAATTAGTCTTGGGATTAAATGGGTTGATTTGATTATCGATTGCAAATATGTCATTCAATACTGGCGACACCCCGCCTATAAAATTATGTAAATAAAAATGTAGCTTCTATAATTTATTTTCCCATAAAATGCATCAAAGTAACTCATGGAGATTAGGAAATGATAATGCAATTATATTGTACCTATCCTTCTAGAACAACTTTAACACGTTGCCTGTGAAGCAAATTATTGACATAGTAAAGGCAGTCGATTCGTAACCAGGAGGCTGTTGGTTCGAATCCAACTCCAACCTCCTTCGATACTAGATTCGAAGTAAAATATTTAGAAGAGGGTGCCTAAAAAATAATATTATGCGAAGATCCCTGCGAGGGTGGTTCCTAAAGTTCATGGCCCGACCAACAAAGGGTTAATGTGTTCTAGTCTGACAATGATTACATGTCTTACACTGACTAATGCGAGGTAATATTAAAATTGATTAGTTTAATTATCTTTGTTTAGCTTCCAAGTACAAATTTAGCATGTGTTCGGCTTCTCCTTGACAACACCCCTAATACCACCATCATTTAAAGACTGTTTTGCGGTGTGGCTTCACAGAGATATTATCGCAACCCATACAGTACAGACCTGCCCTCCCCCTGAAATTTGAGCTTCGCGGAAGAAAAAAAAGGAGTAATGAAGAGATAAAGTCTGCTGTTTTGAAGCATATTGACCTTGATTTTATCTTCGTAGTGAATTTTACCTTGATTTTGCCTTCGTAGATAATTCCAATTGGCCGAACAAAGTAAGGTCAGTGGCGGCGAAAGCACCTTCACAGACCCCCCCCCCCTTCCAAGATCCAGAAAATAGGGAGGGCCACTGACGCATAGTAGGACATCCATAGCAAGATTTCTCAGTAACATATTTATAATACAGACAGCTTTGGGTCTATGAGTACTAAAATCCTTTAGGGGGTCCTTTAGGTAGGCCTGTTAGCCGCACTCATCATTTTAGTTGCACCAGTCAATTGCCCACCTACATAAATCATCTGAAAAATTCCTGACTTTTCTATTACTCAAACAATTTTACTCCCCAACTGATCAATTTAGTTGCATCAGTCAATTACCCACCTACATAAATCATCTGAAAAATTCCTGACTTTTCTATTACTCAAACAATTTTACTCCTCAACTGATCAATTTAGTTGCACCAGTCAATTACCCACCTAGTTAAATCATCTAAAAAATTCCTGTCTTTTCTATTACTCAAACAATTTTACTCCTCAACAAATCAATTTAGTTGCATCAGTAAATTACCCACCTATTTAAATCATCTAAAAAATTCCTGTCTTTTCTGTTACTCAAACAATTTTACTCCTCTACTGATCAATTTAGTTGCATCAGTAAATTACCCACCTACTTAAATCATCTAAAAAATTCCTGACTTTTCTATTACTCAAACAATTTTACTCCTCAACTGATCAATTTAGTTGCAACAGTAAATTACCCACCTACTTAAATCATCTAAAAATTCCTTACTTTTCTATTACTCAAACAATTTTACTCCTCAACTGATCAATTAGTTGCATCAGTAAATTACCCACCGACTTAAATCATCTAAAAATTTCTGACTTTTCTATTATTAAAACAATTTTACTCCTCAACTGATCAATTAGTTGCATCAGTAAATTACCCACCTACTTAAATCATCTAAAAATTCCTTACTTTTCTATTACTCAAACAAGTTTACTCCTCAACTGATCAATTTAGTTACATCAGTCAATTACCCACCTACTTAAATCATCTAAAAAATTCCTTACTTTTCTATTACTCAAACAATTTTACTCCTCAACTGATCTATTTAGTTGCATCAGTAAATTAACCACCTACTTAAATCATCTAAAAAATTCCTTAATTTTCTGTTACTCAAACAATTTTACTCCTCAACTAATCAATTTAATTTTAATTTACATGTTTTTAATAAGTCACATGTACACTGTCAAGGTAATACGTGTGGCGTGTTGTACTAACAATTTTATAATTATACGGGCAGGCCATGCCCGCTTCGCTTGGCGCTTTAGAAACTTGGCTGATTTCCCATACAAAAATCAGAAAATCGGCCGTAACTTAAAAACGATTATATACATATTAATGTTCCTGGTGAAAACCCATGCAGTCTATGATTTTAGGAACTTTTTTTTTTTTTTAATTTGGCTTAACGTCTCTTTAACATCTATTGGTCATTCAAGACGGGGGTTTTACCCTCCATTCGCTGGAAACTTGCAAACCAGCTACCCACATTGACCTCACCCAGCCTGGATTGGGCCGGAAAAAGCCAACGATACGTGGTGTTCCCAAGCGGTCACCCATCCAAGTACTGACTACGCCCGTACGCTGCTTACCTTCAGTGATCTGACGGGAACTGGTGTATTCAACGTAGTATGATTGTTGGCTATTTTAGGAACTACATTCCACCAAATTTTCGATATTCCTTTGTATTGATAGCGACATAAGATACCGTATCCAAACTTGCTGAATTTGGTCAAAAATCTGAAAATTGGCCGTAAATCGAATACTGTTCGACATTGTTGCATTATTTATACATCCAAAACTTCCTGCCTATTGGTGAAAACAGCATGAATCCGTTCAGTAGGTACAAACTTGGCGGGGAACTTTGTTCTATAATAATCCAATGAGGGCGGAAATCGGCGAAAATTTGAGACATCAAATTCGTCCGAATTCGCACGAACGATCCATACAAGTGGCTCGATTGGTGACCGAGTCCACTGTACCCTTATCATTTGTCGTTTTTTATCCGAACAGATGCAAAGTGCCAACCGATCCTGTTCTGCTGAGATTTAGTTGGGAAGAATGCCCAAAAAAATGATTCATTTTTCGAGTTGAGAATAAATGTTGTCAAATATGTATACTTTCTCATTTGAAAATGGAGGAAGTGGTGGCCATTTCCGATTTTAAGACCATACCACTCACAAAATCATTTCTTCCACCTACATTTTCGTCATCGTCGATATCGTCTGTGCCTGATACGTCGACAAATCAAAGGTGATAACTCCAAAGCGAAAAGTTCTAAAGAAAACTAGTTTCGAAGAGCTATTTTGACGAACACGAATCCGGATGAATTCTGAATTTATGGGCAAAAGACGCCTGAGTTTGCTGCTTTGTAGTTCATGGCGGCATATAATGGTGGAATTAGCATATTTCTGGTTTCAATGTTTTTACATAACCACTGGTACTCTGTCAAGGTAACAATATTCATATAAAAACCACGATATACTCATTATAATTACGATTAATTAACCCTTTCACAGGCGATTGATTTTTCGGACCAAATTTATTCGAGATTTTTTCCAAACCAAAGATCGCGATTGCAGTGAAATGGCAGGGAAAAAACCGTTTGGATCATGAAGACTCTATGTACAATTGAATATGATGTTGATGATTGACTTATATTAAATTTATATAAATCAGATATTTTTGTCCCCCGAAAGCGATGATGGTGGCAGGGTGATGTTTCTATGAAAATGTCGAACTAAATGTTATCTAATCGTCACCTTATTTCAGAAGGGGTCTAAGTAAAAAAAAGCAAATTTTACAGGAGAGTAAAAATCCGTTTTTTAAAAGAAATATTTTACGTTTTCTTTTATACCTTGCTGACGGCTTGCAATAAAGGTTTCATTCAATTTTCATTTAAAATAAGACATAAGGAGGTATATTTTATTACCTCTAAAAAATCTGTAATCTCTTTTATTCCACTTGTAAAAACCCTTCCAATAAAAAGCCTTCGTTTGTGTACCTATAAGAAACCGTTTTAATCAATACTATAGAGATCTATTTTGAAATGGATGCCTACGTCTTTAAGAATACATTAGAAATGCATAATCTATTTTTAAATTGATGCCTGCGTCTTTAAGAATACATTAGAAATGCATATTTAATCTATTTTTAAATGGATGCCTGCGTCTTTAAGAATACATTAGAAATGCATGAAATCATCAAAGTTGGCTCTTTATAGCTCCGCAATTGGATCTCTACTGTATTAACTTTGTTCCAAATTCAGCCAAATAGATCAAAGTCTATAATGATCCCCCATGCTATAAACAAATTAAAGGCAGTATAGAAATAAATTTGACTCTTTGAAGAAGGGAGCTCTCTAGCAAAAACTGTAAGAGCAAACTCAATTCTGATCATACCATTAAACGCGCCTTGATATTTTACATTATATGGAACAAAAAACCCGATTTTGAAAAATCTCGAGTTAGACCCCTTCTGAAATAAGGTGATGTAATATTCCCGGCCCCTTCCATGTCCTGCAATACTGGCAAAATATCTCAAATTCATGAGGATGAAAATTCCATGGATTGACCGGATTTGAACAAACGCCATATCGTTTAGTAGGCAGAGCATCCTACCTCTGCACCACTAACCCCCTTACGGTCAATGGGGGCGAAAGTCATGTCGGGGCCCCCCGCAAACATTCAATAGGGGGCACCTAGATTTTGTTCCCCCGAGATACACTCTCGGAAACTTTTTTGATTTTGAGGGGGGGAGTCCCAATCGAATTACTTCTTTAAAATCTGGTGTGAATTCCTTATCTATATAAAAGGAAGAAAGTACTATTTGGGCTGAAGTTTTCGATTCCGGGTTATCAATGGCAATTATTCTAAAATCACCGTATGAGCAATAATAAAAGTAAAAGTAGGCAATTCATATAGTTGATGTGAAAAGGCGTGTACGCTTCTCTTGGCAACACATGATTCCGATTTGGCGTGTTAATGATTACAAAACATACCAATATTTATGATTGCTATACAAGCTGAAAGGTCGCACTATATTGTAAATCAGTATCCTGCAATAGCCATTGTCCCATATTAGCCCACTATCGCTAAACTTCTGATTTTGTGTGTTTGAATTTTTTTTTCAAAACTTTTAAGTTGATTTATTATTCAGAAAAAACTTGAAAAATTTCATTATAATAATTTTCTCACTGACCCTTTTAAGAAATCCCGGGCCTGGGGGGATTCCCCCCCCAAAAAAATCAGGCCCTAACCAAGTTCATTGATTATAAGTTACAAAGCCACATATGTGAAGTTATACCATGGTAGCCATAACACTGTAATTGGTTTTACACTAATCAGACGTATCTATATTAATAGCTATATAGAGTACTGGGTATGATGTGAGTTCAATACCAGCCAACAGATAGCATTTCATCCTCATTAATTTGAGATATAGATATTTACCAAATAATAAATAATAGCCCCCAACATCTTAACGGCTTTACGTCTCTTTAACATCTACTGATCATTCAAGACGGGGGTTTCACCATCCGCTCACTAGAATCTTGCAAACCAGCTACCCACATTGAACTCACCCAGGATTGGGCCGGAAAAATAGCCAGCATCACGAGGACGCGAACCCATCACGTGGACACCCACATGGTACAATATCGCTGGACGTTGCTTAACTTCAGTGATCTATTGGGAACTGGTGTATTAAACGTGCCATAGATGCTGGCTAATCTTCAGTGATAGGGTAATTGTTCCATTTATTGGACCCTGTTGAAAAATGCTCCAAATTTTGGACCCTCTATTTTATTATCCTCATATCTCTCGAACGAGCAAAGATTTTAAAAAGTGCGTCGTATCAGATGAAAGGGACACATGTTCTTTACAACTTCGGTTATCATTCGCTCGTGTAAAGTACAAGAGTTAATATAGAAAAATCGATAAAAAAAAAATTCGTGTTTTTGTGCAAAAAAAATAGTGATTTTTCTTAAGGAGGTCGATGTGCGTCTTAAGGTATGTACTTCTTATGTCTTATTCTTTTTTACTATATTTTGTGTTTGCAGGATAGAAAACAATATTTTCCATACGTAGAAATTAATTTAACCCCAATAGCTTCAATAATGACCCTTAAAAAGGTCAGGTCCAATATTTGGTACATAAAAATGGGTATGTGCCAAAAATTGGACCGGGGGTCCAAAATTAGGAACATGATAGATTTTTCGTGCTCCATTTATTGGACCCATGATTTTTCCATTTAGTTTATGAGTGAGTCGCGTTTATTTATTAATATATTGAGCTTTTATCACATGATTCAAGTAGATAGGTAGGTACCTACACTACCTAAGTGAGTTTCTATCCAGATTAAAACAAAAATGGTATGTATGTATGTATGTTAAGAACAGTAGGTCTCCTGCTTTCAATATTGTTGAAATTATTTGATGTAGGTAAATCAAGTAGGTAGATAATTATACCTAGATACATACCTATTGTGTCTAAACCTATGCCGGTATCCACGTGCTATAAAATATGTACGCACGTGTGTCAATGAAAGGCTTCAGGGTCGAAAGAAAATATCGATAGATTTTGACAAAAGTTTACTTTTTGATGATTATTAGGTAGGTCCCTATAAAACAATAGGCACCAATAGTTTATCCATCCCTCATTATACCTTAGAAGATCCCGCAGAGAAATATTGCAATATTTCTCCATAGTGCAGAATTCTGATGTAAAAACTATTCCAGATGGCGACTCTGACGGATCGAAAGGTTTGAATATGTGTACAAGGTGTTTTACCACGGAAAGACCCTCATCTGAGTCTGACTTCTAAACATACCTACATATACAGACTTAGATACCTATATAGCCAATGATCATACCACGATGAATACACCAGTTCCCGTCAGATCACTGAAGTTAAGCAACATCGGGCGTGGCCAGTATTTGGATGGGTGACCGCTTGCGAACGCCACGTATCGTTGGTTCTTTTTTCCGGCCCAACCCAGGCTGGGTGAGGTCAATGTGGGTAGCTGGTTTCCAAGTTTCCAGCGAATGGAGGGTAAAACTCCCGTCTTGAATGACCAACAGATGTTAAAGAGACTTTAAGCCAAATTAAAAAAAAAAGATACCTATATGAAAACAATGTGCAAATTTAAATTTAATTGGGTACCTTGGTCGTGCTAGGGGTCAGTTCGCATTACTTTATTAGGCACTTAGTAAATTTTTTTTCCCTTAAGGGTTCATGTTTATTTTTTATTTTACCATTTTTTTTCCCTTAAAGGTTTATGTTTATAACCTTTTCCTGTTAATTTTAGTTAATTTTTTGTTCAAAATACAGATTTTTAAATTTCCTTTGAATTAAATTATTAGAAAACATTTTGGTTTTCATTTCTTAGAACTTTACATCTTTGATTAAAACAATGTTCTTTAAAAATTCCATAAAAAAACAAGGGTCCAAAATTAGGAACAAAAGGTCCAAAATTAGGAAGACTTTGAGACAAGAGGGTCCAAAATTAGGAACACTAGCACTTTTTTCACTTAATATTTTTTTATTTTTATCCACTGTAAATATTAGTAAATGTTAATACAGCATAATGTTTAAAACTAAATTCCCTTTCAAATAACAACAAAAACATTTTTCTACTATAATCGGGTCCGGAGATATAAGGTTTTGAATGCCAAAATTTCCTTAAGGGGGTCCAAAATATGGAACAAATACCCTAGGTCTTTCTTTCCTCTGACTGTGGTGGAATCAGCTCCCATTAAGAATTTTTGAATTATTAAAAGGTCTGGTGTTAGGAAAGAGACCAGCATGGCCAATCGACATAAAATACAAATTATTCCAGTGTTACAAGATAGAAAGCGGGATCGAGCAAAATAAAATTTAGATATAAATAATTACCCAGAACGGCCATACCTTTAGGACCTCTAGGATAACTCATGAGGCACGTAACAGGCTACACATTTTTTCAGTCCTTGTTGCACTTTTATGTTGTCGAACATTATTAAAATATTTTTTTTTTTTTTTTTTTTTTTTTTTTTTTTTTTTTTTTTTTTTTTTGGCTTGACGTGTCCATACGTTGGAAACTTACAAACCAGCCAGCGACATTGACCCCACCCAGACTGGGTTTGGCTGTAAAAATAGCCAACATTACGAGGGCGCAAACCTACGTGGACAACAACTAAAACCTCGCTGGACGTTATTTAACTTCAGTAATCAACGGGAAATGGTATATTTGTGAACCTAACGTTAGTGAACTCCACTTTTGACTCTCATATACATCCCGAAATGCACTTGTATATGTGTATATTATTTGTGTGTATGTATGTATTTATGTTACGCGAGGGTATAAAGGAAATTTGATGTATAGTTTTTGGGGGCCTGAGGCCCCCCTGGGAACCCAGGGAACCCAATATTGTGTTTTTTGAAAATTATTTTTATCTTTTTAGTGGTTTGTTGTAGAAACATAAAATTTGGATATGTTGTGGCTGGCGTCAAGGGCTTTTCGATTTTGAGGGCCCCGGGGGTGCCCCTGTTTTTTGAAAATGATTTTAAAGATATTTTTTTTATAAATGATTGTAACACTAACGTGAACACCTGATCATCTTGATCCACTAGTCAACGTGCCTTGGTTAAAAACTTTACCTAATACTCAAATAGAAATGTGTTTAATATAGTTATTATTATTTATCTTCACATCATGAATCTTGTAATTAATTGAGAACCAAGAATTGTCCTTGAGCTTGCAATGTGGCAACTGTATCAATTAACAGTCTGACTGCCACGTGATAAATGTCGAGTATTTTTGTGAACTCCACTTTGGACTCCCATATACATCCCGAAATGCATTTGTATAGGTGTATGTGTATATGTATATGTGTATGTATTTATGTTACGCGATACAAGCCACAATTTTCATCGGATTTTGACGAAATTTGGTATACATGTTTAGAGCATGAAGGAAATAGGGTGTATAGTTTTTGGGGGCCCAATGGTGTATTTTTTGAAAATTATTTTTATCTTTTTAACGGTTTGTTGCAGAAACGTAAAATTTTGATATGTGATGGCCAAGGATAAATTTTATCATCTCGGGTCGCAGACTACCGGTCTAGAGTGAATAGTTCGGATATAATAATAAATATTATGCATCCACCGAGGGGAGTAAGCCACCTTCATTAGGTGACGGTCCTAACCCCGTGTAAAAACAGAGGATTTGGTATTGGGAAGTGCATCCAGTCGTCATCAGCAAAATTCAATTTCATGGATACACTGAGAAGTAGGCGAGTGTCGCTTTGTCGCTAAAGAGTGTAGACACTGAACGGAAGGTTCAGTGTCTACACTCGTCAACCACAGTGCCGGTTTTAGCACTACCAGCGCCCTCGGCGAGATTTCTACAGCGTCCCTAACTGGAATTCAAACCCATATGAAAAAGGAAAAGGCTATAATGAAATTACCAATTTATTAAAAGAAATAACCATTTATTAACCCTAGCATTGCCAGGGGGGGGGGGGTACAAAGTACCCGCGTTTTAGCAAAAAGCTTATAGTAATCAATTTATGATACTTATTTTAATGAGACCTTTAATAATTGTCAGAAACATTATTTTCCATCATAGTATATAAAAATATGTATGTTCTAAGAGGCAAAAACTAATAAACTTTTCTAGCCTTTCTATCGGCGAACTCTTTTATTATTTTATCAACGTCGAGGTTTTCAGCAATTTCATTTTCGATTGACAATGTTGGCAAGTTTGTCAATGGAGATTGAGATATTGTCGATAGCAGATAGGTTTTTATGAGCTTAAGCTTGGAAGAACTCCTCTCCCCACTAGCAACAGTTACAGGTATAGTTAATAATATGCACAGTGCTATCCATACAGTTCTTGTGAGTTGCGATCTTTGATAAAATTTAATACAAAAATAAGGGTAGCCACATTCTGATCAGGCAAAAAAGTCATAACGATTTTTTCGCTAAATTCAGGGAATTTACGCGTAAGTAGGCCTCGCTCATTGAACCGCGCCCTACCCTAACACCGCTACTGGCCAACCAATCCTATGTCTTTGCTTGGATTTGAATCAACAGCCTTCTGTTTACCAATCCGATACTCTTACCGACTGAGCTACTGAGACCTTATATCGGAGATAACACTCAATACTAGTTTCAGTGGCGGCGATGGCAGCCCTGTAGATTCCGCGGGGGTCCCGAAGTGTCCAATAACAAGAAGGACCCCGAGTGGCCCTCCCAATTTTTTGTAAAATAATAAAAGTAAGTGATTTTTTTTTTATGCCCTCTTGTCGAAAAAAATAGGGGACCTAACGGAATTTAGGCCATTTCTAGCAAAATTGCTCAGTAATACCAAAACCTGATGGACACAAGGTTAAGCCCTTTAGGTCATGTACATAACCGGGGCTCCTAATGGACCCAAAATAAAAACCTTCAGAGGGTCATTTAGGCCAGGTATAACCTATAGGAACATCTTCAAAGCAAAGTCTTTGTCTTCACATGTTAATTCCAACCCTCCAAACGTGGACGTGAACCCAAAGCAAAGTATTTGTCTTCACATGTTATTTCCAACCCTTCAAACATAGACGTGAACCCAAAGAAAAGTCTTTGTGTTCACATGTTAATTCCAACCCTCCAAAAATAGACGTGAACCCAAGGCAAAGTCTTTGTCTTCACATGTTAATTCCAACCCTCCAAACATAGGCGTGAACCCAAAGAAAAGTCTTTGTGTTCACATGGTAATTCAAACCCTCCAAACATAGACGTGAACCCAAAACAATTTTTTAGTTCACGCCAAGTTCAAAAATTTCAATAAGTTTTTCATCGATGAAAAACGCTAAAAAAAATCCAATGCCACACATGGCTTTATTATTTTACTGTGTGAAAAATCCCCCCCCTCCACCCAAACACACACAAAAACCACCTACCACCTAATTAGAAATCAAAAATCAAATAAAACAAATCCTTTCAGCCAATACTGAAAACCGCTAAAAAGCGACTAAATTCACCAGCGGTATATTCAATTGCACTCAAAAGTTTCGAGAAACAATAAGACCCCTATGCCAAATTTCATCCAAGTGGTAAAAGTGCCCATCGCGGCGGACGGCGGAAAACGGATTTTTTTTATCGATTTTTGGATTATACGTACCTTGAAAAGTAAAATATCAAACTTTGAGGGGGGGGGGGGGTCATTATTGAAAATAATAAACCAAACTGTCAACATAACCTGAAACATCAAGTTTCTCTTGATGTTTCAAGTTTTCATATTAATTTAGGTGTAGGTAACTACAAAATTTGTGAAACAAACCTTCAAAGATTTTGGACATAATTATGGTAAATAGTACAGTAGTCAGCACTCCGTACAGTAGTCAGCACTCTGTACAGTAGTCGGCACTCCGTACAGTATTCGGCACTCCGTACAATAGTCGGCACATTGTACAGTAGTTGGCACTCGGTGCAGTAGTCAGCACTCCGTACAGTAGTCGGCACTCCGTACAATAGTCTGCACTCCGTACTGTAGTCCGCACTCCGTACAGTAGTCGGCACTCTGTACAGTAGTTGGCACTTGGTACAGTAGTCAGCACTCCGTACAGTAGTCGGCACTCCGTACTGTAGTCCGTACTCCGTACAGTAGTCGGCACTCCGTACAGTAGTCGGCACTCTGTACAGTATTTGGCACTCGGTACAGTAGTCAGCACTCCGTACAATAATCAGCACTCTGCAGGGTAGTTGGCACTCCGTACAGTATTCAGCACTCCGTACAATAATCGGCATTCTGTACAGTAGTGGGCACTCCGTACTGTAGTCCGCACGCCATACAGTAGTCGGCACTCCGTACAGTATTCAGCACTCCGTACAATAATCAACACTCTGCACAGTAGTGGGCACTCCGTACAGTAGTCATCACTCCGTACAATAATCGGCACTCTGTACTTTTTTTAAAAACAGGATGACGTCGACGACTACTGTCTGTTTTGATATTTGTGAAATACATGTTAAAATTTATATTTTCTACAAATAGACATATTTATTTATGAGATGAAAGAAAAATCATTTTATTTACCTACTGGTAATTTACTATTTTAAAAATGCAAGCAGATTCCAGAAAATCCTTAAGAGTGCCTACTATACTACTGTCCTGTTTACCGGGTTTACCCTATATAACTTTTTGACAGACAATGTAATTTTTTGTCTGTAATATCTAAAAAAAGAATATAAGGTCATGAAAAAATCCTAACTTGGAAGCAATCTTATCCCATATAATAATAATACTGCTTATTTATACTGCTCGAATGAGACTAATCCTACCTTGGCTGGGGTTCGAACCCGCGACCTCCTGATTACCAGGTGAGCGCTTGACCACTGAGCTACCAAGGCAGTTTTCCAGTTGCCACCCTGCAAACAAATGGTTTGCAGGGTGGCAACTGGAAAAGAATGGATTCGATTTTTACTGGTCAATGTCGATCTTAGTTCTAAAAACTGCTAATGTGACACATGGGTTTATTATTTTTCTTGCTAAGTCTCTGGCTCTTATTTTTCTCTTTTTAGACAGGATTAATGAAAACCGCTTTAAAGCGGTAAAAACCGCCAGCGATATACTTGATTGAACCCAAAAGTTTCCGAGCTAACTGAGACCCCAAATATGACATACATACAAATTCTCACTTCGTCCATTTATAAAAATTGTCCCGAGTATTTACTACATTCTAGAAAATCGACACACAATAATTACCTCTTTTAAAAAATAACTAAAACTCGTTAAAAAATTTGAGTTTTCTTAGCGGTACTATTGACTGATAACAGAGATAATAAATAAGAACTGAGACATGAAGAGATGTCTATGAGAATAGATCAGTGGATTTATTATTGGTAGGTTTTTTTATCCAAGGTTTTTTTTTTATTATTATTTTTTTTATATGCATACATCACACGCATGTTGCGCTCAGAAGTAAATAATAATTAATCTTTTCAGCAACCTGATGTAGGAAACCAATATTTTTACGTTTTTTAAATTGAATTTAAACAGTGCACTAAGTGATACTTGTTTGAGTATTGATATCCAAGGTGATATAGGTACAAAAATAAGGAAATAAAACTTTATTACTTTTTCCTATACGAAATTTTAACTCATCAGTTTTTTTAAACGTTTGTGTTTCTATATTTCAAACAGCTCTGATCTTAGACATATTTGAAGCGAACAATATCCTGGTGCCCCTCATACCAGGGGTTTGGGAAAAATGGAATTAAAAAAAACAAACAAATAAATCAAAATTAAATTTTCTGATCATATAGAAAAAATTTCGGACAAACTTAGATCAGTAATTCCGTATCCTTCCAGCTTCTTATAAAAAATTCAGTACCAGAAAAAAGTAAGCTTCGAAACTTTTGTATGCATCGTATAAAAAAAGCTATAACGAACCAAAGATTCGTTCGTTATGGTTTTTTTATTGGGCGGAGCGAAGCGTAGCCTTATACTCCCTACAAACAAAGCTTACTGAGACCACAAATAGATACCAATTTATGACATACATACCAAGACAGCAATACTGAAAACCGCTAAAAAGCCGCCAATGGTGTATTTGATTGCACCCAAAAGTTTCGGGGTACAATTAGAGCCAGTTTGTCCTAAATAACCACCTTACTTCACTTTCTACCCGAAAACTATAGGTACGGCCTATTTTTAACTTCCGGGAGAAAAATGAGATTTGACTTTGTCCTCTCTTTACGACACTGATGAAAATAAGAATGTACACTTTTGATAGATTACCCTGGTAGGGTAAATGGTAAATGAAATCTGGCAACGTTGTGATTCAGACTTATTTTGAAAAGCGGGAAAATTTAAATATTTTGGTATTAACTGATAAGATACTGATTGATTACTGATTAGAGAACATTCTAGAAATACAATTTTAATAGTCAATTTTAAATCGTTATCTGAATAACTTTTAAGTAGGTATCTGTTCTGAATTTAGAGGTCACCGGGCACTATTGTACAATGTATCTAATTATCATAATTTATTACGAACTGTGTGGTTAGAAGGCGTTTTTATCGAAACTTTATTTTTGAAGCTAGAAAACTCGGTTTGTTTTGAAATATTCCTGGATCATTTAAAATCGATTTAGGTCCAAAAAAAATGTGATTTTTTTTTTAGCAAGTTTTTCTCACAAGAACACTGAGGTAAGATTACGTTCATACGGCCATGCCTCGCTGACGAGAATATTTACACATTTTTTTAGCATGTTTTTCTCACAAGAACACTGAGCTAAGGTTACGTTCATACGGCCAATCCTTGCTGACGAGAATATTTACACAATGTACCTATAGTATGTAAACATACTAAGTACGAAACTTATACCTACATGGATGAGTATATTTTTGTGCGCGAGTCATGGCTAAATAAATATAATGAGGTAAAGAAAATATATATAATTAGAAGATGTTAATTAGAGCTGATTAGTTTCATATTATCCTGAGCACATCATCAGAGCTAGTAGTGAGTTTAAAATAGCTCTGATGATGTGCTCAGGAGAGTATGAAACTAGTCAGATCTAATTAACATCTTAATAATTTTATAGTTTACCTCATTATGGATTTACTTGACACAATAGCATCCCAATTCCCTATTTAACAAAACTAAATAAATATTTTAGTTAATCGTCCAGAGAATATTTCAAAACAAATCCCAGGTGTCCGGCTTCAAAATAAAAAAAATGGTTAAAAACACTTTCGCATCAACACTATTTGTCATGATGCCAAATTTTGTCAATTTTTCGAATTCAAACAGTGTGATCAGCAAATATATTTGATCATTCGTTATTTGATTGCTTTGATATCAAACACAAAAGTTACCAAAATTTGTCTAAATAGTCTGATAGGGTTTAAAGGCATGACCGACACTTTTGTCATGTTTGATCGTTTTTGAAAACTATTTCATTAATATTACCTTGAAAAAGTCTTCAATTATAAATGAACTTTCGATCACAAATCGTATTGGAAAAATAGAAAATATTAAAATTGTATTTACCTATTAGAGATAAATATATGGTATAATACACAAAAAAATTTGGAAGCAAATAATTTTGTCTGAAAGTTATCAAATAGTGTAATAGGGGCACAAATATAATTATACCAAACACACAAATTCATCAGAAATAGGTACATCAAATAAATTGTGCCAAAATTTTGGAATCATGACAAATAGTGTGATACGAGCTTTAGGGCCATATTCTAAAACCCCACTTGAGTGCGAGTTGGAGTGGTCACTACCACTTGAGTGTCTGATTTGTATTTTAAAAAATGTTCTGACCACAAAAATTACATCTACCTACCTAATTTTATTATCAAATTTTACAAGTGTGAGTGGCCACTTCGTTAATTTTTAGTCGGAGTGACAACTCACACTTGAGTGCAATTTTAGAATATGGCCCTTAGAGTATAATAATTTATAAACGCTGAAATTGAGGTAGTTTTCATCTAGGTTTAATCTTATTTAATTCATTTCAAAATTCAATTCTTACCTTTGTAACATAGAAGGTAAGTATGACAAGTAGGTAATTACGTGAACTGTACACCTCACGCAGTTCCGCCGGATATAAGAAAAGTGACAAGCTCAGGGGACCGGAGTTGTTATGTTAGATCGCAATTTTTAGTCCAATTTTCACCAAATATTAAAACATTCTGAAAAACAGTTCTGTCCAGGACTTTAATCAGAGCTTATTTAATTCTTTTATCGTAATCGGCAATTTTCGTGGATTCCTCTTAACATGGGAATTTTGTGTTTGATTTTTCAAAATCTTTTTACACAAAGTCTTAAAAAACTCGAAACTCAGCTATGCAGACCACTAAAGAAATTCGTAAATCTCAGCTACCCACCATATTCAGAGGCCCCATTTATAGCAAAACACACTGAGTATCAGCAACTAGGTCTGAAATTTCAATTCCAATTAATTCTTTTTTTAAATATTAATATTTCTATCTTAAGGTCAAAGGTATTTATTAAGGGAACGGTCAGTCTAATAGGTATATCAAAGGCGTAATATTTAACCTGAAACATGCATATCTCTATGAAAATGTTCCTTAGAACATTTTAAAAGGGTTGAACGTCTGTAACGCTGTGCAGGATGTGTTGGGAGCCTGCTAACGCAGACTTTAACACGTACTTTTTGGTAACCCAACCTAGTACTTACTAGTCCCAACCCATCCTACCCATGCGCGGATATAGGGGAGGGCACGGGGGGCACGTACCCCTCCGCCCCATTTTTTTTAAGCGGGCGGTGAATATAGATATATAGATATTATATAAAAAAATGGGACAAAAGGCCGCAATTGACTTTTTCTCATTTTTCTTCCAGATTTTTTTTTGGGGGGGTGGGTGAAACACTTTCAAAAGTGGAGAACAAAATTGTATAGAGCACAAAATGTTCAATCTAAAATTAATGTTTTGTCATTCTATATCTCTGAGGGGAAACATTACAAAATTTCCGAAAGAGAAATTGCAGCTTTTTCCTAGTCTATAGGATTTTTCTTTACAATCCTGGTTTCCTTTAGAAGCGACCACAAACTCAGGCTACTACGGACAGCCACAAGCTTTAAATGGAGTTGTAGTCACTTGCAAAATACGACCACACCAAACGGTAAGAGATATAAAAAAAGACCGGGAATAGACTCACCCCAATACCTTCAGGAAAAATATAAAGTCTATCTTGATTCGTATCCCATCTATGGCAAATTTTCAGATATTTGCAAAGAAATATTTTGGCCGATAGGAATTTTACATTCAGCCACAGGAAATACGCATATGAAGTTGTTGACATGAACTGGTATCGAAATATTTGGCCAAAAAGAGTGATGATATCCAAAAAACTACAACCAATGTAAAGATAGTCAACATTTTTCTCTCGTTCAATGTCTTACGCCGCCTGTGGTGGAGGGGGGGGGGCATCCTCCGAGGATTTTTCACGCTTTCGTTTACAAGTCAGAGTTTGGAGGGGCTGCGATAATTTTTGTCCTTTGAATAATTGATTTCCCATTGGTTGATTCTAGATTTTACGTAGAGAAAATGAAAATCGAATTTGCTGTTCAAATGACATGCCAGGCCTGTGTTGAAAAAGTGAAAAAATCTTTATCAGGTAAATAATAATGAAAGTAAGCCCTTCTAGCGCAATCCCACAAATTAAAATCTAGTGTGAACATCATCATCACACGAATTTTCTTATATATAAAAAAAATACCGAAGGTGTAAATTCTTCCAATTCATTTATGACTTACTCTGTAATATCATCATGTTTGTTACCGACGTAAATATATTGCTGTGATTATCAATTTGCGACGGCCATGCCTCGCTGACATAATCACTGGGTTACGTTTATACGGCCGTGCCTCAATGATTAGAACACCAAGTTTATTGGGTAGGATGGGTTGGGACTTGTACTATTGGGTAAAATCATTCGCGGACATGGCCCTCTTGTTTTGGGAGGGGGGCACAATATACTTAATAGAAAATTTGGAGGGGGAGGGCTAGGGACTCGTAACCCAGGGACTTGGGGTTCGAGTCCTGGGCAGTACTTTTTAATGCAATGCTTATCGAGGTACGATACCTAATTTCTTAAAAGCTGTAGAGCTTACCACAAACACCTTTCATAAGGGTGATAAGCGATTTTATAAGCGTGATGACGAAAAAAAAGTGCCAGAACAGAATTTTTGACAATTTTTTATTTACCTACCTACCTATTTCCATTTAGTATCAGGACATGTGAATTAAAGACTTTAGCAGTGGACTGCAACTTCTCTAGAGCTGTTGTCTCATGCATCTGGCTACCATCAGGCACGATGGTGCCACTATTGAATGAATGAAGGATAAAAAGAAATAAAGCATTGTTGGTAATAGGCTGAAGTTTTCGATGTCAAGGTCCCAGGAGCCCAAATCTCGAGTTTCGGGTATTGGTTCATGTGTGTCTGTTTATGAACAATATGTCTCGAGCATTGTAGAATTTGTCGTTTTCCATTTACTTGAAATTCTACAACTAGTGTATCAGGATGATCAGGTGTTCACGTTAGTGTTGTTGTCATTTATAGAAAGAAATAATTATCTTAATCAAATTTTAAAAAATCATTTTCAAAACAGAATATTGGGGCCAAACAAATTTTGGGGGCAGGGCCCCCTAAATTTTCAAAACCGAAAAGCCCTTAACATCAGTCCCAAAGGCCACCTCATTCATCCCCATCTCTGCACTTTATATTTCTTTGCCCTTGTAATGCCGCCACTTGGCGCTACTCACATTTAAGTAGCTGCTCAACTTCACGAGTCTGTGTGCACCGCGGATAACCAAGCACAGTTCCTAAAAAAAATCGGTACCGTCAGGATTCGAACCCCGGTCTCCCGCGTGCAAAGCCAGTGTGATACCCACTAGACAATGTAGGCTGCTGAGTATCGCGATTTTTAATTAATATTTTGATAATTTCTCAACAGAACTCTCTGGTATTTCAAAGGTGGATGTTGATTTACGCACTGGAAGTGTGATAGTAGAAAGCTGTTTACCCGAGTACATTATCAAACGTCAGCTTGAGTCTACGGGAATGAAAACTGTATTAAAAGGTTATGGACAGTTGGGATCTGCTGTTGCAATGCTGGGAGGAAATACTGGGTACAGCCATGGAAACATTAAAGGTAAATTTTCTTAGGCCACACATTTTTTTCGTGAGCTAAATTCCTCTTTAGAATCGTATAAGCCTCTGCACCACTGAAATTAGGTAAGATTTGTATTCGCAAAGATTCAAAAAGGCTGCTTTATAGAGGTTGAGAACTATCGATAGTTGATTTCAAAAATATCGATAGTTTTCGATTGATTTATTGTTATTTAAAATTTATGCGATTTGTTTAAATTGGTTCTTATCCTAATCCTAGCTTCTAAGAGTGTTTTTCAAAATTCACGAATATTCTAGTTTTAAGGCCTTGTACCTCCATAAAACAATAAATCTAACCTGAGGACTAGGACATAAAAAAGTCAGGTTTCAACACATAAATATTTATTATAATGAAGGTTAAAAAATTACTGTATCTTCATCTTCACTTGACTAAAAAATATTAAAGATGTTAAAGAGTTAACTCGTTTTGTCCTCTCCTGAAAGCATCTACACACAAAGAAACTCGTTAGCTCTTTAACATCTTAATTACTTTACAGTCAGAGCAATTTTTAAACCTTAATTTTGTTTTTATTTGATATGGTATCTCAATTTAACCAACCCAATATTTATTATGTTTGGTTTTTTTAAAAGGACCAATTGTGGACAAAAATTAACGTCTGGAGATATTGTATCGAGCATCGAGGATAAGATACAGTCCCGTTGGGAGCACCTATAATAAAAAATAAGTTAGTAATCATTGTTAGAACGTTAATAGTTCCTTTGGAGGAAATGAATACTGTTCACCAGCTATTAAAAACTCTGGCAATGTGGCACATGGGTTTATTATTTTACTTTTCTTTAACTTCACCCTTTCCCAATTCTATTTGGAATTGGCATTGCTTTCCTTATTGCCATGCCACAATCTTTTGTTTGTTACCTACTCTCTTCAGATGTAACTCTTTCCGGGCATGGCAATCCTAGCTTGCCCCTCGCAGTGTATATACTGCGCAGAAACTAGCCTTTTGCTGATGATCTCTCATCTTGGTTTGAAGCAGAGTTTTTTAAATCAGGACGCCCTTCCTAACACCAAACCTTCTGTATTTACACAGGCTTAGGATCGTCACCTAATGAAGCTGGCTTGCTCCTCTCGGTAGTTACATTTATTATTTTACGGGCTGAAAGAAATACCCCCCCCCCCAAAGTTTCATTATTGAAAATAAATAAATATCGCCAAATGGTAGCATTATAAGGTAAAAATTGTAATAGTATAGCTTAGGCTTGATATTGGAGTGAACGTTGAAAATACCTTGTAATGCTATGATGCCCACAAACATTGTGACATAATAACAAAGAAAAATTTGTTTGTTTTAAAGGTGTAATTCGATTTGTTCAAGACAGTTCAGACACTTGTATAATAGATGGAACAATTGAGAAGAACAACATTCCTTTGCAAATAAATATTTATGAATGTGGCGATATAAGTAATAACTGTACAAACATAGGAAAAAGATTATACAAAATATTTGATCAAACTATTCAGGCTAAAGAAAAACAGGAACAACACTATAAAGAAAACAACATAAATGAAAATTTGAGGGACAAAACAAATCAGGAAGATGAAACTAAATCAAAAATTGATAAGATAAAAGAATGTAGTAGAAATAATAATAGTGAAAGTAGAAATAATATTTTGGGAGCAAATGGTATTTTTGATCAAATTAAAAATAACATTGGAATTATCAACTATAATACAAATGAAGCAGAAACTAAGAAAGTCAATATAAATCATAGTGGGAATGGAACTTGTGATAAAAATACTAGAAATAATGAGAATGAACTGCAGAATACAAATAATAATAAAATTCTAAGCCATGTTGGAAATTTAACAGATATAAACAAACACCAGACAGCCCATGGAACAAATGAAACAAATGCTGGGATTACAGAAAATGATCAACACATTACAAAAAATACTGAAAATATAAAACCTGATATAAAAACAACAGACAGTACGCAACATTCCAATACAAATAATACAACTTTCACTACAAATACAAAACATTCTGAAAATTTGAATTCTCATAATAGATCCGCTGCCGCAAATTGCATTTCCGAAAATGATCATTTGATAATTAAATTGGCCAATGAGTTTTCTATTAATTCTATTATTGGACGAAGTGTTGTGATAGAGGATAATGAAAATAATAAACTTGCTTGTGCTGTTATAGCGAGGTCGGCAGGCATTGAACAAAATAAAAAAGTAATATGTGCCTGCGATGGAGTAACAATATGGGAAGAAAAAGATACTATATAAAGAACGGTTCTGAAAAACTGTATGAGAAAAGAAAAACAACAAACTAAAATCCGATTAAATTTGGAGGAAGAAAAAGATACGAAATGAAAAAAAACGATTCTGATTAATTGTGTGGGATAAGAAGACAGGAAACTAAAACTCGATTAAATTTGAAGGAAGAAAAAAGATACGAAATAAAAAACCGGCTCTGATTAATTATGTAATATAGGAAAGACTAAAATTCGATTCAATTTGAAGGAAAAAAATGATACAAAAAAAAAAAAACGGTTCTGATTAATTGTGTGAGAAAAGAAAGACAGGAAACTAAAATTCGATTAAATTTGTGGGTAGGAAAAAGATACGAAATAAAAAACCGGCTTTGATTAATTGTGTAATATAGGAAAGACAGGAAACTAAAATTCGATTAAATTTGAAGGAAGAAAATGATACAAAAAAAAACGGTTCTGAAAAGTTGTGTGAGAAAAGAAAGACAGGAAACTGAAATTCGATTAAATTTGTGGGTAGAAAAAAGATACGAAATAAAAAATAAAAAAAACGGTTCTGATTAATTGTGCAAGATAAGAAAGACAGGAAACTAAAATTCGATTAAATTTGTGGGTAGAAAAAAGATACGAAATAAAAAACCGGCTCTGATTAATTGTGCAAGATAAGAAAGACAGGAAACTAAAATTCGATTAAATTTGTGGGTAGGAAAAAGATACGAAATAAAAAACCGGCTTTGATTAATTGTGTAATATAGGAAAGACAGGAAATTAAAATTCGATTAAATTTGAAGGAAGAAAATGATAAAAAAAACGGTTCTGAAAAGTTGTGTGAGATAAGAAAGACAGGAAACTAAAATTCGATTAAATTTGTGGGTAGGAAAAAGATACGAAATAAAAACCGGCTTTGATTAATTGTGTAATATAGGAAAAGACAGGAAACTAAAATTCGATTAAATTTGAAGGAAGAAAATGATGAAAAAAAAACAGTTCTGAAAAGTTGTGTGAGATAAGAAAGACAGGAAACTAAAATTCGATTAAATTTGTGGGTAGCAAAAAGATACAAAATAAAAAATAAAAAAAACGGTTCTGATTAATTGTGTGAGAAAAGGAAGGCAGGAAACTGAAATTCGATTAAATTTGTGGGTAGAAAAAAGATACGAAATAAAAACCGGCTCTGATTAATTGTGCAAGATAAGAAAGACAGGAAACTAAAATTCGATTAAATTTGTGGGTAGAAAAAAGATACGAAATAAAAAACCGGCTTTGATTAATTGTGTAATATAGGAAAGACAGGAAACTAAAATTCGATTAAATTTGAAGGAAGAAAATGATACAAAAAAAATCGGTTCTGATTAATTGTGTGAGAAAAGAAAGACAGGAAACTAAAATTCGATTAAATTTGTGGGTGGCAAAAAGATGTACCCACTTACGTTTTTCAGGTTCACCCTGTATAGTGTAGCGAATTCCCCTTCTGTTCCTATTTCCATACTTGATGTACCCACTTCCGTTTCTCCGGTTCACCCTGCATAGTTTCCCCTTCTGTTCCTTTCTATTTCCATACTTAATGTAACCACTTCCGTTTTTCAGGTTCACCCTGTATAGTGTAGCGAATTCCCCTTCTGTTCCTATTTCCATACTTGATGTACCCACTTCCGTTTTTCAGGTTCACCCTGTATAGTGTAGTGAATTCCCCTTCTGTTCCCCTCTATTTTTTTAATCACCGCTTTTGCTGCACTGAATTTGAACTCAAATGTAAACAGAAATGACTGACAATAAGAATAGGGCTAAACACCCTCGCCAAAATTAGCTTCATTTGAACAATTTTTCCCTCTCCGTTAGAACAAAGAAGGCCACAGTCCTATAAGGATCACTCCAGAATATTATATTATGTTCCTTTTGGTATGGTCTGCATTTAAATAAATAATTTTGTTGTGATCTGCATTCCAAACATTTTTTTTTGTATTGTTTGATTGACCCTAGCTCTAAGAGCCATATTATAAAACTACACTTAAGTGTGAGTTGTCCCTCCGACTATAAATTAGCGAAGTGGCCAGTCGCATTTGTAAAATTTCTGTTTTTATTTTATAATAGAATTACATGTAATTTTTGTGGTAAGAACATTTTTAACTTTTAAATAAATAAAAACAAAACACTTACCAAAAACACTATTTATAATTATTTATAAAGAAACTAGTTTCGAATCATTCGATTCATTCGAAGGATGGAAGTTCTTCCATCCTTCGACTCGACTAGACTGATGATGAATCGAATGATTCGAAACTAGTTTCTTTATAAATAATTATAAATAGTGTTTTTGGTAAGTGTTTTGTTTTTATTTATTTAAAAGTTAATATTTTTAACACTTATAATTAACATGTTATTCAAAGATTTAAGAACATTTTTGAGAAAACAAATCAAGCACTCAAGTGGTAGTGAACACTTCACCTCGCACTCAAGTGAAGTTTTAGAATATGACCCGTGTTTTGATTTTTAAATAAATTAATATTTCAGTTCCGTCTTGAATGACCAGTAGATGTTAAAAAAAAAAACATTCCAGTTATTTTGACACGTCTACGGGTCCAATGGAAGCCGGTTCCATCATAGAGTGCCTCTGTGCTCTAAGTGTCACTTGCCACTTAAGTACTTACAAAAACAGACAATTTACAAGTGCGAGGGTCCACTTCGCGAATGTGTAGTCGGAGTGACAACTAACACTTGAGTGGAGTTTTATAATATAGCCCTTAGTCTACTTTTACTAAAGATATGATTCAATGTCATATACAGCGTGTCCCAGAATGGCCGATGGGATGTTAACCCTTGATTAGCCGATGGAATACGACTGATCGTTAACAAGTGAAAAGGATATTTAACTTCAATTAGCCAAAGGAATATTAACCCTAGAAACCAAGCAAAATGCTAGTTCAGCAACGCCAAGAGAAAACAAAAAATGAATTACAAAAGTATGAACAATTATATTTACAAAATTAAAGAATGAAAAATGATTCATACTTTGCAATGAAGATACAATTAAGACAACACGTGTTGCATTTTTTTTTTTTTTTTTTTATACAGAGTGCGAGAGAAGTCCGGGAACACCCTTTTTTCTCTGTAATGCACCGGTTTTTTGATTGTCTTTCCATCAATGTATCTGAAATGAGGTAATTTTATAAACATTTTAAAATAGAACAGCCCCTGAAAATAAATTGCTTTATTGCGAAAAAGGTTTTTTTTTTCAATATTCTACTTGGTCTGCTTGTGTTGGGGTTAACTCAGCCACCTGAGAACAATTCAGTAGCTACGGTAATAGCGTCGGGGAGTAGCATTGTAAGGTAATTGTTATTAAGTATAGTTCTGTGTATTATAGTGATTGTTAAAAAAATGTTTTTTATGAAGTTGAAACGTTTATAGATGATGATAGCAATACGTCCTGGCATGTACTGAAAAGTAACAGCAATAACGTTGCCTCTCCTCCTGACCAACCATATTTGTAAACAATCGTTTATCTCTTGTGTGTCACAACTCTCATAATTCCAACTGTAAACCCCCAGGGGGGGGGGGTACCTCCATTCAATACGGTTACATCCTGTATTGTTTTCTTTGAGCAGTCCACCTGAACTAGTGGGTATCACACTGGTATTGCACATAGGGACCCGGGTTCAAACCTAGGCAAAGTCGGAAGATTTTCGACTTGGTGTTTATGATTTTGGGGTGCCTCCAGACTTGTAAGGATGATTGAGCTGCATTACAAGAGTAAAAAGATTTGGTTTGGTAGAAGAAATTTAAGAGATTATTATTAGTGCATAAAGATCTTAGTAATGCTGTGATAGCCACAAAAATTGTGAGACCGTTGGACTTCTTCAGAAAAAAAAATTCTACATTTACATTTTCATTAGCCTCCAATAAATAATAGATGAACTTCAGTTCCATGCAGAGAGTCAAGGTTGTTCCACAAAATGACTTTTGTGAATCTGAAATAAAAACAATACCGACCTAATTAGGTCAGTTGACCAGTTCCCGTCTTCGGTGTAATGTGACTACATATTTATAAATGTGACTACATTTATAAAATAGTGACTACATTTTTTTTATTGTTGTTTATAATACTTCATTTTTCAAAAATCTATTACAAAAGGGGTCATTTTAATATTTTAAGATTTCAAAGTGTACCCTCCCCTCTGGGGCCTCCCCTGAATATGCCCAAAATTACTTGTTTCAGTGTTTTTGAAATTTGAAAGGGATTATTTATGTTCACGTATTAATTGCATAAATGTAACAAGTTATCACGGGAGATGGCGCACTGGACGATCGCGTTGCTCCGTGATATTAATTTATCATTTTGATTGTTTTTTTAACTCCCAATAAGATTCAACACCAGAAGTATCATAGCTATTCCCGGACCAACCCAAGCTGAGTAAGGTAAACACCAGAAGTACCGCGTCAAAGGCACGTTGAATATACAAGTTCCTGTTTGATCATTGAAGATAAGTAACGTCTAGCAACGTTTTACTTGGTGGCTATTCCCAGACCAACCCAAGCTGGGTGAGGTAAACACCAGAAGTACCGCGTCAAAGGCACGTTGAATATACAAGTTCCTGTTTGATCATTGAAGATAAGTAACGTCTAGCAAGGTTTTACTTGGTGGCTATTCCAAGATCAACCCAAGCTGGGTGAGGTAAACACCAGAAGCACCGCGACAATGGCACGTTGAATATACAAATTCCTGTTTGATCATTGAAGATAAGTAACGTCTAGCAAGGTTTTACTTGGTGGCTATTCCCAGACCAACCCAAGCTGGGTAAGGTTAAACACCAGAAGTACCGCGTCAAAGGCACGTTGAATATACAAGTTCCTGTTTGATCATTGAAGATAATAACGTCTAGCAAGGTTTTATTTGGTGGCTATTTCCGGACCAACCCAAGCTTGGTGAGGTAAACACCAGAAGTACCGCGTCAATGGCACGTCGAATATACAAGTTCCTGTTGACCAACCCAAACTGGATGAGGTAAACATAGGTAACTGGTTTGTAAATTTACACCGAATGGAGGGTAACCCCCCCCCCCTGGCCCAGATATGTTAAGTCCCTAAAAACATTACTGCCCTTTAACGCAATCGAGGTTTATTTGCTGCCCCTCAAAATTTCAGATTTCTGTGTTCAGAAGATGTGATATTTAAGGTGGAACATCGGACTCAAAAAAAAAAAATTAATAAAACTTTTGTGTGTAAGAAAATATTTAGGACACTTGATAGTTGGTAGAACTATCAAATACAAGAAATGTCAATGATGAAAAACACTTTATGTTCTACAATTTTAATATACCTAGTTAGCATCCCCCGATCGCGGCTTCGCCCGCGCATATTTTAAATGATGTATCATGCTATTTCTCTCGCTTCAATGTATTTCTTATGGGAATTGTTTACTTTTCGCGATTTCTATCTTTCTTAGTGCACACGTACATGGTGCAACGAAGATCCCTGCCAAATTTGAAGTCTGTAACATTAATAGTTTCGGCTCTACGTTGATCAGACACTCAGGACATTCCCTTTTATATATAAAGATTGTAGAATATAAAGTCAAGTGTTTTTTATCATTGTCATTTCCTTTATAACTTAAACCAACGATCTAACACGTTGGTTGTTGTTATACCAGTTTCCCTTCGATCATTGAAGTTAAAGAACGTTGAGCGTCATGTGTATTCCGATGGGAGCCATCTGGGGGACAATAAGTGGCGATGCACCCCTGAGCCTCGCGAGCAGAACAGAGTAAGAGGCCTACTTATCTATGCATCATTCGAGACGGGGGTTTTACCCTCCATTCGCTGGAAACTTGCAAACCAGCTCACCCAGCCAGGGTTGGGTCGGAAAAATAGCCAGCATCACGAGGCTGTGAACCCACGAGAATACCCACAAGGTACAACCTCGCTGGACGTTGCCTAACTTTAGTGATCGAACGGGAACTGGTGTATTCAACGTCCCATTGACGCTTGCTAGGAGGTCTATACCTTAATTAAATTTAAAAAATAAACGAAAATTTTGTTGAACGTAAACAATTTGTACAATGAAAAATATAATTATACAAGTTTCACTTTTATATACACGGTGTAACAAAATAGTGCGTCGTCGTTTGTTGAAACCACACGTTCGCGTCATATTAGAGGGGATATTATATTGTCTGAAGTAATGTACTTACCTGTAACTCATCACATTTCCACATTATTTATGTTTTCTGGTAGGTTGGCTAAACCACATGTTCTATGCGTCATATTAGAGGGGATATTATATTGTCTGAAGTAATGTACTTACCTGTAACTCACCATACATCCACATTCTTTATGTTTTCTGGTAGGTTGGCTAAACCACATGTTCTATGCGTCATATTAGAGGGGGTATTATATTGTCTGAAATAATGTACTCACCTGTAACTCACCACATATCCGCACATCCATATTCTTTATATTTTCTGGTAGGTTGGCTATTATTTCCCACGAGTCAGAGTCGACATCATAACACTCAATTGTATCGGCAGAAAAATCTTCCCCCCCAACAACATAGATCTTTCCGTTTATAACAGAAATGCCTGGACAACAGTGTTTTCCGTTCATCGGTGATTTGTATTCCCAGACATTTTCTTCGATATGATAACAATGTACAGATGGATCAGAGCCACCTGAAAATGTCAAAATATGGATTTCAACAACAAGATTAAAAGTCTAACAAGGATCTTTAAGATATGAATATGTCAACGTCCAACTATTGAGGCACGAATTATGAAGGATGTGGTTACCACGCTGAGTTCAGTAAGTCCATCTAAATGGAAATACAAAAATGATCTGACCTGTCATGGATTTCAACAATGAGACTAACAAGGATCTTTAAGATATGGATATGTCAACCGAATTATGAAGGATGTGGTTACCACGCTGAGTTCAGTAAGTCCATCTGAATGGAAATACAAAAATGATCTGACCTGTCATGGATTTCAACAATGAGATTAATGAGACTAACAAGGATCTTTAAGATATGGGTATGTCAACGTCCAACTATTGAGGCACGAACTATGAAGGATGGTTACCACGCTGAGTTCAGTAAGTCCATCTGAATGGAAATACAAAAGTGATCTGAACTATCATTCTATTGAATAAAAAGGGAAGGACAAGTTTGAAAACTGAGGGATAGTGTCAGGGTTGTTCTTTAGGAAATGTGGCCACCTCTTGCAGTGAGTATACTTCCATCTTTTTCTAAAATGATTGCCGTAGATTTTGCAAAACTCCCGGGTTCTTGTACACAATTCCAAATGTATCATTTTATCGAAAGAAAAAAAAAAATCTTGCAGTGCCAGGAATCGTGTTTTATCGATCAGAGATTTAGATGTATTTTGTTCTTTATTATTTTATGAATGTTTTTTAATTTTTAATACATTTTTTTTTTTTTTTTTTAACATTTTTGTGTTATTGTGTCAAAATTTTAGTGGGCATTATAGCATTACAAGGTATTCACAACAATCACTCCAATATCACTAATCCTAAACTACACTTTAACAATTTCCTTATAATCATCAAACTTACAGATTGGGCTACTTCTCATGAGCTAGGTAATTGCGGCACTAAAGGTCGTACCACAATATTGGTCATGATACCAAATTTTGTCATTTTTTAATTAAATTTTTCACTTGCTTAGTTTACCCGGGGACCCAATTGACAGCCTATTCAACTGAGCGAGGTCCACTTTTTAATAACTAATATTTGTTGGTTACTTTGAGAAGACGTCTTCGTGGCAAAGTATGCATCAACTTTTTAATAACTAGAATTTGTCAGTTACTCGCTTAGTAATATTGGAGTGACTTAAAAATACCTTGTAATGCTTTGATATCCAAAAAATAATGACAACAAATATATAAAACTTTCTGAATACATACCGACAACATAAATGCAAGAATCAAGAGCACAAATGGAAGTAGGTATTAACACATAAGAAGTGGGTGTTAACATGGAAGACAAATCAGTCCATCTGTTGAGCTTTGGATCATACCTTTGTACTCGATCTGTATGATTGTCACGGTCATCGTAACCACCTGCAATCACAATGACAAAATGTGAGGAGAACATGATCAAAATTGAGTGTGGGTCAATAGTGATAATGACATGTTAAGTGAACCACCTGCAATCACAATGACAGAGTATGAAGAGAATATGATCAAAATTGAGTGTGGGTCAATAGTGATAATGACATGTTAAGTGAACCACCTGCAATCACAATGACACAGTATGAAGAGAACATGATCAAAATTGAGTGTGGGGCAATAGTGATAATGATATGTTAAGTGAACCACCTGCAATCACAATGACACAGTATAAAGAGAACACGATCAAAATTGAGTGTGTGTCAATAGTGATAATGACATGTTAAGTGAACCACCCACAATCACAATGACAGAGTGTGAAGAGAACATGATAAAAATTGAGTGTGGGTCAATAGTGATAATGATATGTTAAGTGAACCACATGTAATCACAATGACAGAGTGTGAAGAGAACATGATCAAAATTGAGTGTGGGTCAATAGTGATAATGACATGTTAAGTGAACCACTTGCAATCACAATGACAGAGTGTGAAGAGAACATGATCGAAATTGAGTGTGGGTATAGTGATAAAGACATGATAAGTGAACCACCTGCAATCACAATGACACAGTATGAAGAGAACATGATCAAAATTGAGTGTGGGTCAATAGTGTTCAAAAAAAATTTACTTTTAAATAAATCAAAAGTCAGAAAGCGACACCTGACAGGGAATCCTGAACAAGAAACGAGGGATTTTCGGACACGCGGGATTTTTCCCATTTGCGGCTTGCAATTTACAATAACTCAACGGCCTCCGGCCGCCTCTTTAGTTTTGTTTTTAATTTTTTATGTTTACTTGTTAGTTTTATTGACATGATTTAACCCCTCTAAACAGGTTAGGAAACGTTTTTACGGCCATGCCTTGATGAGTAATCTTGCTTGAGCACACTTTTTGAAAGTGCTTAAAAAGGGGAAATATATTAAGGATATCATGGTATTAAAAGTGGTGGGATTTGGAAAAAAGGGATTTTTCCTGTCCAGGATGACAATATACCGCACTCCAAAAGTCACCTTCCATCTTTCAACTCGACTACACTGATGATGAATCGAGCGATTGGAAACTATTTTCTATGTAGATCAAATTATGAATGGGTGTTGCTGAATGCTATCTCATTTAAAACGCTAATGTGCTGCTGAATGCTATCTCATTCAAAACGCTAATGGATATATTTTAACTAAATGATAATAATTCAACTGGTCTTGGGCCCCCCTTGGCTTGCCTTCACGCCCCCCAGTTTGGGAACCTCTGATGTATATAATTATAAATAGTATTTCTGGTATTTTGTTGTAAATTAATTTATTTTAAAAGTAAATAATATCTGTAACCACCATTCGTTTTTATTCAAATATACGCTAGTGGACACGTTAAATCTAACGCTCCACAACAGTACGTTCGAAAATCGAAGGACGCGTGCCGGATCTACAGATTTTCAAATTTGGCAAGTATTTTTTTTTTTTTTTTTTTTTTTTTTTTTTTNTTTTTTTTTTTTTTTTTTTTTTTTATTTTTTTTTTTTCAATTTGTTAGGACTTTTTTTGTTGTTGGAATATCTCCAAACTTTCTACTCCGAATGTTGAGTGAAAATTATTATTCACCAATAAACTCAATAGGTAATCTTGCCTTCTGACCCAGTTTAACGAATTTCCGTGTCTAATGAGGTGTTTCATGTGGGGGACTTAAGCAAGACAAACTGGGCCCCTTGAGAAATCTAGGCGTGAGGAGTAGTCACCCCGTCTTTCCTCCTTGTCCACTAGGGTTGACCTCATGGTAATTTAAAGGTCAACATTTTTTTTAAAAAGTAGAACCCATGTATAATCAATTGCGAAACATCGCAAATGGAACTTCCATCTTTAGACTCGACTAGACTGATGATGAATCGAATGATTCGAAACTAGTTTCTTCATAAGTTAAAATAAATAGTGTTTTTGGTAAGTTTAATACTTAATATTCTTTTCTAGACCCCCTGTCCACAGAGGAGATGATTTAATGTTTCTAAATTTCCTGAAGAGACCAAGACATCTTTATGAAGATGCAAATCTACGATAACAAACTAGTTCATCCACCACTAACCTACAACATAGAGCATGCCTTTATGCGCCACGACAGCTGATCTATAGACCTTTCTATTCATGGGTTCAACGCAAGACCATTCGTTTTTGGACAAATCACATCTTTCTGCTGAATCTAATACTCTGCCTCCTGTCTCTCCCCCTACTACGTACAAGAAGCCATCCAGCACTGCACAGTCTGAAAACAAATAAAATTATCCAAATAATTAAAATGATGAAGAACGGGACGGTTCAAACCATTTCCGTTAATAACATTGAAAACCTCGCTGAATTAGGTCCATTTTCTCAAAGACGCTCCCTAAAATAAAAGACCATCACAGCATTACAAGAAAAACATAGAATATATTGAGTGCGGAACGCTTTACATGCATGTACAACTCATGTTGTTGTTGTTGTTGTTGTTGTTGTTAACGTTCTCAACGACTCTCACTGTGTTTCCAGGGCAAGAAAAGCGGCCACTCCAACAGGATCTGTCCATAATGTTGAGGGCTCTAGATTAGTTGGGTTTGATGAAATGATGGATAGTTGCTGGCTGCTCATGATTTACATCATGAACAGCCAGCATACATAGAGGACAACGATCACATACTTCAGGGTTAGCAAGGATTTATATACCAACTCTTTGAATAAGTATCTGAAGGAGCACGGCTAGGATGAACAGCTCCAACGCAACGGAGGAAAAACACAGTGAGTTGTCTTCGGAACGGTGTTGTACAACTCATACATAATGTATGTTTAAATGTTATCTCGGTTGTTAAATAGTTCTGCGCCCTCCCTGACAATTCCAAGTCCGTTGTTTTATTTATAAAAACCTTTTATAAAAACTTTATAAAATTTATTTATAAAAACTTTTATCTATAAAAATTTATAAAAACAAGTACGTTGTTTTTATAAATTTGAAATACTTCATTCAGAAATAGTTCGTGTCTTCTTTGTTTAAGGAAATGCTTACCGAAATAGAACCTGTTCCTGGCCAGGCCAGTCATTTTTTCCCACTGCATGCGACTAGGATCGAACTTCCTCAAATCTTGTCCATAATGATTAAAACAATAGAATGTATTTGCATCCTTGTCAACAGCTGTATTGTATGGTGTGCTGTGGAAAACAATAATAATACTTATTTACAAATTATTAATTGCATCCTTGTCAACAGCTGTATTGTATGCTGTGCTGTGGAAAACAATAACAATACTTATTTACAAATTATTATTTCCATCCTTGTCAACAGATGTATTGTAAGCTGTGCTGTGCAAAACAATAACAATACTTATTTAAAAATTATTCTCAGATGAATAAAAAATGTCCGCTGAACAAATCTACGGATATTTTTTTTTTCTACTTGTTAAACTTAAATATTTGACCACACTGGGGTAAAGGGCAGCTCGCTAGATAAAGTCTTCCACTGTTTGGTTTTCACACAGAACGCAACGACATCATCTTTTCTCATAGTTATTATTAAACACGTTATATGAGGGTTTACAATTACTTACACTGGTGTAAAGGGCAGCTCGCTAGATAAAGTCTTCCACTGTTTGGTTTGCACACAGAACGCAACATTATCATTTTTTCTCATAGTTATTATTAAACACGTTATATGAGGGTTTACAATTACTTACACTGGGGTAAATGGCAGCTCGCTAGATAAAGTCTTCCACTGTTTGGTTTTCACACAGAACGTAACGACATCATCTTTTGTCACAGCTATTATTAAACACGTTATATGAGGGTTTACAATTACTTACACTGGGGTAAAGGGCAGCTCGCTAGATAAAGTCTTCCATTGTTTGGTTTTCACACAGAACGCAACGACATCTTTTCTCACAGCTATTATTACCTAGAAGATGCCAAATAAAAATCCATGTCATTCACAGTTAACCAAGACTACAAAGAATACAAAAATATCCATTTTTTTTTTTTATTTTGTTTTAAAAAGATTTTCAGACTAGCACTGTAAACTTGGATAACTTTATTAGGTATCAGTTATTCCGCGAACAGTTATAGTTGAGTTGGAACATATTGTGAAGAAAACTAAATGTCCACTAAAGTCACGTTAAAAAAGACAACTAGTTGAGTTGGAACATATTGTGAGGAAAACTAAATGTCTACTAAAGTGTGAGGAAAACTAAATGTCTACTAAAGTCACGTTAAATTGAGTTGGAACATATTGTGAAGAAAACTAAATGTCCACTAAAGTCACGTTAAAAAAGACATAGTTGAGTTGGAACATATTGTGAAGAAAACTAAATGGCCACTAAAGTCACGTTAAATTGTGTTGGAACATATTGTGAAGAAAACTAAATGTCTACTAAAGTCACGTTAAATTGAGTTGGAACATATTGTGAAGAAAACTAAATGTCCACTAAAGTCACGTTAAAAAAGACAACTAGTTGAGTTGGAACATATTGTGAAGAAAACTAAATGGCCACTAAAGTCACGTTAAAAAAGACAACTAGTTGAGTTGGAACATATTGTGAGGAAAACTAAATGTCTACTAAAGTCACGTTAAAAGAGACAACTAGTTGAGTTAGAATATATTGTGAAGAAAACAAAATGTCTACTAAAGAGACAACTAGTTGAGTTAGAACATATTGTGAAAAAAACTAAATGTCTACTAAAAAGACAACTAGATGAGTTAAAAAATATTGTGAAGAAAACTAAATATCTACTAAAGAGACAACTAGTTGAGTTAGAACATATTGTGAAGAAAACTAAATGTCTACTAAAGAGACAACTAGTTGAGTTAGTTTAATGAATATGAGAAATACAGAGATGGCACTTCCTGTGACGCTGTACTCGTCTGTTCACCTGCTTATTGTGAATACTCGTCTGTTCACCTGCTTCGCCAGACACCTCAGAGCACGGGTCGGCAATAGGCGGACCGCGGNTTTTTTTTTTTTTTTTTTTTTTTTTTTTTTTTTTTTTTTTTTTTTTTTTTTTTTTACTAAGACGTCTACACAACTACTAGTTCAAATACAAATTGTATATCACCAAGTAGCAGCAATGACTGACGTGAGGGATAAAAATTAGCACTATGAATTTGGGCTTAACATGCTTTTATTGTATGAGGTCTAGTGGCTGCAGATCTTAACTTGGAATCGATTTCTCTGAATTGAACTTTGTCAGTTATACAGGCGTGATTTACAGATCCACAGACTACGTTTTTAATGAATTTTGATTCTCCCGTCGTCTATCCTGTAGAGAGCTAGGATTATATTGCTCAATGAGTAAATCATATTCAATATAATCAGGATAGAGTGGATAGAAATTGTTTTCCTTGTTGAAGGCAAAACGAGTAAACCTCGTCTGGACTCTTTCTAAGGACTTGGTCGCTACCTGAGTACTTGGGGACCACACTATTGAACCATACTCAAGTATTGACCTAACAAGGGATTGGTATAAAAGTTTAAAAGCATCCAGATCCCTGATAGGCTTAGAAAAACGAATTACCATACCAAGTCTCTGGAATGCCTTTTTTCTATTTCTTCGAGATGTTCTTTGAAGTCAAGATTTTTCTCAAAAGTTACTCCCAGGTCTTTAAAATGGTCCACACAGTTCAAAGGGGTGTTATTTATGCGGTAAGTATATGTTATTGGGTTCTCTTTGTCGGTATAATTCATAACGTAGCACTTGTTAGGATGGAAATTTAAACCAATAGTTGAGAGCCAGCCACTAATGGATGTAAGATCTTCCTGCAAATGTTCGCAGTCTTGTATGGTATTAATGATTTTAAATATTTTGAGATCATCCGCATAAAGCAATACGTGTTAGTGTCTCACTAAGGTATGCAGGTCATCATATGTCAATATAAACAACAAACTACTCAATTTACTCCCCTGGACTATACCAGAGGTTGGGATTATAGGAGCAGAGCGTTTGTTTAAGTATTTGACATAGATTTTCCTGTTCTGTAGGTATGATGCAAATAGCTCAGTCAGGGGGATGGAAAAGCCACTTCTAATCAATTTCTGTAGTATAGCATCATGGGAAAGTCTGTCAAAACATTTTTCCACGTCAGTATATACTGTGTGCACCTTTTCTAAAAAATCTAATCTATTGATTAGATTTTTTAGAACCCTCACTCTCTCAGATGACCTTTTTCACAATGAGATTATTCCTGAAATTTACCTGACCCTAACAGAAAATGGATACCCTGAGAAATTAANGTATATACATATTATCTTCATATCTACAGAGTTTAATATTCAACGTCCAGGCGGGATGGGAACTATCCTCAATAACCAAACCCTCCGACCGTTCTAAAGATAATGATGGAGCTGTTCTCCTTGTGATGCGATTCTTATGGCAGTTACTGAAACAGAGGTCAAGTAACCTCCCATCACAATTTTTAATAAAATTAAAGCTATCCAAGTTATGAAGACTTATGATTTGGTCAAGGTAAAGCATTCGGGATGAATTTGAGGTGTCCCCATCGTCAACTAGAGTTACATATTCGGGGATGTTAAAGTCTCCAAGCAATATCAGGTTA
Source organism: Pachypsylla venusta (assembly GCA_012654025.1). Classification (NCBI taxonomy): domain Eukaryota; kingdom Metazoa; phylum Arthropoda; class Insecta; order Hemiptera; family Aphalaridae; genus Pachypsylla; species Pachypsylla venusta. Next base: position 26,557,606 of record CM022876.1, on the reverse strand, counting down.
CCGCCGATGATTTCGTCCTTATTACAAACATTAAGGGCAAGATTTTTAACTGTTTCAGTCTTAACATAGGGGGGGAGGTAACAGAGTACTAAGTAAATATTTTGACCAAATAAAGATATTTTAACGAACATTATCTCATAGTCAGCATAACACTGATTCCATTGAGTAATGGGAATAGCCGGAATAGATTTCTTCACTGCCACTATTAATCCACCACCCGGCTTTTTATCAGTTATGATATTGTTCCTATCTAACCTAAAGACATCATAGCGATTATCAAAAAGTTCGGCAGATATTACCTCTGTTGTAAGCCATGATTCTGTAACACAAACAACATCATAGTCGTCGGTCAGTAGGTTTAATGAGAACTCATTAGTTCTCATTAGTGTTCAATCCACATGTATTCTATTGATAGAACACCCGTAATTGTTATATAGTACCCTGGTTTGAAATTCTGTGTCTACAGGATGTGCCTGAGTGTATGTTATCAGGATTAGGTGAGGGAGGAAAAGAAGTGAAATTTTCACTGGAACTCAGGATTTGTTGTGAGGGTTATAAAATAGAGTTATATGATAGGTTGCTGGTCGGAATAGAATGAAATGATGAATTATCATCTAGACAAGATTCGTCATAGGAAATCGAAAATTCTGGTCTCCAATATTAGGATTCATTCGTTGTCTTAGCAATGCATCACGATCGCTGTTAAGGAGTGGGGGTGGTAGATAAAGCATTTGATTTTGGGGTTGTTGGTATTGAACAATATTAGGTAAGAAGGCTTGACAATGAAAATTCGGTTGTTGTGCAAAAAACATTTGTGGGGGTAGTGCAAAATTTGGTTTGGGTATAGTTGGGTATGGGCGTAGGTACAGGGGTTCATTGTGAGTGGAGGAAGGAGGAACTGTATTCAAGTGCATAAGGCTGGGCATGTTCTTAGGTGTAGCAGAACTTTCTGTTCGCCCTGTAAAGTGTTTATCTTGTTTAAACTTAGAATAACTGTGTTTATTACGAGAACCGAACTGTGTACCTGATTTATGTTTTGGTGTTGGAGTAGATTTATTTGTCACTTTACCATACACTTTGATAATAATATTTTTACATAGCAGATGCTGGCCCTTTCGGTTCAAGTGGAGCCTGTCCCTATCATAGGTACTCATGTTGTATAAAAATGACTTAGGATCTATACAAGTGACATTTTCATATTGACTAAGAGTATGTTTGATTTTACAATTAATTTTGACAATATGAGCGTTAATATTTTTAACATCATACCTAGGGGGAGGGAGAACAACAAATATTTTAATTTTTTTACATTTTTTATACAATAAGGCATACGATTTAACCAGGTTATCAAATGAGGTTCTAAATATATCATTAGTCCCTGCAACTACACAAATATTACAATTTGGTTCTAACTTATTAACACGAATTGCAGATACCACTTGATGCAAAGTTTTTCCTGGCATAGCAATACAATTTACTTTGCAATTAGGTGGAGCAAGTTGCTTTATAACAGAGTTTAAGTCTCCACAATCTCCAATTACAAATAAATTACTAGAGGTGATAGTTGTTGGGTTGGTTGCAGTTGGCTGAGACAGGGTTTCATTGAGGACCTCATGAGGATGGTCAGCAGGCAGAAGTAGTGCTGTAGATGCAGAATTCGGATGTTGTGGTTCAGGATGTTTATCAGAAACAGGCAAAGTTTTATTTTGCGGAGTGGCAGAGGTTGAGGGTTTGGCTATCTTCTTCAGATTTTCATATTCCATGCTCAGTTTCTTCATGTTAGCATCCATAGTCTTTATTCTGTTTGCTAAATCTTCATTTTCCTTCCGAAGTTGAGATTCAATCTCAATGATTTTAGCAACGTTACGCTCAGCATCTTCTGTAAGGACTGAATTATTCTGAACTTCAACTTTGTATTTATTCGCATAATATTTTGTCTTTTGTACTTCTTTCTCTAATAGTTCTCTGAAGTCTTTAATTTGGTCTTTTTGGGATTCATTTTCTGTCATCTCTGTATTTAAGTTAGCTAAGATGACACTTAATTTTAGGGTCAGAGATTCGGGTAAGTCTTTGATTTAAATCTTTTAAAGTTTGTAGTTCAAGATAAAATTCATAAGCAGAGTCTTGGACATCAGTATGAAGACTTTCTAAGAAGGAAAGCGCCATTTTCTTTTTAAGATTCAAAATTTGTGTCCTACTTAGTGTCATTTTAATTGGAAAAAAGTTTCTTATAAAATTAGGGAAGTGGTAGTGAAAGTGTATGAGTAGTAATGAATGGATCAATGAATAGCGTTAATAAGTTAATATATTGTAACAAGTTTATACTAGATATTTTATAGATATACTTATCCTGTATTACAATACGATACAATTTTTTTTTTTTAAAAAAAAAAAAAATTCAAACACTTCACTAAAAAATTTTTGGAAGCACTGTCAAATAGAGAATTTTTTTTACTGTTGGGCGAAATTAAAACTGGTTTTGAGGTTGAAAGGGTAATATAGATAATTGAAAATGAAAACTTAGGTACTGTCTTTTGTACTTCTTTCTCTAAGAAGTCTGGTGGTACAGACATCTAAGGATATTCGGAACGGGGGGTTTCCCCTCCATTGACTGGAAACTTAAATCCCACCTATACTGACCACACTTGGCCTGGGTTGGGGCGGGAATAGCCAACATCTAGAGGGCACGGACCTACGTGGTCACCCACCAAGTACAACCTCGCTGGACGTTACTTAACTTCAGTAATCTTACGGGAACTGATCTATTCAACGTGCCCTTGACGCTGTCTATTTTCGAATTTATAATATCAGTAAGATTTCAAACACAACTTCTCGTGTTTCCTATCAGCAAGAACCTCTTGACTGTTTAATAGGGACCATTATTCTTCGATCACGTGATGAACTTACATTCAAAAGTCCCCTTGGTTCTGTTCTAGGGCTTCTTAATTGTTCTCTTCCCTCCGGTTGTAAATGATATAATTTGGCTTCTTCAACAAACCTCATGCAATCAGGATTATCTTTTATCGCAGGAAGTTTCTCCACAAAATCATTTATAAAATAAAGATTCATTTGGGGCAGTCGGACCGTTTCTAAAACCTGAGGAAAATGAAAAATCTTAAACTTGTAATAAATTGTATTGAGTGAGAAATGAGTTTCATGTTTCTAGAGAAGACGTTCTTCCTCAAGATTGATCTGCAGTTGATAAACTGGTGACCTTGTGCTCGGCTTCTTTCTAGGTAGGGTTTTAGTATCGCTACTGATATCGGATCAAAGGTATCGATACCTTAGTACTTAGTACTCATTAGGGTGGGTCGAAAAACAAAAATATTTTTTTTTTTCAGTAACGCTCAAGCGCGGAAAACTTGTGGGTGGTCGAGATAAGACTTTTGAGTCAAAATAAAATCAAATCGGACCATGTCCTCAATAGTGCAGTGGGATAAGACAAAGGTCTTGAATAAGAGATTGGCAGTTCAAATCCCACCCTGTATCGGCTACTGGTTGGTGGTTGCTTGTTGGAATGAGTAGACTCATATGGCTCATTCCAACAAGCAACCACCAACCAGTAGCCGATACAGGGTGGGATTTGAACTGCCAACCTCTCATTCAAGACGTTTATCTTATCCCAATGCACTACTAAAGGGAAACTCAAATAATTATGTTTAATATCAGGTGGTAAAATAATCAAGAGCTAAAGTAAAAAAAAATTCCTCGCTATGAAATTAGTATATTTATAAATTAATATTATTTATCTTAGTAAAATCAAAAAAGAACTAAGTACTCGATGTAAAGTATCGAGCGCAAATTCGAACTATGTAGCCGGCTAATTTGGTTGAGCAACTGAACCATTTTCTCAGCTTGCGGAGCCAAACAGTTTCTTCTCCTTCCTACAAAAATGTTATCCTCAATTATGAAATGGTTTTCATGTCTGGCTACTCTCATGATGTGACCTAAATATTTTAGCTTTTTCATTAAAAAAAAATCCGATTGTCCGCCGTCACCGTACGCCATAAAGGACACTTTTGCTAATTAGCGTTGACCGATTTAGATGAAATTTGGTATGTAGGTCTCATCTGGGGTCTAATTTTTCCCCGAGAATTTTGGTCACCGCCAGTCATATATATATATATATATATATATATATAGGGTTCCATACAAAATTTGTACAAGGGACGAAGGGCGACGGACGAACGGNAGAATTATAGAGGATCTTACCTTTTTGACGTCCAACCCAGAATAGGGGGAGGGGTTAATTTTTTTAGCCAGTAAAATAATAAACCCATGAGTCACATTGACTGAGTTTTTTCTTGTGTTTCTTTTTACTTCTATGAAGGCCCACCTGCAAAAAATATTTTGAAGTAAAGGTATCACCTTTGGCCGCTGGGCTCCCTTGTATCAGGGAATAGCTACGCCACTGTGAGAAAGCTCTCCTACTCTTTACTACCTAAAAGTATAATAAACTTACCAATGGAAAATATTCACTTCTGGTGTCTGTATCATGATCGAGCCATCTTTGTACAGCTTCAAATACATTTTCTTCTTTATCTGTGACCAAGTCATGACTACTAGTTAGTTCTATCAGTTTCGTAAGCGACAGGCTGAGGAACTCTTCCTCATGACACACCAGATCAAAATAGCTGAAAATGAACTCCTATTAAAATGGGGGTTTTTGTTTTCACTTTATAAATTCACGACTTGATGCCCGATTTCGTATGCGTATATCCCGTGGCTGAAGATTTTTTTTTTTCTTTTTTTTCAAATGTCGGAAAATCTGCCATAGCAGGGATATAAACCGTGATAAGTAGATTTGACTTTCAATTTTCTTGCAGGTCTACAGTTCACAAAATTATTAATTTTTTCCAATAATAAAACTTTGAAATCGACCCAGAAAAAACAAACAAATCCCCCAACTCCTCAAAATTTGATACTTTACGTTTCAAAGTACGTAGAGTACAAAAATGGAATTGAACTCCATTCGTCTGACGTACGGAATTTTTGTTACTTAAAATAACGAAATCCCCACACGGCAATGTTTATTCCATCTGATTTGTTGTACGAGATAATAAAGAATGACGAAATACCCACACGGTAGTTTTTATTCCATCTGATTTGTTGTACGAGACGAAAAATAATGACGAAATCCCCACACGGCAGTATTAATTCCATCTGATTTGTTGTACGAGATGATAAAGAATGAGGAAATCCCCACACATCAGTGCTTATTCCATCTGACTTGTTGTGCGAGATGATAAAGAATGAGGAAATCTCATCTCAAAGATACTACTTTACTACTCAAGGATACAGTACTGAACTTCAAATTTTGAAGATTAGTACTGGAATATTTTTGTAGTACTGAATGCTATACGAAACGATAAAGAATTACGAAATCTCCTCTTGCGGATACTTACTTCAATGCAAACTCTTTTGCCAAATTTTGAAATTCAGTACTCGAATATTGTTCAGCTAGAAGTTGAATACCAAGACAATTTGAAGCGTCCATTTGATTTTTTAGATACACAAAGCATGCATCTCTTACAGGCAAAATCTCAAGTTGATCGGCAGCAGATAACAATGACTGACAGTTCGTATCAGTAATTCCAATCTCACCGGAATAAGCATAGTCGATAAGTAACCTCATCGCTTCCACTTCAATATCTTTCATCACAATAGTGTTCGCCTTCGCTTCGCCATAGTCATAGGTAAACATGGCCTTCAACAGAGATAATGTGTGCTTTAGACATCATGCAATTTACTAGGCAACGTCATTTATCCACAAATTTGAAAACAAACGTTAACAGTCTGAATACTAATTTTGTCGGAAATTCACTGTGAGTGCGGACGGCATTGCACTCGTCAATCTCGTCTCAATATATGCTTTGCCTTAGCAGCACTCTCCGTAACAATAGTTTCCCATTGCGCGATATATTCAACCTCTGCATACATACAAATCAGACTTGGCTTCGATAATTCGGAAGTAATATTTCACCTCAAGTGATTTTCAACTAAAAAAGGTGAGTTCGGACTAGAGATGTGTTATGAGTAATTCATTAACTCAAATGAGCCAAATCACTTTGCTGGATCATTGACTCATGAATCACAATACGATTGAAATGGAAACATATTCGTTTTACACTACAGAGGGAGAAAGAAAACTAAAAAAGAAAAAAATGCAGAGTGAGAGTGATTAGCTGTAGGCAAGTGAAATAGAATGAGACAGGTATGTGTGGTCTCTTCGTGTGCTGATTATGAAATGATCCTATTGGCTACTTCAAGGTTATTCCTTATTTGTTGTTTTCTTCAATTGACTGCGATTAGATCTAGATCCATTTGATTATGAGTTACTGAGTGAGTCATAAGAATGATTAGATCATTTTACTGAGTGATTCATGAGTGATCTAATCAGTCGAAAGATTCATAACTCACATCTCTAATTGAATGGGATGCTAGTAGCAGAGTAAAACCAGGCGGTGATAAAATACCTTAAAATATGGACTAGAAACGACCAACACACTTCTATGAGCAGGAAACTTGCTGTTCTCAACACATATTGTGACGTCACAGAATTCTTTGTTCTGACGCAATTCATTTAAACCATGGAGTACCTGGGTCATGAGAAACAAACATATTTTTTTTTCATATTTATTGTATTGTCAACAATCCTATAGAATAGAATCCTATTAAAGGGAAATGGCTTGCCATTCATCTATGAAGTGGGGCTAGACCTATTTTTAATTTATAGGTCATTCTTCATCATAGTTTGTGATATCAGACTACACATTTTTAGAAATTTAGATAGTTACTAGCTGTTTTCCCGTGCTTCGCTACGGTTACAAAATTCAACAACAATTTCGAGATCGCTAAATTAAATCTTCTCAATTTTAGATTTTTTGTGGAACCGACACCCCGAGTGAACACGGCTCCTATTTAGAAAATTCAATATTTTACTCGAAGATATTACTTTTTGCACTGCGGAACACATTCGTATAAAATTTCAGCTTTCTTGCTCATCCCGAAGTGGTACTTCTCAATTCCAATTTTTTGGTGGTGATAAATCGGATAGAAACCGGAAATTTTCAAATTTAATATTTTTTATGGGGTCCTTATATACTATTTTTGGGGGGGGTCTATTCTCGGTCATTTTTCGTTATCTCTTTTAGTTTGCTCAGAAAAAAATTGCAAAAAGACCTGCTAAATAGCGTCATTTTTGCTTTCTTATTACGCACCTACATACTAAAAGAAACCTGTGTGCCAAGTTTCAAGTCTCTACGTTTATACATCGTGAAGCTACGTTGATTATCAATCAGTCAGTATACCAACTGGGCTTTGCGTTTTATAAGTATAGATATGTAGTAAATACAAATACATTTAATTAATTATGTACTTTTAGATTTAGAAATTAAAATTTAAAATTGACTTATTTTGTGCCAGCCGTTAAGGTTAAACAATTAATTTTAAGAAAATTTAATGAATTAATAATAATTATAGATTAGTAAATATAAAGGGTAAAATTTGAAATTTGAGGGGTAAAATTTCAATTCATTTAATGTATTTGTTTATAGTAGTTATTGAACCCAGGTGTCCCGCGTGTAAAACCAGTGTGGACAGGGAGGATGCTTAAACCTAAGATTAAATATAACCCAAGAAGAGAATTGTCTCTTTGAAATTATTTGTGTTACCTTCCCCAGATAAGTTCTTATAACTAGGCTCAATAATAAGGACCCCTAAGAATGAACAAAAACCATGAAAAATTGTTTTTGTCCACAAAATGTATTATCACCGTTCATTGTTCATTCAACTATGAAGATAATTACCTTTTCCGCAAAACTCAATTCTTCAGCATTGGGTCTGCTGATTGTGGATGATGATGCACTCATTTTGAATGTAAATTTAGAAGATCACTGAAATTTAAAAAGAACATGTAAATAAAAGACAAAATTATTTGCTTTCAAATTTTGTTGTTTTATACCATAGCAACAAAAATATTTATCTGTAATAAATATACTATTGATATTTTCTATTTTACCAATACGATTTCTGATCGAATATTTAGTTTTTTCTTTTTTCACTTGTGTATTTTCGATAATTGAGGGCTTGGGTATCCACAGACGCCTCAGAAATATTTATCAAAGGTTAAAGATTAATGCAATAGTTTTCAAAAATGATCAAACATGACAAATGTGTTTAAACCCCATCAGACTATTTTGACAAATTGTGGTCACTTTCGTGTTTGGTATCAAAACAACCGAATTTAATCATACATATTATTTGCCGATAACAGTTTGAAGTCGAAAAAAAATAAAACATGACAAAATTTGTTCATCATAAGAAATAGTGTGATATCACCTTAAGAGATACATTAGCCGAAACTCTCACTTTACAAAGTGCATTTTATTTCAATTTGATATTTGATGTAGCTACTAAACTACATCAAATTGAAATAAAATGTTGAGACCTGTGCAGGCTTGTCTAAACAAGCAGGCTACAACTACGAGTATAACACACATTTCTTCTTTTTTTAAAGAGACATCTCCATGGCAGAGTGCGCATCACACTTGGCTTGCACCAAGGAGGTTCCGGTTCGATTCCTGGACGGGTCGAAAATTTGATAAAGGTTTTTTCAAATTTTCTACTTAGTCTGGTTGTGATTGGGGGTAACTTAGACTCCTGAGGACAATTGAGTAGCTATTAGCTATGGTAATAGCGAAAAGTGGTAGCATTATAAGGACATCATTAAAGTGTAGCTTAGGTTTAGTGATTGATATTGGAGTGATTATTGAGAATACCTTGTAATGCTATGATGCCCACTAAAATTGTGACATAATCCATATCCATACTAATATATAAATGCGAAAGTAACTCTGTCTGTCTGTATGTTACGCTTTCACGCTTAAACTACTGAACCGAATTTGATGAAATTTGGTATGGAGATAGACTAAACTTTAGGAAAGGACATAGGCTACTTTTTATCGCGAAAAAAGGGGGTTGAAACTATAAGCGGCCATGCCTCTAAGGCGCCAAGCGAAGCGGGCGTATTCTGCTAGTACACAAATAAATATACATTTACATTTTTTTTTACATTTCGTCTTCTTTTTAAGTTTTCATGAACCACACCCCACACCCAATCGACCTTCTAACGAACTAACACAAAACTTAACAAACGTGCAAACTGTTAAAGTGTTCTTGATATTTACCTTTATAAACATTTCTCGTGTGAAAAAACACAAATAACTCATAATTAAAACGATTTTTTTTGGCCACGTCTCCAACAGATCTATGACATTTAAGACGAGGGATTTAAAACCCCAAATCGCCGGAAACTCACAGAGCAGGTAGTCATATTGACATGACCATAACCAACCTGGGCCAGAAATAGCCACCAGCATCAGAAATCGAACCTACGTTGTCACCCACCATTTAAAACCTCCCTGGAAGTTGCTTTACTTCAGTGATCTTACAGGAATTGTATTCAACGTGACATGACGTTGGCTAAAATAGTAATCACACTACAAGCTAGTAGTCCGGGAGCTAGCCTGGCTTGTCCTACCTCATAAGCAGCAGAAGGATTTTATAGTGGATACAGAAGAGCTCACTGTATAGGTGCATGAAAATCTTAGTCTGGCAAGTTATGTGGATGACTTTAGTCTCCACGAGCTTTCAAAGTTCGAAAATTTTGGCAAAAATTACCTCATAAGCAGCAAGGATAATTTTTGCGTCAAAATGACGTCTCCCTGAGCTGTTTCCAAAAATACCTCGCCTGACTAATTTTTTGAGTGATTTACCCGAACCTGACTGAAAAGTTTGAAATTTTTTAAAAATTACATCATGAGCAGCAGGGAAAATATTTACGCCGAATTGACGTACTAGGTGAGCTGTTTCCAAAAATACCTCACCTGACTAATTTTTTGGGTGATTTACCCGAACCTGACTGGAAAGTTTGAAATTTTTAAAAAACATACATCATAAGCAGCAGGGAAATTTTTTGCATTGAAATGACGTACTAGGTGAGCTTCCAAAAAAGTACCTCGCCTGACAAATTTTTTGGGTGATTTACCCGAACCGGACACATTTAAATATGGCAAATTTCGCAGCTCTCGTCTGTTGCCTTTTGGTCATAACAGACATTGTTCTTTGGTATTTCAATTAAATGCAACCGGAGATAATATAATATGACGACCAAAGAGCAACGTAAATGAACTAAGGCAGCGAAATCGATAAAATGTAAAGACAAAAGGACAGCGCAACATCAACCCAAAGAGCAACGTCAATAGCTGAATGCAGTCAAATTTAATGGAAAAAATATTATGACCAAAGAGCAAGTCAAAAGCGACAGACTGACATATCTAATTTAAATAATATCACCACCAAAGAACGACGACAACAGCTGACGGCTTCCAAATCTTAACGTGGAGACACCGTCAGGTCGTAAGTCTAAAGAAGAAAGAGAGAGTCTAGTTTATGTGGATTTGCTTGTTTAGAATGGTAAGAAATATCGAACACATATGGATCGGACCTCATGGGCTGGAATCCCAAGAAATTGTTTCGAGTAATCAGAGACTAATTTTTAAGTCAAATGCACCGAGTAACATTATTTATCAACTCAAAGGAAGAAAGTATCATGATTGTCTGTAACAAATGGCGAAGAACGTGGTACACCTGTGTTAAATCTATTGAAACTTTTCTGGCACGGACAAATCACCCGAAATATTTGTCAGACGGAG
>CM022876.1:26510370-26537444 GCA_012654025.1 Pachypsylla venusta | reverse complement strand
GCCGATTATTTTGCGTTTCAAATAGGACCTACTACTCAACGGCATGATGCAATCAAGAAAGGTGCGGTATTCTCAAAAAATCTTGTTTTAACGGAATAATGGAGCAATATGCTAAAGTTTATGTGGTGCTCGAAAATTCGGGGTGAAACGGATCGCTCCGCCCGTTTTTGTCCACGGACACACCTAGTTTATTTGATGCATACAAAAGTTTCGAAGCTTACTGAGACCCCAAATATGATATACATACCAAGTTTCAAGTCTCTGGCTCTTACCATTCTCTTTTTAGACAGGATTAATTAAAACCGCTAAAAAGCGGTAAAAACCGCCAGCGGTATATTTGATTGCACCCAAAAGTTTCAAAGCTTACTGAGACCACAAATAGATACCAATTTATGACATACATAAAAAAAATAAAAATGGGTCCATCGAGGAAAAAAAATAATGTCCGCCATTCCATAGAGGTATTAAGACCCTAATTTTACAAAAAGTGTCTAACTATTTTTGTATAGAGCTAAGACCTTACATTCCTTCCTGTTAATATATTTTCAAAGTTGTGACTTTATTTGTTTCACAGATCCGCCATTTTTTCTCCCTTTAATTCCAATTCTGATTGGCTGTTCGGTTTCATGATGGCGGTAAATTTCAAATTTTTGAAAATTTAAATCTATCTATTTTTTAAGTGGCGATAAAATCAATTGCATACGAAAAAATNTTTAAATCTATCTATTTTTTAAGTGGCGATAAAATCAATTGCATACGAAAAAATAATATTTAAGTACATATAATAAACGAAAAAAAAAAATTTAGCGATCCTATAATAGCTACTATTGTCAAGAGTGGGGCCGTCAGCAATATTCTGATTATTACTTCAGTTCAGTTTCAAATATACACTGAACGTTCAAAGGAACCGGCACAAAAAGAATGGACTTTCCGTCAAATTCCATGAAATTTTGAAGAAGGCTAGTTTTTAAAGGTGTAGGGTGCCGAAGGCCGAAAGGTGGATGATAGTTTTTTTTTTGCGTTTACAGTAAGAATGTTATAAACTCAATTCACATCAGTCATAGAATTTTTTTTTTTACCTTCCTTTTGCTGGAAACCTACAAATCATTTACCCATATTGACTCACCCACAGCCTTAAACTATGAGTAAACAATTAGAAGAATCTGATTTTGAAATCATTGAAGTGCCTCTAGCAGAAGCAATGGATATGGATGACGAAGAATCTGATGTTCCAGACTTCATGACATCAGGTATGCCTGGTCACTCCAACGAGTGTCCTAAAGAGTTTTTTGGTGTATTATTTTCAATAATGAACCTGTAGAATCGACAATGAAAAAAATACTCCCCTCATAATTTCATATTTTAGGTTTGAAGTAGAATCCAGCAAAAACTTTTAGATCATCAATAAAAATCTGAAGTCCACACATCTTCAATCAACCATTTCTTCTGGAATATCACGGCTGTACCGAGTAATTTTAAGGAGGAATTCCAAAGGGTTTTAAATAGGTGACAGTCTTTATGGGTTACCTCGAGCATATGGAAAATGTTATTTCTTTGTTTCTTATTATGTTAGGTAAATATGTATTTTAGGGTAAATTTTCAAAAATGGGGGAGCAGACAAATACTATTAATTTTTTTCTGAGCAACTAACCTAACTTAAAATATGATTAATTTTCGCGAATTAACCTTTCAGAAGGTTAATTTTCACGATTAAATGGTGGGAAATACGAGAAAACTCACTTTTAAATGTTTAATTCGCAATTTTATTGCTTGAAAATCGACGAAACTTTGGAGAAAGCGCAAGAGTTTTTAGGGAGCGACTTTATGAGAAGAACAAGTTTAATCGAGGCATGCCCGATCAAAACGTTTTCTGGGGGGGGGGCGTTCATCTTATCGCTCATATTGATAAAATAAACAAACTTGCACTCGACTTTTTTCATGTTGGTACAACTATGTCTGCTTCAGTTCAATATATTCAAATAGTTCAATAAGTACGGAAAAAGGTTTTTTTCAAAATAAATTAAAATTAAAATGAATTAATTAATCTCCCACCCCTAATACGTTCAAAAAGACTTTTTAAATTATATTAAACCACATTTTAAGTTTGTAACTTGCTCCAAAAAAAATTAATAGTATCTGTCTGAAACCGATGGTCGAAAAAAAGAGAGGCATATTCTCAATTTTTTTAAGCCAAGGTCTGTTACGGCTCCCTTAACCCAATTAGGTTAGGAAACGTTTTTACGGCCATGCCTCTCTTTTTTTCGACCATTTTTGAAAAGTTACCCTAAAATACATATTTCCCTTATGTTATGTATCTATTTTTCCGTCCATTTATTATTGAACCTCTATGTACCCTACTCGTTAGGTACCTGTAATTGCTGTGTACCTGCACGAAATAAATATTCAAATAAAACTGTTGAAATCCGTTCGTACGCCTCTTTGCTAATTAGCATTGATCAAATTTCATTTTAATGAGTCTACGGTAGATGTCAAAAATGAAGCTCACGGTGAACGGCGCAGTGTACGAACACATTTTCCCGTGAAAAAAATGAATCTTGTTTATACCGTAGGTAGACCTAATCACTCGCGATTTTTTACCGTAGGTAGACCTAATCACTCGCGATTTTTTAGCCCCGATCAAAGATCGTCTACCTTTCGTCCTGACAACAACATACCCTTAAATATAATTATGAATCGTCTGGGTTACTCCAAATGCTGCTACTGAGATTTGACATTTGACCGACATCATTTGTACCAGCGGAGCTAGGTTCAATGAAACATAATAAAGCTATTGCTCGAAATACAGGCCCCAATTAAACCATTTATTTCAATGCCAATCCTGCCCATTCAGAACATATTTTTTATTATATCAGAACATATAGTTTATTATTCTTATCTTTATCTTTCACAGCGGAGTCTAAACTCCACCAAGACTATATCCAAGGTCTGATTACATTCACCGAATATTCTTCAAAATGGGAAGATCTATTACGTAAATATGGAATATCACACCTAAATGAAGACGATACAGAACAAATCGAATCTTCTGAGGTGGTTGTAATTAGTCCTGATGATGTGGAAAAAGATAAACTCAAAACACAAAGTGAATCCAAGAAGAAGGATAAGAATAAAGTAAAAATACCCAGACCTCGCGTCAAGTTACCAAAACCTTTGTTAGGTTTACTAGGTAAGACTGAAATTGCTAGAGTTACAAAATATTATTCGAGTCGCAAGACATCATTACGTCGTAACAGGTGGACAGTTTTTTTTCTACAAATTAATTTAACGTAGATTCACAAAGTACTACAATAGTCAATCATTTGTGACATCATTATTTCCGAAAATACCCAAATGTCTGAGACTACAGCTCTAGTCATTCATCTAATCTTGTAGGTTATTAATTCTCATGAGCCCCCAGAACCATGACAATTACTGAAATATAATTACAACTAAAACGCAAACATATACTTGCTTTCTGAGCCGATTTCCGTGGCTGAGTTGTTAAAACCATTGACACTCTTGGTCCAAAGGTTGTGGGTTCGAATCCCGCACGGAGCCAAATTTTCTGATCGAATTTTCTCATTTTCACAATAGCATGACTGTAAAAAGGAGTGTCCTGATGTAATGCGAAAGCGGTTCTGGGGAATAATTTTTTTTTTAATAAAAAATAGTTGCTTCCTGTGCTATTTTACATCATCATAAAGAATTTCATCCTCAAGTAAATTTCCCCAAATAAAAATATTTTTTTTTGGCTTAACGTTTCTTCAACACCTAAGGTCATACGGGACGGGGGTTTTACTCTCCATTCTCTGGAAACTTACAAACCAGTCACCCAAATTGACCACACCCAGCCTGGTCTGAACCGTAAATGGCAAGCATAACGAAAACTCGATGGATGGTCTAGATGGTCATCCAACAAGTAAAACCTCGCTAGACGTGCCTTAACTTCAGTGATTTTACGGGAACTGGTGTATTCAAAGTGCCATTGACGCTGGATTTGCGTAACTCAAGTATGATTTAGATTTTATTTGGTGAGATATAATTATTTCTTACTAATGGTAGATATTCATTTGAAAAACGGTCCTAGTGTTACTTTTAAAAACATTGAGACAGTAGAAAGTACAATTATAAATCGAAGTCATGATTTAGTGAAAAGATATATCTTTGTTTTCTAAATTTCCGCCTAGAGCATTGTCCGCAGACGCTTGAACTTGAGTACGAAATAAGGTATAACTCTCCGCCGTTCCAAAATCGTCTAGCTCTGTGCATGACGTCACACGGGCCATGTTAGTGGCTCGCATGGAGTGATGCAAACCGCTCACATCTAATCACGTCCTTCTAGATTTAAACTTTTTTTTTACTTTTAATTATTCCTTAAGTAAACATAACATATGTGGTACTCCTGACGTCAGCATATTCTGCGCAAGATCATAGCTTGTTCAACACCTAAGTTATTTCTTTCGATGGCTTTCAGGACAAGCAAGTGTAAAATTTGCTAGAAAAACAGATCAACAAGGAGCTATTGAAACTGTTCTGGACGTGCTAAGACAGTGTCCAATGTCCGCGGAACCTTACAAGGCGTTGTCCTCTATGTATGAAGAATTGGGTGATAAGGAAAAATCCTTTGAAATGTTGTTCTTTGGTAAGCTTTTCCGGACATCGCTTTTTTGGATACAAAAAAAAAATCATAACTCGAATAAGATCACGAAGTCACACGACTTTATGTAAAGGAAATCATGTTTGTGCTTTTATCTATGTATCTTGAAACGTAAAATATCGAATTTTGGGGGGTTATTAGCCATTAAACCCATGTGTCACATTGGCAGAGTTTTTAGTTTACTTCATAGAATCAAACTTCTCTAATGATACATCATTCGATATGGTCCAAAAATCCGGGATCCGTCACCCAAAAACTCACAAATATCGGACCTGATTTCGATGACAAGAAAATCTCAGTTGAATGAAAAAAATAGGGCCATCTCTTTCGAGTTTTAGGGTGGCGGAATCCGGGGTTTTTACTTTCACTAAATCGACCCTGAACATTACATTCACTGTGGCGCCCCTGTAGGTGTGAGGGTGTGGAATACATGGGAGTTTCTCCGAAATTGAAATTGTAGCCATGGCTGCCCACAGTGCCATGCGAAACGGTCATGCATGTAAGGTGTCAAGTGAAGCGGGCGGAACCTGCTAGTACATTATACACCAGAAACGGTCATAACTTGAATTTGATGTAACATTATCCCTTCTTTGTGTGTGTTACAGGAGCCCATTTAGGCAATGATAATGCAGATGAATGGGTTCGATTGGGAAAACATTTTGAAAAAGTTAATAACAAAAGGGAAGCCATTCGGTGTTACAGTAAAGCACTCAAAGCTGATGTCTCGTTGCTAAATATTCATGAAAGACGGGCAGAACTTTGTGACGAAATTGATTTGAAAAATAGGAATTTTATATTAGCAGTATTAGCAGGTAACGCTATGAGCATACAAAGATGCCCGGTTTGAACAACATGTAACAAATTGGGGTTTTCAAAAGTAACTCCGGATTTGATATAGCATGTGATAATATATGCCATTTTGATTTATAATTGTTAATATTGATTTTACTATTGTTGACATCCGTTAGAGTTAAGAGTTTTGTGATAATGCGTTTTTATTATTATTATTATTTACACTACCAAATGCCGAGTATTATTATTAAACTGGTTGCAGATCTCTATTAAGACTGATTTCAACTATTATTGCGACTTGCGACCTTTATTTAAGGCCCTCAAGATGGTTGGTTCTTCGCACCGGGGATACCCGTGCCCTCGGGCACCGCCAAAGACCATCGACACCGTTCTGACGACAACTCACTGTGTTTTTCTTCCGTTGGAGCTGTTCATCCCAGTCGTGCAGCTCCAGATTCTTCTTCAAAGAGCTGGTATATAAATCCTTGCCGAACCCTGAAGTATCTGATCGCTGTCCTCTATGTATGCTGGCTTCTTATGATGTAAACTATTCAACTGTTCATCAAAATCAACCAATCTAGAACCGTCAGTATTATGGACAGATCCTGTTGGAGTTGCCGTCTCTCTAGGCTCGGAAACACAGTTAGAGTCGTTTAGAACATTATCAACAACAACCCTTATTTAAATCTATTGTGACCAGAAGCGGGGTAGATTCGAACCATCAGTCTCCTGCTTACGAATCCGACGCCTTAACCTACTGAGGCTGTTTTGAAACGACAAAATTTCTTTTAATTGTCTGTTTGTACCACGATTACTCTCGAACGCCCAAGTACGTCGATTTTTTTTTGTTCTAACAAAATTTGAGTTCATTCTAGTAAACTCAGAGTACCCTTGTTAGAAAAATCATAAAAAGTAAAGTAGCCAAATCGAGGTGGGTAGGATTGATCACTGCTAGATTTCATTCCGGTATTGAGTTTTCTCAATCAAAATTTTCTGCTCCTTAATGCACCTATATAACAAACAACTAGGGATGCGCTATTCATCCACGAGTCGAATCATCTTTTTGAAATGGGTCGACTCTTCCGAGTCGACTTACGAGTAACTTTTTTTGTTGACCGATAAAGGGAAAAATATAACATAATTTGTATTTTATAACTATAGATGAGAGAACGTAATATATCTGGAGCTGGATACCGCATTAGGTCCTTATAAGTTTTAAGACCTTATTATAAAGCAGAAGCTTGTTTTCGATGCTGCAGGCCAATAAGGTATATTATTGGTTATCATAAAATCAGCAAATTCGATTTTTCCGGGTGTTTGTTGTTTACTGAAGGAAAATGTACTTTTAAACTGGTGACGGTTGATTGTGATGTCTTTTTATAATATTTGCTGAAGTTGGGGACGTTTATTTGGTAGATGCCACTTTTGTCAATTGGTTTTATTATATCTTTCTGATCAAATAAGGTGTTTTTAAAATTATTACTCGACGCAACTCATTGAATCGACTCATATTGATGAGTCGAGTCGACTCCCTATGTGAGTTGAAAATCCCATCCCTACAAACAACTACTAAGAACAACACAAACCCATATGAACGCCTAACCTCATTGATAATAATAAAAAAATTGTAAATATAATAATAGAAATGAAAATTATAAGAAACACTTGACTTTATGTTCTGCAATCTTAATATATTCTTCGATACGCGTATTTCGGATTTTACTCCATTATCAAGAATGGACATTAGATTTTTAAGGACTAACTTATATATAAAAGATTAAAAAAATATATTTCTTTTATATTTAAGTTAGTCCTTAATGTTCATTCTTGACAATGGAGTAAAATACGAAATAAGCGTATCGAATAATATATTAAAATTGTAGAACATAAAGTCAAGTGTTTTTTATCATTTTCATTTCTTGTATTCGATAGTTCTACCAAGTGCCTTAAAGGTTTTCTTCCTTTGGTAAATATAATGATAAAAATAGCGGCGAAATTCAAGGCGTTACTTTTGAAGCACTCTATACAATAGCACTGTGTTAAGACACCAGCCGATTTCTATGTCCGAGTTGTTAAGACCATTGGTCCGTAGGTTAGAATCCCACCCAGAGCCTTAAATTTCTGACCTAATTTTCTTGTTTTCGAAAAGGAAACAAGAAGCGGTTCAGGATCATATATATATATATATATATATTTTTTAAAAAATGTTATCAAATCGTTAAGACATTTTAGATCGAGTTAACATTCAGATCAACGGAGCAAACACTAGGAATAAAGATCTGTTCAAACCGTCCTCACGATGGCCGGCTCTGCACACCAGGGACGACCTGGAACGCATACATTCACAGTTCTAGTCAAGGGCCATCAAAACTTTTTCGGTAACCTCATGACAATGTAGTTCTGCATTTTTCCAACCCTAAATTAAAAATAGGGAGAATCGTTGATTTTAAGGGAAACACCACTTCAACAACAACCTGTTCTAACATGGAAATAGCCGGCGTCAATGAAACGTTAAATACACCAGTCCCCATCAGCCCCGCGAAGTTAGACAACGTCTAACGAGGGTTCACTTGGTGGATAACCATATAGATTTGAGTCCTTGTGGTACTGACTATTCCTGGACTAACAACGTCTATCGAGGGTTTACTTGGTGGATATCCATATAGATTAGAGTCCTTGTGGTACTGACTATTCCTGGACGAACAACGTCTATCGAGGGTTTACTTGGTGGATATCCATATAGATTTGAGTTCTTGTGGTACTGGCTATTCCTGGACTAACACAGGCTGGTTGAGGTCAATGTATGTAGCGGATTTGTAAGTGTTTAGCGTATGTAAGGTAAAATCCTAGTTTCGAATGACATTCGATAAAATAATTTAGGAAAGGGCAGTATTATAAATTCTATGAATTTGATGTTGGATGTTGTAACAATATCTGAATATTTCCTCGAAATCAGATGAATGTTCTAAGAATTATGGTGAGGAAGTCATTTTGATCCGTATAGCAAACTTGATTATTGGTTTACTTTACAGGTTATGTGAGATTCTTGAAAAATGTTAACGAATTTTCCGATAAATATGCAGTCCTACTAATTAGCAAAAAGACTGCTAAAATTTATCATGAAGCAAAAGATTACAAAAAAGCGGCCGATGCATTGAAGACTGCCTTTGTTTTTTGTAAGGACACCATTCAACCGGAAGATATAAATCTTTATTTGGAACTTCTACTCATTTTAAAAGACTTCAAAACATGTTTGGATATTTTCATTAACTTCTGCAATCTCGAATTGAAGTATAAGGTAAGTAGATTGATTTGAATTGAATAGTCAGTTGACGTTGTTATAGATTGTGTTGTTGTGATTATAACAACGCCATTTTTTTCATGGTAAGAAAAAAGAAAGAAAAAAAAAAACACTCTTCTTATATATAGGTACAGAATGTCTTAGATCTACCGGCCACTATCTTTTTTTCATCCCAAGCTTTCATCTTGAACCATTTTCCAGATAAAGATGGTGACCGGTAGATCTGAGACACCCTGTGTACTAGAATTTTTACTCCTCTTGCATAAATCGTGCCCTGACTAACCCAATGGCGATCCATGGTTTAATTGGTTTTTAGATTTTTGCTAATAATTTTGATTGTGGTATATTTTTTATGTTGATTAATTAGTTCTTCAGTTGCAATATTTACACAACGTAAAATACTTTCCCAGTTGTAAGTTCTTGGTTAAATTTGTCGTAGTCAATAGTTTAAATTTTTCATTTTGTTTAGTGGACTGTGTAATATTGTTTTTGAGAAGAGTATATGATCCGTAATCGAAGTTTCTATTACAGAGCTTGCTACGAGAATGGATCCATTCCCGAGCAGAAGAAATGATCAATAAATGTTTGTGTTGTGTTGGTGTTTCTAGTGTATGTGTTAATGTATGAGATGATGTTGTGTTGTACTAATGTAATTAAATATGAATTTACATGTACATTTTCGGTGTTCAAAATGTCAATCTTCATATCCCTCAATAAATATGAATTTACATGAACATTTTCGATGTTCAAAATGTCAATGTTCATATCCCCCAATAAATATGAATTTACATGAACATTTTCGGTGTTCAAAATGTCAATGTTCATATCCCCCAATAAATATGAAGTTACATGAACATTTTCGGTGTTCAAAATGTCAATGTTCATATCCCCCAATAAATATGAAGTTACATGAACATTTTCGGTGTTCAAAATGTCAATGTTCATATCCCCCAACGTAATCGGTTGTCACTATTGTGTTATAATAATTTGAGGAATAATGGTTACATTGTTTTCTTTAGAAGATCGATAAATGCCGATCTCCATGGCCGAGTTGTTAAGAGCATTGACTCTTGGTCCGGAGGTTGTGGGTTCAAATCCCGCTCGGAGCGAAATTTTCTGATCGAATTTTCTCGTTTCCGGAATGGCATGGCTGTAAAAGGAGTGCCCTGAAGTAATGCGAAAGTGGTTCCAGGGCATAACTTTTTTTTTAAAAAAAAGAAGATCGATAAATGCATATAAATTACTAATTATGCGTTTTTTAATTCTAGTAAATAACGTAAAATATAAATTGTTTTATGCTTCTATAAATGTGATTTTTTTTTCATGACAATCCTCAATTTTCAGATAACTCATTCAAATCTGGGAGATGAAATAATAGACGTTGAAAGTTGTACCTGTTGGCACCAGCTCGATACTGTTAAACCAGAGATCTTGTCCAAACTCATAATAGTCCTCATACACATTCGTTCTGAAGTTCATTTCTCAAAGTTTCTGTCCAGTCTATCATTCGACCTGAACCAATACGGTGATCTCTGTGTTGATATATCCGATGCCCTTATGAAAGAAGATTACCATTCTTATTCGATTGATATCTTGAATCAATTGATAGCGGGTGAAAAATATAATCTACCAGGCGTATGGAAACAATTGGCTGAATCTTATGAACACATTGGTTAGTAACCCTATAGTGCAGAGGTTCCCAAGGCAAGCCAAGGGGGGTGCGAGACCAGTTGAATTATTATCATTTAAATGAAATATATGTACACAATTTTTTTTTACAAAGGTAATTTTATTGAACATGATATTTAGAAAATTTGAATGAGATAGCATTCAGCAACACATTAGTTTTTTGATTGAGATAGCATTCAGCAACACATTGGCGTTTTGATTGAGATAGCATTCAGCAACACATTAGCGTTTTGAATGAAATATCATTCAGCAACACCCATACCCATTCATAATTTATAATGTAATGGGGAGGGGGGCTTTCATTTCAAGAAAAGAGGGCGCGGCACCAAAAAGTTTGGGAACCCCTGCTATAGAGGGTGTTTCAGACCACCTGGCGACTATATTTTTTTCACGAACCGTTCAAATTAAAAGTTCGAATTGAAAAAAAGTCATCCAAATCGGTCAACGCTAAGTGGCAAAAGTGCCCAGCACGGCGTTCAAACGGTTTTTTTCTATTCGATTTTTGGAGTCTGCGTACCTTAAAAAGTGAAATATCAAATTTTGATGAGGGGTATTTTTTTAATTATTTTTCCTAACGATGCCAAATTTTCATTATTGAACATATTAAACAAAAATATGTATTATGTAGAACTGGAGTTTTTCTTGAGAAATGGGAGGGGGGTATGTCTGGTGCATTGCGGTTGTCAAAATATTTTTCGACTTGATACATTCATACCAAATATCTAAACACCCTGTGTGGTTAACTGACAATGACGAAAAGAGTAACTGGGTGGTCTAAAACACCCTATGTGTGTAACTGACAATGACGAAAAGTTTCGGTGTGCAATTAGACTCCCAATGGGACATTCATACCAAATTTCATTAAAATCTGTCAACACTAATTGGCAAAAGTACGGCTCGTGGCGTACAAGGGGGGGTGGGTAGATGAATCGTGTTTTATTTGATTTTTAGATTCTGCGTACCTTGAAACGTAAAGTATCAAATTTTGGTGTGGCGAGGTATTTTTTTGCCCAGTAGGTATTTTCTCTTCCACCTGTTTGCCGCCTCTCTTGAACCTTTCAAAGAGAATGCGGTATGCGGTGACATTTATTTTTTTTNTTTTTTTTTTTTTTTTTTTTTTTTTTTTTTTTTTTTTCGCATGTAACTTCCAAAACCAATCGTTTGCCGTTTTTCATTATTATTCTAGGTTGGCATTATTTTTTTATTAATAACAAGGGGAAAAATAACAAGCCCCGACCCCCGCAAAAAACAAAAATGTGTTACTATTTTCACAGGTGACATTGGGCAATGTAAACTTGCTTACAAAAAGGTAATCGAAAAGGCTCCTCTTTATATAGAAGTCAGACGTCATCTTCGAGATATTTACCTCAAAGAAAATAACACTAAGGAAGCTGTCAATGTATTACGTCAAAATACCAGTGGGGCATGTCTGGTATCTGCTAAACAATTAGTGGATCAGTTGGTGCTTATGATGGAAGACCCAGTCTATGATACAGAATTCACAAGCTTACTCTCCGTACTGCTCAGTCAACATTCGATTGAACTTAAAACCAGACATGAATTGAAAATGATCATCAGTCGGTTGAAATATGCGAGGAAAGTCGAAACGGTACATAATTTACGAGGTAAGTGACCGTTTTATTCATTCGAAAATAAACATGAATCTATCAAAATTAGATAAACGGTGTTTATAACCAGTGTGCTGAAGTTGAATGAAAGGCTGGGAACTTGTTAAGCTATTCAAATTCATGAGTATAGCTCATGGAACTATCTATTTTCGGTCAACTAAGGTTGGTTGAGGTCAATGTGGTTCGAGACTAGGGTAAAACTCTACTAGGGTTTTACCCTTGTCTCGAACCACATCGAATGACCTTACATTTTATAGACACGTTTAAGAAAAGAAAAAAATGTTTAGAGTACACGAGCTGGAAAATTATTTTTATCAAAGTGTTCAGATGTCCACATTTTTAGGTTTGCTGGTTGTTGCGTATATTTTGGTATGGGAATCTGATTTTCCTATGGAAAAGGTTGTTCCTCGTCTATCCGTTTCAGAGTTTCGATGAACTCCTTTTTAAGATAGACCCCAACCTGAGAAAGAAACTATAATAGAAATGAGAACAACAAGATGTTAATGTTGAAAATTACCAGTGATTAAAATTTACGAAGTTGGACTTTATTGGAATTCAGAATTTTTTTTTTATAAAAACACTTAGTTGTTAATCGTCAGAATTATTTTAATAGATGCTCGATCCGAAGTTCTTCCTTCAGATCGACTGTGAGGATCATTCCCGGCTAATCATATTGAGTTCAGTCAATAGCAATTTCGTATTGAATCTAAACAATTAATATTGTTTAAGTTCCCTTGGCATGTCGATATAAGATTTCGACATCGGATGATGTATATCTTGAATTCTTTGTTCTACTTAATATTGTTTAAATTTGATGCAATAGTTTAATATCTGATGCAAGAGTCGATATACTGGGTGTGTTTTACGTCCAACATGGTAGTAAGGTGATATTTGTTTCTGTTGTTATAATGATAGATAAAATTATTAAAGATGGGAAACTTTACCGAATGTAGAGTTGCCATATCGAAAAAAGAATATCGATATTACCTATCAAAAGCTTAATGTAGATATCCAATATTATCCGATGGTCAAATATCGTTATTTTGAAATCCATATTTCTGATATCGGCCACCCTGCTATCCCAGTTCCTAACCATGCAGTTTGTTCAGCATAATCTGAATCTCTTTATAGGAGAGGACCGGGTTCGTTTCTCGTCAGATTTTTTCGGTTTGATACTTGAATGTTTTTTTTTTTTTACCTCTATTTCTTTTTGTGGTGCATATATAATACTAGCTGTTTTACCCGTGCTTCGCTACGGGCTACAATAGCTGATAGAAGAATGAGGATAAATATGAATGTTCAAATCTGAAGAACAGATTAAAAAATAATAAATTAACTGCCCAAAAAAATAAAGCGAAAATAAAATTATTGGGAAGGAGCTATCGTGTCAAAGGGTACTCGTGAGACCTGATTGACGCAGCGCTTCCTATTGTCATGGGGTCGCGGCTCTTATATGTCCACTTCCAGAAAGGTTTCGTAGACCCCAGTTGGGGGTATGTTGATTTAGGCCGTTTAGGGGATATCATTTGATCAGCAAAACTACACTTATTTACCGGCACGGATAAACAGAAATGAAAAGGAGATAATATCTGATGGACGCGACTTTTTCCTCATTTGGGATATTAAAAAATCCTTTCTTATTGCACATCTTGTGCATAAAACGAATCTATATACCAAATTTCAGCCACGGGAAATTTACCCGTACGGGCGCGACTATTTTCCCCGCGCTCCAGTTAGAATATTAAAAAATCCTTTCTTATTGCACATCTANACAGGTGAGTGTAATGTATGCAAATAATTGTATAATGACAGGTGAGTGTAATGTATGCAAATAATTGTATAATGACAGGTGAGTGTAATGTATGCAAATAATTGTATAATGACAGGTGAGTGTAATGTATGCAAATAATTGTATAATGACAGGTGAGTGTAATGTATGCAAATAATTGTATAATGACAGGTGAGTGTAATGTATGCAAATAATTGTATAATGACAGGTGAGTGTAATGTATGCAAATAATTGTATAATGACAGGTGAGTGTAATGTATGCAAATAATTGTATAATGACAGGTGAGTGTAATGTATGCAAATAATTGTATAATGACAGGTGAGTGTAATGTATGCAAATAATTGTATAATGACAGGTGAGTGTAATGTATGCAAATAATTGTATAATGACAGGTGAGTGTAATGTATGCAAATAATTGTATAATGACAGGTGAGTGTAATGTATGCAAATAATTGTATAATGACAGGTGAGTGTAATGTATGCAAATAATTGTATAATGACAGGTGAGTGTAATGTATGCAAATAATTGTATAATGACAGGTGAGTGTAATGTATGCAAATAATTGTATAATGACAGGTGAGTGTAATGTATGCAAATAATTGTATAATGACAGGTGAGTGTAATGTATGCAAATAATTGTATAATGACAGGTGAGTGTAATGTATGCAAATAATTGTATAATGACAGGTGAGTGTAATGTATGCAAATAATTGTATAATGACAGGTGAGTGTAATGTATGCAAATAATTGTATAATGACAGGTGAGTGTAATGTATGCAAATAATTGTATAATGACAGGTGAGTGTAATGTATGCAAATAATTGTATAATGACAGGTGAGTGTAATGTATGCAAATAATTGTATAATGACAGGTGAGTGTAATGTATGCAAATAATTGTATAATGACAGGTGAGTGTAATGTATGCAAATAATTGTATAATGACAGGTGAGTGTAATGTATGCAAATAATTGTATAATGACAGGTGAGTGTAATGTATGCAAATAATTGTATAATGACAGGTGAGTGTAATGTATGCAAATAATTGTATAATGACAGGTGAGTGTAATGTATGCAAATAATTGTATAATGACAGGTGAGTGTAATGTATGCAAATAATTGTATAATGACAGGTGAGTGTAATGTATGCAAATAATTGTATAATGACAGGTGAGTGTAATGTATGCAAATAATTGTATAATGACAGGTGAGTGTAATGTATGCAAATAATTGTATAATGACAGGTGAGTGTAATGTATGCAAATAATTGTATAATGACAGGTGAGTGTAATGTATGCAAATAATTGTATAATGACAGGTGAGTGTAATGTATGCAAATAATTGTATAATGACAGGTGAGTGTAATGTATGCAAATAATTGTATAATGACAGGTGAGTGTAATGTATGCAAATAATTGTATAATGACAGGTGAGTGTAATGTATGCAAATAATTGTATAATGACAGGTGAGTGTAATGTATGCAAATAATTGTATAATGACAGGTGAGTGTAATGTATGCAAATAATTGTATAATGACAGGTGAGTGTAATGTATGCAAATAATTGTATAATGACAGGTGAGTGTAATGTATGCAAATAATTGTATAATGACAGGTGAGTGTAATGTATGCAAATAATTGTATAATGACAGGTGAGTGTAATGTATGCAAATAATTGTATAATGACAGGTGAGTGTAATGTATGCAAATAATTGTATAATGACAGGTGAGTGTAATGTATGCAAATAATTGTATAATGACAGGTGAGTGTAATGTATGCAAATAATTGTATAATGACAGGTGAGTGTAATGTATGCAAATAATTGTATAATGACAGGTGAGTGTAATGTATGCAAATAATTGTATAATGACAGGTGAGTGTAATGTATGCAAATAATTGTATAATGACAGGTGAGTGTAATGTATGCAAATAATTGTATAATGACAGGTGAGTGTAATGTATGCAAATAATTGTATAATGACAGGTGAGTGTAATGTATGCAAATAATTGTATAATGACAGGTGAGTGTAATGTATGCAAATAATTGTATAATGACAGGTGAGTGTAATGTATGCAAATAATTGTATAATGACAGGTGAGTGTAATGTATGCAAATAATTGTATAATGACAGGTGAGTGTAATGTATGCAAATAATTGTATAATGACAGGTGAGTGTAATGTATGCAAATAATTGTATAATGACAGGTGAGTGTAATGTATGCAAATAATTGTATAATGACAGGTGAGTGTAATGTATGCAAATAATTGTATAATGACAGGTGAGTGTAATGTATGCAAATAATTGTATAATGACAGGTGAGTGTAATGTATGCAAATAATTGTATAATGACAGGTGAGTGTAATGTATGCAAATAATTGTATAATGACAGGTGAGTGTAATGTATGCAAATAATTGTATAATGACAGGTGAGTGTAATGTATGCAAATAATTGTATAATGACAGGTGAGTGTAATGTATGCAAATAATTGTATAATGACAGGTGAGTGTAATGTATGCAAATAATTGTATAATGACAGGTGAGTGTAATGTATGCAAATAATTGTATAATGACAGGTGAGTGTAATGTATGCAAATAATTGTATAATGACAGGTGAGTGTAATGTATGCAAATAATTGTATAATGACAGGTGAGTGTAATGTATGCAAATAATTGTATAATGACAGGTGAGTGTAATGTATGCAAATAATTGTATAATGACAGGTGAGTGTAATGTATGCAAATAATTGTATAATGACAGGTGAGTGTAATGTATGCAAATAATTGTATAATGACAGGTGAGTGTAATGTATGCAAATAATTGTATAATGACAGGTGAGTGTAATGTATGCAAATAATTGTATAATGACAGGTGAGTGTAATGTATGCAAATAATTGTATAATGACAGGTGAGTGTAATGTATGCAAATAATTGTATAATGACAGGTGAGTGTAATGTATGCAAATAATTGTATAATGACAGGTGAGTGTAATGTATGCAAATAATTGTATAATGACAGGTGAGTGTAATGTATGCAAATAATTGTATAATGACAGGTGAGTGTAATGTATGCAAATAATTGTATAATGACAGGTGAGTGTAATGTATGCAAATAATTGTATAATGACAGGTGAGTGTAATGTATGCAAATAATTGTATAATGACAGGTGAGTGTAATGTATGCAAATAATTGTATAATGACAGGTGAGTGTAATGTATGCAAATAATTGTATAATGACAGGTGAGTGTAATGTATGCAAATAATTGTATAATGACAGGTGAGTGTAATGTATGCAAATAATTGTATAATGACAGGTGAGTGTAATGTATGCAAATAATTGTATAATGACAGGTGAGTGTAATGTATGCAAATAATTGTATAATGACAGGTGAGTGTAATGTATGCAAATAATTGTATAATGACAGGTGAGTGTAATGTATGCAAATAATTGTATAATGACAGGTGAGTGTAATGTATGCAAATAATTGTATAATGACAGGTGAGTGTAATGTATGCAAATAATTGTATAATGACAGGTGAGTGTAATGTATGCAAATAATTGTATAATGACAGGTGAGTGTAATGTATGCAAATAATTGTATAATGACAGGTGAGATTCTTTCATGCGCGGATATAGCCCTCTTGTTTTGGTGGAGCACAATCGCACAATATACCTAATAGAAAATTTGGAGAGGGGAGGGACTCGTAACCAGGGGTTCTAGTCCTTGGCAATACTTTTTAACGCAATGTTCATCGAGCTACGATACCTAATTTGTTAAAAGCTGTAGAGCTTACCACAAATACCTTTCATAAGGGTGATAAGCGATTTTATAAGCGTGATGACGAAAAAAAAGTGCCATGACGGATGACAGAATTTTTGACGATTTTTTATTTACGTATTTTTCTATTTAGTCTCAGTATTGGGAATTATTTAGCCCCCCCCCCCNATTTAGGGGCCGCCCCCCCCCCTCTGAATGGGATAAAATACACAGCGGATCACCATTCATTTAATTTTTTTTACGTGATTGGGTATAATGAAACTTAAGAAACACCTCCCGCTTAAAAAATCTGGGGGGGGACACGTGCCACCCGGACCCTAACCTATATCCGCGCATGGATTCTTTATATCCCTTGGTGTATTTTTTCTTCCCAGGTAACTATAAGTACTGTGTAAACGAGTACGCCATGATATCATCCAACTATCAACATTCCCATCCGCTCTATCTGCTGGATTTGGCCATCGCTTATGCTGGTATTACAACACAAAAGTTCATGGATAAGAAACCATTGCTTGTCGTTCATGGATTAGCATTTATGTCTAAATACAAAGCCGCCAGAGGGAGCTGCATGTTACAAGAGGTGTATTATAATTTGGCAAGATTCTATCATCAGATTGGAATGCTTACCAATGCTGTTAACTTTTACAATCAAGCACTCAATACGAGTCCATGTCTGCCACAATATGATTTAAAATATGAAATTGCTTATAATTTGTGTGTAGCTTATAATCAATCACGGTCTCCTTTGTTAGCTAGATATATTTTAAATAAATATTTGATTATGTAACTTTAATTTCAAATCGACTTTAAAAACACCACCGGTTATTTATGACGAAGATTCACTTGTTTTCCACTTCCTACTCAAGTTTTGTCTATTTCAAACAGTGTCAACGCGATCGTCGACACTGTTCCAAACTTTGTGTATGAGAGAAATCAGCTGACTGATCACGTTGGACCAGGGCCGGGCTCGTAACACTTTCACAAAAGTCTACTTGTCTTGTCTTAACTCAACGAAATAATAATATGGGGCCATCAGGTCGGTACCTACCGACATTTCACTTTGTACCCGCGCCGCTGAGACACAATTCTCACACTGATCACAAAAAAAAGAATAACAAGCTAAAAATAATATTTTTCATGATAAAATTTATATCCTTCAAAGGGATAGTAAGAGGCTACCTAGTGTACCTACACTAACCAATTTGCTTATGTTGCAATACTCGTTTTTTTTTAAGTTCCTAGGTAGTAGGTACCTACTTGTACTTTCCTAAATTAGATTTTACTACATACTTTGAAGAGTTGTGGGCGCCGTCAAAATGATATGTTTTTTCAATTGTCAACCCAGAAATGTCGAAATATCTCGTGTAAGTTGTCAAAGCGCGGGGCCCGTAGCAAGTGAGTTACCAACGGACACTTAACAATAACAATACCAA
The DNA here is from genome assembly GCA_012654025.1 of Pachypsylla venusta. Taxonomy (NCBI): domain Eukaryota; kingdom Metazoa; phylum Arthropoda; class Insecta; order Hemiptera; family Aphalaridae; genus Pachypsylla; species Pachypsylla venusta. Next base: position 26,518,374 of record CM022876.1, on the reverse strand, counting down.
CCAGCCAGTTTCCTTATAATGTCTACGAAGTGGACGAAACTCGAGTCGGAAGTAAGAAGCAAGTGAATTCTCGTCATAAATAACGGAAGTTTTTAAATTAAAAAATAAGATGTCTAATATAAAATTGTTAAATAATAATTACCATTCATTACATAAAATATTATCCGAATTCCTCGAGATTTCTTGACTTAATTTATTTAGAGGCTCATAAAGTCGAATAATGCTCTCAGCAATGTTACATATCAAAACTCGTTCCTCTTGAGTCTTGAGCTCCTAAACTCATTCTGAGAGTTCACATTTCCGACTCACAGACCCGTGATCACTTGTATTGGTAAAGGCGGGCATTGCTCAATATTCTTAAAAGTTGAAGTAGTAAATGTGGTCTTTTTTCAATATAAATTGTAATACCTATATCATGCGCGCAGTGCAGTGAACTTTATTAAAAATTAATTTGAAATGTCGACAGCTTTAGTCAAGGGAATTGTCAAGGCCATTTAAAAGTCCTCCCTTAATATTTTAAATTTATTTCCATCGAAAGATACCCAAACCATATAAGAACAATATTCTAGGGATGGGCTAGTCATCCACGTCTCGACTCACGAGTGGAATCTTTAATATGAAAGTAGTGATATCTTTTAATTTCACTCATTTTGAAATGAGTAGACTCTTCAAAGAGTCGACTTACGAGTAGCTTTTTTTGTTGGTGACTGATAAAGATAATAAAGGGAGAAATGTTTCCGGGTGTTTGTTGTTTACTGAAGGAAAATGTTCTTTTAGGCTATGTTCAGATGATTGCGCGGGATATTATCTTCTTCTGCAACAAAATATCTTCTTGGCTACTTTATTTCGCCTCAAACTGCGCGATCAACTCAACCTTGACATACACTAACTTTTATTTCATAAAATTCAGACAAGGCTTCATTATGTTTGACCTGAAATTTTCTTTCTGTTCGGTACGACTGAAGTAAAACATAGAAGGGACGAGGTAGAGTTTTTTTAGCTTGTAGAATAATTCCTCATGCCAAACTTTATCAAAATCAAAAGCTTGCTGCACATCGAGGAAGGCCGCTGAAAAATATTCTTTATTTTCCAAGGTTGCAGTGATTATGTCAACAAACCGATGAACTTGCTCAATTGTTGAATGTTTATTTTTAAAACCGAACAGGTGTTAAACAAAATACTTTTTATTTACATTAAAAATAGATATAGTACAAGAAATGAACAATGTACATAAAATAATAATTTAGGAAAAAGAGAAGAGTTTAGTTTATAAGTCATTTAGTCCTGTACTAACATGGGTGGAGAGAAAGTTAATAAAATGCTTTAGCCCAAGGTTGAGCTGTGGCGCATTTATGTTTTTATTTTTCCTCCTTATTTTTTAATTTCCTATTGGCTTAATTTGTTGCCTTTTGTTTACCCCCAAGTAATTTACACACATCTACACAGTTGAATAGGTACAATTATTATACACTCACATACATCATGCATACATATTTACATACTACATATTTTCTTCCGCGAAGGAGACTCCCTCAAGCTCCAACCCCCGGCGATTGACCCCCTGTCAATCGACGATGAAAAAGTCAACCGACGAAAACTAGAAACCAAAACCAAACATGAAGTGTCAATAGACATTCCTATATTAAATTATACATACTACATGAAATGTTCAATGAATTGACTGTGATTTTGTTCATTGATCCATTCCTTTGTTTTTATTTTCAGGATTTGAATATTTGTTTCTGATTTTATGTATTCTGGCAGAATGTTGTATAGTTTTTTTACTAAGATAGACAAAGTGTCTTTTGTAAAGAGAATTTCGCACACGTCCTGTAACTACTTGTCCGGTTTGTCTACTTGTGTTGGTGTTAAAAGTCCAGTTGCCTAAAGATTTGTGGGAGTTTAGAATGGTCTTGTAAATGTAAATCTCACAAAAAAATTATCATTGAAAAAAGGCCAAGTTCCGTCAGAAGAAGAAATAAAGAAAAAACGGCCAAATAATCAGTCACATATAGTAATCATTACAAAAAGTATTGATATCTCACAAAAAAATTTTCATTGAAAAAAGGCCAAGTTCCGTCCACTTTCCCAAAAAATTCCGCCTATGAAAGTAGTGATATCTATTATTGGGGCCAAGTTTATTGTTGCTGCTGTATATCCCGCACTTAAATTTATTATTGTACGTTCTTCTGTCTCAATTCTCTTAAAGTAATACCGACTTTACACTTGGTCAGTTTTTCTTAGGGGATTCGTAAAATACTACCTTTTTACAAACTGGCCAAGTGTAAAGTCGGTATTAATTTAAGAGAATTGAGACAGAAGAACGTACAATAATAAATTTAAGTGCGGGATATACAGCAGCAACAATAAACTTGGCCCCAATAATAGATATCACTACTTTCATAGGCGGAATTTTTTGGGAAAGTGGACGGAACTTGGCCTTTTTTCAATGATAATTTTTTTGTGAGATATCAATACTTTTTGTAATGATTACTATATGTGACTGATTATTTGGCCGTTTTTTCTTTATTTCTTCTTCTTCTTTTCGATTACACAACATATCGGAAAACAGGAAATTTCTGTGTAAACCGGACCCAAATGTCCAATAAAATCTTACACCAAAGTATTGATAAAGTAATATACACTACAAAGCAAATAAAAACAGCAATATTTATAGTGTATCCTCTTCCCTGAAGTTAAAGCACTGAGAATTGACGCGTTTCAATTTGACATTTGCGGGTTTAATTGAATTTAAGTCTCTCTAACTTCATGCAAGATTTCAGAATCTTAGCAGTTGAAACTAGATTTCGTGCATTTTCTTCCCTGAAGCGGGTCCGTTTTGGAGCACTGGTAGTAAAGGAGTGAATATATTTATTTTTCCATTTAATTGCATGGAAATATATTCCTACATGCAAGATTTCAGCGTCCTACCAGTTTAAACTAGTTTTCTCCATCTCCTTCCCTAAAGCGGAACCGTTTTGGAGCACTTGAAGTGAAAAAGTTTAAATAAAAATAATTTTCTGCTACATTGCATGTAAATATCTAACTTTATGCGAGATTTGAGTGTTTTATCAGTTAAAACTATTAAAATACGTTGTACTGTCTTCCCTAAAGCGACACAGTTTTGGGGCACTTACAGTTAAAAGGTTCAATTTTCCGGATTTTTCCCTTTACGTTGATGTCAATTGCTAACTTCATGCAAAATTTCAGCGCTCTAGGTATACGGGAAGTGCCTGAAACTTTTGATGATGAGTGTGTCAATCAGTCAGTGAGTATCCAAAAGTGCAAACTTTGAAATTACCTATCTCCTACCCGGGTTAACATTAAATTTTGAAGTTTATCCTGTAGTATTATACTATATACTACGGAATGTATGTTCAAAATTTCAATGACCTATCCCCTGTAGAACCGGATATCTGAAGGTGTGAAAAACCTGGTGAATTGCTTCGTGTAAAGATACACTGGTGCTTTCCGGAACTTGGCCTGGCGCACTGCCGTGCGCTCAGATGTCCGTTAATGTTTGTACTTCCAAATGTTTGTATAATACAGTGATGGGGATGTCTGTAGGTTTCTTTTTCAGTATGATTCGGAGTAAAATATTTTGTGTACGTTTTAGTCTTATAATAGTGTTTTGGTGTGCGCCACCCCACGATGTGATTCAGTACTGAAGTATAGATTGTACCAGAGCAAAATATATTTGTCTAATACATTGTCTACTACAAACTCCCCTTACTTTTGTTAAACACATGCATGAGGTGCCGTAATTTTCCATTTAGTGAAAGTATGTGATTGGTCCATTTCAAATGTTGGCCTATTGCTCTATTGTAAACCCTAAATACAATCAGGACTGGTTTCAGTCTGCAGAGTAGGATTCTTTTAAATATTTCAGAGAGCACAGGCAATAAGCTGATTGGTCTGTAAGATGTTTTTTCGTACTCTGGTTTGTTAGGTTTAGGGATCATAACTACTTGAGAAACCTTCCATTGGGATGGAAAGTGTCCTGTTCTTAAGATTGCATTATTTAAATTAGTTATGAAAACCAAAGCTTTTCTAGGCAATGTGTTAAGTACTTTTGTATCTATGAGATCGTATCCTGGGGACTTTCTTTTCTTTAGATGACGAAGAACCATTTTCAATTCTTTTGGTGTGGTTGTTTGTATTGGCAAGTTTGATTCGTTCCCGAGATACAAGAGTGATTAAAAAATGCAGACGTTCGAGAGTAAACGTGTAACGAACAGACAGTGAGATATTTCAAGCAAAACTTGCTTCGTTCGGTCAATGAATACAGATAATTCACTACATTTTAAAATAATAGAACAGAGACGGCTAACAATACTTAAGTCAAATACATTGATGTGTTTGCATATGTCTAGACAAAGTTCTCTTCAGAGAAAATGATTTATAACATTGAATCTACTTGAATCTGATACTTTTATGTTTTAGCATATGATCAGACAAATGACTCTTTTGGGAAGAAGATTTATCACATTGATTGCACTTGAATCTGATACCTCCATGTTTTAGCATATGATTAGACAAATTACTCTTTTGGGAAAAAGATTTATCACATTGATTGCACTTGAATCTGATACCTTTATGTTTTTAGCATATGATCAGACAAATGACTCTTTTGGGAAAAAGATTAATCACATTGATTACACTTGAATCTGATACCTTCATGTTTTAGCATATGATCAGACAAATGACTCTTTTGGGAAAAAGATTTATCACATTGATTGCACTAGAATCTGATACCTTCATGTTTTAGCATATGCTTAGACAAATGACTCTTTTGAAAAAACTTTTCCCACATTGATTATAATACCTTTTAACCTTCATGTGTTAGCATATGTCTAGACAAAGTAACCCTCTGAGAAAAAAATGTATCACATTGATTGCAATTGTAGCTGATACCTTCATGTTTTAGCATATGAGTAGACAAATGACTCTTTTGGAAAAAAGATTTATCACATTGATTGCACTTTAATCCGATAACTTCATGTTTTAGTATATGAGTAGACAAATAACTCTTTTGGGAAAAAGATTTATCACATTGATTGCACTTGAATCTGATACCTTCATGTGTGAGCATGTCTAGACAAAGTACACCTCCGAGAAAAAAATTTATCACATTGACTGCACTTGTATCTGATACCTTCATGTTTAGACATATGTTTAAACAAATTACTCTTTTCAGAAAAAGATTCATCACATTGATTGCACTTGAATCTGATACCTTCATGTTTTAGCATATGTCTGGACAAAGTGCCCTTCTTAGAAAAAGATTTATCACATTGATTGCACCTAAATTTAACAACGTTATGTAATAATCTGTGTGTCCTCAAATCACTTTTGTCTGAGAAGCTATCTTCACATTGATTGCATTTGAAGCTCATGTTTTTATTTATTGAAGTAGATTTCTCATTTTTTACAATGTCATTCGAGAACTAATTTTTCTCTTCTTTTGCAATAAAACGAGGTTGTAATTCCATTGTTGTATCTGGTTCAGACTTTATGTTTTCAATGATCGACGCATCAGATAAATCGTCAGGCTGGATCATCAAGTGCTGTAACGGTTCTTGGTAGTATGACGCAGGGTGGTCAAATTCTTCCTGCTCAGTTTTAATATCAATACTTTCTGTTTTAATGGTAGTGACAACTGAATCCTCCATTCTCAAAGCTGTCAGTGGCCTATGAGAATCAGAATTTCTGAAAAGTATAACATAAAGTAAATGAGATCTTCCGAGTTCAATCAGATGGGAGGATGTTTCCGCCACGACTCTCTGTATTTAGCTAATTATATATTCGTTTATATTCATCCATACTCCCTTTAGGTACAAAAGGAGAACTGGTGTATTCAACCTACACCTGAATCAAAAATTATTGATCAACCAAATTTTAAAGAATGGTAAACTTGGATTCAAAGTAGTTGTAGTTTTATCACTCAAGTTTTATTTATTGATTATTGCCTGAAATTTGGCAGCATGCAGCATATTGGTCAATTTATCAACCGAGGCTTAAAAGCAAAAGATTATGTACCAACCTTTAATCAATAAAGAATAAGATATTGAAAATAATACTTATACCAGTTCGTAATGAAAATAGAAATTAAATTCAAAAAAATCAGACGTTCAACTCGTACCAGAAATTACAAAAATTCAAAATTCAGATGCTGTGCGTTCTGCGTTGTGTATCATGATTGTAAAAGGATCTCATAATGGAATAGCGGTAAATATTCAAATTTTCATCATTCCCCAATGCACAGCACGATTTTGACTCCGGGGAGAACCGTAGGATCCCATAGTTGTGGGATTTTTGTCGCGTGCGGTGTGACACATCGCGGGAAAAATCCCACCAACCATCTTTCCTCTATTTCTGTTATGTTTACTATTACTTGTTAGCTTTATTGACATATTTTAACCCCTATCTACAGGTTAGGAAACGTTTTTACGGCCATGCCTTGATGAGCAATATTGCTTGAGCAAGATTTTTTTTCCTCTGCTGCCTAAACGGGAAAAATATTTTGAACGTGGGATTTTTATCTTGTTCGAGGACCCTATGGTTCTCCCCGGAGTCATACAGCATAGCACAAAAACCAGTATTTTTCATTGTTTTTCTCATAGATATAGAAAATAGATTTTGTACCGCATATGGTGCGTATGTTATAAAAGTGAAGGAGGGTCACGAGACATTGCTCCGCCTATTGGTGGCAAGACTTTAGTAGTCCCATAAGACACAATGAAAATATCAGCATTTTCTAGCGCATTTTTTTGGGGGAACGACAATTTTTTTCGAAAAAGTCATGAGAATCATTTTTTAAATACATGTTTTTCGATAGCTACCTTAAGATCATTTCTCTCTATCGCAATTGGTTTTCCAAATATGGATCATTATCTAATCTGCCTTTTTTACTATCTTTACATTTAGTTCTCGTTTGTAATTTACATTTCTCACGAGTAATCAGGGTTTTTTTTAAGAAAAAAAATTAAGGGGAAATCAATGATTTCTTCCTCGAGTTCCTCCGTCCCGTTTGAACTTTATCTTAAGCAAATAAAGTTCGTTCTCAGAACTTTTGAGCAGGCTTCCGCCCATCGTTTTTTTTTCAAATCTGGAGAATGAGAACACCCTTGTTTAAAATACGTCCATCTAACTAGCCCTTATAAAGAAAACACTTTTGACTAGCATGTCTATACACAGGGGAGGCGCCGCGAGTTTAGGCGAAAAAAAATCAATCTAGGTAGCTTGAGAAAAAAAACCCGCTCCAAAGTTTAACTAAATAAGGAGGGAGAAACATTTCACGAAAAAACCGTATATCTTGTAAATGTGCTGCCAATCACAGCTATTCATTTGGACCTCAACGTGGCTGAGTGCAAGCCGAAACCAACACAAATAATCAGTCCAAAATGCTGTGGTTTGAACGCGCTGTCACTTATCGGAACATTTGCTTAACTTCAGTGATCGGGCGAGAACGGGTGTACTCAACATGGCATGAGCTTTGATTGTATAATTGTATTGGTGTAATCCAGGTATTAGTTAAATCAAACAGTTACCTTTAAATTAAATAGCGAAGGTAGTGACTATACTGAGCTGCTTTGTTACAGGTTGGAAATACGGAAATCTGAAATTGTATGACATTGTAGATTGTATGAAATACCAATTTTATTGTTCTTTTAATACAATCTGCACTAAACTAACTCGATATCGTTTTAGTGACAGTGAAGTCCCAGTTTTCCGTTTCAGCCACGGAGCCACGTACTTACAGTTCTTCTGATATGAATACGAACTATCGTGATCTAGATGCAGGTGGAATAATATTCTAGGAAATTTAAAAGGAATCATAGGTTGAGGAAAAATACCTAAGAATTTGATAGAAGTTTAGGAGCCCTTTACAAATCTGTTAGTACGCCTGTAAGCACAACAGGACTATACCATGATGCAATGATGCACTATAAAGCTTGTTAGCACCACTTTAAAAATTACTTTGAACACTTTTTTTTTTTTTTT